>CM053625.1:41915120-41991286 GCA_028646595.1 Phalanger gymnotis
GCAAGTGGAGACTGTGGAGCTTTTAGACTAAGGCAATGCCATATACATATTTCAGAGGTAAGGTGCTTTGAAAGTAACTTTGAAAGATTTGGAAACTCTGATCAACACAATAACCAAGAATAATTCTAGAGAACTTATGATGAAACATGCTGACCACCTCTTGATAGAGAAGTGATGGGCTCAGAGTTTGGACTGAGGAAAAAAATATCCATATATCTAGATCTAGTTTCAACTCCACCAACAATTTTTCCCTCCCAGTGTTAATCCTATGACCTCTAATGTCATCACCCATGCTGCTAACTCAAGCCTTGACTGATACTACTCCCCTTAGCTTCTTCTCCTATCTGATTTGAGGACTGGAGGAAAGGAATGACAAACTCCTCTCAATGCCCTTTATACAGGGCAGAAACTGATTTTCAGCTCATTTCACTCTACATCTGCTTCTCGACCTGGTTTCAATTCCACAGAACGAGATATCTGCATGTCTTCCCTTCTCACACCTGTTTTTTTTTGTGTTGTCTTTTCCTATTAGACTGCAAGCTCCTTGAGGTCAAAGACTATCTATCACTTTATTAATTATATCCCCAGTGCTTAGCACAGTGCCTGGCACATAGTAGGTGCTTAATAAATATTTGTTGGATTAGTTTGGATATGTATGTACATATATACACATGATATGTATACATACACACATATGCACCAATGGGGGCATTTTTTTTGATGGGGGAAGGCAGGGCAATTGGGTTAAGTGACTTGCCCAAAGTCACACAGCTAGTAAGTGTGTCAAGTGTCTGAGGCTGGATTTAAGCTCAGGTCCTCCTGCCTCCAAGACTGGTGCTTTACTCACTGTACCTCCTAGCTGCCCATGGGGACTTTACTTTTCTTGATTATACATGTTTGTAATGGGTTTTCTTGCTTCCTTATTGGGGGCAAGGGGAATGTGAGGTGAGAGAAGGAGGATCTTTATTTGAAAATAAAACAAAAGGTGGTTTTTCTTTAAAAAGTACATTGCAAGCCTTAAATTGTTATAGAAATGCTGGCTTTTATTTTTCTTATTAGTGATTTGAACTATTCTTTGATATGGTTGTTAATAGTTTACAATTCTTCCTTTGAGACCATTTAATATCATTTGGGCACCTATTCTGTTGGAAATTCTATTCTATTTGGTTTTAAATGTTTGTTATCTCTATATCTGCTAGAATAAATCCTTATCAGAGAAATTAAATACAAACATTTTCTTTCTCAGTTGATTGCTTCCCTTCTTAGCCTAGCTGCATTCATTTTGTTGATGCAAAAGCTTTTCCATGTCATGTGTTTGAAATTATCAGTTATCTTTTGTAATCTTCTCTATCCCTTGTTTCATTAAGAATTTACCCTCTAACCATAACTTTGAAAGGTACCAGATTTGGTTCGCTTCTAATTTTTTTCTGCAAATTTATTTTTGAATAAAACTTCTTTCTTTTTTCTCCTACTGTCACTTCTGATCTCTCTTTTTTTATTCTCTAGACCCGGATGCACCCAGCCATGCCTGGGACAAAGAAATTTTCATTAATTTGTTCCTTAAGCCACCTTATCCACTTGCCATTAGCACTTGCATAAGATGTTACACATCCAAGTGCATGCACTGGAAATCAATTGACCATATACAGTACAACTATATTCTGTTAACTGATAAAACGGGTTCCTAATATGTTAGTGTGGTATATCTAGTGGTGAGAGTACTGAAATAGAAGTCAGGTGACCTGGGTTCAAGTCTCTACTCTAGCACTATTTGGAGGTATGGTCCTGAATAATTCACTTTACCTTTCTGAGTGACAACGACAAATTGGCTGGGGAGGATAAAATTTTGACTAGATCAGGGCTTCTTAGACATTTTTTGTGGGCTCCTTTGACAATCTACAGACTCCTTGGAATAATGTTTTTAAAACTCTTAAAATAAAATATGCAAGATTATGAAGAAAACCAATTATAATGATATAGTTATTAAAGTATTTTTAAAATATTTGTGGATCTCAAGAATCCCTGCCACTAGATAGTATCTAAGATGCCTTAAAGCTTAACATTCTATGTTATATGTGCAAAGGTCCTTTTCAGCTTCATTTGGCTGTGTTCTTTTGTGCTGTACAGCATTAATATTCTATATTCTATGTTCTAAGATTCTTCCTATGGCTGACTTTCTATGTTCTATACTCTAAGGTCCCTTTCAGTTGTAACATTTTATGCTCTATGTTCTAAGGTCCTATCCAGTTCTAACATTCTAGCCTATGTTCTAAGGTTCCTTTCAACTTTGAAATTCCATGATATTACATGTATATATACGTATAGGTAAATATATACACATGTGTATGTGTATCTAGCTCTATCTATCTATATCTGAAGTGTATCTGTATATGTGTATGGATCTTCCAAACAAAAGCCACTGTTTGGATCAAGCGTTTTCCTTTCCCTGCCTTTCCTTTTGGGTCTCTGATCTCTTGTTGTCAGCATAAAGGATTCATGTCCCAGCTGGCCAAGGGTCAGCCCATCGCAGCACAATTACTTTAGCTCAGGAGTTATGGGCTTGCCTGGGAATTGATTTGTCCTTCTCCAGCATCACTAATTTATTTGAAACTGAGTCATTCCCAAGAGGCAACGTCAGAAGAGAGAGCAAAGCAGGGACTATTGTTCAGGGGGTCCTGGGTGAAATCTCAGCTGGCAGCAGGGAAAACAGTGAGAACCAACAAGGGTCTGCCATTCAGATGCTCAGTGTGGGGGGCCCCAGACACCACAGCAGCTGCAGTGTAGCGTGATGGGATTGAAACTCAATGGCGAGGAACTGTCTGACAATGTGAACTGGATTCCAAAGATCCAGAAACCAATTGGCCCTATGTAGGTCCTGGCTCAGGGCCAGGAGATGGAGGAGCATTTCCCTAACTCCCCTCCCCGCCTCAACAAAAGAACTCAATCTACTCCATTTCCTTTCTGTCCTGTCCCCTGCCCCCGCTAACTACACTGGGGTTGTCAAGCCTTCTAGTTTCTCTACTGCACCAAGCCCCCACTCCAGGCTTTGACCCGGCCAAGCCATCCTGTACCCTGCTGCCTCAGGCTCCTCAGGCTTTTTCCTTCGAGTCCTCTGCAGCTACAGGAGGCAACAAAAAGAACTCTGAGCTTGGGGTCAAGATATCTGAGTTCTAGTCTCAGCTCTGCAGCATGATATCTATGGGACTCACGGATGTGGATAAGTCACCTCAGGGCTCTGTCCCTCAGTTATTACATCTTTAAAATGGGGAGCCTGGACTGAATGATTGCTCTGGTCCTCTCCAGTGCTAACCTTCTATGCTTTAAAGTCTCACCCAGCTCTGACTTTCCATCTTGAAGGTACTGACATCTTAAGGCTCCTGTGAAGGCTGCATGCCCATCGAATCTTTTCTACCCTCTTTTATCCTGCAACTTTTAGACTCTCTCTTTTACTGTTGTTCATTTCGACCTTTCCTCTCAATAGGGGAGGTTTATTTTTAAGAAGCTAGACAGCTGTTTACATTTGTGTTTTTTTTTAATGAAGAAAATTCTGGTTTACTTTCCCACAGAGAACATGTTGTAAATTGTAACATATCCACTCTTTCTCCTTCGTAGGAGGCCTTGCTTGATGGTGGTGACAGAGAAAAGCAGGCTAGGGGGTTAGGGTGTGGAGGAGAGATCAAACTCTCTGGCAGTGCCACTAGAAAGTCTTACCCTATTGCTGGCATCAAGCAGGTATGGGATTGATTTGATGGGACTTAGGAATGAGGCAGGAGGGGCTCATTAGCTGTTGCTAAGCATTTTCACATTGCTATTGATTGGTGCAGTGAATGGCTTGCTGGGGGAGACTCTGCCCAGCCCTGGGGTACTCCTGTAGCAGCCACATGGAACCTCCCTCCAAGTACTGGGTTACAACCTGGAGGTGATTGCAGGCACATCAGGACTGATCTTACATAAAGGAGAATAAAAATAGCTCACATTTGTAAAGTACCGTAGGCTCTCCAAAATGTTTCCCTGTGAGGGAAGGGGCCCATATTTACAATACGCATTTTCCAGATGAAAAATAAGGCTCAGAAAAGGTGATGTCTCTTACCCAGAGCCATATAGCAAACTAGTGGTGGAACTGCATCTCAGACCCAGGGCTTCTGGGTCCAGGTCTACACTCTTGGTCTTCCTGGCTTCTACTTTATGAGTAGTCACTTCTAAGGTAAGATTTAAAAGTTCTAGAAAAGCCCTCAACCTACTGGCTATTTGTAGTTTGATATTTCATCATTAGAACCTTATTTCTTAAGGTTTTAAGATGACAATCAAGACCATCATTTAGGTAATTACTAGATAAATTATGATATGTGAATGTAATGGAATATCATTGCATCAATAGAAATTATGAATATGAAGAAGTCAAAGAAGTACGAAAGAAATAGGCATTTACATAGCCCCTACTATCTGCCCAGCACTGTGATAAAAATATTATCTCATTTGAACCCCACAACAACTCTATGACATAGTTATTATTATTATCTGTATTTTTACAGTTGAGAAAACTGAGGCACACAGGATTAAGTGACTTGCCCTGAGTCACACACCTAGTAAGTCTCTGAGTTGATCTGAACTTAGGTCTTCTTGACTCCAGGGCCAGTGCTCTATCCATCGAGCCACCAGCTACATACATATGAAGACATAGGAACTGGTTCAAATAATGTGACAATTGAAAACAACATACATGAAAACAATACAAAGTCACTACAACAATGTAAGTGGAAACAAGAAAAAATTTAAAGTGAACACCATATAGTTATAGTGGCCAAACTTGTCCCTGAAGAAGTGATGGGAAATGAAAGTCCTTCTCTTCTTTGCAGAGGTAGAGTGATTATAGTTGTAAGAACATCACATATATTGTCAGACTTGGTTGATATGTTGACTAGTTTTGTTGAACCAATTTCCTCCTTCCCTTATTATTATCGCTATTATTATTTATTGCTATTTAAAATGATGATTCCTTAGGTAGGGGATGGGGGAATATATTTAGAAATGAAGGTGACATAAAAACAAGTGATATTTTAAAAGTGCAAGTAAAATGCCAATCAATCTGGGAAGGCACAAAATATCAGAGGCAAAAGGCACTATTGCTTCATGTAGTCCAATCCCTTCATTTTAAGATGGGGAAACTAAGGCTCAGGGAGGGGAAGGGATGTGCCTAGGACCACACAGGGAGTCAGTGGCTGATCCAGGAAGGGACCTCAATTTTTTGATTCCTAGTGCATGAGAATGCACTACAATAATGATCAGCTATTTCTGATCTCTGGACTAAAGAACTGAGACTCCAAGGCTGCTGTGACAAAATGGGGTGCCTTGAGCAAATTTTGACACGGATGTGTTTTCTTTGTTCCTGGTTGCCTGCAGCTTGTCTGTGTTACATATCTACTGTTGAATTAAGTACCATCCTATATTGGTCCCTAGACTTTCTTCCTTTCCCATAGCCACTAGCCAGGACTGGCTACATGGCAGTGGGTCACTAATAGCTATTGTTAAAACTCACTGCTGTTTCTTGGTCCCTTGTATTTGAGTGTGACTGAGGGATCTGAGATATCCTTTGATAGAGTGGAGTCATTGGAGAAAGAATAGGGTTTCCTGAGGGGCTGAGGACATGGGGAAATATCGAAGACAAAAAGGGTTAGAGATCTAGGAACCTAGGTCCTAGGCAATGTGATAGTTTGTAGATAGGGTATTTGATTTGAAATCAGGAAGATCTGAGTTTGAATCCTGCCTCTGACAAGATTCTGTGTGACTCTGGGTAAGTTGCTTAACTTTCCCTTACATCACTTTCCTCATCTATAAAATGGGCATAATCTAACTCACAGGGTTGTTGTGATGATCAAATGAAACAATGTACTGAAAGGGCTTTGCAAACCTTGAAGTGCTTTGTAAATATTAATTATTATTACTAGTTATTGGAATTTCATCCATTCATTCATTGAATGTTGGCCAAATACCTCTTCTGCACATTGTACAGTGCTAGGCACTGAGGAGGCTACCGAGAGGAATGAGGCATTGAGGTCCATGGAAACAGGTGCTGATTTGACATCATGGGACCTGGGTTCACAACCTGACTCTGCTACTTACTGTAGTGTGTGACCTTGGCCAAATCATTTCACCTTATTTGGTCTTGATTTTTCATCTATGAAATCAAGAGGTTAAGACTAGATGATCTCTAAGGTTTCTCCTAAGTATAAGTTGACGAGATCCTCAGATGGTGTTCCTCTCTTATTTGGGAAGAGAGAATACACTCAAACGTAATACATTAGAATATTATACCAAATATCCCAGCATAGTAGAGCTAGAGGGACCCTTGGAAACCATCTAGTCCAGTCCCTTAATTTCATAGATGGGGAAACTGAGGTCCAGAGAGCATAACTAACTCTCCCCAGATCACATAGCTAGTAGGTGGCACTGGTGGGGTTCATGCCCAGGTCCCCTGACTCTGAGTGCCCTTTTTGCAGTATTACACTACCCTTCCTATGATGTGTGTGAGAGGATTACAAAATTCCAGGAGATCGTAGGCTCATAGCTTTAGAACTGGAAGAGCCCAGAGAGGCCATCTTGTTTAATCTTCTTGTTCTACAATGAGGAAGCTAAGGTTCGGAAAAGTAAGTGAGGCCAGGGTCACATGGGTAAGAACCACGAGAGATAGGATTTGAACCCACTTCTTTCTAACTCCAAACCTAGCACTCTAGCCACCAAAACATACTTCTTGGATGACTAAATGAGGGAGAAAATACTTCTAGCTAGAAAAGGGGAAGGTTTCATGGAGAAGGTGCCATCTGGGGTTAATTTGGAAAGACTAGGAGGATGTCAACATAGTTCACCAACTTCAAAATTTTGCTTTCTCTGGCCCTTGGAGGGAGACTATGAGGGGATAAAGAGCCCCACCTGATAACCTGGGGCTTGATGCCTTATGTGAAACAGGTTGGAGACTCAGCTGAGCTTCACATCTCCTCCAAGAAAATCCAGTCTCCCTGTGCTCCGGGATCCTGCAGGAGCCCGACAATGCATGCTGCAGACACTCAGGCTCTGAGTCAGGGCTGGCTGGAGAGCTTCCTTTGGGAAGCCGGCCACTCTGATTGGTTGTGTGGTGGTGTGGTGCCGCCGCAGCAGGCAGTGCAGGGCTGGAAGAGGATTCTTGGAGCTGGGAAACGGCTGTGGAAGCCAAGGGTGTTTTATGGCTGCAATGGGGCAGGGCTTTTTTGTGACTTTAGGGGGAAAATTCCATTTGCCATTTTCATTAACTGCATGCAAAGTATTGTTTTTCTGCCTCAAATCTGCCTCCTTGATCCAATCTTTCGGAAACACTGAGATTTGTAGACTCATAAAATGTCAATGATGAAAGAGACCTTAGAACATACAAAGTTAGAGATGGAAGAGACCAAAGAAGCCATATATTTCAACCTCTTTATTATAGACATTAGGAAACTGAATGCTAGAAAGGAGTAGTGATTTCCTAAATATAGCTGGTTAAAATCTAAGCCAGAACTCAGACTCAGGCTTTTTGGTTTGTTGGTACATGTTGCTACTACACTATCATCAACTGGTCAGTTCTTATGCATAAGCATGTGTGTATGTGTATATATATATATATGTATAAGTATATGTATGTATATATATATGTATACACTGTTAGTCAATGAGTATTCAGTGTTACTGTGTGTTGGCTACAATGCACACTTGAATCACAAGCATGTATACATAAGAAGGCAACACTGACAACTCAATTCAATTCAATAAACATTTACTATGTGCCTACAGTACGCATGGTCCCCTGCTAGGCACTAGGGATATAGGGGCAAAAGTGAAAAGCAGTCCCTGCTCTCAAGGCACTTATGTTCTAGGTCGGCTACAACATATATAATCAATGAAAGATAATGTAAGGAGGGAGAGGTCATTTACTGCTGTGATTGGCAAGGACAGGGGTGTTTAGTTAAGGCTTCCTAACCCTTGAGCTGAGTTTTAAAGGAAACTAAGAATTCTAAGAGGCAGAGGTTGTGGAGGGCATATATTCTAAATAGGGCTGGCCATTGGTTGTTTTTCAGTTGTTTCAGTAGTGTCTGACTCTTTGAGACCCCATTTAGGGTTTTCTAGGTAAACATACTGGACTAGTCTGCCATTTCCTTCTTCAATTTGTTTTACAGATGAGGAAACTGAGGCAAATAGGGCTAAGTGACTTGCCCAGAGTTACATGGGTAGTAAGTTTCTGAGACTAGATTTGAACTCAGGAAGACTCATCTTCTTGACTTCATGTCTGGCACTCTATCCACTTCACCACCTAGATGCCAACTGGGCATTAGTAGCATCTGCAAAAACATGGAGTTGTAATGCTGAAGCCAGAGAACCACAGATGGGCCAGTTTGGCTGGAATGTTGGCTTCATGAAGGGAAATGATATGAAACAAGCCTAGGAAAATAGTTGGAACCATACTGGGAGGGGCTTTAAATGACAAGGTAAGAAGTTTGTATTTTATTCTATAGGCAATAGGTAGCCACTGGAAAGTTTTGAGTGGAGGAGTGATATGACTAGAAAGAGGATGGAACCGTGCTGGAGTTTCAGGAGTCCTTACCTTTTTTTCAGTCTACTGATGGACTTGCTGTGGGACCCTGGGAAAGTCACAGAATCTTTGTTTATCTAAGTTTCATTTTCTTTCTTCTTTCTTCCCAGACATATTGCAAAAGTAACTCCTTACCAAAAAAATTCCTCCTGATCATGTTTCCCTGCCTATATCCCTCAATAAACCTGTTAATACTTGAGTGTCCAGTTCTGTGTTAAGCACTTTGGTAAATTAAAATGTATATAGCCCTTCCCTCAAGGAGATTACACTTTAGTTGGAGAAAGAAAAAAATAGAGAGGAATGGGTATGCTCAGTGGAAAGAGCACTGGATTTAGAATCAGGAGCAAGAATTTTGGCTCTATTAATTACTTGTGGTTTGTACTCCAGCAAATCAATTCCATCTCTGGGTATCAGTTTCCTCATCTGTCAAATGGATACCTGGTCAAATGATGCCTTTTGTCCTACGTAGTGTTGTGCTTTCATTCATTTGTTTACTCTTTATTAAATGGCCATAGTGGCCAAGGTCTTGTGCTGGACAACAAGAGAAAGACAAGGACAAAATAGCAGGAGGTCATAGGACTAAAGCCAAGAGTAGTAGAAATAACTCTGGACTCGGAATGAGAAGACAAGTTCAAGTCCCAGCTTGAATATTTGCAGGACCCTGGACAAAGTCATTTCCCTTCTCTCAGCCCCCATTTCTTCCTCTGCAAAATGCCGGATAATTTAATTAGTTTAGAGAATTTCTCAGGTCTCTTCCAGCCCTGACATTCTAGGGGGTTCTATGTTTCCAGGAGGAGATGATAGCAGAAAAATAGATTCTTTCGCACTTCTGTAAATGGTCCTTCAAAGTAAGTAGGCTTTAAAAGTTTTCTTTGGAATAATATCTACCTATGGGCTAGATAGATATCTTAATACTTCATTCCCAGTGAGATTGCGACTGCTCAGCTGTAGATATTTTTTTATCATCCTGTATTGCTAGAGTGCTGAAGATGATAATTTTGCAGGTATCTATAAGAACCATTTCAGCCTCCCAGGATGGCGTGGGAGCGTGGGGCAGAAGCTCATAAGCACATTAATATTTTCACTTACAGAGCACCTTTTACCTGAAGAGCCCAAATAATGCCTTTGCTGGGATGCATTCATGAGTGCTTCACAACACTCCTGAGACACAGGGTGAGTATCATTAAATCCATTCTGCAGTTCTGCAAACAGGGGATGAAATGAAATACCAAACCAAAGATGAAGGACTCAGCATGACAACACCCAGAAGCAGTGTAAAAAGAGCTGACACGTATGTAGCACATTTTAATTGAGAAGGATCTTTATATGTATATATATATACACACATACATACAAATATAAATATATATGTATGTACATATGTATGTATGTATATATATGTATATAAATGTATATATATGCATATATACACATGCATACATACACATGCACACACACACACATATAAAATTTCGTTTAGCCAGAATGGTGGACCTCCTGTCAGGTATGGGGTGCAGATATTGTTATCCCCATTTTAAAAGAGCTATGGGCAGCTAGGAGGTGCTATGGTGGGCCCGGAATCAAAAGACTCATCTTCCTGAGTTCAAATCTGGTCTCAGACATTTACTAGCTGTATGACCCCGGGCAAGTCACTTCACCCTGTTTGCCTCAGTTTCCTCATCTATAAAATAAGCTGGAGAAGAAAATGGCAAATGACTCTAGTATCTTTGCCAAGATAACACCAAATGGGGTCATGAAGAGTAGGACATGACTGAAAATGACCAAACAATAACAACACTTTACATGGGAAGAAATTCAGGGAGATCAAATGACTTGCCCAATGTCATGTAGTTAGGAAGCAGGAGTGTATCTGTCTGAGTGTGTCTGAGTGTGTGTGTGTGTGTGTGTGTGTGTGTGTGTGTGTGTGTGTGTGTAGTATATCTCACACCTTGGTGTCCTGACTCTATCAAGAATTCTTTCCATAATGCTACATTGCCTCTACTGTGTATTACAGTATTTGTATAAATGAGTGTTACTTATTCCTTGCCTCAAGGTACTAGACAGTAACAACTCTATTTGTGGCAAAAGTAGGACTGGAATGTGGGTCTTCTGGCTCCCTCTCAAGGCTCTTTCCATTGGTCAGGGCCCACTTCTCTAAGCAATCCAATTTCTAGAAACTTCCTTGCCTAGCTTTCAACCATTTTTCAAGGGGCTAATCATACATATCTATACATATACATTATATATATATATACATACATACATATATATATATATATATATATATATATATATAGAGAGAGAGAGAGAGAGAGAGAGACAGAGACAGAGACAGAGATGGAGAGAGGGAGACAGAGATAGTGATACAGAGAGAGACACACAGAGACACAGAGACAGAGAGTCATTTTATACGTTTCAAAATTTGTTTTTGAATACAATTCAAATTTATACATTTCAAAACATTTTCATAATTAAATCAATAAAGTCTTATTAAATGCCTCCTATATCTCAGGTACTGTGCTAGGTGCTTGTATTAAGAAGGCAGAATTTATGATTTCAAAGAGAATCATACATATGTCTGAATGGTTCAAAGCCGCAGGATATAAGGAATTCTCGAAGTAGAAGGCAGAAGAATTAAAGCATTTATTCAGGCTCCAAAGTAACAGACCCATGAACCAGCCCCCCCCATTTTGATATTTTGATCAAAAGCTTCCAGGCCCAATAAATCCACCTCACAAGAGTAACCAGGAGGCCACAGAAAAACATGATGGTATTAAACCAAATCATATTCGTGCTTCCCCTCTCAGGTAAGAAGATTACCCACTGGCCTCAAGTCCTTGCTTGGTACTCCTCGGTCCACACATGGGTGGCCCTGCTTCCAGGTAAGCTCTGCTTCCGCAGCTCCTGCTTCGGCTTCGGCTTTATCTTTAGCTTCGGCTGTAGCTATCTCTTGGCTGGCCTCTCCTCACAGCCTCCAACCCCAACCCATCGGAGCACCGGGAGCTTCCCTTTGGGATGCCTCTTTGCCTCCTCCTTCGGTCCCAGGTCTATGAAAGGCTGCTAGAGGCTGAGGCACCAGTGGGGGAAGTTTGTGCCCTCACTTTGTTCCAAGACCACGTTCTGTGGTGGCGATGGTGCTGAGATGCCCTCCTCCCAGCCGAGCCCTTGGCGTCATCAAGGGTCACCTGAATGACCAGAGCCCATTGGTTCCCGAGTTGGCCCCTCCCCCTAGGACCCTGGGAGGCTCACATCCACATAGACTAGGTCAACACCCCTGTAGTAGGAAGGCCGAATTAGTGATCTCAAAAAGGATCATATATATATCTGAATGGTTCAAAATCGCAAAGTATATAGAATTCTCTAAGTAGAAGGCATCAAAAAATTTATTCAGGGCCCAGAGCAACAAATTAGCAAACCAACCTCCCCATTCCAGTATTGTGATCACAAGCCTCCAGGCCCAGTAGGCTCGCGTCACAAGAGTAACCAGGAGGCCACAGAAAAATAAGATGGCATAAATCATATTCACTGGCCTCCAGTCCTCGCTCCAACTCCTGGGTCCCCCCCCCCCCACGGGTTGTCTCTGCTTTGGCTTCAGCTGTAGTTTTCTCTTAGCTCCACTCTCCTCGAAGCCTAGCCTCCGGCGTTCTCAGGCCCCACCTCAAGGACCAGAGACCATTGGTTCCTGAGTTGGCCCCTCTTAAGTCACTAATCTACGGCCCACACAGGTTTCACACCTGATAGGGCTTTGGGCCTGGGGCTTAGCACTTAACAGCTGAAAGTACTTTCAAAATAAACAAAAGCCAAACTCCTCAAGGGCACCGGTTAAACTAAGCCCATTTTGCCTTACTGGCACAACACCCAACAAGGCATGGCTCTGGAGTTAACACCTCCCCTTAGCCGGCCCCACCTTGGGCCCCATCTCAGTCATCAATCCACACCCACATAGGTTTTACATCTAATAGGGCTCTGGGCCTGGGTTTAGCACTTAGCAAGATTCAATGAAATAGCTGAATCACTAAAAGCAAACAAAAGCCAAACTCCCCAAGGGCACCTGTTGAACTAAGTGCTAAGGAACCCATTTTGCTTACCAACACAGTGCTAAGGATGCAATGACAGAAAATAAAGTGTCTAATCTCAAGGAGTTTCCATCCTATGGGAGGTGCAGGGAGAAGAGGAGGATAAGCCATATTCAAAAATGAGAAAATATAAAGTAATTTCAGGGGGAAGAGGGCCTCACATCTAGGATAGTTGGGAAAGTTCTCTTGGTAGGAATTTTAAGACTTGGAGGTGAAGAGGGAGTGCATTCCCAACTTGGGAAACAGTTTATGCATAGGTAATGAAAACAGCAAGCTAGCATTTATATAACTTTAAGTTTTGCAAAGCATTTTATAAATATTATCTCATTTGATAATCACAATAATTCTAGGAGGTTGGCGCTATTACTATACCCACTTTATAGATGAGGAAACTGAGGCTGAGAGATTAAGTGACTTTCCCAGCATCATAAAGCTAGTAAGCATGTAAGGTAGCATTTGAATTCGGGTCTACCTGACTCCAGATCAATCACAGATGGAATTCCAAGTTTGGGAAGTAGTAAGCAGGTCTAAACAGAGAATATGAAGTGGAGTAATATTACTTGCCAGATGGTTTGGTGCTAGGTTGTAGAAAGCTTTACATGCTAGGTTGAAGATTAATGTTTTTATCATAGAGACAATAATCAAGCAATTAAGCACTTATTAAGTGACTACTGTATGCCAGACATGGTGATAGACCCTGGGAATATGAAAACAACAATGAAACCATTCCTGCCCTCAAGGGGCTTCCATTTGTTTGAAGGAGACCACATGTACATTATAGGAAAATATATACAAAATATATATAAAACACATGCAAAGTAGACAGTAGGTGACCTTAGTGGAGAAGGTTCTAGAAGCTAGAAAGGACAAGGAAAGGCTTCATAAGGAGGTGGTGGTTGGGCTGTCTTGAAGGAGGTTATTGTTCAGTTATTTCAGTCATGTCTGACTCTTCGTGACCCCATTTAAGGATTTCTTGGCAAAGATACTGGAGCTAGAAAGTGTGTGAGGCCCTATTTGAACTCAGGTCTTCCTGATTCCAGGCCTGGTGCTCTATCCACTGAGCCACCTTGCTGTTCTTTGAAGGATGAGAGATTCTAAAAAGTAGAGGTCAGGAAAGAGCATTCTAGGCATGGGAGACAGCTAGTGAAAAGGCTTGAAGAAGGGAGATCATAGAGGTGAATAATATAGAAGAATGTAAATGTAGGACAGTGATAGGTTATGAAGACTTTTAAATGTCAAAGGAATTTATATTTGATCTTAGAGGGATTCTCAGGAAGAAAATCATTTCAATGGTGATATGTAGGATGAATTTCAATGGGAAGAGAGTTTAGAAAGGGAGACGGATTAGGAGGTCCCTGTAACAGTCCATAGGAGAGGTAATGAGGGTCTTAACAAGGCTGTGAGTAGAGAGAAGGGGTTATATGTCAGAGGTATTATAGACATAGAAACAACTCAATCTGACAACTAATTCTCTTCATGTGATTAGATACATTGAAGTTATGAACCTACATGACCAGAAAGGATGGCGGTGTTCTCAATAGAACTGGAGAAGCTTGGAAGAAGGAGACATTGACAATTTTTAGTAGGAAAGTGACATAGTTAGATCTGTGTTTAGGAATATTAGTTTGGAAGCTTGTGTAAAGGATGGATTGGAAAGAGGAGAGACTAGAAGAAAACCAATGAAGAGGTTATTGTAATAGCCCAGGTTGGAAGTAATGTAGGCCTGAAGAAGAGTAACCATTGTTTGAGCAAAAAAGAGACAGCTATGACATGTGTTGTGTAGGTAGAATCAACAAGATTTGGAAACTTATTGGATATGGTAGGTGAAAATCACAGGGGAGTTAAGGATAACTTTGAAGTTGAGGACCTGGCTAACTTGAAGGATTGTGACACCTTGAACAGAAACATGGAGGATTGGAAGAAGGATCAGTGTTGGGGAAAACATTCCACTTTGTCCATGTTGAGTTTATGGAATAATTCCCAGACATTTCCACAGTCATCATCTCCATCTTTACTTCACTGGAACTTTCCCCATTTTCCCTTATGCCATTGTTTTCCACTCCCCTTTAGAATGTAAACTGCTTAAGGTCAGAGGCTATCTTGTTTTATTGTTTTTGTACCCCCATGTTTAGCACAGTGCCTAGCGTACAGTAAGTGCTTAATAAATGCTATATCTATCTACCTATCTATCTATCTATCTATCTATCTATCTATCTATCTATCTATCATTTATCTATCTATGTAGAAATGTCTAACAGGTGGTTGGCAATATGAGCCAACTGCAAGAGAGAGAGATCAGACCTAGATATATATTATTTGGGAGTCATTTGTATAGAGGTTATAATTGAACTCGTTAGAGCTGAAAAGATCTCCAAGAGAAAAGGGGTCAGAACAGAGACTACCCAGATATAGTGGGTAGGATGTGGATGACAATCAATCAAAAGAGATTAATAAGATGTCTCAGAGAGGCCAGAAGAGAACCAGAGAGAGCTGCAGTATAGAAGCCAAGGGAGGAGAGGGTAACTAGTACGGTAGAATAGAAGGCCAAAAGCTTCAGAGAGGTCAGATTGAATGAAGATTGAGAAAGGGCAGCTAAGAGACCACTGGTAACCCTGGAGAGAGAAGTCACAATAGAGTGCTGGGCTCAGAAGTCAAATTTCAAGGGATTTAGAAGTAAGTGGGAGATGAGGAGATGGAGACAATGGGTAGAGATGACTCTTTCTGGTCTGCAATCATAATCTCATTGGATCCTCAAATTAATTTCTGGGGTAAGTAGTAGAATGGGCAATACCATCAACTTGCTTTGTAACATTGGGGAGAAAAACCACTTAATAATAATAGCCCTCCATCTTGCATTTCCAATAAGTTGCCATTCCAAATATTGCCATTTCTACCTCCACAGAATCTCTTGTATCTCATCCCTTCTCTCTGCTCACAGAGTCACCATCTTAGTTTATATTCCATCACTGCTCACTTGGACTATTGTAATATCCTCCTATTTGGTCTTTCTGCCTTTCCCACCTCCATCCTTCCTCCCTGCAATTGTTAAAACATTCTTTCAAATGCACGTGTCTGTGTTACTCTCTTCAATCAACTCCAGTGGCTTCCTATTTCCTCTAGGATAAAATATGAATTCTCTTTGGATTTTAATGACCTTCACAATCTGCCCCAACCTATCCTTCCATTTCATTATACATTACTCACTTTCTCAAACTCTTTGGTCGCCAGATTGGTCTTCTTGCTGTTCCTCATGCATGACAATCAATAATGGCCTTAATGGTAATAGCTCACATTTATATGGTGCTTTAAGGTTTGCAAAATGCTTAATCTTTCTAAGCATACATTTTTCATCTGTAAAATTGGAGAATTGGGAGAGATGGCTTTAGAAATCCTTTCCAGTTCTAATATGCTACATTGGAATAGGATGCTGATTTTATTTTTAAACAGGAGACCACGGTGGGAACTGTAAGCTCAACAGGACTCAACAGTGTGACAGAGCATCTCATAAAGCTAATGCAATCTTAGGTTAAATTAATAGAGATCTAGCACCCAGAAAAAGACAAGTGAAATTATTGCTATCCTCTCTCCTAGCTGGACTACTTCCAGAATATTGTGCTCTTAGTTCTAGGTACCACATTTTTGGAAGAACGTAGACAAATGGGATCCCACCTCCAAAAGAGGCAGCCAGGATAGTCAAAGAACTAGGCCCTAGTTTTTTGACCATCCCAGTTGCCCTCTTTTGGATTAGTTACTTGGATAGTCACTAAGGTCTGTGCCATGAGGTCTAGTTGAAAGGACTAGGCTTGTTTAGTTTGGAGAAAAGGAGAGTTGGAGGCAGAATGGGGTGGGGTAAGATGGAATAGGAGGTGGGAGCTTTGTATGACAGCTCACTGCAGGTATTCAGTGCTCAGTGATTCCATGTGGAAGAGCAATAAAACTTTTTTTTCTTTGAGCACAGAGGCCAGATCCAAGAGTGATGGGTGCGAATTAAAGAAGCAGGCAAATTTAGGCTTGAAGTCAGGAGAAAAGAAATCCTAAAAATTAGAGCTGTCCCAAGGTGCGATGGCCTGCCTCAGAAGGTAGCGGGCTCCCTAGCATGTTGGGCATGTTGGAGAGGGGATTTCTGGTTATGCATGGATTGTCATGGCCATCTCCCCCTGTCCCCCAGGCCCTTCCAACTCTGAGATTCTGGAATTCTTTTTTAAAATTTCCTGTGCGTACATTCAATGTTTTAAGGTCCCTTCCAAACAGACGAATTGTATGAACCTTCCAGATCCTTCTAGTTCCAGACAAAATTGCTAATTCTCTATCATCTGCTGCTTTCCACATTCCCTGTTAGGTCTCTTCTCATGTTGCCAGAGTCCAACCAACATGTTTCAAAGCAGTTCTGCAGGTTGTATTGTTGTTAATCTTATCCCAGTGCAGCTGCCTGTGGCATGAGTGAAGGCAAAATACGTTCCTTGAATTAGAAAAGAGAGGGTAGGCTTCAGGGCTACAAAATGGCAGAATTTTATGGAAACCTCATCATCCTTTTCTCTTTTGTGGATCCCTTTCTTCCTTACCCCCTCAAATGACCTCTGCCTCTGTTTCTTTGTCTCTTGGTCTGTCTCTCTCTGTCTCTATGTCTCTGTCTCCTGCTCTCTCTCCTCCTTGCTTCAGTCTGTCCCTATCTACTGGCTCCTTCTCTGCTGCCTACAAAACTGTTTTAGGCTCTCTCATCTTTGAAAAGCATCACTCATCCCTCCTATCACCTATTGTCTTATATCCCTCCTTCCTTTCTCAGCCAAGTTCCTAGAAAAAAAATCAGCTATTTATACTCATTACCTCAACTTCTTCTCTTCCCATTCATTTCTCAGCCTCTTCCCAATCTGGCTTCTGACCTCATCACTCAATGGAAACTACAGTCTTTGGAGTCAGATGATCTCTCAGTTGCCAAATCTCATCTCATCCTTCTGGATCTCTCTTCCGTATTTGACACTACTGACTGTCTTCTCTTCTTGCATACTATCTCTTCTCTGGGTTTTTGTGACATAATAATGCAAATTATAGCTAGCATTTATATGATAATTTAAACTTCGCAAATGACTTTAGGGATATTTCATCTCATTTGCAATTCATAATAACCCTGGGAGGCAGGTGCTATTATTGTCCCCATTTTACAGATGAGGAAAATGAGGCTGAAGGATCTTAAGTGATTTGCTCAACTCATAAGTGTCTCACTCAAAGTGAGAACCTGAAAAGACCTTAACCTGAAAGGGCCAGGGTCTCCCAATGCATCCTGGGCCATCTCCAGTCATCCTGGTGAATATTTATCTGGTCACTGGACCCAGATGGCTCTGGAGAAGAAAGTGAGGCTGGTGACCTTGAACAACTCTCCTTCACTCAAATCAAAGTCAACTCCAAGTCGTGTCATCATTTCCCTGATGCCATAGTCCTTTTCCAGAATGAAGTACAAACACAACACCGACAACAACAACAGCAAAGTGTCTGAGCCAGAATTTGAATTCAAGTCTCTGCCCTTATCCTAATCAAGTCTCTGCCCTAATCCACTTACTTGTTTAACTGCTTCTCTTTTGTTGGCTCATCATTTATATCCTACCCTGTGGATATAAGCAAAGGCTCTGTTCTAAACCTTCTCTTTTCTCTATATACTAGCTTATTTGGTGACCTCATCAACCCTCATAGGTTTGTCAGCTGTAAACAAGTAACTCTTAGATTTTTATAGGCAATTTTAGTCTTTATCCTGAACTCTAGTCCTATATTACCAACTGCCTAATTGGAGATTTAAAATTGGCTGTACCATAGATACCTCAAAATCAACGTGTCTGAAACAGAAGTCATTATCCTTTCCCCAAACTCCCCTTTATTTTGAACTTCCCTTTTAATGTCAAGGGTACCACCATCCTTTCAGTCACCTAAGTTTGTAATCTTGGTGTCATCCTCAACTCCATACTTTCCCCCATCCAATATATTAAAAACAATTGTTAAGTTTGACATTTCTACTTTCACATCATCTCTTATATCTGACTTCTTTTCTCCGCTCACACAGCCACCACTTTAGTTGAAAGCCTCATCACTTTTCCCTGGGCCTATTGCATGGGCCTTCTAATTGGCCTTCCTGCCTCACTTCTCTTCTTACTCCAATCCATCATCCACACAGATGATTTTCCTTAAGTGTAACCTGACCATGTTACTTCCTTTTTCAGTAAACTCTGGTGGCTCTTTATTTCCTCTAGGATAAAATCTAAACTCTATTTAGCATTTAAATCCCATTATAGCCTTGCCCCAAACTCCGTTTCAAGATTCATTATACATTACTCTCCTTCCCACATTCTGTGGTCTAGTCAAACTGGCCTTCTTGTGGTTTCCTTGCTCACAGTGCGTTACCTGTCTCCACGGCTGTTGCCCATTCCTGGAGTGTGCCGCATCCTTACCTCTGCCTGATATCCCCTTACTTCTTTCAAGAATCAGCCCAATCACCAACTTTTTTCTATACAGGATGTTAAAGTTCAAGTTTAAAAATGGTCCTAAGACTTTTGGGACACCCCGTATGAAGCCTTTCTTGATCCCAATTCCTAGTGCCTTCTCTATCTAAGCTATCTTGTATTTGTTATGTGTATAATTTTATATGCACATAGTGTTTCTACTGTTCTCTCCCCTCTCATTCCTTAAGGGCAGGGACTGTTTTGTTTTTATGATTCTAGCACCTAGCATACCTGACACCTAATAGGTGCTTAATAAATGCCGGTTGATTGATTGACCACCCCCCCCAAAAAAAAAGAAATCCTCTCTTCCCGAAGGGTGATAATGATCCCAGCCATTCTTCAGTTAATTAGGACAGCATTAATAGCCATGATTTAGTGAAGGAAGTGTTCTGAATGAGTTAATGCATGTTCCCAATTATGTTACATATACCCAGAAATGAGCTTTCCTATGGATAGGATCTGTTTTTACCATATTAATTGTAGCATTATAGAATCAAGCAATTCTGGACTTGGAAGAGACCTTAGAACAAGAACATGAAATGTCAGAGTGGGAAGAGACCTTAGAACAGAAAATATGATAACTGGAACCTTAGGTATGAGCAAGTCTAACCTTCTTCTCGGACAAGGGAGAAAAAACTAAGACCCAGAGATTTGAAGTGACTCAATACTTAGGGCAAATACTAGGTGGTGCTAGGCCTGGAATCAGGAAGACCCCAGTTCAAATCTGCCCTCAGATACTTACTAGCTGTGTGACTCTGGGTAAGTTGCTTCTCCCTGTTTTCTTCAATTTCCTTATCTGTAAAATGAACTGGAAAAGAAAGTGGCAAACCACTCCGGTATCTTTGCTAAGAAAACCCCAAAATGAGATAAAAAAGTCAGATATGATTGACATGACTGAACAACAATGGTTAGAAAAAGAATAGGACCAGAATCCAGGTCTCTTACCTTATGGGCTAGAGTTCTTTCCATTAGACCAAAACCTGTAGGAAATATCTCAGTGCATAGCCTGGAGGGATCACCTTGAAAATATGAGAATGAAGATGATATTGACTGGGTCAGGGGTCATAGCTAGGGAAATTGTTCAGGGAGCAACCAGTAGATGGGGACTTTCTTGCAAACTAATCACACTTTTTCCATCAAAAAACTGGGATTGTGTTCTAGGAGGGAGACTTCAAATCAAGGCGTCACATACAACCTGCAACCAAGGGACAACAAAGCCATTTTTCTTTACAGAGAACAAGAGAAACACCTCTGACTTTCTTCATGAAGAATTGGAAGAGGATGACAAGGTGGTAGCATAAAAAATTGACTCTGCAGAGTTCATAAAATTTTCAGCAAGACTGTGGGCAGGATGGGTTTTACAAGGGAGGAAAGGGGAGCTCTGGTCCGTGCCTGGAATTCCAATGGATATGCTGGGATCTCTGTCATTAAAATTTGAATGTAGATCAAGAGTAAATATTTCCGGTGATAATTACTTAGTGCTGGGCAAACATCAAAATGTTCAAAGTTCCAGGTCCTTTTGGATGGGGGCCAAAAAATAAGAGTGTTTATCTAAAGCTTATCCAAATCATCTGAACTTCAGAGTAAGGCGCAGCTTGGCAGGCCCTCTTCGCAGGCTCATATTTTCAGGAGACTTGATCATTACAGAGAAATTTTCCCCAAGGGGACATTGCATATTCCTGAGATACTGTGGCTGGCAAAGTCAGCTCCCTCTGCTGCGTCATCTGAGTAGCCACTGCAAGACTTCAGTTCCAAATCCTTCCACCTCCCCATCTGGCTCAGAATCCACAAAGCTGGACTTTCTAGATGTGTATTTCTGAAGTGTATGTTCTGGACAAAGCTGGAACAACGGACATTTGGCAAATGTGAAATACGGAGATCATTGCGATTACTGAATATAATCATGGAATGTTGGAGCTAGAAAGGACCTTAGAACATAGAATGTCAGAGCCTGAAGGGACCTTAGAGTTCATCTTCCTATTCAAGTTTTTAGTCTCTTTCACATTAAACTACGACTTGTATAAAGATGGGCTGGGCTGATCTTTGGCTCATTAATACTAAAAGTAGTGCAAAGGTAGCTTAAATTTTTTTTGTTCCTCCAATAAATATGGACCTTATGATGCTCAGCTCTGGTGAGGAGCTTCAGATATATTCCTCTGCTCCTACATCTAGTCAATAGGTAGAAAAGACTAGAGATGGTTAACCTGGAGAAGAGAACTCTTAAGTTGAAAATGGCAGCCTTCTTCAGCTTTCAAGGGTTGTCACGACACAGAGGTATTTGAGTTGTGCCTAGCCTCAGAAGGTCAAATTATGATTTGCGAAAGGAAGTTTCAGGGAAGCAAGTTTTGGTTCAATATAAGGAAAAGCGTTGTCCAAATTCCAATACTTCTCATAAGGTAGTAAGTTCCCAATCACTGGAGATATTAAAAAAACAAGAGCAGGGTGATTATTCATCAGGGATGTCATAGAAGGAATTCTTGTTCAGATCTGAGTTAGATTAGGTTTCCTTGAAATACAGGATTCTGTGATTTTATGGTGTTAGGATGAGACAGGAAGAGAGAAAGAAAGAGGAAATTTTTGGCACCATAATGCCCTTAGATTCTGTGGGAGATGGCTCATAGTGCTTGAACTTGAAAGGCTACGGAGGTCAAAGTTGAACCCTAGGAGGAACTGGAGATGTCTACGGGAGCTCAAAATTGAGTTCAACTGCTGCTCCGAAAGGATCTTCTCAGATACTGGACAGCACTAGTGACTCTGGTACTCCCTCCAAGAGGTGGGGCAAGGGAATATTATTGAGGTTATGGAGAAGCTATATATATAGCTAACAATCTCCAGGCAGGATTTGGAATGTTTGTCCATGCTCCTTTCCTGCCAAGAGCCGGGTGGAAGGGTGGTGCAGTGAATGGACCCTGGAGTCAGGAAACATGGCTTCGGAGCCCTAGATCAGCTACTTGCTAGCTATATGACCTTGGGAAGATTTCTTCCCTTGGCCCAATTTCATTTTCCTCATCTGTAAAAGGGGAATAATACTATTTTCAATAACTCCTTCATGATGTGCTATAAGGAAGGAACTTTGTAAATTATAAAATGGTCAAAAAATGTGACCTGCTCTTATCATCATTCTCACATGTACCTGCACATGCAACTGCTAATTACCTTAGCTAATTCATTTTTTCCTCTCTTACTGGGTAAGTCAGGCACCTTTATTTAGGCAACCCATCTTTCCAATCTTTAGAGGAGCAAGCCTCCAACTTTGTTCAAAATGTTCAACGAAGTGATTGGTAAAGGGCATTTCTGCTAACGGTTCTGTTCCCCAGTCTGATAGATATTTGAAAGAAAAGATCTTCGCTCTCTGCTACCTTTCCTGACTCTTGACCTATGGGCATAACCCTTGCCTCTGAAATGTCAATTACAAAAGTTATAACTGAAAAAAAGAAAGAAAAGCTCAGGCGATATCTCTATCTAGGCATATCATACAGTCAATGTCTGCAGACCTGTCATTTTACAAATGAGCAGTCAATCTCTGAATTAGAATTGTCTCACATTGGAACGGGTGCCTTTGAGAGGTAGTATTAGTGTGTTATGTGACCCTGTTGTCATTGTGATTTGTCCTTAATTCTCAAAGAGGACCATGGAACTAAGAAAATGATGCCATGACTTACAAGTGAATGGGATTTAAGTGAGGGAGGGCTGTGCAAAGTCACCAGCCTAATTTTCTTCTCTGGAGCCATCTGAGTCCAGTGGGAAGATATAAATCAGAACACCTGGAGATGGCCCCTTTGTGACCCTGGAAGTTTACATAGCACCCCTCTAGGGTTAATTCCTCAACTTCCACTCATATTGAATGGCTAGGTCCCCAGAGGGTGGATGACTACTACTCTTCTTGGGACTCTAGGGGTAACCTTGAGAGACTGGGATTTTTACTATTGTCATTCTCCATTGGTGTGCTCTCCATTTATTATTACATTTTCCCAACTTATAATACTCTCCTCATCTCAGTGATTCTGAACTCCAGACTGTCAATGTATACCTACCAATCCCCTATGGCCTATTCTCTTCTTCTCCTCCCCCTCAACCCGACCCCCCTCTACTCCTTCCAATATAATCTCTCAAATGCCTACTCCATAGGTAACAAGCTTACTTTGATCTTAAACTTCTTCCTTTTCTATTCTCTTTATCTTCTGTCACTTACGGAGAGCTGGCTCCCTATTGATGATAAGGCATCCCTACCCCACTTGCCCACACTGGTTGCATTTTCCCTCACCCCCTTCACTGGTCATAGTGATGGAGTTGGAATACACTTTGCCCTCTATTGCCACTTCCAGACTCTCCCTCTACCACCATCCACTGGGTAACATTTCTCCTTAGCAGTTCATTCAATAGAAATTTATCACTTTATCAAGATTCTGCTAGCTATTGTCTATTGACTCTTAGGACATTTCTTTACTAAACAAGTTCAGTGCCTGATTCACAGTCTTTCCTTCTTCTTTAATTCCTACTCTCATACTAGGGTACTTCAACAAACACCCTAGACTCTCAGTTCCTCAACTTATCTTACTTATTTCCCATGACCTACTCCTTTACCCCACCACAGCTACAAACAGAGATGGTTATAATTTATCTTGTCATCCTCCACAAAGTTTCCACTTCCATATTTATGAACCCTGAGATTCTTTATCTGATTATAATCTTTTATTGTTCTATCTTTACCTCTGACTCACGATGTTTAACTCCGTTCTTTTCCCTCACCATAGTTTCAAATCCCTACACACTTCAGTTCTTTTCTCAGGCTATCACTCCTATGCTGGCTGTTCTCTCCTTTCTTCTCTATCTTGATTTCTTGGTGTAACAGTTCAACTCTACACTGTCCTCTGCAATTGAATACCTTGCCTCCTTCTCCCATCCAAGAATACCTTGCTAAATCCCATTTTTGGATTGCCCTCATCATTTGCTGCTTTACTCTTATTCATGTGCTGCTGAAGGGAGCTAAAGAAAGTAAAAAAAATGTTGAAATGCATCCATTAAATGTATGATAACTGAGCTTTCACTGCAGCAAGGCAATTCTTTTATATTTCTCTAATTGATTCATTATCCCACTCACAACAGTGGCTTTTCCAAACCTTTTCATCCCTCCTTAAATCTCTTACGGCACTTTCTTCCTCTCCCTTTTCAGTTGAGAATTTTGCTCATCCTTCACTGAAAAAATGTAGGCCATTTACTGAGTATTCCCCCTCCTCTCTACCTCTTCTCATTCAGTCTTTCTCCACTGTCTTTTCATCCCATCTCACATGATGTAGTGAGCTTTCTCCTTGCCAAGGCAACCACCCCCAGCACCTTACCCTTGATTCCATTCCATCCTGTCTTCTCCAGCAGATTGCCCCCATATCACCCCTGCTCTCTAACCTTCATTCTTTCCTTATCTGTTGCCTCCTTCCCTGCTGCCTACATGCACACTCATCTCTCCTCCATTGTTAAAAAGCCCTCTCTTGATCCATCCATTTATATTAACTGTCATCCTATATTTGCCCTCCCTTTTGTGGCTAAACTCATTGGAAAGACCATCTGCGATCAGTGCCTTCACTTTTTTTCTCTTCTTACTCTTCTCTACAATCTGGCTTTGAACCCAATCATTAAACTGAAACTGATCTCTCAAAAATGATAAAAAGATAAAAAAAATTGTCAAATCTAGCAGCCCTTTCTCAATCCTCATCCTTCTGGACCTCTCTGTAGGTTTTGACACTGTCACTCACCCTCTTCTGGATATTCTCTTGTCTCTGGGTTTTATGACACTGCTTTCTCCTAGTTCTACTCCTACTTTTCTGACTATTCCTCTCCTTTGCTAGATCTTTATCTAGGTTATGTCCATTAATTGCTCTCTTCTTCTATATAGTTTTTCTTGGTGATCTCATCAGCTTCTGTGGATTTGATTATTATCTTTATACAGATAAAATTCTTAGAACTATTTATTCAGTCCTAATCTCTCTCCTGATCTCCAGTCTTGCATTATCAATTGCCTACTTTTGTTGTTGGGTCATTTTTCAGTTGTGTCTGACTCTTCATGACCAAAAAACAAAACAAACAAAGAAAAAACAGTATCACCAGTCTATGAGACATGCATTGCAAATAGATTTATTACAAGAAAAATGAACATTTATGTGGAACCCTATTCAAGTGCAAAGAGTTCACAATCCAAATAAAAGCTTGCACATTTATGAGATTACAAGAAAAGGAGGAAGAAACAGAACTCTCCTGCCAAATGGGAAAATCATGAGAGGAGTAAAGGAGCAGTAAGGCTGAGAAAACACTAAACCCCTTCCAAGGGGAGGAGTAAGGCAATGGCAAAAGCAGCATTCTTTTCCCTTGAGTACTGCTGCTAGACCGTGAAAATAGTATGGTCTGCTTATCTACAAGGGTTCCAGCTGTACGAGCTGTTTCTTAGTCTACTGTAGACTGTCTTGACTCCCAAGGACACAGGGAGTCCAACTTGGGGTGCAAACAACAAATTATGTCAGCTCAGGGCGGTGAGGCCTTCATCCTTGACACAGTCAGGATTTTGTGCATACACTGCGTCCAGTGTTTCTGGAAAATATGGCAACTCAAAAGGGCAAGTTCTGGGTACCTCTTAACACCCCATTTGGGATTTTCTTGGCAAGCATGTCAGAATGGTTTGCCATTTCTGTCTCCAGCTCATTTTACAGATGAGGAAACTGAAGCAAATGGGGTGTTGCCTAGGGTCACATAGCGAGTAGGTATCTGAGGCCAGATTTGAACTCTTCTGACTCCAGGCCCAACACCTTATCCACATCGACACCTAGCTGCCCAGCTGCCTATTAGACACTAGAAATAGATGTCCCAAAGACATCAAACTCACTATGTCCAACCACAGAACTCATTAAATTTTCCCCTAAGCCTTTCCCTTCTCTGAACTTTACTACGACATTTTACATTTGAATAGTAATTTGCAAATTACTGTTACCGTTGAGAGCATCTTCCCAGTAATTCAAACAACAGCCTAGGTTTCATTCTGTACCTCTCATTTACGCTTGTCCCACACATCCAAATCTTGTTGGTCCTGTCCTCATAACATCTCTCAGGGACTTCCCCTTCTTTCCACTCAGACAGCTGCACTTGGGTATAGGCTTTTATCACTTCACCCCCGGACTATTGTAATAGCTTACGGTTTGGTTTCCCTGCCTTGTCTTTCTCTACTCTAGTCCATCCTCCACTTAGCTGCCACAGTGATTTTCCTAAAGCTTGGGTCTGACCATGTCACCTCCCTATTCAATAAACTCTGGTGGCTCCCAATTATATCCAGGATCAAATGTAAAATCCTTTGTTTGGTTTCTAAAGCTCTTTACAACTTGACTCCTTCCTACCTTTTCCCATTCTTCTTCCACATCAGTCATCTGCACGTTCTCTCTGGCTCGGGCTTGCTTGCTGTTCCTTGAACTTGATGTTTCATCAATCTCCCAATCCTATAACTTTTCACTGGCTGTCCACCAGGCCTGTAATATTCTTCTTCCTTCTCCCTGCCTCTGGGCTTTTCTGGCTTCTTTCAAAACTTACCTTAAAACCTCACCCTCTTCAAGAGGCCTTTCCCAGAGCCTCTGCTTTCCCTCTGTGATAATCTGCCATGTATATGTCTTGTATATACATAGTTGTTTGCACGTTGCCTCCTCCATTGGACTGTGAGTTCCTTGAAGGCAGAGACCATGTTTCTGCTTTTATTTTATTAGCACACTACCTGGAACATAGTAAACATTTAATAAAGGCTTGTTAATGGACTGTCTACCCAGCTGTTCTGTCATGACCATCAAATAAGAAAATGAATAGGCAAATGCTTTGAAAACTATCCTCCAAATGATAATATTTAGATAGAGTTTTCTGGCTACAAGGCTTAAAAATATGTTATCAAATTTCATTCTCAAAACAACCTTGTGAGGCAGATCATATGAGCATTATTCTACCAGTTTGGCTGCTGAGGAAACAAGCTCTGAGAGGTCTGGCAGCAAATAAACATTTATTAAGCACCTACTGTGTGCCAAACACCATGCTAAGCCTTGGGCATTCAAAGAAAGGTAATAGACTGTCTCTGTTCTCCAGGAGCTCACAATCTGATGGGGTAGATAATATGCAAAGAATTATGAGGTGGCTTGCCTATGGTCACATGGCCCTGGGCAGAATTGGAATGGGATTCTAAGCCCTCAGACAAAAAGCCAGAGATCATTCTACTGGGCAACACTGTAAACATCAGGGTTTATAAATATACCAAGGCTTCAGGGAAGAAAACCAATGTCATGTGGATTCCCAGTCTTTCCAAAAGTCCATTTGGATAACTTTGTCCTGAAAGAAGAGGGATCTCAAGAGACATCCCTTGAGTTATGTCTATCCTCCAAGGGGTTGGAGTGATGTTTTCATTTTTATTTAGTTTTGTTTTCTGGAGAGTCGGCAGCAGCTCTAATTAATACCATCAAAAGCATGACATTTAATTAACTCAATAACATGTTGAGCCGAGTGGTAACATATTTCAGCACCCAGCAGGTGGTGATGGGCTCTCCAGGGCCAATCGAAAGGCCTGTGGTTAGTTATAGGGAAGCCCTTCTTGGCTGTTAATAACTCTTTCATCTCGCCCAGCTTTGCAAACCATCTCCCCTCCTCCTGCCCCTTGCCTCATAGAGCGGCAAGAGGTGCTTTAGCTAGAGTAAGGGCCGTGGATGCTCTCTCTGCTGTTGGATCTGGTTCAGGAGACATCTGGAAATAATTCTTAAATATCATAGGAACATTGGATCTCCAAGTGACCTTGGAATATAAAGTGACTTTAAATGTCAGACCTGAGCACACAGATTATAAAACATTGAATTTCAAGACTTAATAATAACCATTTAGTCCAACCTATTCTTTTTTTTTAAGCAGATAAGGAAACTGATGTCAAAGAGAGAAGGTGACTTGCCTAAGGTTGCATAGCTAATAAGTGCCAGAGCCTAAATGCCGATCCAGTTTTCTGACTCTTGAATAGAAGAGGATATATTTTGGCCAGATGTCCTGGGATGCCATGTTCTTCTTCACCTCTTTTCTGGACTAATGCTGCCTCATTGATCTGGCTGCTCTCAGTCTCTTCCCTCTTCAATTCATCCTCTACACAGCTTCCAAACTGATATTCCCAAAGCATGGATCTGACCATATCATTCCCCTACTCAAACATCTTCAGTGGCTCCCTGTTGCCTTGGAGATCAAGACAAAACCTTTAGCTCACTTGGCATATAAAGTCCTCCATTATCTGGCTCCCATCCATCTTCCCAGATTTATTCATTTTATTCCTCTTCATGCACTCTGTATTCCAGTTAAACTGCCCTGCCTATTTTCAGGTATGACATTCAATCTCTCACTCCTCTGCTTTTGCCCAGGTGCTGCCCTCCCCCAAGACTAGAAAGTACTGCTTTCCTACTTCTAGCTTCTTTCAAAGCACAGATCAGATACCTTCTCCTTCATGAGACCTTTCCCACTCCCAGCCCCATATTGTTTACATTCTCTCACTTTTGAAGTTACTTTAATTTACTGTGTGTTTACTTATCTGTGCACATGTGTGTATCACTACAGAAGAACATAAAGTCCTTGAGGTCAGAGAATGGCTTGTTTTTGTATTTGTAAACCCTCCCCCCCCATTCTCAGTATAGTGCCTTGTCTTTGGTATGTTCATAGGATCTTAGAAATAAGGGTGTGTTAGAGCCATCTGGGACTAGAAAGCTGATTGTTAAATTTTCAATGTTAGCATTTACTCATTAGAAATTGGTAAAGCCTAAAAATCAAGGCTTGATTTAGTGTTTTGCTGATTGTCTAGATTTAAGAAAGTGATAGAAGGGCAGCTAGGCGGTGCAATGGATAGAGTACTGGCCCTAGAGTGAGGACAACCTGAGTTCAAATCTGGCCTCAGACACTTGTCACTTACTAGCTGTGTGACCCTGGGCAAGTCACTTATCCCTTTTTGCCTCAGTTTCCTCATCTGTAAAATGAGCTGGAGAAGGAAATGGCAAACCACTCCAGTGTCTTTGCCAAGAAAACCCCAAACCCAACTGTCTCCAAAAAAAGTGGAGAAAAATGCTAATAATGCAGATTGAACTTTAAAGGGTCATGCATGCATTTTTTTTTCTTTTCTGAAGCTAAGTATTTCCCAGCACACCCTTGGTTTGAGATAACCTGGTCCAACTCCTTCCCTCTCTCATTTTATAGTTGAAGATAATGAGGCCCAGAAAGGTTAAGAGATAAGGTAGACCTTGGATAAATATTTGTCAGATTGAGTTGTTGACTTGTAAGAGAACAGGTCTCAGAATTAGGTGATCTGGATTCTAGCCTTGGCTCTGCCCTCTCCAAGATATAGGGGGAAAACCCTTTTTATTTTAAAGTATGGTAAGATCTTGACTGGAATGAAAGACTCAGAGATGTAGAAATGGAAAGAATTTTGGGATTATTTGGTCCAACATTATCATTTTACAGAGGAGTGAACTGAGGCCCAGAGAGGTTAAAGGGTCACACATGGCAGCTAGATGGACAGAGCACTGGCCTAGAGTCAAGAGAACCTGAATTCAAATATAGCTTCAGAATTTACTAGCTGTGTGATCTTGGGCAAGTCACTTATCCCTTTTTGCTTCAGTTTCCTCATCTGTAAAATGATCTGGAGAAGGAAATGGCAAACCACTGCAGTATCTCTGCCAAGAAACCCCCACCAAAGGGGTCACAATGAGTCAGACATGACTGAAAATGACTAGTAACAATGATAGTAAGTGAAGGGATTGGAAATGGAGCCCAAGCCTCTGAGTCTAAATCCAGTGCTCTAATTTTTTGAATTTTAATTTCCTTATTTGTTAAAATGGGAATGCTGAAATGTTGATTACCTGCTGTACAGGGTTGTAATCAGAGCAGACAGCTATACGGTACTACAGGATTTAGAGCCAGAGGTGAGTCCTCATTTTGCAGATAAGGAAACCGCCACCAGGGAAGTAAAATGACTTGGCCAAGATGACATAAGGAGAAAAGAACAGGGGCAGTATTTGAACCCAGGTCCTTGGGCTCCAAAACCAGTATTCTTTCTATTATACCATATGCGACAATGTTGATGATTTTAGGATGCTTATTTCTGATGCCAGAAAGTAATAAGGAAATAAGTCATCATTTAGTTAATAAATCACCTGTTCTCATAGCCCTGTTACTTCCTTCCCTTTGCCAATAAACATTGCAATAAAACCAGAAAAGGACGCAAACAAACTGGTAGGGGGGTCTCTGCAGACCGATTGGTCATTTATCCATCCCACTCGGGTGCTTAGTGCATGGACTTGAGTGCCCTCTGCTGGCAGATGACAAATGTGCAGTTGTGTTTGCTGGGGCAGTCATCCACTTTGGTCAACTGAGTAACCAAAGGGATGATGGAATCATATAATGCAGAGTATTGGTGGTAAAAGAAACCTTAAAACAGAGCATGCCAGAACTGGAAGGGACTTTCGAATATGGAGCATAAGATCTCAGAGCTGGAAAGGGCCTTTGGAGGGCAATTAGATTCCAACCACTCAGGTTTACAGTGGAGGAAACTGAGACCCAGAGAGATAAAGCAAGGTGACATTGTGAAAAGAGCCCTAGATTTGCCCTCAGATGGCCTGGGCTTGAATTATAGCTGATGCTTGTTTACTTTTCCTTTCCAGGCCTCAGTTTCCTTACTTATAAAATGAGAAGGCTATTTCATGCCCTCTAAGGCCCCTTCTTGCTTTGTTTATGATTCTAACTTTCTCAAGGTCACACTGTAAATTAGTAGTGGAACTGGGCCAAAGTCTCCTGACTTCTAGGTCAAGGCTCTTCCCACTACTCTGAGACTTTAAAATGAGATTATTTGCATGAAACAGGGAAGGAAAGGCAGCAGTAACTCCAGAAAAGTTGGGAAATTTCTTGAGAGATGAGTTTTCTCCTATTCCTGTTATACTTCCATCTAAATCATCCCCCTTTTCTCCCCTTATTCATCAGCTCTCAAAATGAATCTATGCCTTTAGTTGTATGAGGTAGAAGAATATCAGAGAGGAAAGAAACCTCAGAACAAAGATTGTGAGACATGAAAGGAGCCTTAGAACATAGATAATCACAACTGAAAGGAGTCTGAGAACAAAGCACATAGAACATAGACTATCAGATCCAAAAAGAATCTTAGAACATGGAACACAGAATGTCAATGTTTGAGGGGACCTTAGTGTTCATCTCTCTTACCCCTCTTTAATTTATAGATGAGGAAACTCATTTATAGGAGGCCCAGAGAGGTTTTTCAAAGTCACATAAGTTAGTGTCAGAGTAAGCTCTAGAATCCAGACCTCCTGGTACCCAAACCAGGCCCTTCTCTATTCTGTCTATTGATTTGCTTATTAAGTTTGGGCAGTTGTGTGTGTTTGTTTTAAGGTCTCTGTAGATTTCCATATTTGATCCACTGGCCTGCTGTAGTCACGAGCCCAACCTACAATGGTTTTCTACTTTCCCTGCTCCGAGATCTGAGAACTGGTATATGCGGGGAGGTTCTAAGCAGCCTCCCAGCATGAAGAAGCTGAACTTTCACAAACTGGTTTCCAGCTACCATTAGGCTTGTTCAAATGGATCCCCAAAGCGTCTTCTGTGAAACCAATGGGAATGTAAGAAATATCCCATAGGGACTCACATAGGCAAGCCACAGATCATCATTCATGAGGCAATGTGTGAGTTAGGACTAGAAAGGATGAGATAGGCTGATCTCATTGCCCTCTCGGGATCTCTGCGCCCTTGGACATAGACCCGCTGATCCTTAGACCCCTAGGTCTAAGTATTAGTGGTGGTCATGGTCATCACAGAGACCACTACCAGAAGGACACATAGAATCACCAAATCTCAGAGGTAGAAAGCCCTTTAGTAGTCATATACTCCCAACCAAACATGCGCAGGCCTCCCCTCCATAGCATCTCCCAAGTTGGTGGTCTACTTGCCCTTGACTAGCTTCAGGAATTTCCAGTTTCACCTTCGGACAATATAAATGATTAGTCAACAAATCAATTAAGTGCTTACTATTTATCAGGTACTGGGCTAAGTGCAAGTGACACAAATATAAGTTAAAAGGAAAGGCATTCTCTGCCCTTCAGGAGTTTACCTTCTAATGGGAGTAGACAACATATAAAAGAGAGATGAAAGCTAGGGTGGTGGTGGGGAAAGGAAATTACCTGCCTAGGGGCATGGTGGCAAAGTCTAGAGAATGAAAGATGGCTATTCTGGGCCTTCCTCAAAACAATTTCCAGGAAGAACTCCTGTAGGGGAGAAGGAGCCTTAGAAGTGGAAGGAGAAGAGAGCTGAGTCGTAGTGGCAGAGTCCAGTGAAGTCTTTCCTTACATTGAGCTGAAATTTGCCTCTCACTTCTAGATTGTAAGCTCCTTGGGGGCAGGAACTGTCTTTTTGTTTCTTTTATTATCTCCAGCACTTAGCACAGTGCTTGGCACATAGTAGGTGCTTAATAAATACTGATGGATTGATTTTTCCAGTTACTCCTAGTTCAGTCTTCTGAGGAAAAGCAGAATGAGACTAATCCATCTTCCCTAGGATGATCCTTTAAATATTTGAAGACAGCTCTTGTATCTTCCCTATATCTTCTCTTCTCCTGGCTAAACAGCCCTAGTTTCTTTAATTGATTCTCCTGAATCTCCTGAAGTTACTTTCCCTCTCATTCTCTGGGTTATCATCCTTCTAAAGTTGAAGGAAGTCTTCCAGATGTGGTCTGCTGTGTAGAATACAATCAGACTACTCCCTTCCTCCCCCTGGATACCAGATTTCTGCTGATGCTACTCTCAGATGGTCCAGGGATTGGGGAGGAAACCCTCAATAAAGACGAAGACAAGAGTCTGTATGTAGGTATTGGGAGCAGTAGCCTGGCCAACACTGAAGCAAGGCTCCAAGACAGAGACTGGCTGACTTTCTTTAAATTCATTGACTATTGGACCATCAGGGATCATTTAGATTGGGATGTTTGGAGGTGACCTCTTAACTTTTTGAGGCTTTTGAGAATACACTGTTGTTGCATGCACCCCAACCTTTGTCTCCCCTCTACCACCCCAAATTTATTTCTGGGCTGGATGAGCTTTGTTTCTAATGTATTAAAGGCCACGTGCCATAGGAACAAGAATGAGAGAATTGGAATCAGAAGGCCTGAGTAGAATCCTAGCTCTTATATTTATATAGAACAACAGTCACCACTAAGCAAAGACCACAGGGACTAGAGACCTTTGCCAGTTCTTGTCCTTTATCTGTCCTTATGGTTTGCCTTGGGTTCATTGCTCTTGGAAGGAAGAACAACTAAAGAAATAAACATTTATTAAGTACCCAAATATTATCTCATTTGAGCCTCACAACAACTCTGGGAGGTAGGTGCTATTATTATCCCCATTTTACAGATGAGCAAACTGAGGCAAACAGAGAAGTTAAGTGACTTGCCCAAGGTCACATAGTTAGGAAGTGTTTGAGTCTGAATTTGAATACAGATCTTGACTGGCCCAGCCTTTAGGCCACCTAGATTTGTTAGTTTATCTCAATTTATTAGTTATCTCTATTTTATCTCTATTAGTTATCTCTATTTATTAGTTATCTCAAAACTACTTGCCCTTACCTATCTCCTCAATAGGGGAACTAGAATCCCTATTGTTCCAATCCTGTTGGAACACACCTATTGTTGATTCTAGCCTAAGAGGTCCTCCCCAGCAAAGAATGGGAGGAGGGTGTGGGAGGAAGGCAGTAAAAAAGGCACACAGAATACGAACCTGAATCAGGTATGGAAAGGCAAATTTTTTGCTAATCAGAAATCATGGAATGATTTCAATCAGGTGAGAGGCTAGTTTTCAAGCCTCATTAGGGCTCATTAGCTATTTATTGCACCTCCTCTGCCCAATTACTGCCGTGTGCCTCTCTCTCTCCACCATTTTTCTGCCCCCCCTTTTTCCCCCTACTCCTTCTCTCTCTCTCTTCTCCCCCTTCTCTCCCCCTACTATCTTTGCTCTCCGTCTCTGTGTGTCTCTCTACGTCTCTCTCTGTCTCTCTCTGTTTCTCTGTCTCTGTCTCTGTCTCTGTCTGTCTGTCTCTTTTTCTCTTTCTCCCCCCCTTTTGGCCAACCTGCCTTTGTGGCTGTTTCTACCACAACTTTTCCAGGTGCCAATGCCCTGATATTTGGGGAGGGGAACATGCAAGGAGCCTTCTATGATCTCACAAGACTCTCTACAAAGGAAGGAGGCACTACCAGGAGGCAGTGCCATCCCAGACGGAGGCTTACCTAGGAGAACATGATCTCCCTGTTTGTAGCCTGGTGGGAACTCAGAGATTTGTCCTTGTACTTCAGGGCTAACTGGAAGAAGAATCCTGAGGCACGCAGATTACGCCTTTAGTGGATCCATGAATTCTGGCTCAAGACTAATTAAAAACATTCTCATGGCTGACAAGAACCACTCAGAAGCTATTTTTCCTGCTCTGCTGTGAGAAAGGGGAAGGGTCCCTCTGTCATGTAACCCCAAGGGGGTGTTACACTCAATTACTGTCACCTTGGCCCAGTCATTTCAGGCTCTCTGAGCTTTAGTGTCCTCCTCTAAAAAACGGGTATAATGATACTGCACTAGCTCTCTCAGAGGGCTGGTGTGAGGACATTCTTTTGTAGATCAGAAAGCCCTACAGGAATGGAAGGCATTGTTATCACACTGCCGATGCGGAGATATCGGGAACTGGCAATAACATCAGCAGGATCCCAGGAGGAGGAGGGAAGGAGGGCACGTTAGTCTGTTTGTGCATGTGTGCTGTTTCCTCCCCTTTCCTCTCCCCCTCCCTCTTCGCGGTGGGGGTTGCCAGGACCCAGAGCACTGCAGTCCTGCACTCAGTATTCAGATCAGCCCACCCATTGTCGTCAAGGCGCCCCGGGAGGCTTCCAGGGGTGTCAGAGTGAAAAACGAGCCGAGTGGTCATGGTTGGCCAAGCAGCGGGGCTGTTTAACTCCAGAATGAGGGCTCATCTTCAATCTGGTCCTTTTCGAAGAAGTCTCTTCACATGGGTGAAGGGAGAAGAATCAGGGGATACTAGGGATGAAGAGAATGGGAAAGAGAGGTGGAGGATCATAGGATTTACAGCTGGAAGGGACCTGAGCCCTTCATTTCATAGAAGATGAAGCTGAGGCCCAGAGAAGGAAAGTCATTTTCCCAAGGTCACACAGAGACTAAATTTTAAATCCAGTGGGATTATGTGGAAACCAGGATTGTGAGAGGAGGCTCAGGAGATCTATCAGCCAGTTGATTTCCTCTCCATGATTTGCTACCATTTGCATGCTTAATCTCCTCCCCAGGGCCAGGCAGGGTGCTGCTAGGTACCCAGTAGAGCATTATGGAAAGAAGCTAGTTTGAATAATAAAAATAACAATAGCTCATATTTTCTAGAGAAGGGGAAGGGAACAAACATTTATATAGCACATACTATGTGCCAATCATCTTAGTCTTCTCATCTGTAAAATGAGCTGGAGAAGGAAACGGCAAACCACTCCTGTATCCTTGCCAAGAAAACCCCAAATGGGGTCACAGACGTCAGACACAACTGAAATGACAGAACAACAAATGTGCCAATACTGCACTAAGTGCTTTACAAAGATTTTCTCATTTGAGGGGTAGGTGCTTTTACTATCCCCATTGTACAGTTGAGGAAACTGAGGCAAACGGAGGTTAAGTGATTTGCCCAGGGTTACACAATTTGTAAGTATCTGCAGCCAAATTTGAACCCAGGCCTTCCTCATTCCAAGCCCACTGCCCTATCCATTTCGCCGCATAGCTGCTTTTCCATATTGACCTCCATCACTTCTGTTGCCTCATTGTGGCCCCTGGATTTTCAAAGGTTGTATCCATACAATTCAAGCTCTGGCGGTTCCATCATGCTGGAAAGGTTTTTTAATTTGGGCCTGGTTTTGCATCTGCTACCTGAGGACTAGCCCAGCTAAGTAAGCATGAGGGGTACTCATCACTAGAAAGTTGGCCACCAGGGGATTAACCTCGGGACCATGACAAGTAATGAAAGTATCTGCCAAGGTATGGAGGAATTATATTAGTTATTATCAAATTATATATTTATATACATTATACAACTATTATATTGTACATAATATGATATATTATATATATAAAACATCCTGCTGATATGATTGCCAGTTTCCGATTATTTCCACATCGACAGTGTGATAACAATGCCTTCCATTCCTGTAGGGCTTTACGGTCTACAAAAAAATGTCCTCACACCAGCCTTCTGAGAGAGCTAGCACAGTATTATTATGCCCATTTTTTAGAGGAGGATTCTAAAGCTCAGAGAGCCTGAAATGACTGGGCGAAGGTGACAGTAACTGAGTGTAGTATTCCCTTGGGGTTATGTGACAGAGGGAACCTTCCCATTTCTCATGTCAGAGCAGGAATATATAATTATATATTATTATATTATATTAGCTAGGTTGTGCAGTGGCTAGCATGCTAGATTTTGAGTCAGGAAGATCAAAGTTCAAATCTGGCCTCTGCCTCAGTTTCCTCAACTGTAAAAAGGGGATAATAATAACACCTATTTCCCAGGGTTGTTGTGAGGATCAAATGAGGCAATATTTTTTAAAGCGCTTAATACAATGCCTGGCAGATGGCAGGTACTATATAGATGCTGGCTATAATCATTATCAGCACCATCATTATTATTTGTGTTAATGGACGTTGAAGAAATCTAATGCAGATCCCATGACTTGGATTCATGAGTTTCCATGGTTAAAACATCAATTTCCTTGGTAGGCTGCCTCTTTGAATTTAGCTAGGCTTATCCTTGGACAGAAAATGCACATCCTGGTCCATACTTGAGGGCTTTCCAGATCAGTAGGCACTGTGAGATGGTCAGCTCCATACCACTGACCAGGCGCTTGAGGATTTCAGTGGAGGCTTCTCTCCGTACTGGGTATATATAGGTGCCCACTACCCAGTAAAGGGGGAGGTTTGGAATGTAAACACATTTGGGGGAAAGTTACCCAGAATAGGTAGATTATTTAACAGGTTTATTAGGTATAGACCTAGAGGAAGCCAAAAGTACCAGAAGTGATATGATCAGGTTATGTCCCTCTCTTCCTGGGCTAGAAAATTTCCTTTTTTTATAACTGGATGGGGTAGACGTAGAGTGGAATAGTGGAAATCAGTGCACAACATCCTTTTCTCCTTTTGTCTTGTCCCAGAACCTGCACCCATTTACCTGAGTACCCTAAAGAAGGGGTGACAGACTATTGAGGGCCCTGCAATGAGATTTGTAGGGGAATAAATTTTGTCCATAAAACTCTTCAGTGCCAAGACTACAAGGGGAATGTTAGATGGGAGGGGATAGGAAAACCTGCAAAGGTCTCAAATTATAAAAAGGCAAATTAAAGTTTGAGCTATCCAAAAATGGGTAGTGCTTTCTCAGGAGGTAGTGGTTCTCTCCTGGACTGAGATCTTTAAGCAAAAGCTGGATGGCCACTTGTTGAATACGTCATAGAGGGTATTCTCATTCAGGTGGTGTTGAGCCAGAGAGCCATTGAAGGCTCTTCTAACTCGAATTGATGATTCTGTCATTTTCTGTCATCTTCATTTCCTTGTCTCCCACAAAATATATCTCATTATTTTTCTATCTTAAAATCATCAAAGTCTTAAAAACAGCTTATAAATAAAACAATAGGAAAATACATCCATTTTTTCTATTTGTACAGTATTTTTGGCATTTTATGAGAGGGTATGTGGTACAGTGGAAGGCTGGATTTGGAGAAAGGAGTCCTACGAGTTCTGTATTTGAAAGTCTCTTGCTGTAAAGACCTTGAGTAAATCATTACTCCTTTCTGGGCTTCTGTTGCTTACACACAGAGTGTTGCAGAGGTCTTAGTACAGTTTTAAGTTTCAAAAGCGTAATAGTTTTAATAGCATTAAGACCTGAACTAAGGCTTTTGGGACACTCCATATGTTCAATGAGAATAAAATTATCTTCATCCCCGACCTTATAGGGTTCTTGTGCAGATCAAATAAAATGATGGCTTCATAGACATTATTTAGGAGGCCTTTTCCTCATAATTTGTCATGTCTTTTCTAAGATATCATCTATGTCTATGATGTTATGACTCTTGAACTCTATGAAGTACCATGTCCACATCAGATATTATGACATCATAGATACAAATATTATGCCTCTTACAACTTAGAAAAGACATGACAAATTATCAGGAAAGGCTTCTAAATCTAGTTTCTAAGGGAGCCCCAGAGATCTTTAATTTGGCAATGGAACCAAGGGCCTGGTACTCATGGTATAGAGGAAAAAATTCTGGGTTTGGAGCTAGACATATGTGTGTGTGTGTGTGTGTGTGTGTGTGTGTGTGTGTGAGAGAGAGAGATCCCATATTCTACTTATTGCTCGTATGTTCCAGTGCAAATTTCTTCCTCTCTCAAGGCCCAAAGTTCTTCCTCTGTAAAGTTGTATGATCTCAAAGTTGTATGATCTCAAAGCTCTCTCTCAATTCTAAATTTTGTGATTTTATGATGAACCTGACTGATTGTCTCTTTCCTGAGAGTAGCATTTGATGGAGGAGAAAGAGCATCTGAAAAAGTCAGTGGTGGACATGAAAGGGAACAGAAAGGAGCAGAAACTTCTTAGTGGGCTATGGTTTCCTTTAGTACTGGGTTGTGGCCAAGCCAGGGCATCACCGAGTTGGTCTTAGGCAGGGCAGGGATCCAGCAGCTCTTGATGCCTTTCTACGCTCTATGTAGCATTGGAGACTTGGATCTCAAAGGGACATTTATATCATAGTCATTGGACCAGCAACTGAGCTATTTGTCTTCTGCAGACTGGGACCTGATTAGCACAGGTGAGATGTCACCAAGTCAAGTAGAACAAAATTAACAAGCATGAATTTAAGGCCTACTAAGTGCCAGGCACTTTGCTAAAAGCTAAGTATACAAAGAAAAGGAAAAAAAACAGTCCCTGCTCTCAAGGAGTTCACAGCGGGAGACAACATGTAAACAATTATGTATAAAGAGTACTCATACAGTAGAAATTGATGTAATCTCAGAAAGAAGCCATTAGCATTAATGGGGTATTGGGAAAGGATTCCTACAGAAGGTCAGATTTTACTATGTTCTACAGGAAGTCTCCCAATCTCCCATTAATGCGAGTGCTGTCCTTCTAATGACACTATTTTAGCTAGAATTTGAAGGAAGTCAGGAGGTAGAGGTGAGGAAGGAGAGGAATCTGGAATATGAGATATGGAATAATCAATAAATCTCATCAAGGTGAGAGACAGAATGCTTCATTTGAGGAATAATGACAAAACAGTACCAGTGAATTATAGAGTACATGGAAGGCAGTAAGATGTAAGCATACTAGAAGGGTAGGAAGGGTCAGGTTATGAAGCACTTTAAAAGCCAACTAGATTTTTATATTTTATCTTAGACTTAATTGGGAACCATGGGAGTTTTTTAAATGGGAAGACCTGGTCAGACCTGTGGTTTAGGAAGACCACTTTGGCAGTTGAGCAGAAGGTGGCCTGGAGTGGAGAGAGACTTGAGGCAGGGAGACCAACCATCAAGCTATTGCAAAAAGTCAAGAGTGAGGTGATGAGGGCCTGCACTGTGGTGGTGACAGCATCAGAGAAGAGAAAGGTCCATGTATGAGAAATTTTGTGAAGGTAGAATCAATAGGACTTGACAACAGAGTTGATCTGAGTGTTGGGGGAGTAGCAAGTAAGAGAGAAGAGTTGAGGATGATACCTATAACAGAAGATTTTGGGGGAAAAAGATAATGGGGCCAATTTTGGACATGTTGAGTTTAATGTTGTTGCCCAACTTCTGTTTTTGAAGAGGACCAATGACATCAGGGGTTATATCTTGACCTGCTCATGAATTGGGTTTAAGTGAGGCAGAGTTGCACAAAGTTGTTAGCCTTACTCTCTCTTCCAGAGTCATCAAAGTCCAGTGACAAGACAAAAGTGAAGAGGACTGGTGTTAGCCCAGAATGCAGTGGATGACCTGGGCATCTACGCTGTCTGATCAAGGTCTCCATAGCACCTGCTTCAGCGGCCTTTGTGGCCACTGGACCAAATTGTCCCCATCTGCCCATTCTACCAGGGGAAGTCTTCACATGTTTGACAATTGTTTATTGACTGACTGGCTCTTGCCCATGTGCTGTTGAGTTTAAGATATCTGTGGGACATCTACTTCAAGGTATCCAATGAGCAGTTGGAGATAAGAGACTGAATGCCAAGAGAGAATTTAGACCTGAATGAATAAATCTGATCAACTGCATAGTGATGATAATTGAATCCTTAAGAGTTGATATGATCCCCAAGAAAAATAACATAGGAGGAGAAGAGAGTCTAAGACAAAGCCTTATAGGACAACCATGGATAGCAGGTATAACCTAGATGAAGATCCAGTAAGGGAGACTGAAAAGGAACCATCAGACAGTAGGAGGAAAACCAGAAGATGGGTATGATGCAGAAATCTAGAGAGGACAATACCAAAGAGAAGAGGATGAGCATCAGTGTCAAAGGCTACAAGACGGGTGAGGATTGAGGAAGAGGCAAATATGAGGATTGGGCAATTGTGAGGTCACTGATAACTTTGGAGAGAACAATTTTAGTTAAATGATGAAGTCAGAATCCAGACTGTGTGGAGATAAGAAGAGAGTGAGAGGAAAGAAAATGGAAGCACCAATTGTAGATGGCCTTCTCTTTGGCCATGGAAAGGAGGAGAGATATATGTTTAGATGAAGTAAGAATTTTTTGAGGAGATGTGGGCATGTTGGAGGCACCTAAGTGGCACAGAGGATAGAGCTCTGGGCTTGGAGTCAGAAAGTTATCATTTCAATTGTATCTGACTCCTTATAATCCCATTTGGGGTTTTCTTGGCAAAGATACTAGAGTGGTTTGCCATTTCCTTCTCCAGATCATTTTTTACATATAAAGAAACTGAGGCAAACAGGGTTAAGTGATTTGCCCAGGGTCACACAGCTAGTAAGTATCTGAGGCCATATTTGGACTCAGGAAGATGAGTCTTCCTGACTTCAGGCCCAGCACTCTATCCACTATGCCGCCCAGCTGACCTGAGTTTATATATGGTCATTTGCTAGCTGCGTGACTCCGGACAAGTCACTTAACCCCTTTCTCCTCTCCTCAGTTTCCTTAAATGTAAAATGGAGATAAAAATAACATCTGTCTCCTGGGATTGTTGTAAGGATCACATGAGATAATATCTGTAAAGCTCTGAGCACGGTGCCTGTTATATAATAGCAACTTAGTAAACGCTTGTTTTCTGCTTTCCTTTATAGGCAGAAGGGAAGGAGCCAGTAGAAAGGGAAAGATTGAACGTTAATGAGAGAGTGGGTATGATAAAAGCAGTAGTCTGCTGAAAAAGATGGAAGAGAATGGCATTGTCTGTGCATGTAGAAGGGTTTGTCTTGTGAAGTGGGGATGAAAAAGGAGCAAGTGAGGGAAGTCATGTGAATGATGTGAGAAGTACAGGAGGTGAGAAGAGGGAGCTCTCAATGAATGGCCTCCTTTTTTCAGTGAATATGAAGCATGGTTCTCGGATGAGACACTGAGGGAATAGAGTCACCATGGGAAATCTAATGAGAGATGAAAAAGTTTAGAATAGTCACTGTGGTGAGTTGGATAGTGACTCATTTAGGGAGGTATAAAAGGCTGTCCTGCTGCACTGAGCACCCAGCTGAGATTATGTTGCACAAATCTGTAGTGGACTCAATCACAGATTTGTGATTTTACTAGCTCCTTCAATGGGCAGCAGATGATGGGAGTAATCTAAGGCAGAAGCTGGCCGGGGCAAGATCAGTGTTGAGATAAAGGGCAAGGGGCTCCAGAGAGGACAATATAGAGTTGAACTGGTTCATCAAGAAGTCAAGATATGGAAGGGAGGAGAGCATAGCCAGTGTAGGCATGATGGCCTGGGAAAAGGACCAAAGGGTGGAGGGACTGGAAGAACAAGATTAGGGGTTTCAAGGCAGAGGAAGAAGTGAAATGATAATGGATTATGAACAGATGAGGGAATTTGTGAGTTTATAAATATGGAAGGGGAACCGTTGTGAGAGGTGGCAAGATCAAGGGCGACCATCTTTGTGTGAAGCTGAGGTGGAGTTTCATTTGATGAGAAATGAATGGAGAGGTTAGGGGAATTGAGGGAGTATCAATATATATATGTTGAATTCCCTTCATATGAAGGTAGGAGTTGGGAAGAGAAGAAAGACTGAGCCATACATGGAATTTGTTGAGAAAAGAGGAGTCTCCTAAAGATAAGTTACCAGAATTTTGATAGAGTGGTAAATTTATATTGAATGAAGTTCAAAGAAGGAGAGGCCATTGAGTGGTGGCAGTAAAGGCAGATCGTGGAAGTGACAATGGGCAACAAGGGGAATTCCAGCTCCCACCTTGACTAGTGAGCCAGGGCACATGAGTGAAAGTACAACCAGTGCTAGAAAGGGTGGCCAGGCATCATTTGCCATAGGAGGATGCCAGGTCTCAGTGACTGGAAGTAGATGGAAGGCATAAGAAAGGAAAAGGTTCAAGTTGAAAGTACATTTGGTATCTGTAGAAAAGGCATTTTGGAGGGCACAGTGAGACCTTGGGGAAGGGGGAATGGGAACAAGAGAGTGAGTGGTGGGGGTTGGAGAACGAAGTTTGGATAAGGATGACTAGGGTTTCAGAGTATCACTCCAATCCTTAGCAAGGTGATTTCAATAAGAGAAGTCCTTTCTTATCACCCCTCCCTTCCTTCCCCAATCAAATAGGGTTAATTTCCTGAGGCAAAGACTATACAGTTAATCCACCAGGCTGGACTCCCTTTTGCCAAGCACTGCATCATGAGCTGACCTCTCCCAGAGGACACATGTTCTTTAGGCACCGAGACCTTTCTGAAACTTGAAATCCCTAATTGCTGGCTCAGGGTATCTCTCCAACCTTATTTCATGCTCCCCCCCTTCACATACTTGGCACTTAAGTTAACCCAGACCATTTGATGTGGCCCATTTTCCTGTCCTTGTTCCCATCCTTGGAATAGATTTCCTCATTACCCTAGCTACTTCTGTTGAAATTCCTCCCTTTCTTCCTTGTTGTCTCTTCCATTAAATTTGAGCTCTTTGAGAGCAGGAACTATTTTTGCCTTTCTTTGTTTCCCAAATGCTTGTTGACTTTTTTTTCAAAGCCCAATTTCCTTCAGGAAGCTTTGTCCCCCTCCAAACCCTCTCTCCTCCTTTTTGGTTCTATATTTACAGTAGGAGTTCTTAACCTGAGTCCTGTGAACTTGTTAAAATTTTTTTGATAACTGTATTTTAATATAATTGATTTACTTGCTAATACCATGTGTTTAATCTTATGCATTTAAAGTATTATTTTGAGGAGTCCGTAGGTTTCTCCAGATGAGCAAAAAGTTTTATGATACAAAAAAGGTCCAGAACCCCCAATTTATAAGGAAGGACAGAATACACATAGGCAAGTGTATGTGATCCCTAGTAATGAAAGGCTGGACAACACAAAGGGACACAAAAAAGCAAGCTTCTTACAAATTCAAAGAAATATAACTCTACTCCTTCCCACCTCCTGCCAGTGATAGAACCCATTCCTGAGGCAAGACTGGCCACCACTGCCTCTTCTGTCATACCTCTAAGTCAGAGAGACCTTGAATTATTAACCATCTTTAACCTTTTACTTCAAGAAACCTTTTCTAACCTTCCTCTCCCAGGTAGAAGGGTTCTTTCTTTCTTCAAATTTCTTAAATAATTTTGTCAGGATTTCTTTGCTCCTATCACTCCTTATCAACCAACCAACCAATCATTTAGCAACGGTTAAGCAAATTAATTAAACGAATACTACGTTCAAAACATTACCTGCACAAAGACAAACGTGAAACAGTTCTTGTCATCAAGGAGTGTGCAATTTAGTGGGAAAGACGGCAGAGAAATATGCAAATATATGCAAAATTTGTGCACGGTAATCTTGGGGAAAAGATCCTGGCAGCTGAGTGTATCAGGAAAAGTTTGGTGTACAAGGTGACGTTTGAGCTGGGCCTTGAATAGCAGAGCTGGAATCGACTTTGGGGATTAGTTCACCTTCCTCATTTTACAGATGAGATAGAAAGAGGTGAAGTTTTCTTTTTATATTGGTCTTAATGAGTCAGAGAGAGTGAAATTTAATTGTTGTGCTTTTGAACCCAAAGCGATCTTTCTAAAAACACTACTCTGTTGTAATTTGCTACACAGTGAATTCTGTGAAAATGATGGTTAGATGATATTTCAATTTGGTGCATTCAAACCCGGCTGAACAGCTAGATCATTGAATACTTAATAATGATTCTGTCACAGCTCTGAAGGTCTCTATTGGAGGCCTAAGGTATCTGTGTTGTTCAACATTTTTATCCATCCTTTGGATGAAATTCAGGTTTATCATATCTGCAGATGACTCAAAACTAGGTGGAACAGGTATTGCCTTGGTTAACTTAAGTGGGATCTAAAAGAGAAAAATCTGGATGGGCTAGACACAGGGGTGGGGAACCTATAGCCTCGAGGCCACATGCGGTCTTCTAGGTCCTCGGGTGCAGCATTCTGACTCAGTCCAAGTTTTATAGAACAAATCTTTTTATTAAGGGGATTTGTTCTGTGAAGTTTGGATTAAAGATGCTATATTGTGTTTCCCATCTCCTCCCGCCCCCCATCTCAGCCCTCCTCTTTCCCTCATACTCTGCCATCTATACCAGTAGAACGTCAATTTCTTTAAGGCTGGGATTGTGTCATAAAACCAAAAAACATAACACTGATTACAACAGCCCCCATTGCCTGAAGGCCTGGCATGTTACATTTTACTCCTCCTCTGGGTTCTCTGGTACCCATAAGGGGGTTCGTTGTGTCTAATTTCTCTGCTAATGGTTCTGTCTCCTGATGATGGTCTTGAGTTCAGTGTAGAGATTGGGCCTCTGCCTAGTTCCATTGAACCACTAACAGTTGGATTAGATTTTTATGAACTGATATTTATTTCTAAAGGTATAATCACAATTATACAAACTTCCTCCTCCGACAAGCGGGACTTGCAGCACCTCAGTCTTTGGGGGAGGGGAAGAGCAGTAGGTACATAATTTCGGTTCCCAAGTTCCAAGTTTAAACCCCAGCTTGGGCTTGAGTTCCAGGGACCTTCTTAGGCTTCCCTGCTGGACTGACTAGCTGCAATATTCCGCCTACAATACTGACTCCATGGTTTTCCATTGCTTGAGCTCTGGGGTCTGATGGACATCACAGCCTCTACCTGAAACTTAGAAGGACAGAAACAACAGAACAGAAACAAGGCCAAGCTGATTTATTAGATCTGGGGTAAAAAAGGGGGTATCCTGTTCAGTTCAGTTCGTAGTACTGAGTTATGGGCAAATTGTGATCTTCACCCTCTGGGTACAGTAGGAAAGAGTGGGAAGGAAAAAGACAGACTGTCTCAGTCTGGCCAGTTTTAAAGATGTTGCATTTTCTGGCTTAACAAAGGAGGCTACACTCATTCATGTGGCAGAAAGACAAAGGATGCAGAGTGCCTCCATGCTGCGTGATCTGGTCATAACCAAGGCAAGCCCTTTATACACAAAAAAGCAAACCAACCAAAAACCCTTGTATTCCTAGCACCAAGTACTCTGTCTTGTTCATTACAGATACTTGGCAAATGTTTAATGAAACAAATTGAGTGGTCTGGCCATTTTCTCTCTGAGTAAGTCCACAAGAAGGTTATATAGGGGAAGGATCACTGAATTTAGAATCAGAGGACCTATACTTGAAGCTTGGCTCTGATTACCATGGGCAAATCCCTTGACTTCTCTGGGTCTTGGTTTCCTCACTATAAAATGAGGGAGTTTGGACCCAATGACTGAAAAAACCTCTTCTGGCCATAAATCTATGATTCTAAGTTAAGCTCACTGGGTTCATAAGTCTGCCACATCCATTCATATTTGCCTTGCCATCCAAATCAATACACCTCCTTTAGGAATCTTCTGAATCTTTCCATGTGCCCACAGCTGGATTTTCTTTTATATGGAGAGCTCATTGAAACTGGGTAGGGTTTCACTTTTTCTATGTGTATCTCCAGCATTTAGCACCAGGCTTGGGACATAGTAAGTGCTTAATAAATGCTTTCACATACGATTATTATGATTGTATAGACATATATATATTATATATATACACACATATATGTATATATGTGTGAATACATATATACATATACATATGTATACATATACACATATATGCTGTAGATGTATAATCTATATCAGATTGCTTGCTGTCTCAGGGAGGGAAGAGAGAGGGAGGGATAAAGAAAAATTTAGAACTCACAATCTTATAAAAGTGAATGTTGAAAACTATCTTTACATGTAATTGGAAAATATGAAGTACTATTAGGTGGAAAAAATAGAATAAAAATACTTTTCCATCCATTGATTCTAATTTCTTCATTACCTTTTCACATTGTCACTGTTTCCATCCTAGTGCTTTAGTTTCCTGCACAGTTCTCTCCATCTAATCACTGATCTCCACTATGCTCTCCTCTATTGCTCCACATACTCCTCTATTGCTTCCAGGATCTATTCATAAGGAAAAACTCATTTATTGTTGATATAGTCTCAAGATTTGTGAAAGAAAAATGCATTTTCTTATTTCTTCCTGACAACTTCCCTGTCAGGTAGTTGGTACAAATAAATATGGTCCCCATTTTACAGATGAGAATAGCAGCTTCCATTTAGTCATTGATTACCCTAGAATACTGGCTCAATTCATATAGCACTTTAATAAAAAGGGACCTAGAGACAAGAAGTAATTTTCTCACTGTCACTGAGCAGTAGAGTCACACTTGAACCCAGGCTTTCAGTTCCCACTTTGTTGGCCATTTCTTAGGTTAGTGTGTATACTTAACAAACAAGAGAGTCAGGTGACCCAGCTTCTAATTCTGGCTCTAATATTTACTCACTCTTTGGTCTCAGATATGGGAGAACTTTTCTGGGTCTCAGTTTCTTAAGCTGTAAAATGAAGCAGTTGATCTAGGCAATCCTGAAAGGTCTCTTTCAGTTTGTAGACATTTCTTTAACATTTCATGCTCTAATCCAATTGGATTTCTTACTGCTTCTTATATATGACATTCCATTTTCCATTTCCAAGGATTTGTGTATAAGCTGTCTCTTCCTCATATCTAGAATTCCCTCCTTCTTCATCTCCAACTCTTAGAATATTTACTTTTCTTCATCCCTTAGCCCAAATGCTCCTTCCTACATGAAGCCTTTTAGAGCTCCTCATTTGCTAATGTTTCCTGAATTACCTTATATTTATTCTTTTTAAAAAAGCTTTTTTGATGTTTTATTTTTACAAACATTTCCAAATAACCCCCACTCTGGAAGAGATCTCTTGTTACAAAATGAAAGTTAAATAAAACAAATGATAAGGTGACCTCATCTGCAAGTGAAAGCAATATTTCATACCTATAGTTCTTCTACCTCTCTATTAAAAAAATTAGCAGAAATCTATTTTTTCCTCCTTCCTACCTCTCCCCACTAAAAAAAGGATAACAAATTCCTTGTAACACATATGTGTAAATCAAACAAAACATTCTGTTAAGGTCTATATACAAAAAATATGTCTCATTCTGCATCCTAAATCCATTGCCTCTATCTCGGGTCACATAGGTCCTCTGGAATCTTAAGCGGTCATTGTATTGCTCATAGTTCTTACAATGTTCAAAGTCGTTTGTCTTTACAATGCTATTGTTATTGTATAAATTGTCTTCTTGATTCTGCTCATTTCACTCTTCATCAGTTCATATAAGTCTTTCCATGTCTTTGGTACGTGCTTAGAGGTGCATGCCTTATCTTTCCCAATAGAATGTATTGCTTTTTGAAGGCAGAGACAATTGCATTTTATCCATATAGGTGCTTAATAAATCCTTACTGACTGATTGATTAAGATGCCTTAGGAGATATACATATCTATCTATCTATCTATCTATCTATCTATCTATCTATCTATCTATCTATCTATCTATCTATCTATCTATCTGTAGATATTTCAGAGATTTATTTGTCTCATTTGACAGATGAAGAAATTGAGACCCCAAGGACTGAAGTGACTTGCTTGAGGTCACACAAGTTATTTGCATCCAGAGCCCTAGAATCCAGTTTGGTGGAGTAGAAAGGACACCAGGCTTAAAGACAGGAGATCTGGGCTTAAGGACGGCTTCTGATGCCTACCAGGCTGTGTGACCATAAGCAAGTCATTTCATTTCTCTGAACCTTAAAGTTTTCCCCTCTAAAATGGAAACAATCATACTTGTACCACCTATCTGGCAGGATCAAGGGTGGGGGTGAGATGGGGAAAAGAACTTTGTAAACCTTAAAAGGGCCACATAAATCTGACTTATTATGCTCGACTATTAGTCCATCATGCTATTCTTTATAGGGACCCAGGATAGCTGGGTGACTGTTCTCCTAAGGGAAAGAACCACAAGGTCGTGGAGTTTTGGCTCTGTATCAAATGGTGCCAAATACCTGTGTCATTAACTGACATCTATATGATTGATTTCAGAGGTATTGGATCTCCCCCAACAGATGCCTATTTTAAATGCATTAAGCCTGGGAGACTTTCAGTAAACAAGTCACTGAATGTGATGCTCTTAGCTCTATAAAGATTGATAAAGAGAGTCCTCCAGAGAGGCCAGGGGTCATCATTGTTATGAGAGTAGAGGCCCGAACTGTCAAGTCAGATATGACAACGTGGTAATGCTGTACTCAATGTCAAGGAGAGGTGAAGGAAAGGTCCATCTGCATTTCAATCTTGAGTTTGCAAGTCTGGGCCATTGGCTTGGCTGGCTTCCTTGAGAACAGATGAGATTGTCCTGACGTAGAATTTAAGAACTATAGCATTAGGCAAGGCCTTAGAAACAGGAGAAAGAAGGGAAGAGCACTGGATTTGGAGTCAAAAGACCTAGGCCCAAAGCTTAGCTCTTTACTTGCTAGTTATTTGACCCTAAACATGTCCTCTAACCTCTCTGGGACTCAGTTTCCTCATATGTAAAATGAGAGGATTGAATTAAATCTCCATTATTTTTCAGACTTGAAAAATTCTAAGATTTGAATCTCTTATAGATGGTTATGCAGACACTGCTTGAACACCTCCAAGGCACAGGAAGCTCACTACCTCTTAAGACAGCCCTTTCCATTATTGGGCATCTCTGTTTGCTGGGAAATTTTCCTCATAATGAGTCTGTGAGTTTTCTTTGGATCAGCTATCACTTGAAGCTGTGCATTCATAGTCTGGGGGTGGCTGTTTCATTCCCTCTATGAGATGTAAGGGACTGGGTGATGAGACAGCTTAAGTTTTATCGAGAGGTTGGGGATAGCCCTTGAGGATTTGCTCACCACCACAAAAAGTTTATGGGGAACAAGAGTCAGAAGCATGCATGGTGTGGTGGGAAGCGCACTGCCCCTGAACTCAAAAGCCTGGGTCTGAATGAAAAGTCCTTAATAACCTGGAACAAGTCACCTAACATTCCTGGGTCTCAGCTTCTTCATTTGCAAACTAAGGGAGTTGGATTAGATGAAGTCTCTGACCTAGTCAGCTAACACTAGATTTATGGAGTATTTAAAATTCTTGCCCTACACATAATGGTGGAAAGAGCACTGGATTTGGAATTGGGGGACCAGGCTTCACATTCCAGCCCTGCTACTTACTACTTAAGTACATACTACTTAGTACTTACACACTTATCTGGATGATCTTGGACGAGTCAGATTTGCTCCTTTAGTCTCAGTCTTCTCATCAGTAAAATGGAGCATTGGCAGACAAGGTTCGTTCTAGCTCTAAACCTTTTGCTCTTCTCCAATAAACACCTATCCCTGAAGGATGGGGCATAGCTGAGAGATTGCAGGAGAGCAGTGTTGGAGGCAGCCCTGCATGGTGTCCTTCATGAGATATTTCAGTCATTTACCCCAGCTGGAGCAACGTCATGGAATGGAAAGAATATTGTGTTTTGGAGTTAGAAGACTTGGGTTTGAGTCCTAACTAGCACTAATTTGTTCTGTGGTTTTAGGCAAATTGCTTTCTCTCTCTGGGTCTCAGACTAGTCATCTATAAAATAGAGATATTCATCCTGTTTCTGGTTACCATGAAATTCTGGCATGGAGATCAACAGAGATAATTGATGTTGAAACTATTCCATCACTGTAAAGCAGTTAATACATATGCTTAATCAATCAATTAATAAAAACAAACCTGTATAATTTGGTAATTCCTTTGCTCAGGTCTTTTATAAGCTTCAGGGAATGGGGGAGAGACACATGAAGCACCTATTTTTTGTCTGGCACAGAATTCTAGTATAGGGGAAAGACTTCTGAAATTTAGATTTTGAAGAATTTAGTTTGAATTCTGACTGCTGATTATTACCTGGCAAGATTGTATTAGCAAATGTTTATGGCTCCCCAAAAAGTCAGCCACATTTTAAAGTTTAATCTGCATTAACATTTCCTCCATCATTTTCTTAAGTCCAGTTGGTAAACCAAAGAATAAATCAGGCCCAGATTTGTAGTGTTGGCCAATTTCTGAGGTATAAATACTCACACTGAAAATTTAACAATCAGTTCATTAGCATAAGTTGTCTCCAGCAAATCCCTGAACCTGAGTGACCTTGGGCAAGTCACTGCACCTTTGTGGGCCTCAGTTTCTTGACCTATAGAGTGTAGAGAAGGGTTGGACTAAATGACTTTCAAGTTCCCTTTCAGTCCTAAATTCAATGTTTGAAGGAATAGACTTGGAGTTGTAAAGGACCTCAGAGGCTGCCTAGTTCAATCACCTTATTTTCTAGATGAGAAAACTGAGATTCAGGAAATTAAAGCAAACTTTCCCAAAGTCACAGAAATGCCAAGGAGAGAGGCAGGATTTGAATGCAAGTCCCCAGAAGCAAATGGAACTCTTTCAACTGAATCACACTGCCTTTCTGCGTTTTTTTCTTAAGGCCCGGTCCCTGCATTTACGCTACACAAGCGAAGTGGCTGCACCTACTGGGAGACAGTGAGGGAGGTCTTGGTGAGGGCTGCCAGAGAAAGGACTCGAGCAATGGAGGAGGGGACAGGAATGCGTCCTGAGCTGCTGCAGCCCCGGCTGTGCACAGGGATGTCATAAATCGCTGGGCCTGGGCGCCTGACAGGAGATGGGATGTGATCAGAAAGCCAACAGGCCTGAGCTTGAAGGCTTCTGCATTTCTTGCATCACCCTCCCGTCTTTCAAAATAGGGCCCAGAGGAGTCGGCAGTATGGACTCTCCTCTCCTAAGGGCTTCAGAACAGTGTGGCCCCAGACCTCAGGCTTACCAATTAACTCTATAAAAATGACAGTAACAATAATAATCCATTATGTTTTGTAGCTTTCTCCTATTCTTTCTTATCCTTAATCTCATTCGACCTCCAAAACAACCTTGTAAGGTAGGCAAGGCAAAGATAACCATTCTCTTTTTACAGAGGAAGAAACTGACCCTCAAAGAAAAAAAAGAAATGTCTAGTCTCTGGCCATGAAGTGAGTTTGTGAATGACCTGACATGTGGACTCAAATTTCCTTAATTTCACTACAATTCCCTTTCTCTTTGTCAGTCAGTCAACATACACTTATTAAGCTCCAACTATGTGTCAAGCATAGGGTAGTCCTTCATATCTGGAGGTTCCATAGGAAGAGGGTCATTCATTCTTAGTTATCACTGTGACTCAAATGTGTGAGTCATACCCCTTTAGATCTAAATCCTCAGGCCTAATTTCAAGGTGAGAAGAGACCCAATCCAATTTATACTTGGAAGAATCATCCTTTCTACAACCCCTCCACCACTACCTCTATTTATTTTTATTTATTCTGTTTCTGTGCTTTTGCATACATACATGTGTGCATGTATGTATGTGTGTGTATGTATGTGTATATCTCCCCTATTAAAATGTCAGCTCTTTCAGAATAGGGATTGTTTTATTTCATTCTATGCATTTGTATTAATTCTATTTCTATGTTTTTGTGTATACACAAACACATAAGTATATGTATGTATGTCTATGTGTGTCTATATCTCCTCCATTAAAATGTAAGCTCCTTCAGAATAGGGGTTGTTTTATTTCATTCTCTGCTTTTGTAGCACAATGCCTGGCACATGATAGGTCCAAAATAAAAATTTGCTGACCCATTAATTAAAGGTAGGTGAGTGTGTATTTATCAGACCCATCTTTATCTTGGGTTTCAACTTTTTGCTAACTATTTTTGTTCTATCATTCCTAATCCAAAGATTTTTTCCCCTTTGTAGTGAAAAGAGAAATAAAATAGGTTGAGTAGCTCTGCCTTCTCCTTCACTATTACTGCCTAATTCACCCTAATCATCTATTTTATTCCTTATTTGATCTTCTACTCGTCCTCCACATAGTTTCAAAAAACCAAACATTCTTGTCCTTAGCTTTCATCATTCAGCCTCACCTGGTCTCAGCTTTATTATTCCTGACACTCCTTTTATAGGATTTGTCCCTCTTTTGTATTCGTCCTTGCCAGCACCCACAAGTGTTCTCTCCCACCATTGTTCTGTTTCCATAACCCAGAATTCTATAATTGCTTTATCCAACTGTAATCTCATCATATTCTTTCTCTCTGTCTCACTTCTCCCAGAACTGTTCTTTGTTCTTGTTCTGAACTCCATTCTCTCCTTCCCAGGGTACTATCCCAGGTCATCATCTTTGCTCTGACTTAATCTGAGTTCCTCTTACAGCCTCCCTTTAGGCAGGGCACCTATGCCTTCTCTTCATTTCTTTCATCTCTTCACCGTGTCTTCTCACCCAGCTACACTCCTCAGGGTTTCTGCATCATACCGCTGCACAGGGTCCTCCCCACTGCAATCCCATCCTTTCATCAGCTTTATTTTTGGGGGGACAGGATGTTGTCTTCTCTCATTAGAGAATAAGCTTCTTGAGGGCAGAGACTATTTTTTTTTCATACTTGAATTCCCCGTGCTTAGCACAGGTAGGCGTTTAATGCTGTTGTCTGTCCTTTGTTTTCAAAGTGGACCAATGACGTCATGGAGTGATGTCTTGACTTGTGCGTGAATTGGATTTAAGTGAGGCAGTGTCACAAAGCCTCACTCTCTCTTCTAGAGTCATTGAAATCCAGTGGCAAGACAAAAGTCAGGATGACTGGAGATGGCCCAGAATGCAGTAGATGACCTTGGTGTCTTTGATGGCTGACTAAGCTCTAAGTGCTCCACGGCGTCTGCTTCATTCACCTTCATTGGAACACATTGTTCTCATCCGCCCATTCTTCCAGGGTAAGTCTTCTCATGCTTAATAAATTTTTATTGACTGAATAGAACTGCAGAAAGTCACAAGATCTTCTATACATGTGTCCTATCTAAACTTAACTGGGCTCTCACTAAAGTAAGGCATTCCTTTTACTCCTCGCTCATTGAATCTCTATCTCACTTTCCACAGCTGTAGTTCTAAACCTTAGGCCTGCCTCCCAAACTATCTCTTCCCAACCTTCTCAGCTGAGGAGTTAATGAGATAATTCACATTAAAATGCTTTGTAAACAGCAAATTGATGTTTATTATGTTTTGATTATGACTATATTGCTAATATTGAACCTAATGAAATGAAGACATTCTTAACTCCCTTAACAAGAAGAAAGTCACCTGGATACTGAAGAAAAGGCATTTTAAAGGAGTTAATTCCACTTTGTTGTCTTTCAGGTGATGGATCTCGCTTATATAGCACATTCCAGTTTATAAAATTTTTCTTGCATAATTCTTGAAACACTCTGGGAGGCAGGAAGGACAGGCATTAATATTTTAGTTTTATAGACGGGCAAATGGAGGCTCACAACAACAACTAGGAAGGCTTGGGGCTGGATCTCGAACCTAGATCTTCTGTCTTGAGGGCCAAGGCTCTTCTCCCTACAGAATGATGCCTCAGCATGTCAGCCTGTGTTTAACATATCCACTGTCCCAATGAATTGAAAGGCTTCTTGGGTTGGAGGGAAGGTCATGGCAGGCAGCTAGGTGATGAGGTGGACAGAGCACCAGACCAGGAGTCAGGAAGACTCATTCTCTTGAGTTCAAATTAGCTTCAAACACTTAGTAGCTGTATGACCCTGGGTAAGTGATTTAACCTTGTTTGCCTCAGTTCCTCATCTTCAAAATGAACTGGAGAAGGAAATGGCAAACCAGTCTAATACATCTGTCAAGAAAACCCCAAATTTGGTCACAAAGAGTTGGGCATGACTGAAACAAATGGACAGCAACAACAAATGCTTGTTCCCTTTCTCTTCGGAACTAAGGCATAACCTGGCTATTGCTGATAGGCGGAATACTAACATTAAGAGGATTGGAAAACAAAAAAAGAGGATTGGGATCATCTTTCTGATCTACTTGGGGATGAGAAGCTGCATGCCCTGAGTCAACACCTTTCATCCTAGGCTAAAGACCTATTGTGGGTAGCTATAACCATTGAACCTCTCTATGTCTGGCCAGAAGCATGCAAAGATATAGCATCAGAATAGCCAATATGACTTTCAGAATTAGGATTAAAACCCACGTCTTAGGTCCTAGGAAATAGCATATTTGAGAGCATCAGGGCATCAGTCCTACATAGAGGTAAACAATGGGCTAGATAATCTGGAAGGACCTCTCCAAGTCATAGACATGCACGTTCTCATTGAAAGGTGGCATAATGTGTGTATGGGGAATTCAGGGAGGAGTAGCACCTCTGGTGTGAGAGATCCTGAGCCCTTTTCAGGCTGCTTATCCACCTTTGGTGTCTACCTAGTGTCTCACCTGTGGCTCCAATGACCTGTAGGGCTAATCCAGGTTGAAGGTAACTGATGGGCCTCAAACCTGTGAGTGAGCTATGGGGGTGTCTACCCCAAATATGTGAAGACTTCTGTTAGAATGAGTGGGTGAGAGCAATTTGTTCCAAAGACCATGAAGGCATTGAAGCAGGTGCTACAGAGTGCTTAGAACTTGGTCAGACAGGAGGATGCCAAGGGCATCTGCTGCATCCCAGTTAATCGCTGCTTGCCTTAGCTCTTTTCTTGCCATTGGACTTTGATGACTCCGGAAGAGAGAGCGAGGCTGACAGCTCTGTGCTACTCTACCTCACTTAAATCCAATCGAGTCAAGATCTTACCCTGTGGTGTCACTGTCCTCTTTGAAAACGAAGGTCAAGCAATAATAGGAGTGGCACTGGATTGGGAGTAAGGAGAACTGAGTCTGACTATTTGTATTGTCACTAACTGTCCATGTAATCTTGGGCAAGTCATTTGACCTCTATGGGCCTCAGATTCCATATGAAATAAATAAATATAAATAATGCAGTTATGCCCAACTCTAATGGTCTATGAATGTCTGAAAGCCAGTCTCCTTGGCATAGTCTTCCCAGATGAATAGTTCCAACCAACCTCTCTAGGCTCATTATGCTTCATTCTTCATGAACTTTATGTTCTAGCCAAAAGGGTCTATTTGAAGCTTTTTTTTCACAATGTTACATCTCCCATCTCAGTGTGTTTGCTTAAATTGTCCCCCATATCTAAAATGTATGCCTTCTTTTTTTGGAGGGGGTAGGCAGGGCAACTGGGGTTAAGTGACTTGCCCAAGGTCACATAGCTAGTAAGTGTGTCTGAGGTCACATTTGAACTCAGGTCCTCCTGACTCTAGGGCCAGTTCTCTATTCACTGTGCAATCTAGCTGCCCCAAATGCACCCCTTCTTTATCTGAATCTCCTAAAATTCCATGCATTCTTCAAAGCTCAGTTCAACTACCATACTTGAAGTCTTTCCTAATTCCCCCAGCTGCTAATAGTCTCTACAAATTATTTTCATTCCCTTCCTACATATTTTGTATTTTTGTATTTCCTTATATATGTTTGTATTGTTTTCCCCTGATAAGATATTCTTGAAGGCAAGGACTCTTCTTGTATCCCTTGCACCTTAACGTAGTAGGCACTTAATAAACGCTTGTCAATTAGTTAACTTAGTCCATTCTCGGCATTCCACAAATATAATGTAACCCCTCAGCAAAGATGTTAGTAATTTTATAACTCTTTCTAAATATTTCACTATGATTCATATGGTGAAAGCTAATTCTAGACCCCTGCCCATCTTATTGCAGTACCAATCAAATTAACAGTACCATTGTTCCTGGATGGGGCACATCGATAGCTTGCCCAAGGGCTCTACTCATGTGTCCTGTGAACTCCCACACCAAAACATCCTTTTCTGATTTTGAGCATTAGATTTGGAGACTTGGGTTTTAATCCTGACTGCTATTTATTATTGTGGTGATTTTGTGCAAATCCCTTCACTTCACTGAAGCTCAGTTTCTTCATCTGTAAAAGAGTTTGGAACAAATGATCTCCAGGGTGAGATCTGGCTTTAAATCCTGCCTCAGGTACTTACCAGCTGTGTGACCTTGGGCTAGTCACAACCTCTCTGAGCCTGAGTTTCCTCATCTGTAAAATGAGGGGGTTTTATTAGATGTCCCCTAAATCTAAGATCCTATGATAAATCTTATGATCCTCCATATAAACGAGCAATGCAAACTTTCAAGGCTCTTCTCTTATTCTTTTCCCCCTTCTCTTCTTCTTCCCTTGTGTCCCAGGCTCTCCTGTGAGGGAACTAATTGATGTCTGATCTACTCAGCAGTTCAACCCTAAAGAGCAACTTTCAGCTAACTGCTCCCATAACTTCCCTGTCAGCTTTGATTCCCATCAGAGCAGGCAGGCCCTGGAGTCCTTTAAAGGTGTGCTCTGCCCTTATCCTCCTCTTTGCTCTTATAAGGAAAGTAGAGCCTTAGCTAGAGGGACCAGAGCTTTCCTACTTGGCTTAAGGGAGGTATGTGAAGGAGAGGGAGCATTGGACTGGGAAAGATCTGGTTTCCAGGCCTGGCTTGGTCCCTGCTTCACTGGGTACTTTTGGATAAGTCAGTTTGATCTTTTGGTCTTCGGTTTGCTTATCTGTAAAATGGGGCAATAATCCTGGTATTATCTACCTCTCAAGGTTATTGTCATGGTCAAATAAAAGAAAATTCTGGGAAGGTGTCTGGGAATTGTGATATGGACCTTGGGCAAATCTCTTAACCTCTGTTGGCATCATTTCCCTTTTAGCCAAGGAAGGGGTTGGAGTATATGACCTCAGGAGTTTTCTGGTTCTAAATTCTATGATTTTATGATAATCACCACCACCATCATCAATCATCCCAGAAGGTGGCTCTCTAGATAATCTCTGCTGCTCTTTTCACCTTGAGTCCCAAGTGGCTTCCAGGCTCTATTGATAGGACTTCTGTATCTTAGGGTAGCTCCCAATTCCCTTTAGCATATGTTCCATTTTCCCCTTAGTTACTATCCCTGCCTTTCTCCCCCCACCCGCCTTACATACACTACTATTGCCAAATTCTCAGACTTCTCTTATGCTGCCTTAGCCAGTTCTGGCAGGCCCTTCCCCTGCCAGGTCAATGTCAACAACCTATCCCCACCTTACTGGTGTGAGAACCAGCCGATTAGAGCCATAAGTAGGTGTTTAACAACAACACACTGGTCCAGAGTGCCCGTCAGCAATTTTTTCCCCTTGGCTGCTCAGCATTAGCAAATATGCTGAGATGCCTTGTTTTTGCTGCTGCCAGGAGGGGAAGGTGCCATGCCTGAGGATTTAATTATTCCTTTCTTCTTTCAGGATCCCATCATTCCCGTCAAAGTCCCCCCACCCCTAACCTTTAACATTCAGTCCCCACTTCTATAAAATAAGCTCTTCGAACCATACATACCTGGGCTTATAGGACAAGAGAATCTTAGCATCAGAGAGGCTCAGACTTGTTATTTTATGACAATCATTACAGATTTCTTGAATAACAGTGTGGCATAGTGGATAGAGCACTAGATTTGGAGCCCAAAGGCCTGGGTTTGAATTCTGGCTCTGATAACTTTGCAGCAATTGCAAACTGGCTGGACTTTACTTTCCTTATCTATAAAATGAGAAAAAAAGTCCTGGAACTGCTCATTTCCCAGGGTTGCTTCAAACCTTGCTCGTAAATGCCTTATAAACCTTAATATAAGCTTGACTATTATTATTAGAATTTTAGACTCCTAGACTCCTGGAATTTTATAGTCTTTAGGACCTACAAGGAAGCTTTAATTAAGGTCATTCAGTCCATTTCTCCAACTAGATAAGGAGCTTCTATAGTGTTTCTGACAGTGGCCATTCAGTTTCAACTTGAATACCCTCAGGGACAGGGAACTCAATCTCTGACCAACTGTTGGAGGGCTCAGGAAAATTGTCTGGAAATTTTTCCTAATATTAATCAGAAATCTGACTTCCTGAAACTCCCCATAGGTCCTAGTTCTGCCCTCTGGAGCTAAGCAGAACAAGCTTAATTCTTCTTTCACAAGCTCCTCTTTTTTTTTTTGTCTTCCTATCTTTAGTTCCAAACCTATACAGTAGGTATTTAATATGTGCTTTTTCAGTGATTGATTGACTTGAAGATAGTTCTTTTGTCTTCCATTGCATTGGAAGCTGCCATCCGTTTACTTAAAAATGAAAGTGTTTAGGGCTCTGTGGTCCTTCTCAAGCAAGGAACCTCCTCCCAAAGAGTGGATGGAGCTGACTCCTAGAGGAATTAAGTGATCATTAACACTCATTTGCATAGGTTAATTGCACCAGATAAGGAAGCCTGACCTGACCCACCAGCTGACACCAGCTGAGCCTTGCTGGAATGTACAGAAAGCCCCAGCTCCCCTTCAGCTCCCTTCTTCCTTCCAGAATCATTAGGCTTCCTGGTTTGAGATCAGTCAAACCGTGGCTCAGTAGATCTGAGCTACTAGAAGGTGACTGAACCTCCACACTCCCCAAAGCTGCAAGATAATTCCTTCAGCATGAGGATAATATTTAAGTGTGTCGACCAGGAGGCCAGAAGTAAGTTATTGTGACTGCTGGATTCTGTAAGATTTTCCTTTCTGGAATCACAGCATGTCAGAGCTAGAAGGCCCTAGATGGGACATTAGAGCTGGAAGGGGCCTGAAAATATAGAATGAATTATTAGAGACAGAAATCATAATTCATTCTTGAAAAGGTGGTGGGAAATGAGAAGATTAATTACATCAGAAAAGTGAAAATGTTGGGTAGGGTCTGCAAACTATAGACCTATGTAGCTTCAATTTGATTCTTGGGAAAACTCAAGAATTGATTCTAGACATATAATGCATTATTAGGCTTCTTAGAAACAACCACTATTGATGTGGTGGCTTCCTATGTGCTAATGCTTTACAAAGATCTCATTTTCTCCTCACAACAACACTGGAAAGTAGGTGTTATTGTTATCCCCATTTTACAGTTGAGGAAACTAAAGCAAACAGAGGTTAAGTGACTGGCTTAGGGTCACAGGGGCAGTAAATGTCTGAGGCTAGATTTGAACTCAGGGCATGACTCTATGCCTGGCATTCTTGCCACTGCACTGGTGATCACTGAGAGCCAACATAGTTTCATCAAGAACAAATCATGCCTTGTTACTATTTTTTTTATAGGGTTACTAGGTTGGTAGGGCATGGAACTAATATAAACATAGCGTTCTGAGATTGTTATAAAACATTTGTCACATTATCCTTGTGGACAAGTTGGAGAGAAGTGGGTTATATAATAATGTAGCCAAGTGAATTCGTGACTCAAATTAAAGAGTAGTCGTTAGCAGGTCGACTTTAACTTGGAGAGAGATCTCTAGGAGAGTGCTCCAGGATTTGTGCTTGGTCTGGTATTGTTCAACAACAGGTAGATGTAAGCATAAATGACAAGCTTATCAAATTTATAGATCGTGAGAAACGGAGAGAAAGCTAATACAGGATCTCAAAAGCTCTCAACAGGCTGGAATGGTAGGCTGGCATACCTTATGAATTCAAAACTCGTCATGATCATCTCTCTAATCTGGACCTATCCTACATATCTAATTTCCCGCTCTCTTCCTGCTTCACTCTGCCATTAGTAACTTTCCCTGCCGACACCTCCCAACCTGGAGCACCATTTTCCTTCCCTCTCCCAATCTAAGTTCTACAAATCGTTCGCAGTTTGGTCCAACATCTCCGTCCTCCACAAGATGGCATGGAACAGCATTAAGAATAGACTTGCAGTTAATAAGCTTTGGGATTCATTCCCAGGTCTATCACTAAATGCTTTGTGAAAGCTTGATCTAGTCATTTCCCATCTTGGAGCCTAAGTCTTTTCATTTGACAAATGAAGAAGTTGGCTAAGCTGACCTCTAAGAATCTCAAGCTTAGGGGCCATTTAATACAAACCAGACCTAATAAAGAATCTCTTCTGCGGCATCTCTTGAAAAATGATCCTCAACCGTTCCTTTCACCAAAGGAGGAACCTGCTACCTCCCAAGCAGCTTATTCTACTTTGGGACAATTTGAATTGTTGGAAACATTTTTCTGTTATGAAGTCAAAATCTGCTTTTATGAAACTTTCCGTAATTGAGCCTCGGCTTGCCTTCTGGGGCTAAGCAGGATGAGTTTAATCCTTTTTGCATCTGATGGGCCTTCAGATATTTTAAGATAGCTATCATACTCTCCCACCCAAGTCTTCTCTTCTCTGGGCTAAACAATCTCATATAACAGTTCCCTTCACCAATCCTGGTCTCCCTCCCCTGGATGGTCTCTGGCTTGTGAACATACTTCCTCAAAGGCGATGTCCAGAACTGGTTACAATTTTCCAGATGTAGTCTTGCTAGAGCAGTCAGTCAATCAGCCAATAAGCATTTATTAAGTGTCCACTGTGTGACAGGCTCTGAGCTAATCACTGAAGACACAAGGAAAGACAAAAGAGAGTCCCTACCCTCAAGGGAACTCATAATCTAATGGCAGAGTACAATGGAACTCTCACCTCCCTCATTCTGGACACTATGCCTTTTGGAATAAAGCCTAGATTCATGAAGTATCCCAGTGTTTTGGGAGTAATCACCTCAAGTCCTAAATTCCTTTGCTTATAACTGTTCCCTCTAAGAGTCTGGATGAGGAGTGAGAGATGGTTTAAAATCATAATGAAAAGAAGACTGACTTGGGAGTAAGGACTTGGATTCTGGTTCTATTTCTGCCACTAATTAGCTATGTCAACATGGGCAAGTCACTTTTTCTCTTTGGGCCTCAGTTTCCTCATCTGCAAAATGAGGGGGTTGGACCAGTTGGCCTTTTCTGAATCTTTCTTTCTGTGTTCCATGTTCTGAGATCCTTTCCTGTTCTCACATTCTAATTTGTTCCATGGTCCCTTTTAGATCTGACATGCTATGGTATATGATTTCATATACCATATAGACCTGCTACCAAAAGTCTTTGGAAGATAAAATCACATTTATAATTGAATGAAAATGAGGTGGTGGGCATATGGTGGAAAGAACATTGATTCTTTAGTTAAAAGAACTGGGTTTAAATGCCCCTCTCTGATGTGATCCTAGGCACACCACTTAATATTTCCCTGGACCTCAGTTTCCTAATCTGTAAAATGAATAGGTTGGACTATATGGTCTCTGGGCTCCCTTCCACTTTAATATTCTTTATTTTCTTTTTATTAATTAATTTATTTTTAAATTTTCAGCATTCACTTCCATAAGTTTTAAATTTTGCCTTAAGATTCTATGGCAATTTTCTTGAATTCAAACCTATAAAATGATATTGATTGAGTCTAGGAGGTAGTGAAGTTGTTTTAAAGGCAAGAAATTGCACGTGTATGTGTGTCTATTTTTGGGAGTTCTGATTCAGTTTTAGGAGGTGAGTGAAGATTGGTTTTCCCTGTTGTGCTCTAATCAGCCTAGTAGTCACTTAAAGTTCCTATTTTGAGAGCTGCCTCCTATCATTCCTTCCACCATCATAGCATCAGAGACTGTGAGAACTGAAAGATATCTCAGAAAGTGCCTCATCCAACTACTGCTTTCTCAGGAATCTCCTTTACAGCCTCCCTGCCTACAGATCTTTAGTAACAGGGAGTTCATCACTTCCCAAGGCAGCCCTCTCCAGTTTTGGCTAAGTCTGTTTCCCTTTTGTATTTGTGACTGTTATTTCACCCTTCCCCCTACCAGTAGGGAGCACCTTACCTCCCCCCAGAACTTTCCTCCCCACTGTAGAATGCCCTAAGAAAAATCATAGCAACTTGAGGGAAAAATGAAGAGGCACTGGGGTGCTTTGTTAAACTCTTAGGCTGCTAGGGAGCATGCATTTGGCAGGAGACATAGTGACTAGGTATCTGAGGGCATCAAGCTTTAGAGTCACTATGTCTGTACTTAATTCAAATAGTTTACATTTATATAGTCTTTTGAGGTTTGCAAAGCACTTTACATATCTTATTTGATCCTCACAATAAGCCCATAAAGTAGGTCCAACTATAATTCCCCACTTTTCAGATAAGGAAACAGGCTGAGAGAGGTTATATAGCTAGTAAATTATAAATAGTAAATTTATAATATTATTATATTTACAGTATTATATTATTAACATTACATTGTTATATATTATATGTTAATTATAATTAAAATTATTATTATAAGTTTTCATAAATAGTATAATTAGTATAATTATAATACATAATAAATAAATAAATAAATAATAGCTAGAGGTCCCATAGCTAGTAAATGTTTGAAGCAGAATTTGAACTCCAGTTCTTCTGACTCCCAGTCCAACATTCTATTCTACCCTGTCATCATATGGCCATAGTTGTTGTCGGTGACTCAGGTGCACTTGGAGATGAGATACCTCGTGGGTTTCTGATCTCAGGGTGAATTTCTGTCAGTTTTAAAATGGGTAAGAACCATAGAATGAAGGAGAAACTCCAGAGTAGAGGGCTCTTATCTGACTTTGCCTTAGAGCTGTGAGATGGGAATAATTGTCCCTTGCCCAAGGAGAGAAACCCTGGAACATGCATTCTCATCAGTAGTAGTACAATGTGGCCACAGCAGAAAATGTCCTTTTCTTGCTAAGGGACTCAGCAGTGCCATGTACTAGAAGAGGAAAGAATCCCTAGGGGAGCTACTCACTGTTGTACAATTTTTTTCCTTTCATCTTTCTTTTTTGTATGATTTAATATTTTTCCCCTAATTACATGTAAAAACATTTTTTAGCATTTGTTTTTTTTTAAATGTTGAGTTCTAAATTCTCTTCTTCCTTCCCTCATTTCCTCCTCTCATTGAGAAGGCAAGCGATTTGATATAGGTCCTGCAAATAAAGTCATGTTGTGAAAGAAAACACAGATCAAGAAAAAATCCCAAGAAAAATAAAATAAAGAAAAAGTATGCTTCGATCTTCATTCAGACTCCATCAGTTCTTTCTGAGATTTCCTTTGATCTTTCAATAAAACTTTTCTTTAAGTTTTGTGTGCAATCAGATGTGTGTGTGTGTGTGTGTGTGTGTGAGTATGTGTATTTGAGTGGTAGCATGGGAGTGTGAGAGTGAGTACAACTCTGTGTGTGTGTGTGTGTGTGTGTGTGGTTGTGTGTGTGTATGAGTTACTGTGTGCTCATTGGCCAGAGCAAAGGTCAAAATCAATGCCAAACTTAGAATTCCCCACCACACCCCCCTCAACTACTTAAAAGCAGTCTTCTGACTCCAAAAACTCTACTGCAATGATTTTTCTTTGAAGTTCTAACTGATCTCTTATCTGATAAATCTAATAGCTATTTCTCAGCCTCGGTCCTTATTGACTCCTCCATAGCTTTTGATGTTCTAGGCCAGGGCTGGAGAACCTTCAGCCTTGAAGTCACATTTGGCCTTCTAAGTCCTTGGGTGAGGACTTTTGACTGAGTCCAAGTTTTACAGATATTAAAGTATAATAAAATATTTTACAAATACTTTTATTAAGGAGATTTGTCCTGTGAAGTTCGGATTCAGTCAAAGGGCTGCACTTGAGGACCCAGAGGGCCACATGTGGCCCTCAGGCCACAAGTTCCCCACCTCTGTATCTGGACTAACTTTTCCTGGATGCTCTTTCCTTCTTGGGTATCTGTGACTATTCTCTTATGTGTCATTTGATTGCACCTTTTGAGCCTTTGCTGACTTGTCGCCCACCTTCTACCTAAGTGTGGATGTTCCTCAGAGTTTTATCCTGGTCCTCCTTCTGGTCTCTTATAATCTCTGCCTTGGCCCTCCCATGAGCATCTCAAACACAATATGTTTAACATAGAGATCTTTATCTTTGCCCTTAAGCCTCTCATCCTTTAAAAAGCCAAATATTTAGGTCAAGGTTGCTATCTCACTCCTAGTTAATGAGGTTTATACCCTTAGGTAGAGTTAGCCAGGTAGAGCAGCAATCACTGTGTTGAATGTGGAGTCAAGAACCCAGTTGAAATCCAGCTTCTTAAAAACTGTGTGACCCTGGGCAAGTCATAACTTCTGACTGCCTCATTTTCCTCAACTGTAAAATGGAGATCAAAATTACATCTACCTCACAGAATTGTTACAAGGATCAAATGAGATATTTGTAAAGTGCCTGGAGCTCAATAAATGCTTGTTTCCTTCTTTCCTTAGAGCTATTCTTGATTCTTCCTTATCTCTCACCTTTATATTCATTGAGTCACCAAATCTTGATTCTATCTTTATAACATCTTTTTCACGTACTTTAAGTTTCAGCTTTACAACCACATTCCCTCCACAACTCAAAGACCTTAGTTTCCCAGAAACTCACCTCTGGGTCATGGGAATAACACTCCCAGTTCACTAGTCAGCATCGTTTGTGATTGGAACTACGATGGTATCTGATTGTCTTTGAACCTATGACTTTCCTTTTTGATTAATGAAAACAGCCTTGGCAAATACTTTCATTCTGGTCCATCTTGCACTGGTCCAAGAATTTCACCTCTATCAGCATAATGCGAACACCCCTGGCCGTCCCTTTTAAACATGGCCCCAGTTCTAAAAACCAGAGAATAGAACCAAGATCCTATTCCATTATTCCTAACAGGGGTATCCAGGAGACCCAGGCCTGCTTTGAACACTTCTTTGAACTAACTACTGCCCTACATTATTACAATAACCCTATAAACTATCTTATTGCGTCCAGTATCTCACTTTTTCCAGTTCAAAAGGTACCAGAATAATGCTCCGAAGGCACAGGGCTGAACACGATGTTTCTCTGATTCACCTTCAATGACTCCCTATTTTCTCTAAGATAAAAGGCAAACTTTCCAGGTTGCAATTTATGGCCATATGACAGTCTCCTGGCAATCTACATTTCCAGATTTTCCAAACTGGCCAATTTGCTGCTCCATATCATTTGAACTTGACCTTCAAACTCCTGTCTCTATGCCTTTGCACAGATGTTTCCACATGTCTGGTATGCAGCTCCTCCTTGCTTCTACCTTTTGGAGTTCTTGGATTTTTAAAAGCTCAGGGACAACTTCCTTCATGCAGTCTTACCTTATACTTCAAATAGTACTCTCCTCCTCAAATTACCTTGTATTTATTTATCTGGGTATATGTACTATTTGACATCATCTCCCTCCCGCAGCACCTAAACTCTCTAAAGCAAAAGGTTTTCTTGTTTTATTTTCATTTTTGGTCCTTGTATTCACAGTGCCTTGTAGTAAGAGACATTTAGTGTTTGTTGAATTGAATGGAAAGGAAAAAGATGAGAAGACAGTGCCTGTAATGACTACATCTTCTTAAAGCCCCTTGCTTCTTTTAGTGCTCAGCTTGACTGTCACCTCTCTTGCTGTTCCCCCTAAATGTTAGTTCTTTCTTTCCTCTTCTTCTTCCAATTGCCTTCTTTGTACTAATTTATTCAAATATTGTGGCTCCTTCCCCCAAGAATGTAAAGATCCTTTCCATCAGGGACTTGTTTTTTGCTTTTGTCTTTCTATCCCTCAAACCTAGGACAATATTTTGCATGATGCGATAATTCTGAAAAATGGGAAATGGACAAAAGTAAAGACATTGACCCCAATTATCATAATTTTAGTGATGTTTAACTGATATAAAGCAATTGGCATAATGAAAAGTACAAAAGAGCTCAGAAACTGCCTCAGCCAGCAAGCACTTCATCTCTTCGCCAACTAGAGGGTAAGTGGAAGTCAAGGGCAATGTAAATTTATAGTATAAGTTCATTTGTAAGGCATAGAGAATAATGGCCACAGGGAAAAAGATATTAGATATCAAGTCAAAGGACCTAGGCTACCATCTGAGGATGCTACTTACTGAGTGACCTTGCACCAATCACTTGACCTCTCAGGTTCAATTTCTTGATCTATAAAATTAAAGATTTGGACTAGATGACTTTTAAGGTCCTTTCCCTATGTCAAAGCTTATGTTCCTTTGAAGATCATGAACAAGATTGTCTTATAAAACAATGGCCTTGGAAGTGACTGTGGTCCTATAAAAATGTACCAGGAGACCCTACTAAGCCAAATAAACCCAATAGGATTTATAGCACCTGGAAAAAGGACAACAAAATAACATGGAATTGAACAAATCTGCAAGTGATTCCATATTCTCATCACTGATGACGATGAAACTGTCACATTTGGACTCTATCGTTGAAGTACCCAATGTGCTATCTTGGAAGTAGAGCTAGTACTTAAGAAGATGAAGTCTGCAAGAATAGCTGGATCCGATTAAATACATGCCAAGGAAAATTGGGTTGGAGGTAACACAAATTTAAAGGCGTTAAGTGATTGATTTTCGGAATATCTCAAAGAAAGGAATGTTTCAAAAGAATAGAAAAGATCACAGATAATACTATTTTAAAAAAGGCTACCAAGAAAACACAAGTACCACCAAAGCATATTTCTACTTTCTCATAATTCCAGTGTCTTGGTAAGAATAATCTACACATGTATCAAGAATAGTGCAAAATGAAAATGTGAAAAGGGAACAAACAGGCAGGCTCTTGTAACCAATTTTCTATAACACAAAATGGATTGAGAGAGGTAGAGGATGTAAGGCCTTCCTGTGTTTACTGTTTGTTGGTTTTCTTTAAAAAATTTGACTTGGTAGGGCAAAATGCAAAGTCCCTTTGCCTTGGTGATGTATTTTGGCCAGTGAAATACCTGGCTGCTACCTATAGGAAGAACTCTATGGGGTGTTTATGGGAGGAAATGGATATATGGAAGGGGTGCTCCCATTGATGAGATTATCAATTTACTGATGTATCCAAGTTATTTCTACAATCCTTTAAGGTCTTGGGGTTACTTTACTCTCTATAATCCTATAAGAGGGGTAACACAATTATTTTTGTTCCCATTTTACAGATAAGGAAATATATAATAAATTAGACCAAAGCAACTGGCTAGTTGTCAAGGAGTGGCCGTCTATTCTACTTGCTTGCCTGGGAGCAAACAACTCTTAATGATCCAAGTGGGTTCTCCTCCTCGGGCGTAATGTATTTAGGGTCTCTCATGAGAACTTTGAGCAAATGGGTGTAATCTGTCAAAACTTGGAGGCTGAAGGATGGTGCAACTGAGAAAAAGAGGTCATGAATTTGGAGCTGGAAGAGATTTTAAGGGTCATCTTGTCCAATACCATCATTTTAAAATGAGGAAATCAAGGCCAAGATGGGAAGGTGACTTTCCTCAGGTAGTAAGTAGAAGAGCTAGGCCAGTCCTATGACTTCACTTCAGATGTTTCTTTTTTTCCCTTTCCTTTATGACACTTATCCTGAGTTCCTTATCTTTTCTTTCAAGTTATTTCTGTCTTGTGATGGCCACATGTCTGAGCTTGAGAAGAGATCCTATAAGTATATGTTCTATAAGATGCATATCTTATCTACGTAACGCCAGAGAGACCAGGGTTTGGAGGATACGGTCAGGCAAACACCAAGGGGAAAATGAGGGGGTGAATATTTCTGGGGTGAGACGTTCCATATTTGCCTGAGGCTTCCTTTCAAACATTTCCCTAGGGTCATGTGTGTCTTAGTGGTCAATTCCTTTGACTTGTATTTCTGCAATATTTCTTACATTCATCTTTCCCCTATATCATACTGAAGGTCAGAGTTAGAAGGTGCACTGGAAACTAGAACATAGAAAGTTAGGTCTGGAAAGGATTTTATGACATAGAATATATAATATCAAAGCTGGATGTGTCTTGGCTCCCCTCAAGTCCCAACTAAATTCCTATCTAATTTTAGCAACTTTTCAGCTGGATTTTAGATTTTCTCAATCTTTTTAAATTCTAATTCTAACCCTTTCTTTACTTTTCAACTTCCAGTTTATCCCCTTATATAGCTTATTTGTACCTAGTCATTTGCATGTTGTTTCTCAATTAGACAGAGGGCTTCTTTTTTTCTACATATATATTTCTAATTGCTCTTATAGTAATAAAGTTTTTAAGTGTTACAAATATTATCTTGCCATATAGAAATATAAACAGTTTAACCTTATTAAAATTTCTTATGTTTTCTTTTTTGTGCTTCTTTTTTACTTTTTATGTTTCCCTTGAGTCTTTTTTCCCAATTTTTAACATTTTTATTTAAAATTCTGAGTTCCAAATTCTCCCTTCCTCTCTCCCTCTCCTCCCCTCTCCCTGATATAGTAAGCAATCAAATATAGGTTATATGTGTGCAATTATGTAAAACATTTCCATACTAGTCATTTTGTACGAGAAGACTAGAATAAAAGAAAAGATATGAAAGTAAGTGAAAAATAGCATGCTTTGGTCTAGAGGTAGATAGGATGCTTCATCATTAGTCCTTTGGATTTGTCTAGTAATCATTGTGTTGCTGAGAATAGCTGTCATTCCTAGTTCTTCATGGAAGAATATTGCTGTTACTGTGTACAAGGTTCTCCCGGCTCTGATCACTTCACCGTGCATCAGTTCCTCTTAACAGTGAACTTCTTGAGAGCAGGGACTGCCTTTTACCTTTCTTCCAAGCTTAGCACAGTGCTTGGCACACATTTGGCAATGTTTATTGACCAACTGACCTTAGAATATAGGATACAGAATGTTAAACTTTGAAGGGACCTTAGATCTCATAGAACATCAGAGATGGAAAAGGTTCCACAGTAGAACATAGAACTTTACTGCTCTCTTACAATGGAACATCTTCCTTCTTCCTGTAAAGTGCAGTTCAACACCATCTTTTGCATGGAGGCTTTCCTAGTCTGATCTCCCAATTCTATACCCTCCTTCCTTAATTATCTTGCATTTAACTATTTTGTATATATTTGTATGTATTACATATACATGTATATATACATATATATATATTTACATATGTACTTGTCTTTCCTTTTAGAATATAAACACCTTACCAGTGTAGATTGTTTCCTTTTTTTGTACCTATACCACCAGGACCTAGCATTGGACCTAGTACATAGCAGGCCACTAATAAATACTTGTTGACTTATTTCCTTAGCTGGATTGAACTCTATTCAGTTATTTTCAGTTCTGTCCAACTCTCTGTGACCCCATTTCTCAGCAAAGATGCTAGAGTGGTTTGCCATTTCCTTCTTAAGCTCATTTTACAGATGAGGAAACTGAGGCAAACAGAGTTAAGTGACTCACCCAAGGTCACACAGCTAATAAGCGTCTGAGGCCAGAGTTGAACTCAGAAAGAGGAGTCTTTGACTCTATGACTGGCATTCTATCCAATGTGCCACCTAGCTGCTCTGTCTTTAATATCACTGCCAGACTAATCTTATTTATACATAGATCTATTCGGGTCACCTGTTTCTTCAAAAAATACTCCATGGCTCCTTATTACCTGACCTAATGATCAACTCCTTACCCTGGAAGTCTAGATCTTCCATGATAGGATGCCATCTTAAGTTTTTGTTCTAATTTCATATGAATTGGCCTTTTAAGTGATCTCTCTGACTCATCTTTCTCCACTGCAATTCATTCTCTTCCATTGCTACCAAAATTATTTTCTTCAAGCACAGATCTTGCCATGTTATTCCCCTACTAGATAAACTCAAATGGTTCCCTGTTGCCTCTGGGACAAAAATATAAACTCCTCTTGTTAGTATTTAAAGCCCTTCATAACCTGGCCTTAACTTATATTTCCAGACTTACTGTACATTACTCTCCTTCCTACACTCTGCAATTCAGCCAACTGGTGTTCTCTCTGTTCCTTACACAAGCTACCTCCCATCTCTATGCTTTTGCACTGGCTTTCTCAAATGACTGGAATGCTCCTCACCTTTGCCTCAGGGAAACCTTACTTTGTTTCAAATTGAATTCAACTACCACCTTCTACACGAAGCCTTTCCCCAGCTGCTAGCACCCTCTCTGTCCCTAACTAGTGTTTCTCTTTTATATTTATTCTGTATATGTTTATGTATGTTGTTGTCTTCTCCATTAGAAGGTAAGCCACTTGAGAATAGGTATTGTTTCATTCTTTGTTTTTGTATCTCCAGTGCCTATCACAGTGCATGGTGTATAGTAGTTGCTTAAAAAAATGCTTCTTCCTCCTGTCCATATACTTTATGCTCCAGCCAAATGGGACTGCTAGCCATGTATTTTCCTATCTCTGCCCATTTGCTCATTCTGCTCTCTATTTCTGGAATGCCATTCATCCTTTCTGCCTATTGATTTATACTTTAAGCTCTAGTTCAAATGTCTCCTCTACAAATTTATCCCTACCTCCCCTCTTCTCGTGGTAATCACCTTCTTCCCCTGGGGTCTCACATAGCAATTTGGGGAGGCACTTCTCTGATGCACTTATGCTTTTTTTAATAGCTCCTATCGCATAATGGACTGTAAGCTCCCTGAGGGTAGGAACATCTCATGTAAACATTTTGTTTCCTCCCAGCACTTAATTCAGTGCTCTTTATAGAGTAAGTGCTTAATAAATGTTTGCTGAAGTTGATGAGAGTGTGGTCCTTTCCAGTGGAGCTGTCCCAGAAAAATAGAGACCTTTGGTTGCTGGGTGTAGGAGGTTGGAGAGTCCTTTGCTCACATGGGTATAGTTTTGTAGGGAGATCTCCATTCTTCCTTCCCATTTAAAGAGAAGAACAGATGGGATTATAGTTGCAAGCAGAGAATACCTTAGCTAGAGGGGTCCATGATTTATTTAGAAAGTTGGGAACAGAGAAATACCCACAGATGAGCTGAATTACTCAGTTCTCAGGGTTGTTTGATCTGCTAATTAGCTTTCCTTCAGAATCCATAATTCACAGGTTGGCGGTACCACCAAGAAGACCTTTTGGCAGGCCCTATTCAGCTATGATCAGCAAAGAGGGGGGGAAAAGGGAAAGGATCTAGAAACTATTAAAGAAACTAGAGCCTATTCCCTTCTTCCCTGTTCATCTGCCTCTCTTCCATCCTTCCTACCATTAGTACTCCCTGCCAGTCAGGTTGGGGGTAGAAGAAAAAGACTCAGAATTAGTGGGGTGGGATGCAGGCAGAGAACTTCTGGCACCAAGATGCAGGAGAACATTTGGGAAGTGCCTAGAAAAGCCAGTCTCTAATCTCCAGAATCAGCCCCTTGGGCTTCTTGTCTATGAGCTCATCTTCCCTCATTATACCATGTATCCCATATACCATATACCATATATCCCCCATTTGTCCCTCTTTATTAGTATGCCAATCTCTATACCTTTTCTCCTTCACCGTGTCAATTTGGGTGTATATCTATATCTTAGAATGCTAGTCTTAGAATACTGCAAAATGGTAATAGGGTCACAGGTGAAATCTGAACCCAGGTTCTTTGGCTTTAAAGCCAATGACCTTTCCGCTGTACTATCCTGCCTCCCAAAGAGAGTTGAGTCACCAAGACATTAGGCTGAGGGATAGGGATAGGAAAAGGACCTGTATTTTTTTTTTTTTACAAAGAACAGGGGCCGAGAAGCTGACCTGACATCAGGGAATCTATATCTAACCACTCTCACCGTCAGAGTGAATAAAACTTGGCTCTCATTTGCCTGTGTTATCATAATAAGGAAATCCAGGCAACTAAGCTGTGGGGGGCTCAAAGCAGCAACTGTTACTAACAGTTCTAATGATGGCATCACCAATTCTTCCATGGTGGGGCTGCCTGCAGCTAGCACATGACAGTGAGGAGCGGCAGCCCCTCTGGCCTGGTGGTTACCACAGGTTGGCAGATTGTAGTGTTTGCTCCTGGAAGGACAGAGAACAGGAGTGTCAGGAGAGACCTGTGAGTGGCAAGGTATTGTGGTGGTGGAGGCCAGATTGTTCCCAGGTGAATTCACTTGTGGGGTTTAGTCTCACTCTTAGAACACACCCTGAAGCATGTGTTCCTGGTGAGGTCTAGTTTATTTGCCTGTATTTCAAGCCGTCTGAGGACACGGAAAATTCTGGGTAATGATTCTTGGTTACAAAGTCAGACAGCTGTCTCATTGACAGCACCTGCTAAGAACTTACCTAGTTTCCTATGTGTGTCTGGATCAGAGGTTTTGGAGCTATGTGCTCCTTGAGAACATGGACCATTTTCCCTTTCTTTGTACCCCTAGTTCTTAGCACAGTGGCTGGTATAAATGCTTAAAAATGCTCGTTGACTTGATTTGACTTTCTGTCACCTAAGTGCACTATTACACTTGCTTAGAATGTCCCCTGAGGAGTTAATTCCTGTGGCTTGATGGGGTGCCTTGGAAAGACAATCTGACCAGTCCTGCACTTGCCCTTTGGGTTAGTTAAAACCCACCAGGGAAAGAGGAACTGTACACATTTCCATGTGTAAAATGTTGAGATGTTGAGAGATAACAAAATAATCCTAGTGATTGGATTTTCTGAATGCCCCAGCAAGTATTCCAGGGAGGCATGAAAGCTAATACAAAGGCAGAAGGGTCTGCCAAAGAACATCGTCATTTCTGGGCAGTCTTATTTCCTGTGGGAACAATTTGTACCACAAGGAAAGGATGGACAGCTCAATCTTACCAGGCTCTAGAGAGGCTCCCATAATGCTGCTGCTCCTCCCCCCAGTCCCTACTCCTCAAACTTGAGGCTCTTAAGCCCCTGGGCACAAGGAAGCAGAGCCAGAGAACTCAAATTAACTCTTGTTTATCTATGATAACCGAGAAGGAACTCAAAAAAGACACAATGCAATATCATCTAAGTCTCATTTTATCACTAACCTCAAATTGTCTCCTGGGCTGGAGACACAACGGCTGGTGGTCAGGTTGAGGTACTTCCCAGAATGCCAGGATGGAGTCAGCTTAGTAAAATAATAATAATAATAATAATAATAATAATAATAATAATAATAATAATAATCTAACATTTACATAGAGCTTAAGATGTGCCAGACACTGGACTAAGTGCTTTACAAGTATTATCTCATTTGTCCCTCACAACAACCCTGGGAAGTAGGTGCTACCATGATTCCCGTTTTGCAGATGAGGAAACTGAGGCAAAGAGAGGTTAAGTGACTTGCTCAGGGTCACATAGCTAGAAAGTTTCTGAGACCAGATTTGAACTCAGGTCTTCCTGACTCCTGGTCCAGCCCTCTATCCGCTGTACCTTCAACTGTCCCCAACTGCCCCCCAGCAAGAACTTTTATTTCCACGGTGTCTTGAAGTTTATAAAATGCTTCTTTCACAGTTTTGAGAGGGAGATAGTGCTAGTAAGTATTAGAACTTCCATTTTACAGAACAGGAAACTGAGATCCTGAGAGTAAGTATCCTCCCTCCACCCACTTGTGTTCTCATGGCTTTTAGCTTCTCAATGCATCATCAGGACAAAGACTTTTCCATTCGGCTCCGTGACTTTTTGCTTTTCCTTCTCCTTCTCACCTGACCAATTTCCAAGTCCTATGCCCCTACTTCTTCAAGGTCCTGCTTTCTAAATTCCAATGACAGCTACTTACCTAATAAAAATCTAATAAAGGGTGAGTGGCCCAATGGCTCCCCTCATGCATTCATTTATTCATTCATTCATTCATCCAAACACTCATTTATTATGCACTTATTATGTACAATTATTTCATCCTGCTATGCAGTGGGAAAAATACAAAGGCTACATTAAAATGTGGTCACTGCCTCCCTAGAACCACAAGATTTTAGAGAGGGAAGGAATTTTAAAGAAAATCTAATCCACTCTCCCAATTATACAGATAAGAAAACTCAAGTCTAGAGAGAGTAAGCCACTCACCCAAGGTAACCTAATAATGAGTATCAAAGATAGGTTTATAGAAGCAGAACTAGGATATGGCAGCTGTCACTTTGCTCCAGGTGCTGATGTGGGGCATGTACACTCTCCTGGGGAGCACCAACACCCTAATTGACCCAATCTTTTACCTAATCCCAAGGCCAGCACTTCTCTGGGTCCCTAACTCTCTGCTGAAACTTGACTTCCAACTTGGATAGACAAGACCTAGTGACCTCTGCCATGCAAGCTTTCCAAGACCAGTAGGAGAGCTGTTCCTTCCCCAAATAAATTCAGTCCTAGCCCACCTAGGCCTTATGTCTTCCAGGCCTTCTTTTCCACAATTTCCTCTGGAACATTGATTGCTCTATTGTTAATAAATTCTCCTTCATCCTAAATCTTTTCCTCTTACATTTCTTTCATCTTTTGCTGTTGGGTGAATCCTAGCAATATCTCTTGGCATCCTCTCCTAGTCTGGCTTTTCCTTCTCTCACATCTGACAACAAAGATGTGGAGGGAAGAGCTGGCATACTCCTTATTGAACATCAACACTGATCTTTCTTTCACTTTAGTCAGCAACCACTTCTATTGCTTTACATTTCATTCCATCCCACCCAGATACTTGTTGTTGTCAGCTTTGGACCTCCAGGCCACTTTTGATAAATTCAGTACCCGACTCAGACATTTCTACGTCAACTCTTTCCCCCATTTGAACCTTTGGCGCCCAGTTCTTCAACTTTCTGTTAAACTCTCATTACCTCTTTCCAATCTACTTTAGTCACACCTTAAGTGAATTGGTGGGAAAGCAAGGGGTGCATTTTATTGTATGTCATATAGTTGAGTTTAGGTGGGAGGCATTGTTTGTGTAAAGGGGAAAGATATGAAATAAAGCTAAAGAGGTAGGATGGAATCAGCTAGGTTAATTTGATCAGGGTGTAGAGAGGCTTCCATAGCACTGCTGTTCCTACCCCTCAAACATGAGGAGAAGATCTTGAATGGCAAACCAAGAATTTGAACTTTCTATTGTAGGCAACCGGGATGCAATGAAGGATCTTAAGCTGGGGTGTGACACCATTAGAGCCATGCATCAGTAAGAACAATATGGCAATATATCACAGAAGCATAGAACTTCAGAGTTGGAAGGGGCCTTAGAACTTATCCAACTCACCCTGGAAAGAAATCCTTACTATAACACAACCTAGATTTCAGTTGTGACCTCATTTGGGGTTTTCTTGGCAAGGATACTAGAGTGGTTTGCCGTGTGCTTCTCCAGCTTGTTTTACAGATGAGGAAACTAAGGCAAACAGGGTTAAGTGACTTGCCCAGAGTCAAAGACTACTAAATGTCTGAGGCTAGATTTGAATTCAGGAAGATGAGTCCTCCTGATTTTAGGCTTGGCTCTTTATCTACTATACCACCTACTTACCCTAGAAGTGGTCATTAAATCTCTGCTTAAAGATTTCTGGTGAGGAAGAAGCAGACTTTTCCACTTTCGGACAACTCTAATTCTTAGGAAATGTCTTGCAATTAAGCCCAAGTTTACCTCTTTGCAACTGCCACCCATTGCTCTTTGTTGTGTCTTCTGAGGTGAAATAGAACAAATCTAATAACCTCTTTCACTTGACAGCCTTTTCATTCCTTGAAGACCGCTCTTCTGTCACCCTGGAGTCTTCTCAAGGCTACAAATCTCTAGCTCCTCCCACTGAGTCCAATATGATATGGACTTAAGGGCTTCACTATCCTGGTTGCCATCCTCTGGATGATCCACAACTTACCCATATCCTTTTCTTAAACCATTGCACCAAAATCTGAGAAAATTCTTCAGAGATGGTTGACCAAGGCAGAATGTAGCACTGTTATCACTTTCTTACTCCAGAAAGTTAAGCATCTCTTTTTT
>CM053625.1:41991386-42004032 GCA_028646595.1 Phalanger gymnotis
TGGTGTCATCTGCATATTTGACGAGCATATCACATTGGATTTTAGCCAAGTCTTTGAGAAAACTGTTAAACATCGGAGGGCCAAGTACAGATGCCTGGAGCCCTCCACTGGAGACCTTCTGCCAAGCTAACATGGAAACATTAATGATTACTCTTTGAGTACAACTATTCTGCCAGTTTTGAATCCATATAATTGTATTATGTTCTAGGCCATATCTTACACTGCTTGGCACACAGTAAGCACTTAGGAAATGCTTTTTTTGTTCTTTATGTATTTTTCACAGGAATAATATGGACTAATTTATCAAATATTAAATTTATCCCATATGTAGCTGGTTTGTACATAGTTATTTGCTTGTCATCTCCCCTATTATTCTGTGAGCTTTTTGAGAGCAATGACTGTCTTTTACCTTTCTTTGTATCCCAGGGGCCTGGCACATGGAATACACTTAATAAATGTTTATTGGCTGACTGACTAAAGTCTAAAAAACTATATTTACAGCATTCTAATGACCTACCAGTTCAGTACCTTGTTACATTCTTCCCAAGGCAGCTATGTAGTACAGGAAATAAAGTATATATATACATATACAAATACATATAAAATAACATCTACCTCCCAGGGTTGTCGTGAGGATAAAATGAAATATTTGTAAGTGTTTAGTCACGTGCCTGGCATATAGTAGGCACTTAATAAATCATTCCTTCCTTCCTTCCTTCCTTCCTTCCTTCCTTCCTTCCTTCCTTCCTTCCTTCCTTCCTTCCTTCCTTCCTTCCTTCCTTCCTTCCTTCCTTCTTTCTTTCCCTGTGCCAAGTGAACTGGGGTAGAGACTAGAGACAGAGTACAGTTAGGGCATTATTTTAATGGCTCAGTTGAGAAATGCTGAACCCTTGAACTGGTAGTGGTGGGGATGGAAAGGAGAGGACACCTTTGCATAGAATTTGGCAATCTATAAGATATGAGGGGGCAGAGAGAGGAGAGAATCCAAAATGGGTGATTGGGAGGATGATGCTGAAAAGTCAGGAAGAAGAACAGGATCTGGTGGGAAATAATGAGTGTAGTTTCCAATGTTTTGAATTATTAAGATCTTCTAGGGCTTTTGCATCTTATAGTGATCATAGTTCTTAACAGATGAGGGAATTGATGCCCAAAGTAGAAAAGTGACTTGTCCAGTCACACAGTGAGAGAGTGTGGAGTGTGTATGTATGTGTGTACATACACATACATACACACATTCGCACACACATACACACTTACATATACACATACAAACATACATACACACATTTATACATACATGCACTCACATACACACATCCCACATTGGTGAGTAGCATAAGGAAGATTTTTTGTCAACTTTGATCTTGTGAACACCTTGAAGAATTTCACATAGATAGCCATTTCCTTTACCAGTGTATGTGACCAATTATAAGACTGGCCATGACTGCCAAGATTCGTCGTTAACAGAGTTCAGAATTCTTCCCCATGTAGAAGACATTAGCAACAAATCACCAGCAGGCACCAGCAGGACATAAAGAGCTGAACTAAAGGGACTAGATTAAGTCACACTCTAGATAGCCAGGCAGTATAGTGGGTAGAAGTCAGGAAGACCTGAGTTCAAATCCAAATCAGACACTTAATAGCTGTGTGTCCCTGAGCAAATCCCTTAACTTTCACATGCCTCATTTTCCTCATCTGTAAAGTGGGGGTAATAATAGCATCTACCTCCCAGGTAGTGAGGTATGAAGTGAGGTATGTTGTGAGGATGAAATGATATCCATAGAGCTCTTTGTAAACCTTAAATTGCTACACAAATGCTGGTGATTAGTATAACTGAGGTGGCTCCATCACTCCCTAGCAGTTTTGGGGCCTGGCATTCTTACTCAAACCTAGCCTATTATGAGAAAATCATTAGGGTGAGGTGCTAATTAATAGGGATAATAATGCAGAAGCACATTCCTTGGTCTGATGAAGACTTAATTCCTTGCGCTCAAGTGAGGGAGATAGAAGGGTGGTAATCGTTCTCTGAAGTCCCTGAATTCTCTCAATTTCATAGCTTGCTTCAGATCCTGGGGCCAAAGCAATCTTATCTTAATTAAGCTAAGAGACTCTTTAGGGACTGTGGAAGAGTCTATTGGTCAGGTAAGTGGGCCAGCCTCCCTCCTAGAATTAGGAGCCTGAGAGAAAGGGCTTTGGAAGGAAATACCCCGCAATGTCCTAGGATTCTGTAATAATTACTCATGCTTCCATATCCCTTTAGAGTTTGCAAAGCACTTTGCTCATAATAATCCTATAAGTTAAGTAGTGTGTCAGATCAATGAACAATTGACAAGCATTTATTAAATACTAACCAGATGGCAGGCATTGTGCTAGGTCTGAAGACAGAAGGACAAAGTATATGTGAACTCAAGGAGATTACATTCTAATTGGGGAGAAAAACACACAGAGAGCAGCTACAAGGTAATATTGGAGGAGAAGGCACTGGCAGCTAAAGAAATTGGGGCCAGAGAAGGAGATTTGACCAGGGTCATATGGCTAGTAACAGATGAAGCCAGGACTTGAACATAAATCTACTGAATCCGAGTCCATTTTGCTTGCCCATACACTGTGTCCCTTCTCCAAATCACCTCTTCTCTTCCTTGAGAAGCTATCTGGAATGTTACTTTGTCCTTGTGTAGGGTCACATGCCAATAATACAGACAATAAAAATGAGGTTTAAATGCATGACCCAACGTCACAGAGTAAGTTAGTGAGACAGCCAGCATTTAAGAATCCTGGTGTCCTGACTCCCAGTCAGAGGTTTTCAGACTCTGTGAATAAAAACAGAGATGTTGACATGCCATACTAACCCATATTATAAAAATAGATCTGGGACAATTTCTCCAGTTACTAGATTCATTTGGTGATGCAAACTCATTTCACTAAATCAGAATCTTGAGTCAAGTTTGAATGGCCCCTATGAGACAGAGACAGAATGGGTGGAGTAGACCTGAAGGCAGGAAGACCTGGCTTCATGTCCCCTTTCATACACTTATTAGCTGTGTGACCCTTACTAGCTGTATCACCACTCAGGTACCTCATCTGTAAAATGAGGGTGTTGGATTTGATGGTCGCTAAGTTCCCTTCCAGGGCAGCTAGGTGGTGCCACAGTGCACAGAGCGCCAGGCCTGGAGTTAGGAGGACTCATCTTCCTGAGTTCAAATCTGGCCTCAGACATTTACTAGCTATGTGACCCTGGGCAAGTCACTTAACCCTCTTTGTCTCAGTTTCCTCATCTATAAAATAAGCTGGAGAAGTATCTTTGCTAAGAAAACTTCAAATGGAGTCACGAAGAGTTAGAAAAAAAATTGTATACCAACAAAAGTTCCTTTCCAGTCCTATATCTACGATTCTATGATTCCTTATCTTCAGACATGGCTCTTCAAGTCTTTGGCCACTTGTCAAGAAAAATGTCCTAGTGAGTGCTGCATGGGGAGGTGTGAAAGAAAACAAAGAATATCTCATTTTGACTCAAAAGACTTGGGGCCAAATTATGGCTTTGGTATTCTGTCCTCTTAGTACCTGTGTGTCTTTGGGTGAGTCACAGCATCTCTGAGTCTCATTTTCTTTCTCCGTAAAATGATGGATTTGGATGACATACTTTCTAGGATCCTCTCCAGTCCTAACATCAAATAATGAAAGAATAGGGAGGTTCCATGAAAAGAAGTGGGCCAGAGTTGGTTTCCCAAAGAAGAAAGGAGACCAACTGCTCATAGATTCTACCTTCTGCATTCCTCGTGGGCTTTACTTAAATTAAAAGCAGCTGTCACCTTTGAGGACCTGTCTGGCTTTGGCAACAGAGTTTTTATAGGTTGGGATACTAGCTAGGGTCTAGTGTTTGAGGTGTATGACAAAGGAACAATTTTCCCTTCCTTACTGAAGGGAAGGCCCAGAAAAGGAAATGGCTTCCCAGGGTCAATATAGCTAAGAACTGATAGAGTTGGGATTCAAAGCCAAATCTTTTGCCTTTTTAATCCAGCATTTTTTTCCCTCGCCATACTGAGATGCCTCTCTGGAGTCCAAGAGAACATTTCTTTAGAAAGATGGATGGAGCTGTAATTTCGAAAACCCAATCCTGGAACCCTCTAGACAGGATTGTATACAATCCCAGAGATTGCCACAGCAGGCAAGAATAAAGCCACATGGAATCCTGCTGAAGCCCCCAATCCCCCATGGCCTAGCTTAATTGAACGGACATATTTCATTAAACAAAACCCTCCACCATCTGTTCTGCTCCAATTAGGAATTCACAAGGAACATATTTCTCAATTATGTTGGGGAAGGAGATGTGTAAGGGCTCAGTGGCCTTGGCAAATGGCCTTCCTGGGAGAAGCCTGGAAGTGAACAGGGAAGCAGCATTATAGAGCCTAGAGAATGTTGGGTCTGGAGTCGGAGGGCCTGAGTGAGAATCCCAGCACTGCCATTTGCTATCTATGTAGCCTTGAGCCCGTCACTTCCCATTTCTTGGTTTCAGTATCCTTCTCTGTTAAAGAAGTGGACTTTGTAATTCCTTCTAGCCCCAAGTCTTGTGATAGTGTGTCTGGCTAGAATTACATGGAATGGGGTGGGTCTGGTTGTCTCCCCTAGAGACTCTAAACTCATTAATCACCTCTGGCCCCAGCTGATTGGTAAGGCAGGAACTTTCACATCCATTATGTCCTCCGAGGCTCAGAACAACCTTCTGAAGCAGCTGGTACCAGTATTATCATTACTATTTTACAGGTGAGGCCCAAAGAAGGGCAGTAATTTGCTGAAGGTGAATTAGAATTCTAGAATCCAGTTCTAGAATAGAATATTCTCCTAGGTGGTGCAGTGAGCAGAGTGCTGGGCCTGGACTCAGGAAGACCTGAGTTCAAATCCAGCCTCGGACATTCGCCAGCTGTATTATCCTGGGCAAGTCACTTAACCTCTGTTTGCCTCAGTTTTCTCATCTGCAAAATGGGGATTATAATAGCGCCTGCCTCCCAGGGTTGTTGTGAAGATCAAATGAGAAAATATTTATAAAAAAAGTGCTTAGTGTACTGACACATAACAGTTACTATGAAAAGTTATTATTATAAATAGTAGTAGTATTAGTATGACTAGTAGCCTAGAGGAAAACTCAATACTCTTCCCGCTTTGAAGTGCCAGCCTCTTTGATTGCGAGTCTCTTTCGCCTGCCTTGTCCTGTGCGGTCACAGTAATGATATTTCTTTGCACCTTGTCTGATTTCTACCTATTTCTTTTCCGACTCTGGAATTGAAACTGCCCTTGTCACTACATTCTTCTTCACCTTTTCCTTCTCTTGTTAGTCATATCGCACGAGAAGGAAGTCTGAGGCCCAGAGGAATTCTGCAAGCAAACAAAGTTTCTACCGCAACAAGGACAAGAACAAGAAGAGCGAAAGACCCCGACTGTGACGATAAGAATTAACTAGGTATTGGAATAAGATGCCCCCAGGAGCCGCCCCCCCCCCCCGTTGCATTGCATTGGTCGTGTGCCTGGACCTTGGTGTTCTCTATCCTAATGCCATCGCCAGTGCTAGAGAATTTAATCTGACCTCTTCAAAGGAGGAAATCGAAGCCCAGCAGGGCAAGGGGCCCACGGCAGCAAGGACTAGGATTCAAGCTCAGGCTCCCCTGACTCCAAGTCCGGTTTAAATCCTGCCACATGTATCCCTGTTCACCCCGTCATGCCAGCCACTTCTACCTTTAACCTGCATAGTCAGTTAGTCGGTTAATAGGCATTGACGGCTATCTGGGCTGACGGGCACTGGACTCAGTACTGGGGTACAAAGAAAGAGGAAGGACGGGTCTCTGCCCTCCGGGAGCTCATGGTCTAACGGGGGAGACAATATGTAAATAAGCAGGTATGAATAATCCCTATAGCAGGATGATAGAAGACAATCAACAGAGGGGAGGTCCTAGCTAGCATTTGGGGGCAGCGGACAGAGCGCCAGGTCTGGAGTCAGGGACACTCCCCTTCCTGAGTTCAAAGCGGGCTTCCGACGCTCCCTAGCTGTGTGACCCTGGGGAGTCACTTAGCCTTGTTTGCCTCAGTTTCCTCATCTGTAAAATGAGCTGGAGAAGGAAATGACAAACCACTCTCGTTTCTTTGCCAAGAACACCCCCGTGGGGTCACGAATAGTTATGACTGAAAAGACACAGCCACACCAGCTAGCATTTATATAATACTTTAAGATATGCAAAACATTTTACAAATGGGATCTCATTCTATCCTCAGAACAACCTTGAGAAGCAGGTGCTATTATTATCCCTATTTGACAGGAGAGGAAACCCAGGATCACACAACTAGCATGTGCCTGAGGCAGCTTTTGAACTCAGGTCTTCCTAACTCCAGGCCCAGTGCTCTGTCCACTGTACCATCTAGCTGTTCTGCTTGGTTCCAGAGTGCAGAACTAGGAACACTGGTTTGGGGTAAAGGTAGGAAAGGGGCAGGCAAAGGAGTTGCTGAGACCAATTTTGGCTCTCTCTGAGGCAAGATTGGGACAGTGTGGTGTGTTGGAACAAGAGCAAGCCTTGGAGTTAGAAAGACTTGGGTTCAAGTGACATGTGCTCCCAGGCCCCCATTGTGGGACATTGGCTTCTCAAGTGCTAAGTTTGGGTTTTCTTTGCAGGAATACTAGGAGTGGTTTGCCATCCCCTTCTCCAGTTTATTTTACAGTTAAGGAAACTAAGTCAAACAGGGTTAATTGACTTGACCAGCCAGTAAGTGTCTCAGGCCTGATTTGAACTCATGAAAATGAGTCTTCCTGCTTTCAGACCCGGTGCTCTATTCACTGCAGCGTCACCTAGCGGTAACTCTTTAAAACAATAGATCGCCGAACAAATTCCTGCCTGCACCTGCAGAGGAAGTTTCCTCACTGGTAGATCCATACACCCGTGTACTCACAGGTCTAGTCCAAAAAAACAGTCAGCTGCTTTACCTTCAGCGAAGGTGTTGAAACAGATGACTTGTCAAGGACGTCGTGGAGGGTACTGTCAGTTTCGATTAACTGGACTCTCTGACCTCCGAGATCCCTTCAACAGTAGAGGAGATTCTAGGGTTCTAACTCCCAACCTTGATTAGAACATTCTGTGATCTTTCCTGTGCTGGGAAGCGCAAGAGACATGCAAAGAAAATAGCAAAGTATCTTCTCTCACTCAACTCAGTAGGGAGACTGACCACTGAATTGATGTCGGTTCCTCAGGTCTGAGCTTCGTGAGTTTGCATAGGGGTGGGAGCATAGGGAGGGGCCGCTTGTCGCTCTGTAGCTGGCAATCAGAGAGGCGGCCTAGGCGGGTAAGTGATTCCAGGAAATGATTTCCCCTGCCTCTTGCCCCTTGCGGGTAAACTCCAGCACAATAAAACAAAACCCTCGGAAATGATTAAATCTCGTGGCCAGCAGCTACTAACCGTGTTGGTGTGAATGGTCCAGTTCAGTGGCATGTGCCATACGATATTCCTGCCTGATTGGGAGACCTGTGAGTTTTCCCTTCCTGACGTGAAGTAAATAAAGTACTGCGTTTCGCTGCCTTTGGGAAGTCTACAATAGGCTCTTTGAAGTCAGCTCTGCCAGCTTTGGGCAGCCCCAGGGTTCAGATTTCAAAAGGAACCTAGGTTTCTTCTCAGGACAGAGAATCCTCCGGCTTAGAACTGCAAGGCATCTTAGAGGCTGTCAAGTTCCAACTCTCTCATTTTACAGATGTGGAAACTGAGGCCAAGGTAGAAGGAACCACCGGCCAAAGGTTTTGCAGAATAGTAAGTGGTAGTCAGAGTTTGAATTTAAGTCTTCTGACACCAAATGCAGAGCTCTTTTTACTGAGCCCTATTTCCAGGGGCCAGGCATGTGAGGAAACAGGACACAAGGCGGGAAAGAAGCCTCTCCAGATTCAATCCCCACGAGGTTTTCTTTTTTCCCCATCTATCTTTATTGGCAGAGTCCCAAAGTTGCTGAGGGGGTGCCTTCTTCTGTCCCTCTCGTCACTTGTCCACACCAAGCATTCATCTGGCCTGGATAACCTCTTCATTCGTTAACTTCTGTTCATAAGCAAAGGGACTTCAGAAATCCTCTAGTTTGGCTGGTATCAGAGCAATGACTACATCTCTACAATATCCTTGGAAATAGGTCATGAGGCTTCTGTTACAGGACCTTTTTAGGGTTGAAGAACATACCACTTTTTGAAGCAATGCATCACTTTTACCTTGTTATCGGAGCCATAATTTAGTTGCCTGTAACTTGCATCTGCTGCTCCTCATTTTCACTCTCCACAGCCCAACAGAACAAGACTAATCTTTTTTCTAGATCTTTTCAGTGCTTTTTTACAAATTTACAGATTTTTAGAATTAGAAAGGACTTTAAAAATCATGCTGCAGCCAGGTGGCACAGTGGATAGAGTTCCAGGCATAGAGTCTGGAAGACTGATCACATCTGGACTCAGACACTCACTAGCTATGGGACCTTAGGCAAGTCACTCCACCCTGTTTACCTCAGTCTCCTCATCTGTAAAATGAGCTGGAGAAGGTGTCAAACCACTCCAGTATTTTGCCAAGAAAACCCCAAATGGGGTCATGAAGAAAGGACAGGACTGAAAAATGAGTCTACAACAACAACAACAAAGAAGACGTGTAGCTAGATAATGGTTGAGCTCACTTGTATTTGATATTAAATGACCAGGTATCATCCCATCTATATGCAGAATCAGAGAATTCTATATAGCTGGAAGGAGTCTTACTACATAGAATGCCAGAGTTGAAAGGCATTTTAGGTACAGAATATAAGAGCTAGAAGAAGATAGTTAAAAATATCAGAACTGAAGGGACCTTAGAGATAATCTCAAATAAATGTGGATTGGAGTCATAAACCATACATAAGGATTCCAGCAGTTTTATATGAACTTAGAAAGCCTCACATTATCTATGTTCTCTTGTATTTTTATTTATTTTGTTAAATATTTTCCAATTATATTTAAATTTGGTTCAGGCAGCACCCCCCCCACCCCCAACCCACCAGTGTTGTAGTATTTGACATCTCTGACCTGGGCCAATCTCTTCATTTTACAGATGATGAAAATGAAGTTTCTAAACCATAAAATAGGACTTTGTAAAAAAAAATAGAGCTGCTGGAAAGTAGTTTGGTATAAATTAATTTTAAACCAGGATCCCTTATGAAATATACTACAATAAGCTTTAAAGGGATATATGACCTGAATATAAAAAAGATAAAATACTGAAATATTTGAAGAGAACAAGATCAGGTGCCTTCCACAATTATGGCCAAGAATTCTTAACCAAACAAGTGATAGAGACAGTATCACAAAAGAGAAACTAGATAATCTCAATTACAGGAAATTGAAAAACTTTTCCATGAATACAATTAATGCAGTTAACATTAGGAGGAAAATTATATTTTTTTTTGGAAAAAAATCTCATAAAATATCTCTGTAAAGGGTCTGATATATGATATGTAGAGAATTAACATAGATACATAAGAATAAGAACCATTAAAATGGATAAGTGGTTAAAGGTTATGAATATAGTTCTCAAAAGATGAATTGCACGCTATTAACGATAATGTGAAAAAATCACTCCAAGTCACTAATTACATAGGAAACATAAATCAAAACTATGAGGTTCCATTTAATATCCTGCAAGTTCGGCAAAGATAAATTATGTAAACAATTAATGTTTGAGGAAGTGTGATGCACTATACAGGCACACTAATACACTGTTGGTAGATTGTAAATAGATTTAATGATTTTGGAAGGTAATTTGGAATTATGCTAAAAAAAGCAATTGAAATGTGTATACCTTTTGATCCAGAAATCTCACTGCTAGGCATATACATCTCAAAAGTCGAAGACAAAAATAAAAGGTCCAAGAGACACCCAAATACAGTAATGCTACTTATTGTAACAAAAACTATAAACAAATGAAGTGCACATTATTTAGGGAATGACTAAATAAACAGTGGCAGATGGATGTAATGGAATATAGAAATTATGAATATGAACATTTTGGAGAAGTACGGGGAGACTTTATGAACTGATGGAGAATGAAATTAGCAGAACCGGAAAACGACATATGTAATGACTGCAAGTACTTTATATAAATGCAAAGAATAACAATAACAAACCCAAAAACTAAACACCATGTAATTATAACAGCAAAACTTGGCTCCAGCAAGAATTGATAAAGTGCATCTCTTTCACCTCTTTACAAAAGTGGGGGACCATGAATGGGAAATACTGACTACACTTTTAGACATGGTTATGTGGTATTTTGTTAAACTATTTTTTTCCTTTCTTTTTTAATCTCTGTTGAAAGGGATGGCTTGTTAGGGGAAGGGGATGGAATATATTCAGAAATGAAGGTGATACAAAAACATATGTAAATAAAAAACAAGATTAAAATATCATTTGGATTCATTAAAAAGGATAAAGTAAGAAGAACACCAGGTGGGACATCAGGATACCTGTCTTCTGTGCCCAGCTCTTCCATAAGCTTGTGATATCATTTGCTAATTCTGCAGTAGATTGTATGTTTTTCAAGATGTGAAGTAAATTTGGAGCATTTGTCTGAAACAGGTTTAATGACACCTGTACAAGCCAAGGGTGGTAGCCTATGCCTATAATCCTAGCTACTGGAGAGGCTGAGGCTGGTGGATCTCTTGAGCTGCAGTACACTAAGCCAGTGGGGTGTCCTCACTAGATCTGGTCAGTATGGTGAGTCTCTGGGACCAAAAGGCCACCAGGTTGCCTAAGAAGGGGTGAATTAGTCTCAGGATGGAAACAGAGCTGGTCAAAAGTCCTAGGCAAGTTAGTAGTGGGATCCCTCTACGTCTAGCTTTTGCACTTCCAGTCTAAGCAATATAGGGATACCCAGTCTTAAAAAAAATTTCTGCTCAATGGCAGAAGGTGAACATAAGGAGGGAAGGCTTTTTCCTGGTTCTTAAAGTCTATAGTTTGAAAAGTAGGCAAGCCAAGAGGTACATTCTGTTCTGACTATAAATACTGTAGCACAAGGCTAACTGGGTCTAGAGTATCTGGTACATCCAGAGCCATAAAGGTTACTTGCTTATGTCCAAGGTCACTCAGTGAGTCATTAGTTGTTCTTAGAATAGAACTTGGCTCGGGAATCCAATTTTGTCACTGTTTTGGGATAGAGCAATGCAGACATTGTTAGACAATGGGTGCATTTTCTTCTTTAACAAAAAAATGAATGTAAGATGCAGACACTAATATAAAGACATTCAGACCCTTGATGTTGGGCAACCTCACCTAGATTAAGCCCCAGGAAGGTATCTTTAGGTCCCTAGTGTTCCTATAGATGTAGGCGCTTTAGAGTTAACATAGCATTTTAGACTTTAGTATACAGAACACTGAATTTCAGGATTTTAAAACAAACAATGTGGAACAGTAGAATTGTAAAAGACATAAGACCGCAAAACCTTAGAACAAAGAACATAAAATTTTAGAACTGAGAGGACTGGATGCTTTTTGTTTTGTAAAGGGAAAAATTGAGTCTTAAAGAGTGAGTTGCCCAAGGTCAAATAGTTTGTTTAGGGACTACTATTTTTTTGAGGGAGAGGGTGGTATTGGCATGAAGAGTTTTATGCCCTCTCTTTTAACAGCTATCATGCAGTTGGAGTATGGGTGGTCTTTTAGATACTATAACAGGGGACAACAATCTTAATTTTTTTAAATAATTTTTTATTTAACGTTTTTAGCTTTCAGCATTGATTTCCACAAGATTTTGAATTACAAATTTTCTCTCCATTTCTACCCTCCCCCCCAACTCCAAAATGGCATATATTCTGATTGCCTTGTTCCCCAGTCACCCCTCCCTTCTGTCACCCCACTCCCCACCATCCCCTTTTCCCTTACTTTCTTGTAGGGAAAGATAGATTTCTATGCTCCGTTGCCTGTATATCTTATTTCCCAGTTGCATGCAAAAACAACTCTTTTTTTTGAACATCTGCTTTTAAAACTGAGTTCCAAATTCTCTCCCCTTGTCACTCCACACCCACCCTCCCTAAGAAGACAAACAATTCGACATAGGCCACACATGTATCATTATGTAAAACCATTCCACAATACTAATGTTGTGAAAGACTAACTATATTTTGCTCCCTCCTATCCCGTCCCCCTTTATTCAATTTTCTCCCTTGACCCTGTCCCTTTTTAAAAATGTTTGCTTTTGATTACCTCCTCCCCCTATCTGCCTCCCTTCTATCATCCCCCATTTTTTATCCCCTTCCACCTTCTTTCCTGTCAGGTAAGATACCCAACTGGGTGTGTATGTTATTCCTTCCTCAAGTCAAATCTGATGACAGCGAGATTCACTCATTCTCCCTCACCTGCCCCCTCTTCCCTTCCAATGAACTGCTTTTTCTTGCCACTTTTTTGTGAGATAATTTACCCCATTCTATCTCTCCCTTTCTCCCTCTCTCAATATATTCCTCTCTCATCCCTTAATTTGATTTTTTTTAGGCATCATCCCTTCATATTCAATTCACACTGTGCCCCCCCTTCTCTCTACATATATTTGTATATATATGTATATATATATATACACATATATATGTATGTATATATATGTATATTCCCTTCAGATACCCTAATACTGA
>CM053625.1:42004532-42033586 GCA_028646595.1 Phalanger gymnotis
GATGTAGGCTCTTTGACTTTGTTGACTTCTGGCTGCATGTTTTGGTCTTCTTTGTCACCAAAAAAGATTCCAAATTCTGAGTCTGAATCTGAGAGTGTTTTCACTGCTTGTTCATGTTCCCAGCCAACTACTTTACCCTTGAGTTTTTCATGGGGGTATGACTGCTTGTAGAGTAGAGAGTACTTTGTCCCAAGCTTGAGGGGTTGCACTGCTGTTTTTAGAGCTATTTCTACACAGCAAGCTCTGCCACACCAGTGCTCCTCCTCCCCCAAGAATCGCCAACCCAGACCAGACTCAGATCCAAGCAGGCCTTGCACTCCAGCTCTGATCTGCACTTAATTCCTCCCACCAAGTATTCCTGGGGCTGAAGGCAACTGCAGCTGTAGCTCTGGAAGCAGCCTCAGATCTGCACCACCTCCACCACCCCTGGGGCAGAGGCTGACCTTGAACTCCTTTCACTGCATCCCAGAAGCTTTTCCTACTAACCTCTGTTGTCTTTGGTGTTTGTGGGTTGAGAAGTCTGGTAACTGCCACAGCTCACTGATTCAGGGTGCTATGGCCTGTTCCACCCTGGCTCCTGGTCTAGTTGTTCTGGGCATGGCCCACGCTGGGCTCTGCTGTGCTCCCAGCTCCGTGCTATAGACCTTACCCAGTGACCATCCAGGCTGTCCTGGGCTGGAGCCCTGCTTCTCTCTGCTCTTTTGTGGGTTCTGCAGTTCTAGAATTTGTTCAGAGCCATTTTTATAGATGTTTGGAGGGTCCTGGGGAAGAGCTTTAGGCAAGTCCCTGTTTTCCAGCTGCCATCTTGGCTCCGCCCCCCGACAATAATCTTTAAGAAAAATTCCCCACCAATCTTAGATAAAATAATGTTAAGACTTGAGGAGACCTTGGAAACCTGATCTAAAGTATGTCTTTCCTTTATGTTGGGGACTACTATTTTTTTGAGGGAGAGGGTGGTATTGGGATGAAGAGTTTTATGCCCTCTCTTTTAACAACTATCATGCAGTTGGAGTATGGGTGGTCGACAAGTGTTCTATTCTCTTTAAAACAGGATAATTCCTTTAGGATGGAGTAGCATTAATTATCTAACACCGTCATAGGAATAGAGGCAGCTGGGTTGCACAATGGATAGAGCACTGGGCCTAGTCAAGAAGACTCGTCTTCCTGCGTTTAAATCTTGCCTCAGAAACGTACTAGCTGTGTGACCTGTGGCAAGTCACTTAACCCTTTTTGCCTCAGTTTCCTTATCTGTAAAATGAGCTGGAAAAAGAAATAGCAAACTACTTGCATATCTTTTCCAAGAAAATCCCAAATGGGGTCATGAAGAGTCAGACATGACTGAAAAACACCAACATCATCATCATTGAAATAGAAGCAACTAGATGGCTCAGTGGATAGAGTGCTGAGCCTGGAGTCATGAAGACCTGAGTTCGAATTTAGCCTCAGACACTTACTAGCTGTGTGACCCTGGGCAAGTCACTTAACTTCTTTTTGCCTTAATTCACTGGAAAAGAAAATGGCAAACCACTCCAGTATCTTTGCCAACAAAACCATGGGCAGTATCCATATGCTATAGTCCATGGGGTCATGAAAAGTCAAATATGACTGAACAACAACAAATCATAGGAATAGATTTTTTTCCAGATGATTACTCTCTTCCAAGAGAATTAGGAGTAGTATGCAAGGTAAGGGTGGCTGCTTTGGGAGTGAAGTACTCATAGGATGCCGAAAAGAATATAGAAAAGAAAACTTGATAATTTTATTTAGTATTAGCTTTGGTTTTTATTTGTCCTCATCCCTCTCATGGCTCTCTAAAATCTTATTTGGTTTAACAAGCTGTCTTATTTTGGGCAAGTCATTTCTCTGGGTCTCAATTTCCCCATCTACAAAATCAGGGATTTAGACTAGATGATAGTTAAGGTCCCTTCCCTAACTAGGTGGCTCAGTGGACAGAGTGCTGGACCTGGAGTCAGGAATACTCATTTTTTGAGGCTCAGACATGTAACTAACTGTGTGACCTTGGCCAAGTCACTTCACCCTGTTTGCCTCAATTTCTGCATCTGTAAAATGAACTGGAGAAGGAAATGGCAAGTCACTCTAGTCTCCAGCTCCAAATCTGTGACCTATGACCAAAATGATCTCTAAGGTCCTTTACTGCTGTAAAATTCAAGCTTCTGAAGTTTCCTCTTGCTCTAAATTGCTGGTTTTTTTTTTTTATTTTCTATTTTCTATTTCTATACCCCAAAAGAGATGAGGAGAGTAGATGTAGAGATCTGACTCTATATATCCCCAAAGCAAGCTAGTATGTATTATTTGGCAATGTTAGACCTGAATGAAGAACTCCCTGTGACCTCCCTTGTCCCTGTGAACAGTAAATTCCACTCATGGTCAGGCCAGGTTAATGTTCCGTGGGCATTTGATTTCTCCACTGGCTGAACACAGTAAATATCGAGAATAATGCAATGTTCTTCCTTGTTGGGGCGGGTGAAATGAGCAGAGGGGGTCGACCTTTTAGCTGTGAAAGTGAATGAGAATGGAGACTTCGTGCCTGGAATCTTGAGAAGAGTTGGAGATTCTTGTTGGCTAATTTAAAATCCTAGTCTTGCCCCTTGTGTGGCTTAGAGGTCTGAGGCTGGTCTCTGTGTTGGGTTTGAATTTGTGTCTCTGTGGTATCTCCTTCACCCGTTTTTTTCTTTATCATAGTGTAACCATGGTGAAGTAGGCACAGCACTGGATTGGGGGCAGGAGTTCTGGATTCTAATTGTGGCTCCTTCCCTTTCTAGCTATATTGTCACTAAACTTTCTTGAGCCTCAGTTTCCTAACCTCTTAAATGGGAATAATAAGGCTTGATCTGCCTCCTTCATGGTATCTGTGTGGGGGGAATGGTAGGAGGTATGGTAACGAAAGTGCTTGTAAACTGTAAAACTCTTTAGAGATGTGAGTTACCATTATTATCATCATGTGGTCAGTGACCCAGTATTTTATATTAAGGAGTAAATGATTCCACCTGATATACAGTACCTTGCACATATCAGGCATGTAATGTTTGTTGAGTTGAAATAAATTGAAATAGAACCATAAGATCCTAGAACATTACTTCCTAGCTATGGTAGTCCACTCTTCCTGCCCTGGATAGACCCCTTCTTGTTATGTTATGCCCCTTTCTGGGCACCACATTTTAGGAAGGACATTGATAAACTCAGATGTGTGCAAAAGGAATTGACCAGAATAATAAGGGGTTTGGAAACTCTGCCAAACCAGGATTAGTTGAAGGGTATGTTTACCTTGGAGAATCACTGTCTTCATATATGTGAGGAGCTGTCATAGAAGTCCAGAGAGGAAAGTTAGTACCAATACAGGGATTTAAAGAAAAGCAATTTTGAAAGGAAGATGAGGAGGCAGAGAAGTCCAGAACGTATGATGCTCCCTATGAGCGCAGGCTGAGTTGGATTCCTCTGGACAACTGGGGAGGAGCAGTATGAATGTCTTAGAACAGAAGCCATAGAATGCCCAAGCTGGAAGGGACTTTAGGGAAAAATGAAAAGTACCGGGTTTAGAGTCAGACATCCGGTGTTTGAACCACAGCTCTGCCACATTGTGTTCCTGTGATCTTGGACAAGCTACTTAAATTCTCTGGCCCTCAGTTTCTTTCTATATCAAATGAGAGGTTTGGTTTAGACAGCCTCTAAGGTCATTCTATACGATCCTAAGAACATGGAAGACAGCATTAATAGAGCTTGCATTGGTTATACAGCCTAGTCAGAAAGAACCTTAGGGGACAGACCAAAGAATGTCTCAGCTGAAAGGGACCTCAGAACTTGGAACACAGAATGTGAGGGCTGAAAGGGACCTTAGGATATAGAGACGGTTCCTTTGCTCTGACTACAAATTGTCATTTTTCAAGTGAGCAAAAATAAAGCCCAAACATAATAGGAGAGTCAGCTAGGGCAAACCCTGAACATCAATAGCAAAGAGTGAGGACAAGTGTCGAGTGTTCAGGATCCCCATCTACTGAGTTACTCACTTTGCCCTGATATTTAAAGGGGTGATACTATCAAGCAAAACGGAAGGTATTTTTTGAACTCTTACCATACACTCATCCTTTCGCTAGTGTTTGTGAGGGAATGCAAAAGGAGAGGGCACAATCTCTTCACTCAAAGAATTCATAATCTTATTGGAGAGATAGGGCCAACAAACATGAAACAATTAGAAAATTGCACAAGATAGTATACAGTTCAGCACTATAGTGCTGCGCTCTTCATGTTCAGAAAAGGGCAGATGGATTAGGGTTGTGGTAGTCAGGGCAGGCTTCTTGGAGGACGTGGTCCTTGAGCTGGGCTTGTATGTTGCTCTTTGAACCTTGCTAAATACCAGCTTAACTCTATTATTGATGGATCTTCCCATGAATGCTGAGCTGTTAAGCTTCTTCTAGTTTACCACAAGAGGTTAAAGGATTTATCAAAGCCTCTGATGAAAGCTGTACTAACTGGATTAGCTGCTAACATGGATTTAGGCTTTGAGTGGGATTAACCCCAATTGCACTGAATTCATTCTTTTTTCTTTCCCTTCCCTCTCCTTTTCTTGACTTGTCTGGGTGAGGCATGACTCAGGAACACAATGATGAGTAATACCTCCTGTGGGCCCAAAGGGAACCTGGGAAAGGAACCTGGAAACCAACATGCATGGAGGGTATGGAGTAAATGATAATTATGCCAGAGGTAGAATCATAGACCCATAAAATGTAAGAGTTTGGTAGGGACCTTAGAACCTTTAAAAAAATAGGATTTCAGAATTGGAAAGGACCTTATGTCTCTAGGCCAACCCACTTATTTTACAAATGGAAAAACTGATACCCAGAGAGAGGAAGTGACTTGCCCAGGATCATATAGAGAGTTAACAGCCGTGTCTAGTTGTCTAAGACTCTAGAGCTCAGTTGGCTTTATTCTCAGCCAAAGTCTCTTTCCACAGAACTATAATGAGCTCTCTAACCCACAAGGTAATGAGCCAGGATTGTAAGGGCCTAAAGTAGTTTCCTTTGCTCCAATTAGTACTGTAGCACAGACAATCCGTGGTTATCAGCAGAAGGCCTTAGAATAGAGCCAGATATGGGGTAAGGAGGAAGGAAAATCCAAAAGGATCCCACGACTCTCTCTTCCACTGCTCTCCTTCACATCAGCCTTTTCCTCTTTCTTCACAGAGAGATTTCCCTTGCTAGGCACCAGGGTGTGGGCAGCTGGAGAGCATTATTGCCATTTCATGTGAGGGCAGGGGCTAGAGGATGTGAAGAACACAAGGGCTGTAAGAAACATGACTTTTCTAGGCTTAAGCTGAGGAGTTGAACTGAATTCCATTCCCCTTCCTCTTTGCTTATCTGAATCCTACCTAACCTTCAAGGCCTAGCCTAAGTCCCACCTCCTCTATGAAGACTTCCCTTCTTGCTTCTATGTGGTTGAGTTGTTCTTTTTTCTCTTTTTTCCTATCAAGCTTTTAAAAAAATAATCTTCACTACCTCCCACTACCTCTCTCCTCTCCTATTTCCCTGCCACGGAGAAAATTTAGAAGACAAACAAACAGATCCCTTAACATATATCTATACAGTCTGGTGAAACAGACTCGCACATTGGCCATGATTCAAACACACATGTCTCTTTAGGAATTTTAAGTTCACCAACTTCTCTGTCAGGAGGCAAGTGTCATGTTTTATTTTCATTCTTTTGGACTCATGGTTTATTGTATTGGCTGAAGTTCTAAACTTTCAAAGTTATTTTTCTCTGTGATATTGTTCTTGCTGTACAAACTGTCCTCCTAGTTCTGCTCACTTCAGTCCGCATCAGTCCATAAATATCTTCCCAATTTTCTCTGAAATTGTCCATTCAGTTATTTCTTCTGGCACTATAATACTCTATTACATTCATATACCACAATTTGCTTATCCACTACCCAATAGTGAGACACTTCCTCAGTTTTTAGTTTGAGGCTATCATAAAAAATGCAATAATCTTTTTATATAAAATTTTCCCTCTCTCTTTGATTTTTTTGGGGGGCAGTTGTTCTCAAACTTTTTAGTCTCAGTTGCCTTTTATACACTGAAAAAATATTGAGGATCCTAGAGAGCTTTTGTTTATGGGGGTTACATCTATATATGTTTGCCATGTTAGAAATTAAACCATCTTAGTATTATTATGAAAATAGTTTTGACATCACAGACCGCAAAAACCATTGTCTTGGCTAAAGGCCTACTAGTGGTATAGTGGGATCAAAAGGTATGCATAGTTGCCCCATCTCTTACCCTAACCAGCTGTGTGACTTTGGGTAAATTACTTGTTTTCCCCAGGAGCTCAGTTTTTTCCTCTGTAAGATGAGAGGACTGTTGTCTTAAGTCAGTTTTCTTCCTATACTTACAGACTATGTCCTCAAGTCCCTCCTTGATCTTGGGAGAGATGGTAGAAGGAACACTACACTTTTTAAAAAAAATAGTATTTTATTTTTCCCAATTACATGCAAAGACAATTTTAAACATTTACTTAAAAAATTTTTGCATTCCAAATTTTCTCCTTCCTTCCCCTCCCCCTCGCTATGTTGGTGAGCAATTTGATATAGGTTATATATATGCAATCACATAAAACATATTACAATATTAGTCATGTTGTGAGAGAAGAAACAGACCAAAAGGGGAAAAACCATGGAAAAAAGTAAAAATAATATGTTTCAATCGGCATTCACGTTATATCAGTTCTTTCTCTGGATGTGGATAACATTTTCCATCATAAGTCCTTTGGAATTGTCTTGGATTGTTGTATTGCTGAGAAGAATCAAATCTATCAAAGTTGGTCATCCACAATCTTGCTGTTACTGTGTACAATGTTCTCCTGGTTCTGCTCACTTCACTTTGCATCAATTCATTTAAGTCTTCCCAGGGTTTTCTGAAATCTGCCTGCCCATCATTTCTTATAGCACAGTAGTACTCCATTACATTTGTATGTATTTGTATTTGTATGTATTTGTTCAGCCATTCTCTAATTGATTGACATCTCCTAATTTCCAATTCTTTGTCACCAAAATAATGGATTTTCATAGGAATAGCTGGAAGGGACCTCAGGAACCATCTAGTTCAATTTCTTCATTTTACAGATAAGGAAACCAAAGCTCAGGAAGGTGAAATAATTTTCCCAAGGTCATATAATTAGCAAACATCAGAGGAGGCATTGGAACTCAAGTCCTCTGACTCCAGTCAAAAACCTTGGGTTTGAGTCCTGGCTTCTTTATCTACTTACCATGAAGCTGAGAGCATATCAGTTCCCAACACTAGCTGTCAGTGTTCCTATCTACAAATGATGGGGATAGACTTGACGTTCTCTAAGGTCCATCAGTACCTTGACATCCTGACTTCTCTATGATCATTCTAGAGGAGATTCTGGTTCACTTAGGGGTCCTCTGAAGTCCCTGCTGAGCTCTTATATTCCAAGATTCACAAGAGTGCAATGGGTTTGTAGCGTTGAGAGTGAGAAGACAGAGGCAGGGAAAATGTGGGCTCTTTTAGGTGTGCAAGTGGATCCAATTCATAGGTACAGGTAGTGTAAGAGACTCTTGGGGTTCTCCTGACCTTCTGACAGCCACATGCCCATATGCAAGAAGTGCCTGGTCCAACAGGGTGAATTAGGAGGACACCCAGGTCTAGCTTCCCTTTCAGAAAGCTGAAATATTCTCTGCAAACTTCTGCTTAGGTCTGCAGAAAGGGCCTGTCAGATACTCTTTGTGTTTATTAGGCTAAGCAAGCCCCAGGCCCAAGGCCTACAGAGGAATTATCCTCGGCCACACAGGGCAGGGTGAGAAAAATAATGAACTTTGGTAAAGGACGGAAGCAAGGGGAAATTGTTCCAAAGGCTTGATGGGAGGTGACCTTTTTCAACCCGCTTTTCTGAGACAGAAGACAAGTTGTGATCATTGCTTTTTTTAACTTGCCTGTGCTTCCTTCTCATGACCCACTCTGGTGAAACATGAGCTTCTGCTATGTTAGAATGCTACATATTCCTGATACACTATACATAAATAAGCAATATTTGCTGCGGAAGCAGTGGAAAGGACACTGTGCTGGGAGCCTGGAGGCCTGTGTTCTATGCCTAGCTCTGCCATTAATGAGACGTAAAACCCTGGACAAATCACTTCACCTTAGTGTCCTCAGCTGTAAAATGGGGAGAATTATCCCTATCTCTAGTGAACTTCTGGTAAAATAAATGAGATGAGAGAATGGGTTTCCTCTGGTATTCCCTCCTCCCAAAGTAATTTTTAGTGATTTACTGATGCCTTTGGTTTTTTACAACACAATTTTATCCAATAACCAACCCTCTTCCTGAGAAACCATCTTGGCCTCATAGCAAATAAAAATAATCAAACCAAACCAGGTGATGCAGTAACCAGGTCTGATGGTGTGTGCAGTAATCCAGCCCCAGAGCCCATGACCTCTTTGTCCCTGATATCTTTTTGCGAGCTGTGTTATTAGCTCTTTGAAATGTCAGAAGTTGATTTCTTAAATGGTGCTTTAGGAGTCTTAAAGAATCCAAGTAATTCCCAAAGTTGTACCTTAATAGTAACTTACATACTGGAAGAACTGGGCTTATTGATGTGAAATAGAAAGTAATTACAAGTCAGAGGAAGAAAGATATTGGACAAAAATAATAATAATAATATGTAATATTTATATAGTGCCTACTATGTGCCAGGCACTGTGTTAAGTGCTTCATAGATACTATCTTATCTGATCCTCACAACAACCCTGGGAGATAGGTGCTATTATTATCCTCACTTTACAGTTGAGGAAACTGAGGCAAACAAGGGTTAAGTGACTTGCCTAGCGTCACATGGCTTGTAAGTATCTGAGGCTGGATTTGAACTCATACTAGAGGCACATAGCAATACTGCTACTGACAAAGAGAATAGATTTTAAGGAATCACATCAGAACTAGAAGAGAAAAAAGAAAGTCAATAGTCTAACCCTTGCCTCAACCCTCAACAGCATCCTTGACAAGTGGTCACCCAACTTTGATTTGAAGGCCTTCCATGGTAGGGAGCTCACTGACTTCGGAGGACACCCTTTCCACTTTTAGACTGCTCTGATTTCTGGCAAGTTCATCCTGAAGCACTAATTCTGTTTCCCAAAATGGCCCACTAGAAGTGACATGAAGCCAAAATCTGCATTTCTGGAGCTTGTCCCCACTGGGACTAGTTCTGTCCTCTGGGGGCAAGCAGAATCCCCCAGCCATGTGACAGTCCTTCAGATATCTGCAGACAGATCACATCTTTTCCGAATTTCCTCTTCTTTAGATTGTCCAACTTCAGGTCCTTCAATGGATCTTCTCAGGTCATTGTTGTGAGTCACTGGGTATCTATCCTTTTCTGGAGTCATGATAAATGTGACTCTGCCAGCCAGTCTTTCTCTGCATCTCTCTCTGTCTCTCTCTGTCTCTGCCTGTCTCTCTGTCTCTTTGTCTCTCTCTCCTCCCCTGCCCCCATCTCTCTCTCTTTGGCTTTCACTAAATCACTCTTTGCCTCTATCTCTCTCTGTATCTCTTTCTTTCTGTCTTTTTAGCTCTCTGTCTCGTCTCTGTCTCCTCCCCCTCCCCTCTCTGTCTCTAATCCCTGCCTCCTCTCTCTCTCTCTCTCTCTCTCTCTCTCTCTCTCTCTCTCTCTCTCTCTCTCTCTGTTTCTCTCTCTGGCTTTCACTAAATCGCTCTTTGCCTCTATCTCTCTCTGCATCTTTCTGTCTTTTTAGCTCTCTGTCTCTTGTCGCTGTCTCTGTCGCTCTGCCCCAGTTGGAATGTATGCCTCAAGTTCCCCCCACAGCAGCCTCTGGTTGACCTGCCTGCTTTGTGTCATAGGGTCCCCTGGGCTGTCTGTCATGGTGTCTATCCCTCATTCTCTCCTGTCCTCCCGTGGTTTTCAGCAGTCACCTTGCTTGCTTCTTGCTGAGGCAGCTGTCCCGAGTGATTAATGGCTTGGCGCACTAGCTCAGACCTGGTGATGGATTAATCCCAGTGTGGAAGGAGGAGCTGGAAGGGAGGCTCCTTTAACGTGTTCCAGCACAACCAGGGAGCCAGGAAACCTTGGAAGCTACTGTTGCTGGGGCCAACCTTGAGCAGCATTGATTTTCAGTACCCCAGGATTCTTTGGGAGATAGCGAGTTCCATGTCACTGTAGATGTTCAAACAGAGAGGCTGGATGACGACTTCGAAATGTTGCAGAAGGGAGTCACACTGTGGAAAGGAGTCGGACCTCTGAGATCTGGTCTAGTAGCTAACATTCTCTATCCTGTAGTCTCTTTTAACTCTGACATTCTATATCCTATGGATCTTCATGATAATCCTGAATGTTCAAAAACAAAACAAAACAAAACAAAAACCCCACGTACTTATTCTTCAGGCAGTACTACAGATCTTTTTGACCTCCTTTCCCATTAAGATTTGCTAGTCTTTTATTTCTAGCCCCTAATCTCTTCAGAGGCTAATTCAGTAAACTAAATCTAGCTACAGTATTAGTGTAAACGAACATTAGTTGTGAGATAGTGTGACATAATAGAATAAACACTAGACTTGAAGTTAGGAGATTTGGATGTTTTCAATCTAATTCTTCCCTGTACTCCCATAGGCTACTATGCTTTTGTTGTTGTTCAGTCATTTCAGTCATATCTGACTCTTTGTGACTCTTTGGGGTTTTTATGTTAGATCTCAGAGCCTCAGTTTTTTGCCTGTCAAGTGGAGACAATAATTAACTTACATTTATATGATGCCTTCTAGCTGAAGAGCACTGTTGTACCCTTTATCTCATCTGATCCTCATAACAACCCTGGGATATTAATAGTGCGAGTATCCTCCTTAGAGCACAGAGAGATTCCATGACTTGTCTAAGGTCATACAGCAATGTAGTTAGCAGAGCTCGGAAATTGAATCTAGGACTTCTGAGTCCTAGGCTTGGCCTTTCTCCATTCTTTCGTGCAATCAGTTACATACCTACAAAGAATCTGCACCTCATTACTCACTCCTGCCCTCCTCCCCTCCATATATCTTCTGAAAAGCACGCGTCACATTTACAGGGGGTGGCTGAGCTCCCTGAGTCATCCCTAAGCCCAGAGACTACCTGCCACTGGCTCCTTCTTCTCCTTTTCCCTTGCAACACCTCAGATAAAATAATCATGTCATTTTTTTTTTTCTGCATCCTAACCTCATTCTGTCACTCCTGCCTGCACTCTGGTGAAATACACATTAGGCTGGAATAAAGCTTGCTTGGCACCAGCCTAGAGATGGTCTTGGCAGGGGTTAGGTGAGCATAGCCAGGTGTGGCCTCGGATCAGCCTTGGTATACGGTCTGCCGCCTTTCAGGGAGGATGGGGAAATGGAACAAGCCCTAGGTTTGGAGTTAAGATCTGGGTTCAAATTCAGGCTCTGCCACCGATTGCTTGTGTGACCTTGGGCAAAACACTTTCTACCTCTGGACTTCTATTTCTTCCTTTGTAAATGAGGGCCCTGGATTGGAGAATCAGTCTCTTCTAGCACTAAATCTCAAGATCTTAGTCCTTATATTACTTCCATTTCACATGCATTTATGCATATACATATTAAGGCCATATGGTGAGGGTTATAGATACAAATTCTGGCCTTTGATCTCCCTGTCTAAGTTAGTTGCTGATGAAATTGCTCTCCGATCTTCTGGGGCACTAGATTTCAGCTCTGCCCCTTCTTACCTGTATGACCTTGGGCAAGTCACTTAACCTCTGTGGGCCTGTCTCTTCATCTGTTAAACAGGGGATAGAGTTGGACCTAGCTGACTTCTAAGGTCCCTTCTACCTCTTGGTAGAAGGTATGGTCTTAGGATCCATCTAACAAGACTCTCTATCATTGACTCTTGAGATTTGGGCATAGATAAACCTTGAGCCAGAAGCAAACAGTCCAGGTATTTGATGCCCCTTAATGCTTATTCCAACAACAGCAAAATTTGTTAAGGGCCTACTGACCGTGCAGAGCATGGAGAGGTGCTGAGGAACAAAGTTTAGAAGGGACATAGTCCCTGGCCTAATGAAACTTAGAGTTTCTTGGGGGGATAGGGCTTAAACATAGATAATTGTATTGGAGAGGTCTAAAGAAAGTGTTATTTGAAGTTTGGGGGAAGTTCGATTCCAAAGGAAGGATGAAGGGAGGATCAGAATCAAGAGAGTCTTCTGGGGGCAGGAGAGTTTCGATTGGCCTTTAAAGGTTGGGTAGGAATTCAGCAGGCAAAGGGATGTGGGGAGGACAGATATTCCAGGTACAGGGAACAGTGTGAGCAAAGGCATAGGAAGGAACACAGACTGGAGGATGTTTGAGGAAAGGGAAATAGTTCTGAAGTATAGGTAAATGAAAGGGAGTGGTATGAGATCAGGTTAGAAAGGCAGCCCCTGAATGCTGGGCTAAGGAGTTTGAAAGTGGATTCAGTAGACAATAGATTTCATAAGATTTAGAGCTAGAAGTGGCTTTGGAGGTCATCTAGTCCAAGGTTTCCAAAGTGTTGTCCAAGGACCACTTGGCATGCCTGAGACCTTTTTAGGGTATCTTTAAGGGCAAAACTTTTTTCATAATATTATGAAAACATTTTAATTTCTAATATTGTAACTATTGATAGTTATGACTAACATAAACAAAAGTTCTTTGGAGGGGCCTCAATAATTTTTTAAAACTATAAACCAAAGGAATCCTGAGTCCGAAAAGTTGAAAAAAAAATCACTTTTAGCGGTAGAGGTAAAATGACTTGTTCAAGGTCACACAGGTAGCAGAGCTGGACTTTAACTCTCAGTAGGAATCTACTGTTTGGATTTAGGCAGAAGGAATGTGGATCTGGAAGTATATGTAGGATGGAATGGAGGTGGGAGAGAATAAAGCAGGAAGGCCTAGTAGGAGGAAATGATGCTGGCTTCCTGCCTGAGTCTAGTTTGATGGAAATAAGGGTTTGAACTGACAACTGATCTCTGGAAGTGAGGGCACCAGGGGAGCCTGATGCTGACATATGGCTCCTCTCTGAGGAGTCCCTAGCTTGAGAGGCAGGAGGAAGAAGGGGAGTAGGTAGGGCTGAAAATAGGCCTATGTTTCCAAGAAGCTATGGCCAACAAAGGCAGTCTGGATCAATGGTATCAAACTCAGATAGAAACAGGGTCTACTAAACCATACATCAGGATTCCTGCAGGCTGCATATCCACTTAGAAAACCACATTTTAACATTTTCTATATTCTATTGTATTTTAATTTATTTTGTTATATTTTTCCTAATTATGTTTTAATCTGGTTCCTGCTGGCCTGAAGCACTCGGACTGTGGCTGAATGTTTGACACCTCTGGTCCGGATGATGAGGAAGATGATGTCAGTAGGAAGAGCCAGACCTGGGCAAAACTGGGATAGAGAAGTTATCTGTCTTTGGTATCAACCTCGTTGGCTTATCTAAGCCCTAAGGTGACTGAAGAAACAGGGGTTGATATTAAGGGATCAGGCTCTGAGTTGGGATGGATTCTAAGATTATTTCAGAGACTCAAATGAACTAATCTTCTGGTCCAGTGAATGTCACAGACATGATTATGGATGTTTGCTTTATTTCATAACTTTAGGTCGGAAATGTCAACATTTGCTTAACTATATGGATACTTTGTCGTGCAATTAAGCTATATTGTCGCCAGGTGGGAGTAAGTCATCTGTGTCTCGTGGTCTGAACAAGGCATCCCTTCTACCTGAGATTTTAATAGGGCTTTTGTTCAAGATTCTTTTTATGAACTTATGAACATAAATTTTTCAACTTAAAAAGTTAAATACCTATACATCTATATCTATATCTGTATCTGTATCCATACCTATATCTGTATCTATATCAATATCATCTATATCTATATCTATATCTATATCTAAAATTAAGCACCTGAAGCGAAACATTTAAAAGTAGGTGATTCTTATGGTACAATAACATTGTATTCTTACATATATGTTTTATACATAAACACGCATATACACATGACATATGGGTGCATGTTCCCTTAAATAGACTTGTCTGTTAACAGCCCTATAAGGTAGCTAGTGATAGTATCAATATTCTCATTTTATAGTTGATGAAACTAAGGCTCAGAGATATGTGTTAAAGGATTTGTCCAAAAGAATAATAGTTCTATAAATCTATACATATATATTATAACAGTATGTGTACATACACACACACACACACATATATATATATACACATTATTAGCTTGCATAATACTTTATGCTTTTCCAGACCCTTCAAATCTTTAATTTCATTTCATTCTAATAACAACACTGTTAAGTAGGAGGGACAAATATTATTCCCACTTTATAGAAAAGCAAACTGAGACCCAGAAGAATTCACTGATTTGCTCAAGGTCGTTTAAGTCGTAAGCAACAAAACTGAGTCTCCAGACTCCCCGTTCCCTACCTCACGTCACCTGCCTTGGTGCTCGTAAAAAGCCCCTATGCGTTCAGCCAGGCTGGAAGCAGACGATGACGTTTCTCCATGAGTCACTCGGCGTATCAGGCCATAAGAACACAGTGGAGGGTATATTGTCATAGCTCATCCAATGATATTACAGCTGGGGACAGCTGGAAATTGACAAGTGGAAGCCCTTGCCCGGAGCATTTTCTATGTACTCTGAAACATTTATATTTCTGTTAGCTCAGACTCCAGAGTGCACAGGGATGGAGAATTAAAATAGACTGGATATCCACTCACCCTCATAGAATTCCCCAACTGCTCTCATGTCCTGGGGACACCCAAGGTGAAATTCACCCCCACAGAACATTAAGAAAGTGACAAGAGACTCAATTGGGCTTTGGTTTCAAATCAAAATGGGTCCATTCATAAAAAAAGAACCCTGCCTCTACACACAGACAGACAGACAGACAGACACATACATCCTGAGACAAAGGCTTTGATCTCTAGTCTCACACCCTTCTGCCTCTTAGGCCAGCCTTTTAGCATTGTCTGATGACTGAATGTGGTACTCAGAGAATTTCTAAGCCAACCCAACACTGTGATGTCATGTAAAGGAGGAGCTCTAAGAGTCTTCATGTTTGTTTCCAAGATGAATCCTCATTTTTCCCCTTGGGGAGGGGGATATTAGGGAGCAGAGCATATGATGCTTTGTCTTTCAGGATTTACCCCATGTTGTGGTCAGAGCACCAGACTGGGAGTCAAGAGACCTGGGTTTAAGCCCCAGTTTCACCATTTATTTGGGAAACGAGAGAGGGTAGGAGGATATTCCTGATCTTCCAGAATAATATCATACACGGAGCCCTGCACATATTAGGGCCTTGCACAAATGTTTGCTAAATGAAGCAATACCATTGACGTTAGCCAGAGTGCCGTCCAGACAAGAGCCTTTGATTCTTCTATAAGAAAGAAAATGCTGGGATGGTCAGGCCCAGCCAGGGATTTATATTTTTTAGGTATGTTGCAGTAGAAAGAGACTTGGAGTTAGTGTCAGAATGCTTAGATTTGAGTCTTCAACCCAACATTTATTGTTGAGCTTTTTATATCTTTTACCCTTATTTTCCTCATCTACAAAATGGGGATATATGTAATAACACTTACACAACCTCCCTCGTAGGGTGATTTTGCTTTTAAAATCTTAAAGCTGACAGAAACGTGCTATGTGGAACTAGATATGGAGAACCCAGCTCATATGTCACTTCCATTGTGGAGTCTTCTCCCTATTGGTTGAAATCCCTCTGTCCTCTGCTCTCATAGCTTCTTTGTATTTTTCTAGTGCATGTATGTGATTCAATTTGTATTTGCTATTTATTTATCACATCTCTTAATACACCATAAGCTCTGTGAGCTCAGGGACCACATCTAATTTGAACTCTGTGGCTTCCCCAATGTCAAGTATGGTGGCTTGCACTTCACAGAAATCACAGAATTTTTGAGTAGGAAAGTATAGAGAGAATAAGTAGATTACCGTAAGATAATTGACTCCATTTTGTTGAAAGCTTCCATTTTGTGACTAAGTAGTTGTTATGTGCCCTGTTTTTCTTCAATAAGATAAGCAATTGAATGGTATGGTTTGGCAGTGACTATTTCCCAAATTTGGCAAAGCATTTCTAATGATGTGTTCCCCCACCCCACACTTCAACAGTAAACCATTGTTAATGATGTGTGTGTGTACTAGATCTGGTAAATTACTGATAAACACTTGCTAATGACATTAGGAAACGAAGGCTTTGATCGATCGATAATTTCCTTTCTTCATAAGCTTAGATTATTCATCATCAAACAGAACTTATATTTAACTTGTAAACACCCTTAGCGAGAATTGTGAAAGCCCATTGGAGGCCCTAGCTATAAGTGAGGGTTAGGACTAGCGGACTCTTGCATTCCTTAAACTAGGAAAAATTAGCATCCCATGTTCTTTTGAGAATGTGGCTGATTGATGAAGACTTGACAAAGTGTCACCTTCAAAGGAGACTCATGGCCTTTGGCTGGGCAGAAATGGACCCTTGTTGGAACGTGAGTTTGAGACATACTTATTGGGACCTCTAGCAATCAGGTTAGGGTTTGTTCCTACAGGGTTTGATGTTTACATTGTTGAATAGTTAGTAAAGTTTGCTTGCATGCATTGATGACTATAATTCTTATTACAATACCATAAGCAAATGTCATAGTAAATTGATTTTATGCATGTTCTATGTGTTCCAACAAGGAAATCAACAATTATTTAGTTGAGACAAATTGCCACTATATCATAACCAAAGAAATGGTCATTCAACCTCTGCTTGAAGACTTTGGTGGAGAAAGAACTTATCACTTATCACTTATCACTTCCCAAGGCAGCTTTTTTGATTTTTGGCAACTGAAATTCTTGGGAATTTTTTCCTGATACCAAGCCTGACTTTTCCTGTTTGAAATTTCCACTTATTCCTCTTAGTTCTTCCCTCTGAGTGCAAACAATTCAAATCTGAACCACCCTCCACAAGATGACACTTCAATCCTTGAAGATACATATCGCTACAAGATCCCCATAGTGTTTTGTTTTCACCAGGTAACGCACCCCTAGTTCTTCCAACCAATCTTTTAAGACTTAGACTTAAGGCCCTTCATCACTCTGGTCTTCCCCCTCTAGAAGCACTATGGCATATCTATATAGCTCTAGATCTTATCAATGTCTTTCTTAAACAGTGACACCTAGAACCAGGGAAGAGTACTGAGGGACTATCTCCTCCTTATTCCTGAAAGCTATGTCTCTCTCCTAATGCAGCTTAAGATCATATGAGCTGTTTTAGCTACATCATCACCCTACTGATTCAGATTGAGTTCACAGTCCACAACCCCTTCCTCCCTGGAGAATTTTCATTCTAACCATGCCTTCTTATCTTTTACTGGTGAAGCTGATTTTTGAATCCCAATATAATTTACATCTATCCTCATTGAATTTCATTTTATTTGATCTAGTCCAGGGGTAGGGAACCTGTGGCCTTGAGTTCACATGTAGCCCTCTAGGTCCTCAAGTGCAGTCTTTTGACTGGATCCAAATGTTACAGAACAAATCCTGTATTCTGTGTTCTATGAAGCTTGGATTGAGTCAAAGGGCCTCACTTGAGGATCTAGAGGGCCACATGTGGTCTCAAAGCTACAGGTTCCCCACCTGGAAGCCCATTGACTTAATAGGATCTTTTTTGGATCTCAATTCTGACAAATGTCATGCCACTTATCCTTTCAGATTGGTGACATCTACACAATCTGCTGAAAATACCTCCTCAACTTTTATCAAAGTCATTGATAAAAATGGGAACCAATATGAAGCTAAGCCAAGATCCATGGGGCTCTCCACCGGAGACCTTTTGTTAAGTATTAGTGACCATTCTTTGAATTGAGTCATTTGACCAGATCCCAAACCATTTGATTATGTTGCTATCCAGTCTACACCTCTTTGTATTGCAAAGGAACAGTATGAGGTACTTTATCAGATGCTTTGCTAAGATCTAGGTAAATTATATTTATAGTTGTCCCCTAGTTAACTAGCTCAGGAACCCTGTCCAGAAAGGAAATAAACCTGGTGTGACTTATTCTTGATTAAGTTATGTTAACCCTATAATTATTGCTTCTTTTTCTGGATGGTTACTAACCATCTCTATAGTGATTTCTTTTAAAATTTTCCCAGGCATTGAAACTGCCCTATAATATTCAGATTCTGTTCTCCTCCCCTTTTTTGAAAGCTGAAATGACATTGCCTTTCTCCAGTCCTGCCATAGTTTTCCCATTTCACATGATCTTCAGATATCACCAATATAGGCTTTGCAAATTTATCTCCAGTTTTTTTCAGTACCCAAGAATGTGGTTCATCTGGGGCAGGTGACTTGAATTTATCAAGGACAAGGAGATGCTCATTTATTATCTCCTTTTCCTGAGTATCGACTCCCCACTGGTCATTTTTGATTTGTCATTCTCAAGGGAAATGTCATTCTTCTGGATAGAAACACTAGAAGCAAGTGAAGAATTGAGCATCTCTGTCTTTGCACGTCTTTGTTGTTAGTTATTTTCATCCCATCCACCCCAAACAGTGATTCTATTCCATACATGATCCTCTTCTTTCCCTCAATGTCACTAAAAGTCCCTTGTTATTGTCCTTAGCTTCCTCTGCCAAACTCAGCTCATACTGAGCTTTAGTATTTCTGACGTGAGTTTTACTGGACTGTGCCAGTTTCTTATATTCACCTTTTATTCCCTGCCCTTGCTTCCATCTTCTCTTCATATCTTTTTGAAATCTTAATTGGAGCATGAACATTGGTCTTTTCAGACCAACTACCATTTTTCCTCCTCATTTAAATTTTTTCCCCTTTGAGTTTTATGAATTCCATTCTAAAAATTCCCCATTCCTTCTTGGCTGATTTCCCTAACAGAATATTAGTTCATGTGATAATATCTATACAAGGGTGTACTGGTAAATACTTAACAACCCGCTCTCTAAAAAAAAAGTACACATGATACACTTTTAAGTTTAATCAGCATCATAAACACTTTTCCATTAATTTCTTAAGTCTAGAATGTCGACAAAACAACTCATCAAGCCCTCATTTATATAATTTACTGATATCCAATGTGTAAGTACTCACATTGAAAATTTAACAATCTACTTTCACTACCTGGATCAAGCTGACTCCATCACATTTCTATACATAAGTCTCATTTTGAACTTTTTGAAATCTATTCACCAATGTTACATATCGCTTTGCCTGGATTTCCCATTATACTCTGTCATAAACACTAGGAAAGAGTGGTCATTGCTCCCCAAGGTTCCCATCACTTTCATTTGAGCAACTAGTCTTTCCCTGATAGTGATGATGGGATCCAACATACAGCCTCCTCTTGTTGGTCTCTACCTTTCGAAAGATGAAAATATCATCTAGGCAACCTAAGAAGTTAGCACCTGCTCTCCTTTTGGCAAAGAGAGAGTTCTAATAGATGTCAGGATAATTGAAGTCTCCCATCACCACTTTATGCCTCTCAGATCTGGTGTCACCTTCTCCATGAAGCCATCCTGGAGTTCCCTAGTTGTTGCCCTCTTCTTGAAATTACTTTGAATTTACTTTGTAAACATGTTGTACTGACTCATGAGTGTACTATAAGTCTATACCAGTAGAATGAAAGATCCTTTGAGAGGTGGGACTGTTACACTCTTGTCTTTGGATCTTTATTGTTTAGCAGAGGGACAGGCACATAACTGCTATTTAATAAAGGTTGAGTTGAATTAGAGTACAGATTTTGGAGTCAGAAAATTGGGGTTCAAATTTCAGCCTTGATACTAATTGGTCTATCATGGGGAAATCATTTCTCTCTAGTCCTCAATTTTCTCGTTTATAAAATGGGAACAATTGTATATTACCAACCTTTTAGGGTTGTGAGAAAAATGCATTTGTTAATAAAACGCTTCAGAAATGTGAACTATTATTATCATCAATAACAATAATGAATGAGAATCTAGGAAAGATGTCAAATTGTAGGACCACAAGTAAGTTACCTTATCTTTCTGCCTCAGTTTTCTCATCTGAAAATAATGATGCTACTACTACTAGTACTACTAGTACTACACCACTACTACTACTACTACTGCCACCATCACTGCTGCTGCCACCACCACCACCACCACCACCACCATCACCATCACCGCCACCACTACCAGCACTCCTCCTCCTCCTCTTCCTCTTCCTCTTCCTCTTCTTCTCCCTCCTAGTGTTGTTGGGAAGAAAGTACTTTGCTAATCTTATAACAATACATGCATAAAAGCGAGTTATTCTCTCCTTAATGACAGGTTACCGTACAGTGACACGATTTCCCATCTTTGCTATCATTTCTATCTTCCTTATAGAAAGGAATTGTTTTTCCTGCTGTCCCTGCCACCCCATTCCCTCAGCTCCAGTGGTTCTACAGTAACTTGAGCTCTAATCCTGTACCACCAATTGCCTATTGCATATTTGAAACTGGATTATACATCACTGAGATGGCTCAAATCAACGTTTCCAAAATGGACCTTAGTGTTTTTTGCCCCAAACTTACTCCTTTCCAACCTTCACTATTTTCATTGAGGACACCACCATCCTTCCAGTTTCTCAGGTTCTTGACTACAGTGTTATCTTCAGGTTCTTATTTTTCCCCATTGCACACATCTAATAGGTTGCTAAATCTTGCCGTTTTTTACTTCAACAACATCTGTCACATCAGTCCTTCCCTTTATTCACACAGCTACTATTATTCTACACACTGCTGCCAAAGTGAATTTCCTTAAGCACAGAGCTGATCATGCCATTCCCTTAATCAATAAACTCCAGGAGGGCTCCTTAACGCCCAAGGAGAAAATGCAAACTTGTTGGATTTTACAGCCCTCTACTATCTGGTCCCAACCTATCTTTCCAACTTGACTGTACATTAATCCCTCTCTTGCATGCTGTGATCTAGACAAACTGGCCTTTTTTCTGTCCTCACACAGAAGACTCTGTGCCTTTGCCCTGGCCATCCCCATGCCTGGAATTCACTCCCTCCTTACCCATCTCATATAATCTGGTTCTTTTTCTAAGTTTCAGCTCAAGCACTACATTTTACATGAAGCCTTCCCTGATGCACACAACTTCTGATACTCTCTCTGCAAATATCATCTTGTATTTAACAAGGTAGTTGTTAATTAAAAAAATACCTTTTTTGAGGGGTATTTATTCTCTTTATATTCAGTCTGTATAGCCCTGTATACTTTCTTGTTTTTTCCCCCCATTAGAATATAAGCAGTGTTTCACTCTTTGTATTTGTATCCAAAGTGCTTAGCACATAGTAAAGGTTTAATAAGTGTTTGTTGATTGACTAATTGCAGAGGGTGGGGGCAGAGCAGAGATATTTCTTTTATATTAAGAAAAACTTTAATACAGAAAATGTGGCTGGTTTGCATAGAGATCTCCATAATCCTCTCTATTCTCATTTGTGTTAGAATTCCAGATTCTCTTGGAGGACATGGTGACCTAGTTAAAGCTCCTAGGGAAAATACTATTACTCCAACTCCCTTACATGCCTTAAAAGGCTTAGTCTTTTAGCCAACATGCGAATGAGAGGCTTGTCATAGAACTCTGGGGCTGGAAGGACTTTGAGAGGTCATTCAGACCATTCACCTGCCTCTAGGAAGGGATATATTTTACCTATTCCAGACAGATTAGTTATCTGTCCAGTTCTTGAAAAATACAATCCCTAGGAAGATTTTTACTCTCTGATATTTTCCCATTTCCATTCCTATCTCCTGATAGCTTTTCCTTTTTTGGGGGCACACTTACTTCCTCTCTTACTCTTAATTCTCTCTCCTTGGTTATATTTGCCACCCTTCCCCCCCATTTCATATGATTTTTTATGATCCTTTGCAGCTCTAATATTCTATGTTCTAAGTTCCCTTGTGGCAATGACATTCTACATTCTGTGTTTTAATGTCCTTTCCAGGGTGGTGGAGTATACAAAGCACTGGACTTGCAGTCAGAAAACCTGGGTTCAAGTTCTGCCTCTGACACTGATTACCTGGGTGACATGAACAAATCCCTTAAGCTCTCTCAGCCTCAGTTTTTTTATCTGTAAAATGGAGATGACGATACTCAAAACTCACAACTCAAAGTTGTGAGGAAAACACTTTGGAAACCTGTATATATTTAAGCTACCCTAAACTACAAAATCTTATCATTCCAAGTGTGTATAAGTATACCTGAGGGTAATGGTTCTATCACTGCCATTGATCTGGATATTGTGTTTTTGTTTCTGGAGCTTAAGATTCATTTCGAGTATAGATTGGACTAGATGACCTCTGAGGTCTCATTCCACATCTAAGGTTTTATGACTTTAAGATAACTACAATAGGAATCTGAGTACAGTCTAGCTACCAAGTCAAACAGACCTCTAGTTCCCTTATAATTGGGCAACACAAGCCTGACACCCAGTGGCTGGTTCGGACCCATTCCCAAGGAAATAATTCCCATGGGAGGTGGGAGTCTGTGTGTCCTGGAAGGGTATATATAGAAGGCCTAGGGTCCATAGGTAAAAGGACAAGTCTAAATTCAGCCATGGAGTGTCTGCCATCTGACACAGTTAGCCTAATGCAAAGGACAGTGCCAGCTAGCTTCATACAAAGGAACTAAAATAAAGCCTCAGACGGGAACAGCATTGCACCAAAGGTAGCCCTTTCCCAAAGCAGACACTGAAGCAATTACACTCAGTGCTCCCTTGAGAATTCCTGTCTGTGGCACCAAGAGGAGGGACACTGAGAAAATGGAATCTTTAAAGGTCAGTTTCTAAATCTAATCCACACTGTACTTATATGGGGATATCACAAGGGAACCGACTTGCTACCACGGAATGTGGCTCTCCCCAGATCCCAGGCCGATAGGGCAGTGCTGGATTGTGAATAAGCATATGTGGTCACACGTGTGTATGTATAGGAGTACCACCATTGGTACGTCAGCAGAGTCATAGAATCCCAGAAGTCAGAAAGGAACTCTGAAAGTGTCTGGTATGACCTATTTCTGGGTAAGGGTGCTCTCTAGAGCATTGTTGAGAAGTGAACTTCTCCCCTCTGCTTAAAGATCTCCAGTGACAAGGCCCTCACCACCCCTTGAGCAGTCCATTCTACTCTGGGACAGTTTTAACAGTTGGGAAGGTTTTCCTTGTGTAGAATTGAAATTTACCTTTTGCCAAGTCTCACTCATTGGTCCTACTTCTTCCTTCTGGGGCCAAGCAAACCAAGTCTAATCCCTCTTCTAGGGACAACCTTCTAAATAAAAATCCTTATAAACAGCAAAGCAGAATTTCTATCAAAATACAGTCCTGAAGGATGCTGACTAAATAGAAAAAGGGAAAAAAAGCACCTCTCTAGGCCTCAATTTAGGGCAACTAGCTGGCCCAGTGGATAGAGCACCAGGCCTGGAGTGAGGAAGACTCATCTTCTTGAGTTGAAATCTGGCCTTAGACACTTGCTATCTATGTGACTCTGGGCAAGTCACTTCATCCTGTTTGCCTCAGTTTCTTCATCTGTAAAATGAGCTGGAGAAGGAAATGGCAAGCTACTCCAATATCTTTGCCAAGAAAACCCCACATGGGGTCATAAAAAGTCAGATGCGACTGAAAAATGAACAACAAAAGGCCTCAATTTCCTCATTTGTAAAATGAGGGTGCTTTGACTACGCTTCCTAGACAGAGATTGACTGTTATGAATTTCTGGGTTCTGAGATCCTCTGGTTCTAGGGTCTAAGATCCCCTCAAGTTCTTTGTCCTCTCCCTCACCTTACACCACCTTCCCTAGTCTTTGTAAAGAAGCCTGTGTACACTGAACAGGACTACAAGCAGATGCTGACGTTCATTCTCTATGAGTCACTCACAGTTATCAGGCCATAGGAGCACAGTGGAGGCTGTATTGTTGCAGCTTTCAGAGGACTGTTATGATGAATGCATTAGAGATGTGAGTTTCTTTTAAGAAATATTATTATATCCTGTCCTCTATCCATTCTTTCCTGGGAAAGTTTTGTTCATTGTGAATCATGGGAACATTAATTCACGTGATCAACTCTGTCAAAACCGGTGACCCAAGCCCATTGCTTCATTCATTCATTTACTCAGCAAGTATTTATTAAACACTTACTATAAATACCTGTACTAGACCTTTAGGATACAGAACCAAAAATGAAAACAGTCCCTGCTCTGAAGGAACTTAGATTCTTTTTTGGTTTTGTGGGATGGAGTGGGGGATGGGCCTGGGGAGTGGTGGTGGTATAACACATGTACGTAGCTAAATAATGCAAAGTCTGAAAAAATACAAAATAATATCCAATGAGGGTAGGAAGAACACTAGCAGATGAGGCCAATCTGTAAGCGAAAGATCTTTCCTGCCCATTGAATAGGCCTCAGGTGGGGCCAACAAAGGGAGGCCTGATTAAAGGCAGGCCCACACCTCTGTGATGCTGATCAGGGATTAAAGACTCTTCCCACCCCCTCAATAGACCTCAGATGGGGCCAATGAAGGGAGGCCTCATTAGAGGCAGGCCCTTACACTTTCACTAACTAGGTGTGAGGGCCCAGGCCCCACACCTTTTTTGCTAAGTAGTCTCTGAGCCCTCAGGGCCCCAAACAGGGTATAAGAGCTCTGAGATTGGCATTTTTTGCCTTTGGGGGCACACTTATTGGAAGAGTGTTGGTAATTTGGCCAGATGAGACTCTGTGCAGCTGTTGGAGGACTTTCTCCTGCCCCCTGCCCCCTTTGAAAATCCAAATGTTGGTATCAGCTCTCTCTGGTAACTATGTAATTCCCTGGTCGGGCAGAAAGAGGTCTGTTGATTTCTGCTTGTATTTGCTCTGAAGTTCAGGGTGCTGGCTTTTCCCCTTGAACTAAGTGAACGTTATATACATGTTTAAAGTAAGATTGTTAACCCCTTAAAGTCACTTTCCTTAGAAAAGCATATCAAAGAACCTGTGTGTAATATAAATTAAGTTGGGACTTTTTTTTACTGTTTTAGAATGATAAATTAATTAAGTGTCTTTGGTTGAGCCTTACTAGGTGCAAAGCCCCAGGCCCAAACCCCTATCTAGTAGGTGCCAAGCCTATGTGGGTATGAAGCCCTCGGGGTCCTAAGGGGAGTTGCTAAGACCACAGCCAATAGTAAGAGCCTAAGTTCTGGTCTCTCAGATAACCTTTGATGGCTAAAGAGTGTATAAAAAGAAAGAACAGAGCTATTTGCTTAGGGCTCTCACTCTTGGCAGAGTGTTGATGTGGAGACTCTGGGCAGCTGTAGTTAAGAGCCCTCCAGCTTGTAAACTTGGATGTTCAGACTTTGTTAAACTCTGGTAACTATGCATTGAGATTTGAATCAAACAAGATCTGTCTGTTGATGTTTGTAATTTGTTTGTATTTGCTCTGAAGTTCAGGGTGCTGGCTTTTTCCCCTGAGCTGAGTGAGTGATATTTCTATGCTGGATTAAAGTAAGATTGTTAACTCCTTAACGTTGCTTTCCTTAGTAAAGCAGATCAAAAGAACCTGTGTTGGCAGCTTTCTGTGTGCTGGTTGTTGGTGGGTCTTACACGCTTTCGGCAGCCGCTAGCAGTTCGTTGCAACACTGCTAGCAGCCTATCTGTGTGCTGGTGTTATTAGCCTTACACATCCACAGCAGCTGCAAGCAACATTGTTGTTACAGGAGATCAAGCAAGGCCTCTCATCAAAAGCTGAATGCCATATACACTGAATGGAAAGTGGCCAGTTTGTCTGGAATGTAGAAGGCATGAAGTAAGGAAGTCAATTAACAAGCATTTATTAGGTAGCTACTGTTTGTCAGTACCTGCTACTGTTTGATGGGCTGAGGATACAAAGAAAGGCAAAGGCACTCTTCTAATGGGAGAGACAACTATGTACAAACAAAACAGGTACAGTATATGGAAGACATTCTTGGAGAGAAGGCACTAGCGTGGAGGGGGAGGTGTGACAGGGAAGGCAGCAGTATCTTTCAGAAAGTAGGATTTGAGCTGACTCTTGAAAGAAGCAACGGAAGTTGGCAATGGGAGGGGAGAATGGAGTAGAGAAGGAGAATATTCCAGGCATGGGGGACAGCCAGTGAGAGGAGTTGGGAGATGGAGTGTCATGTGTGGAGAACGCAAGAAGACTTTTAGAATATGTGGAGGGGAATCCAATGTAAGAAGGCTGGAAAAGTAGTAAGGGGCCAGGTTGTGGAAGGCTTTAAGAGCCAAACAGAAGATTTTATGTTTGATTCTGAATAGAGCTGGGCTGGGGGAAGGGGGAAGGGTAACTTAGTCAGACATGGGCTTTAGGAAGATCCCCTTGGCATCCAAGTGGAGGCTGGAGTAGGGAGAGACTTTTGGGAGCAAGATCAATCTGTATGTTATTACAATAGTCCAGATGTGAAGTGATGATGGCCTGTACCAGGGTGGTGGTGTTGGGGTTTGGGGTGCTGGGAACTCTGAAATGCAAGGGTACGGGGCGGGGGTCTGCCTGGAAAGAATTTGACCACTCAAGCCTTGTTTCAGTTAGAGTAGTGAGGTTTTGTTATAACGCCAGTTAGGTGGGCAAGATTCCTAGTAAATCTGTGGTATTATATTGCCAATAGGAGCAGGCAGAGTCCTTAGTCAGTCTGTAACTTAATGGAGGTAAGATTGGTACTTCTATCCAAGAAAAGACTGTGAGAAGATCTGGATGGGATTAAGGAGTGGTGAGCAGCCTGGGATGGGCCAGGTGCTGACAAGGAAAAGAGTTAAGTGGTCTGAGAACCACAGTGGAAGGCAGTTAAAAGGATTATTGAGTATTTAGGTGGGATGGGTCAGATCCTGAGCTGCTGGAATATGTGGGAAGTTCAGGGGCTGGGGCTCTTTTTCTTTTAGGGGTCCAGGTCTCCATCATTGGCAATGTCAGAGGAGAGAAGGGGTTGTATAAGAGAGATGTAGTGAAAGCAGAAGTGACAGGACTTGGTAACATATTGGATGTGGGGAGTGACTAATGGAAGCTAAAGTGTCATAAGCATGGAATTGTAGGTGAGAGACAGATTATGAAGGACTTTAAATGGCAGAGGAGTTTGTATCTGATGCTAGAGACTAGAGTGAGTCACTGGAGCTTCCTCAGCTGGAGAATGACAAGAATTGACTTATGCTTTTGGGATAGCAATTTACTATTGGTGGAACTGTGAATTGGTTCAATCTTCCATAATTCGTAGTGGTGTAAGAAAAGGGACTAAAGAGTCCATGCTCTTTGCCCTATTTATCCTAATGCTAGTCATATCCTCTAGAGAAATCCAAATAGGCAGAAAGGTTTCATGTAAACCAGAATATTAATGCAGCACTTTTTGATTTTTTTCTTGGGTGGGGGTAAGGTTAAGTGACTAAGGGAGTTAAGTGACTTGCCCAGAGTCACGTAGGTATTAAGTGTCAAGTGTCTGAGGCTGGATTTGAACTCAGGTCCTCTTGACTCCAGGGCTCGTGCTTTATCCACTGTGCCATCTAACTTCCCCCTAGCAGTACTGGAAACAAAGTAGATACCCATCAACTCTCAAAAACCCTTAAATCATTCTCTCCTATTTTGTTCTAGTCTCTCGATTGAGAGGTTACCTGTTCTCATCAAGATCAATCCTTCCATGTGTCCCTGATCTCATTCCCTCCTGTCTCTTTGACTCAAAACCATCCCCTTCATCCACCCTCCAACTCAATCTTTCTATTGGCTTCTTCTTCATTCCTTGAAATATGTCCAGGTCTTTTCTATCCTTAAAAAAACAAAAATGAAAACAAAATCCCAGCTCTAAATTGCTACCATTCCCAGAAGCTATTGTCCTGTTCCTATTCACCATCCAAATCCTGGAGAAACCTATTTACATCCTTGCCTCCACTTCCTCTTTTCTTACTCACTTTTCAACCTTTTTTTTGCAATCTGGCTTTTAAACGTCTTTCAACTCAAACTGCTTTCTCCGAAATTATCAATGTTCTCTTTATTGTCAAATCCCATGACCTTTTTTCAGTCCTCATTCTCCGCCATCTCTGTAACATTTGATACTAATGATTGTGTTCTTCTGGATACTTTCTCTTTTTTACTTTTTTTTCCGATCTAACTTTTGGGTCTCTCCCTACCTGTTAGACCTTCTTAGTCTCCTCTGCTGCATCCTAAACCGAGTCCTACTCCTTAAGCATGAGTGTACCCTAAGCCCTCTTCTCTCTCTACACTCTCTCACTGGGTGAATTTATTAACTCCCAGGGTTTTAACTATCATCTCTCTATAGATGATTTTTACAGCTATTTACAGCTTATATCATCTTCTTGGTTATAGCCCTATATTAAAAACTGCCTATTGACCACCTCCTAGTCTCCCAAATTTGCAGACTCAGAATCATCTTTAACTTCTCATTCTTCATGTCCTGTATCCAAATTGGATTCCCGTCATCTCCCACACTCATCCACTTTTCTTCACCCACGTGAGTACCACTTTAGTGAAAGCCCTTAGCACCTGCACCTGGACTATTGTGACCACCCTCTGATTAGTTTCTTTGCTTTAGGCCTCTTGCCTTTCTGATCAATCCTCTACACCAAAGTCAAATTGGTATTGCTGAGGTGCAGATCTTAGCACGCCACTCTCCTGCTCTGGAATTTCTAGTGTCTGTTCATTTTTTCTGGCATCCAATACAAACACTTCTGTTTGATATTTAAACACCTTCACAAGCTGGCTCCAGTCTATCTTTGTAGTATTAGTGTGCATTAGTCCCCTTGGTGAAGTCTCTGTTCCAGCTGGACTAGTCTCTGCTTGTAAGCCCCCTGTATTTGCACAGTCTGTCTCCCACACCTGGAATTCACTCTCTCCTCACTTTTGCTTCTCAAAATCCCTAGTTCCTTTCAAAGTTCAGCTCAAGCATGACATAATAATAATGATAATGATGAAATAGCTAGCATTTATAAGTACTTTAAGACTCGCAAAACACTTTATAAATATTATTTCATTTTTTCCTCACAACAACCCTAGGAGGTAAGTGCTATTATGATTTCATTTTAC
>CM053625.1:42033686-42045366 GCA_028646595.1 Phalanger gymnotis
TCTCAATGTCTGGCCTAGTTCCTAGAACGTAATAGGCCCTTAATAAATTGACTGATTGGGAGAAACAGAGAAACCATGTTACTGCATTGTAAGAATCAATGTAGGGGCAGCTAGGTGGCATAGTAGAATAGAACACTGGGCTTGGAATCAGGAAGAATCATCTTCATGAGTTCATATCTGGCCTCAGATATTTATTAGTCATATGGCCCTGGGCAAGTCACTTTACCCTGTTTGCCTCAGTTTCTTCATCTGTAAAATAGGCTGGAGAAGGAAATGGCAAACTCCTCCAGTATCTCTGCCAAGAAAATACCAAATGAGATGAAAAGTCAGAGAGCAGTGAACAAGAATCAACGAATAAGAAGAATTTTTAAAAAGCATCAAAAGATTTATATAAACTTATATGCACAGAGACATGCAGAAAGAAGAAATAAGCAGACCCAGGAAAACAATATACACAGTGACTATAACAATGTAAATGGAAATCATATCCACCTGCCTCCTGAAACTGAATGCAGTACAATTGTATAATGACTAAGCTCGGCCTCAAAGATGAGCAAATAAACCCCTCTCCTGTCTTTGAGGAGGCTTTGGGTATAGACCATTGCATTTATAGTCAGACCCAGGTGACGTATGGGTTTGTTTTGTTGAACTGCAGTATTTTTCCTCTTCTTTACTTTTTGTTACAAGTAATGGCTTGTCAGGTAGGGGAGTAGAGAGGAGAAAAGGAAAGGGAGCATACTTGAAAATGAAGCTGATGTAAATCAATAAATTGATGTCTATTAATCACCTACTATGTGCCAGGTAATGTGCTGAGCAATGGAGACATAAAGAGTGTCAAAGGAGAGCCCCTGCCTTCAAGGAGCTTATGTTCAGAATTAGAGGAATTTCACTTTGGCCAGTATGTGGAGGATGGATTGTAGCGGGGAGAAACTTGTGTCAGGGAGACCAGTTAGAACTGGAGGCTTGTGGAAGGCAGGGACTTTTTTCTTTTTTTCTTCTTTTTTTCCACTTAATGGTATTTTATTTCTTTCCAATTACACATAAAGATAGTTTTCAACATTCACTTTTATAAGATTCTGAGTTCCAAATTTTTTTTCTCCCTCCTCCTCCTGCCTCCTGCAAATCTTCTTCTCCCTCCTTGAGATGGCAAACAATCTGATATAGGCTATACATGTACAATCATATTAAGTATATTTCCATATGAGTCATGTTGTGAAAGAAGAATCAGAGCAGAAAAAAAACCACGAGAAAGAAAAAACAAAAAAACAAAGAGGAAATAGTCTGCATTGATCTGCATTTAGACTCCATTGTTCTTTCTCTGGATGTGGGCAGCATTTTCCGTCTTGAGTGTTTTGGAGTTGTGTTAGATCGTTGTATTGCTGAGAAGAGCTAAGTCTGTCATAGTCGGTCATTGCACAATGCGGCTGTTACTGTGTATAATGTTCTCCTGGTTCTGCTCCTTCACTCCAGGGACTTTCTTGTTTGCTTGTTTTTGGAGGTGGACTCTTGGCACAGGGCTTGGTACGTAGCAAATACTAAATGAGCTCTTTTTCATTCCTCCGTCCAGGAGACTATTTCCATTGTCTGGGTCAGAGGTAATGAGGACCTGAACTGGGGTGGAGGCAGTTCAGATGGAGAGGGTTACTGCAGGGCTACTTTGTGAGTACATAATTGTTAAATTTTCAGTGTGAGCATTTACATCTCTAGAATTGGCAGTCGCTACAAATCGGGGGTTGATTTATTGTTTTGTTGATTTTCTAGACTTGAAAAAATGTTAATAATGCAGATTAAATTTAAAAGTGTGTGTGTGCGTACATTTTTTTCGAGTTGTTAAACATTTACTAGCACATACTTGTATTGCTCTATAAACATTCCTTGAGCCCAGCAGGAGTGTATTAGCAGAATCAGGGAATGAAGTCATCGCCAGGCTGGAGGCCTGGTAACTATAGGCTAATCATAGAAACGACAATAATAACTGGCATTTATAAAAGTGTTTTAAGATTTGCAAAGTATTTTACACTGATTATCTCATTTGACCCTCATAACTCCCCTGGATATGAGAGGTGCTATGTCTGTAGACTTTAACAAGACTTGGCAATGGCTTATATAGCTAGCATTTATATAGTGCCTACTATGTGCTTTAGAGATATTATCTCATTTAGATCCTTACAGAAATCCTGGGAGGTAGGCGATAATAATTATTAACTACCCCCCATTTTACAGTTGAAGAAACTGAGGTAAACAGAGGTTTAATGATTTGCCCAAGGTCACATAAATAATAAGTGTCTGAAGCCAAATTTGAACTCTGGTCTCAGTTCCCCATTTGTAAAATGAGCTGGAGAAGGAAAAAGCAAACCACCCCAGCGTCTTTGCCAAGAAAACCCCAAATTGGGTCATGAAGCATTGCACAGGACTGAAAAATGACTCAACAGCAACAAACTTTCTGACTCCAGGTTCACCTTACTATCTACTAAGCTACCTAGCCACCTCTAAGAAGCATAGCTTTGTGGCATAAAAGAGAGGGAAGAGACATTGAATCTGAGTAACTGGAAGGATTGGTGATCTCACTTGAAAAAGGGAAGTTAGGATAAGGGGAATTAAAAAAAAAGATAATAAATTCTGTTCCTATTTGAGAACCATGGGCTAATGGAGCCTGAGTTACCACCTTCCCTGGCCTATTCTAAGCCAAGAACTGGGTGGCATTATGCTGTGTTCTCCTGGTTGTGGTTGTGAAAGTAAATGTTCTGGGGGCAGAGCATGCCTGGAAGAAAGTTCAATCTCCCTCAGTGACTTACTTCCAGAACTGCTGATGCAGGTGCCCCATGGAAAACTTGGAGCATATTCTATTTAGAGACAATTCATCCTTACACAGCACATCTAGCGACTGCTGTTTGCCTCGTTACCCATTAAGGGGACATTTGCATGCAAATAATTTTTTTTCTCAGCTCCCCAGGCAGAGTGCTTCAGAATGTCCTGTTTGTCCTGCAATGGTCAGGCCGGAGAGGAGTGAAAAAATAGGAGGTTGAAGCGAGAGGATTCTGCTCACCTGCTCAAGAAAGAGGAAAAAAGAAGGAAATGTGACCAAATTTATTGGGTCTATTTTTTCTCTCTGTTGCATGAGTAGCTTATCTCAGATTCATTTTCCTAAAACATTCTTTTGATCAGTTATTGACCCATTAAATACTAGGTAAATACACTGGGTATATACTGGATAAAATTAAAATTCTTTAGGCTAACATTCAAGGCCCTCCATAATATGGTCTCCAGTTATCTTTTCATGCGGAATGGATGTTAGCACTGGTAGGGATATTAGCACATAGAGTAAGAGAGCTGGAAGAGATCTTAGAACACAGAATGTAAAGAAAAAATTCAGAATACAAGTATATGTATGCATATCACTTATATAGTTATGTATATACATATGTACACATGTATGTGTGCATATATATGTATATCTATATATGAACAGTATAAACCATAAAACAGTCTATGTTCTATGTGTTACACACACATATAAACATAGAATGCTTTAAGGTTTACACTTTCCATACATTATCTCATTTGGTCTTTACAACAGCTATGTGAGGTAGGTGCTATTATTATCTTCCTTTTACAGATGAGGAAACTGAGGCCAAGAAAAAGTTAAGTGAGTTGCCCAGGGTCATGTGGCTTCTAAGTGTCTGAAGTAGAATTGATGAGGCAAAAGGTACACTCAAGGCAGGTGTTGCGAGCAGGATGCAGGAAGTGACCATAAAGAAATCAAAGAAGACTAAGCATTGAAACCCCTACCATGCACTTATCTGTATGCTTTCACAAAGCACCCTCAATTCCAGAGCAACTCGTCCCCTCCCTTTTCCTGTTCTGATATCCCAGGCATTTTGGAGCTATATACCACTACATCTGTTTGCCTGGAGCTCTCCTTTCTACCTCCTCAGAATTATGGACTCAAGTCTCCCTGATTGCGAGTCCAGTGTTCAAGGAGCTTACAGAACGTCAAGCTGAACGGCACCAGAGAGCATAGAATTTAGAATGTTGGAGGTGGGAGAGACTTTAGAACAGCGGACATCGGAGCTGGAAGCTTTAGAACGCATGGTGTTTGAGTGGCAAGGGTCCTTAGAATTTAGAACATAGAATCTTGGATGGGAAGGATGCTTGTGTTGCTATTTATTATAACGATTCATTTTATGTCCGGCATCTTCCTTCCAATTCTGTAAGCTCCTGAGAATAGAGACCACACCTGATTTTTTGTATTCACCATTTTGGTAGTTATGGGGGGGGGAGGGGTAGAGATGCATACTGGTTTACCTTTGGAGAGAGTGTCTCAGAATTCTGATTTGAGACATGAATGCCTATCTAGTAGGTGAGCAGTCTTTACTTGAGTGTGACTGTTTGGCTTCTGAGTGTGAAAGATTTAGCTGGTACAATGATCCCTGGCCAATCTGCACAAAACCACAAATACTTTTATCTCCTTCACAGATGGCTGCCTTCCTGATCAGGGTTCCCTTCTGAAAGCCTTTCTGTTTTGTAAGGGCTAGCTCGAATGCTGCCATAACAATAGCTAATAATAGGTAGCATTTATATAGTGCTTGAAGGTTTATGGAGCACTTGACATGTGTTATCTCATTTGAGCCTCATAACAACCCTGTGAGGTGCTATTATTCCCACCTTACAGATGAGGAAAATAAGGAGGACAGAAGTTAAGTGACTTGCCTAGGATCACACAACTACTAGGTATCTTGGGGCAGGATTCAAACTCGGGTCTTCCTCACTGCAAGTCCAGCACTCCAAGCACTGTACCACCCCATTTATCATCCAGTCTCTTGGTACTTTCTACTCTTCTTGTGGTTTTGTAGCATTTATCACATTCTACTTCATCTAGTGTCCACGTCTCCTCTTTCTTCCTAGATTATAAGATCTGGAAGGGCAAGAATCATTACTTATCTGAACTTTGTATGTCCTCCAGCGTTGAAATATTTTATTTTAAATATTTTATATTTATATAATTAATTTATATAATTAATATTTTAAATATTTTACATGTAACAGATATTTAATATACAATTGTGGAATCGAAATTTTTTTTTTAAAAGATGCCTGTTGATTGATGTTTAGGGATTCAGAAAGGCCTGGGTGCTAGTCCTGTCTCAGCTACTAGATAGTTGTGTGACTTTGGTGAAGCCCTTTACCCTTTCTGAGACTCATTTTGTCCTTGTAAAATGGGTAGGTGGTTCGATTATGTAATCTCAAAGGTCTCTTCCATTTAGGTTATTTTGTGTTCTAAGGTTCCTTGCATTTTTGACATTTCTGTATTCTAACACACACATACCTTTAACCAAAGGCAAGCTCAGTAAATAGCAAATTATGCATTCGATGTTCACTTTGCATACAGAGCCTATGAGGGACCTAACTCTCTCTAGGGAGGTTGATTCTGAAAGGCAACGGGACCAGAGCAGGGAAAAGGGAGAAAAGGAGGACTTGAATGAGATTTGGCAGTTTTTTGCTTCAAGCTAAATGGAGACCGAACCAGCCAACGATTGTCCCTGAGGCTGTTTCTCCTTGACCAAAGTTCTGTGAATTGGCTGTGGCAGGCTTGGAGGTCAGTGCTCAAACGTGTAAGGACAGACTAGGGGCCTGATGGGAATTTATGTTGTTCTCTGATCATTGTCTACTTCAATGTTGAACCAAGAGGTTGAAGATGGGGAGGGAAGTGGAGAAGACCATGGATATGATCTTAATTATCTCCTTAGATTTTTTTTTAAGCATAGACCACAATCAGGAAACGTAGGGACTGAGTAGAATCCCAAGAGAATGGAGTAGGTGTCAGGGAGCAAGATAGTTTGAGCAGAAAATAGGAAATGAAGAAAGTGGTCCAGAAATGCCTTTGGGGGGAGAGGAATGAGAGTCCGGATCTATCAACACAGAAGTAGAGAACCATGGAATGACAAAGCCAGAAGGGACCTTGGAATGTAAGCTATTGGAGTTAGATGGTACTTTAGAGTATAGAACACAGAATATCACAGTTAGAATTAGAACAAAGAATATTGGGACTAGAAGGGTCTTCCTATTTTAACTAACAACAAAAGGAAAATTAATTCACTTTACATTCTAATTATTCACCCATTAATTCAACAAACATTTATTAAGTGCCTAATTACCACTGTGAACCAAGGTTGGGTTGACCCTGTCTCCCTTCATTAGTAGATCATTAACACTAGCCTTTAACCACTGTGCTACCTGGTGACTAACCCAAATAACTCCACAAATATTTGAATATCAGTGAGGTAAAATATCCTCTTAATTTTTCAGAGATCTAACTAAATGGGGAACCTTGATTTTTTTTAAAGTTATTCTAAGAATTGACTTTGTGATAAATTTTTATTAAAATATATTAGACTAGAGGAAAATGGAAGTGAACCCTATTGTGTTCTGGTAATGGGTTTTGATGTAATTTTATAACCTGTGAAAAATTAATTTATTTACCTTTGTTAAATCATAGTGTAAATATCATGATTATTTTTAAATTGGGCATGAGAAGGCCTTTATTTCACTACAATGGCTTCCTATCCCCTCTGGGATCAAATATAAAATCCTCTGGCATTCAAAGCCTTTCACAACCTAGCCTCCTCTTACCTTTACGGTCTACCTTAATATCCCTCTCCTTCCCTTCTCTTCTCTTCCATCCTGAGACACTGGCTTCCTTACTGTTCTTCGAACTAGAAACTCTATTTCCAGATTCAGGGCATTTTCATTGACTGTTTCCCATGCCTCTGACACCCTCTTTCCTCACTCCTGCTTTTTGGCTTCTTTGGCTTTCTTCAAGTCTCAGCTAAAGTCCTACCTTCTTCAAGAAGACTTTCCTGATTCCTCTTAATTGTTTTTTTTTGAGGTATTCAGGGTTAAGTGGCTTGTCGATGGTCACACAGCTAGTAAGAGTGTGAAGCTGGATTTAAACTCAGGTCTTCCTAACTTCAGGGTCAGTGTTCTATCCACTGCACCACCTAGCTGCCCCCGATTCCTCTTGATGTTAACACTTTCCCTCTATTGATTATCTCCAATATATCCTGTATATGGCTTGTTTGTACATAGTTGTTTTCCCCTTGTTTCCTCCATTGGATTGTAAGCTCCTTAAGAGAAGAAACACTGACTTTTGCCCTTCTTTGTATCTCCAGCACTTAACACAGTATCAGGAACATAGTGGGGGTTTTACGCATGTTTGTTAAGTGACTGACCCTATGGAAAATATATAAATACTAAGGACTCACAGGGATTGGGAATACAGAAATACAGTACTCCAATAGTCCTCAGCTCCCCTGTGAGGGCACTGAGCTTGGATACAATGTCAGGACATCCCTTTTTCATTCTGGTAAGTTAATCTTTCCCACAGAGTCCAATAGAAATCTCTTCAGATCTTGTAGGACCATCGTTTGGTTTAGAATCCACTAAAAGGTGAAATGCTTCAGAACTTGCTGAACACATTTCTTTCCTATGGGACTTGAATTGTTCAAGTAACTCACTGACTTTGATGTCCAAGGAGGATGCTAGCAGGAACCATGGGAATTATCTTCTTCCACATGCAAGGAGTGGGACTAATCAGAAAACCTTCTTTCTCTATAAACTCAAGTACAGGAACCTTTGATCTCAGGAACTGAAGGTGAAACATCCATTTCTTGTTAGCTCCTGCCCTGTGTGTCTGCCACAGCACTATTGCTAATAGGGGAGGGATGGAGAGAGAGATCTATTCACCTGAATGGTTTTGCTTCACAGTGTGCTTGGGTTATAGTAACAATAATCAATCAACCATCTAAAATATAATAAGCTTCTACTATGTGCCAGGCACTGTGCTAGGTGCTGCTGACATACTAAAGTGAATGGCTGTGTCATTAGTGAGAAGTGTATAGATGACGGAATTGCAGTAGAAATAGAAGCAGCATGATTTAGCACCTGACTGGATTTATGGGGCGAATGAGAATTAGGACTGGGGATAATATCAAGGTTATAAATGTGGCAGACTGGAAGGAGGGTGGTGACTTTGACAGAATAGAAATTTTTGGAAGAGGGATGGGTTTGAGGGGAGAAAGATAATGAGTTCCATTTTGGATTTGTTGAGTTTGAGATGTCTATAACAATCCAATTTGAAATATCTGGTAGGCAATTTGTGATGTGGTATTAGAGCTCAGGAGAGAGACTGGGTCTGGATATACAGATGTTGGAGTCATCTGTATAAAGATGCTAATTAAAACCATAGGAGTTTATGAAGTCACTAAGCAATTTTGCTTAGTGAGAGAAGAGAAAATGTCTCAGGAGAGAACTTTGGGTGGGAGGTAAACCTGCAGTAAGGGAGTCAGCAAAAGGGAGGATTTTGGGATACTGAATAGGAATGGGTATAATGGGTATTGTATAGGGAGGGAAAATGTCTTTCTTAAACAAATCTGTTTTCCCACCTTTGATGTCAGAGTCAGGAAGCCACCAGCCATCAAGGTTGAATGGGAGATGGAAGTGTCTTATGTGGCAGATGTAACAATACAACCTCTCACTAGCTGTGAAGGTTTGGTCAAGTCACTTCCTCCTCTCATCTAATAATACTAATAATGCTATCTTACATTGATATAGCATTTTATGTTTAAAAAGTGCTTTATCTCCATTATCTCTTCTTAGCTGTCCTGTGGGTTAGACAGGGTAGGAATATACTCATTTATGGATGAAACAATTCAGGTCAACAAAGAAGTGGCATGCCCATTGCCACACATCTAAGAAGTGGCAGATCTGGGATTCCAAGTTTTGGGCTCTTTCCACTACAATACTAGGATTAGATAGACCAAGTCCTAGGGCTTAAAAGGGACTATGCAGAAGAATTAGGTGGGCCAATGATGCATAATAGTAGGTCCTTTCTTTGTCATGTTTCAGGGAAGCCTGTGTAATTTATTGGGCAAACCCAAGTCTGGGAGCTTGGATGAGGAGACAGAACCAGAAAGAGAAAGATAAGAGGGCAGCATCCACCTCCCAAACTGGGCCCTCCAAAGCTGAGTCCTCCAAAATTTAGGACAGAGCCTATCTCACCAAGTCAGAGGCGATCAACATCTCCAAAGCACAATGGGGAAGAGAAGTATGGGGAACAACCATGGATAGTGCATGCAAAGATAGTCTCAGACCCAATGGTCTTCAGGTAAAGGCAAGAGGAAGGAATCAGTATTAGTCATGTGAGAGGCTGCCCACAAGATTCTGTATCTCTTTACACCTAGGTCTTGGCCACTGCTCCCACAGCCACTCTCAGCAGTTTGAGAATGGTGAAGAGGAGGAAACATTTTATGGGGAGGGGATAAAGATTTAAGCAAGCCTGGCTTCTCAACTCATGTCACAATCAGGGAGCTACCAAGAATCAAGAATTCATGGAAGACAAAAGTATCTAGTGTGGCAGATTTGGTTTTTAGATAACAACAGTTTTTTTAAATTTAGACTCCAGGACAGTATGTGTGCTGAATTAAGCAGTATACACATGGTTTTATGTTTTATTTTCATCTTCTTGTTTTGCCTCGATCCTTTTCATTCTTGTGGGAGTTGAGAGGACACATAGACTTCTTTTCCCGTATCTGCTCTGCTGACTTAAAATTTAGTCAATGAAACCCTGAGCATCTAAGGTTGACAAGTTGCATTTTCTCATGTCCGCAGACTAAGGTATTTTTTCCTTTGCCTTCTTCTTATTAATACAATTTTAAAATGACCAAAAAATGGAAACAGTCAATGTTTGAAGGATCATGAGAAAATAATGCCAGTAACCTGTGGAGCTGTGAATTGGTCCAACTATTGAGATAATGGTTTGGAATTATGTGATAAAAGTCAATAACCTGTTTCTACCCTCTGATTCAATGATTAAACTATCAGTCATACCAACAAGAAAGTTAAAAACAGAAAGGCAGGTTAAACATATAACAAAATATTCACAGCACCTCTTTTGTGCATATAAGTGTGGCAGCAAAGAACTAGGAACACAGTGAGTGACTATTGACTGGGGAATGGTTAAGCAAATTGGTATATGAAAGCAATGGGATACTATTGTGTAGGAAGAAAGAAGTAGTATAAGGAATTCAGAGAAACCTGGGAAGATTTGTATGAAATGATGCAGAAAACAACTAGAAAAGCAATATACACAATGACTATCACAATATAAAAGAAAAAAATCACTAAAATGAAGTGGAAATATGGATTATTAAAAAAGTTATTATCCTCTCTAGAGAATAGATAATGAAACATGCTTCCTCTATTTTCTTAGAGGGGTGGGGTAGAGGACCATGAGGGTGGAATGTTGCATGCACTGTTAGATTTGGTCACTGGATTTGCTTAATTTGTTTCTCTGCTTCAAGGGAAAGTTCACTTTCCATGTTTGGGGAAGGGAGTAGGGAGAGGAGAAAGATAGCCAGAAATGACCATGTAGATACAAAAGCCAGAAATAAAACTTACTTAAAAATTGAACAATAAGCACAATAAAACATATGGGTATACAATTTAAACACGTATTTAACATAAGCAAATAGCTCAACTTATATGAAGTGAATCATACCTATTTGTATTTATGAATGAAAGAACGAATGAATAAAGCACTTATTTGTTTTATTTATTAATTAATTTTATTAAATAAATTTAATATTCATATTTATAAATAATGAATATTTGTTATTATAAAATATTTATTAAATAAAATTTATTTATTTATTTAATTTATTTATTAAGCACCTATAAGTGTGAAAAGCACTGGTCCTGGGCTACACATAGAAGAGGCTAACAATCTCTACTCTCAAGGGGCTCACATTCTGATGGGAGAGACAAGACGTATTAAAGGTTTTAGCTTCAAGTCAGACGGAACGGTCTCATGGTACTGAGGGTTCAGGAGAAAAATAGTTGTTACTGCCTCTTCTTGGAGATCATTTGCACTGATGAAATAATATCACTTTCTGATGCTGAACTATCTGACGGTGCCAAGGACCTTGGTGGAAAGAACCATCCTTTCTAAGTATTCTGTAGTTGTGTCCATAGCATCTGGAGGAGCAGTGGCAGGGCCGTATTTCCACAGGGGTTGCTTCCCAGGATGATAACTGAAGGCACTGGACTGGAAGCATTGCTATTCCTAAGGCTTTGCGGTTCACAATCGGGGCTGTCTCCATCAGTGTCTGAACGGGGATGGTAGTCAAGGTGATAATGGTGGTTTGACTGGCCTGGTACATTCTGCTTCCTGTCTCTTTCTCAGGGTGCCTTGATAGGTTTTGTGACAGATAGGGAACTAGACCAGGTATTAGGAAGGTCTGAATTTAGATCTAGCCTCAGATATTTACTAGTTTTGTGACCCTGGGCAAGTCATTTAACTCCTGTCTGCCTCAGTTTCCTCCCCTGAGAAATAGAAATAATAGCACCACCTACCTCACAGGTTTGTTATCAGGATCCAATGAGATAATATTTATTAAGCATTTTACATGTTGCCTAGCACATGGTAGATGCTTAATAAATGTTTATTTCCTTCTTGCTGTTTCAGGTAAGTGACTTGTTCTCTCTATCTGTGACAGATGGTTTGTAGTTGGTAGAGATGGTTGTCCCCTTCTCAAAAGAAATTACTTCCCTCAGTGAGACTTGGACTGAAAGCAGAAATGGTGGTCTGGGGAATGCCAGGCAGCAAATGTATAGCATTTGTCAC
>CM053625.1:42045866-42081920 GCA_028646595.1 Phalanger gymnotis
ATTAACATTACAGATATATGCCCACTCTGCTTCTGCTTGAGGCCCTGCTGAGAGATCTTCTCCCAAGGCAGGGCATGATACTTCAGCACTGTTATAGTTCATTGGACTTATGGCTGAAAGGGACCTTTGAAGTCATAAATCTCCAACCCCTAAATTTACAGATGAGGAAATTGAGGCCCAAAGAGGTTATGTGACTTGCTCAAGCTCATACAGCTTGTAAGCGGCAGAACTGGAATTTGAAGCCAGACTTTATTTCCAAATTTCTTTCTAATACAACAAACTATTTTTCCTTTAAATGGAGCCCCAATCTGGTACATGCAAATTTCCCTTATTGGAAAGTCCTGCTTCTGCTCTCTGGGGCCAAACTGAACACATTTAATTTCACTTTCACATGATAGCTTTTCAGATACTTGAAGATAGCTATCGAATCTTCCACTCCCACTCCCTCTTTTTTAGTTTAATTGCTTCTAATTGTTTCAAAATCTCCTCTTATAATAATAATAATAGCTTACATTTGTTTACTTAGTGCTTTAAGGTCTACAAATCACACATACAACTTAATTACCACTCATGATGTTGGATGGGTTCCGATTTGCCAATATTCTTTTTCAAACATTGCACCCCTAATTGGGCAGAGTATTCCAAGTGGGGTTTCTCCATTCATTCTCCATAGATGGTCCATTCTCAATCCCTGAATTCCTCTAAAGGCTGTGTCCTGAGAAGTGGGGGAGAAGAGGGGAGACCCCAAGGATAAAGGCAAGGTCTAAATTGGAAATCTCCCTTACCTCTATTTAAGATCCAGTGCCCTCTGGTGGCCAGATATGGCCAAGCAGCTGGCTGGCAAATCTTGGAGGCCAGACTTTGTGTAGTTATCAGGCTGCTGGCTTATTCTGGAAAAGGAGGTGATGTCTTTGATGACTTTATTTTCTACGGAAGAGACCCCACCCCCAGCTTTCTTCATGCCTTCCTGGCTTCCTCCTCTAGCATGCAGGAATGTGAAGACCCCAGCTGCACCATCACTGCAGTCACAGATGCCCTGGCATCTGCTGATCTCTGGGCAACTTTGTTGTGTGACTTTGGGCTGTGTGACTGACTCTGGGCTGTGTGCCACTGGGCACCATAAGGCCAGCACTCCCTCCCCCTCCCATCTCTGTTTCCCTTTGTTAAAGTGACCCGCTTTCCCATCAACCAGTGAAGGGGAGAACAACAGGCCCTGTCTACCAGTCATCATGCCAGAGCAATGCCATTCCACTGTATTACCCCTGCTAGTTCATTTCCTTGAGCATGAGGTTGTTGGGTTCACTTCCCCTCCCCTCTCCACACCAATTTTCCAGATACACACTCCTGCCTAACTGACCCGAGAGGACAAATGCCCTATGAGGTCAAATCCCTAGGGATGTTGGTAACCTACTTGAACTCATTCCTCGATGTTTAACGAATTCCCACCTGGCCAAGTTTTCCTCATCTCTGTGATTCTGAATCCTCAACTGTCATTATTTAAAGCCCATTTTCTACTCCCACTCCCTTATAGCTGTTCCCCTTACTACCTCTTCCTCCTCCGTCTCTGTCTCTCTCTAAAGTTATTTATCCCTTCCACTGTGCTCTCTAGAATATCTGATTGATAGCTAACTAACGTGCTTTCCTATTTAATCTTTTTCTTTCTTATTCCTTCCCTCTTCTGACTCTCATTGAGACCTCCTGATGTTAAACTCACTGGTCTCTCTGCATAAGTCTCTCCTGACTCCAGCTCACTCTCCACTCAGCTGTCAAAGTGGTCTTCCTAAAGCCGATGTCTAATCATGTCACCTGTTCCCCCAACTCAACAAGCACCAGTGACTGCCGATCACCTCTAGATCAAATATCAAATCCTCTCTCATTCAAAGCCCTTTATAACCTGCCCTCCATCCTCTTCCTTCCAGTCTTCCTGTGCCTTGCTTCTCTCCACGTACTTTGCGATTCAGTGGCACTGACCTCCTTGCTGTTCCTTGAGCAAGAAACTCCATCTCCTGACTCAGCATTTTTCATTGGTTGTTCCTCTTGCTTGGAATGCTCTTACTGCTTATCTCCTCCTCTTGGCTTCCCTGGCTTCTTTCAATCTCAGATAAAATCCCACCTTCTATGTTAAGTCTTTCCCAATCTTAGTTGAGAACATCTTGTTTAATTCTACTTCTCCCTGTATATAATATATAATCATTTACGTATCATCTCCTCCATTAGATTGTGAACTTCTTGAGAGCAGAGGCTGTCTTTGGTCTTTCTTTGTGTTTCCAAGGCTTAGCTCCCTTTCCAGCACTTAAATATTTGTTGATTGACTTACTGGTTAAGGTGGGTTGGGTTGAAAGAGAAAGAAAGAGAAAGGCAGACACAGACACAGAGAGACAGAGACAGAGAGAGGAAAAGGAAAAATGAAAGACAGAAAGTATATGAAAGAGTGAGAGAAATGAAATTTGAGATACCTCTCTGTTCAGAATCTCTTCCCTAGAGACCTACCATGATACTCTATTTTTTCAGCATCATTCTTTTGTGTTAAGATCTTGTCTCCCGCAGAGATCTTTCCCCTGGGAAAGATGATTCAGAAAGTTAAACTGGTATCAGTCACATACACTGCAGTATGAATAAGATTGTCATTTATTTCATTGTGATAGCTCCTCAAAGCAGACTTCGAGGGAAGAAAGGAAGAGAAACAGGTCCATAAAATAGAGGCATTGTCTAGGGACAACAGACCTGGATACAAGGTCCTAGTTAAGCAGGAATCAATGGAATGGGGGGTGAAGGGGTCAGAAAAAGGTACTGAAAGAAGAGGCAGAGAAAGATCTCAAGATACATTCCCCCTACTTTCCAACTTTTCCTCTGTAAATCAGAGTCAAGATGTCAAGGTCGAACTTCCTTTGTTTGGGTTCTTTTCCTTGTTCCTAAACTGATAGGCAGAGAAGGAAGGGGCTATCAGATGGATGGAGGTTGTGTCTCTCTCAGGTAAGAGGGATTGCTTCCCAGACCCTGGGCATGGAAGCTCTAAAGATAAGAACCATCACATAGTAAACATCTGGATCAGTTTATTGGGGTTTTGAGTCTGGCTCTGTCACTTTTTGTCCTTGTGGTCTCAGAAAATTATTCCTCAGTTTCTTTATTGGTAAAATGAGAATATTGGTCAAGATGATTTCTCTGAGATCTCTTCCACCTCTAACATCCTTCATCTGCAAAATGAGCTGTCTCACAAGGTTATTGCGAGGAAAGCACTTTGTAAACCTTTATGTGCTGTAGGAATATTTTAGTTGCTTTCTTAATAATAATGATGATGGTTATCATTAGTAGCAATGACATGATTATTGTTATCCCAAGGTGCTTTCCAACTCTAGCATTTATGTTCTGTGTGAGTAGGTATAAAGCCTCATGCTTTCCCCTGATAATCTTCCTTAAAACTACGAAGCAATTTACACATTCATTAGTGGTTCACCTGGCAATTACTAAATCTCCTATTGCTCCTTCCCTAGGATGAAAATATATATATATCAGCTTTTGATAACTTGTCATGACGGTTCCCTTGTAATTATGTGAGCATTAGATACTATGTGAATAGTTGCATATAAATTTAATTTCTGTAAATCAAATCACATTTCCCATCGACTGACATTATGCTATCAGAAATCCATTTTTGCATGGCACTCATTCCTAGCATATTTTTTCTTGTATAAGTCTCTGGGACTTCCTCCCAACCAGTGCCTGTATTTCCCCCCTGTCAACCCCATGGTTACTTCCACTAAGCCTCAGCAGGGTCAAGAACATAAAAGGAAAAATACAAGGGAAGAAATCAAGAATCAAGGTTAAGGTCAAGAATATTGAGGTAGGTGTCTGAGTAGAACCTCAGGAGGGCATGTGGGTGATGTATCGAGGGTACAGGGATAAAGGATACTGTGCAGGAGTCAGGAGACTTAGACCTTGGTTTCGTCTCTAACCCTGGCTTAGTGTGTAACCTTGGACAAGTCACTTGGCCTTTATGGGCCTCAGTTTCTTCATCTCTATAATGGGGATAAATTGCACATCCCCTCTCTCCCTCCCAGATTTGTCATGAGAATCTAATGAGATAGTGGACAAAAGTGCTTTAAATTGGTAAAGCATCCTAGAAATATGAGTTATGTATGAGTATTGCCTGGGAGATTGTCTGGTTAAGGCTTAGATATTCTTTGGAAGTGGAAGGAAGCATTTGGCCTAAGTGTGTGGGTGGCACTTCAGATGGATGCAGTGCCTCCCTGCCTAGATGATGGCAACAGTGCTGGGGAAAGAAGAGGACACCTATCAAAATGATATTGCATTTTGGGGGATTGTTGTCTTCAGGTGATAAAGGGAAATTCAATAAAATATTTTCAATCTTTCAGAAAGAGGAGCCGGAAGGCATCTTAGCTAAACCTCCAAAGAGAGAGGCAAAAACAGGAATGGACCTTTTGGGGTGAGGGATGCAATTTCCCCCGTTTCCCCTGATTCCTTAAATATAACAATAATCTTGAGTGGTTTTAAATGAATGCCAGCGTGTGGGAGGCATGGCATAAACCAAGTCAATTATCACTTAACCCCTATGTATGTACTGTCTCTCTCTTTCTCTCCCTCTTTGTCTCTCTGTCTCTCTCTTTGTCTCTCTCTCTCTCTGTCTCCCTCTCTGTCTTTCTGTGTCTCTCTGTCTGTCTCTCTCCTTCCCTTCCCCCTATCCTCCTGCTCTCCCCCTCTTCCTGCCCTCTATCTCTTTTGAGGTACAGAGAATTTTCCCATGCTTGTTGTCTGCTTTGACCACTTGACCATTTTACTGGAGAGATCTCTGCTGAATGGTGTCTCTAAGTAAGAGAGAACTAGGGTGTGGGAGAGGTACTGGGAAAGAATGGAATAAGGGTCTGGAGTCAAAGTTCCTATTACTAATTACTTATAAATCATTTTGCCCCCTGGGTCTCAGTGCTTTTATCTATAAAAAGAGGAAGTTGGATTAGATAAGCCCTGATGCCCCTTCCAGATCTAGATTAATGCTCCTATGATTCTGTGGAATGCTATAGGGAACCTGTGGCCTCGAGGCTTCATGTGGCCCTCTAGGTCCTCAAGTGTGGCCCCTTGACCGAATCGAAATGATTCGGTCAAGGGGCCACACTTGAGGACCTAGAAAGCCACATGCAGCCTTGAGACTGCAGGTTTCCCACCCCCACGTAAACCAATATTGATATACTCAGGGAGTAACGATCCTGACTAATTCTTTCCTAGTCTCATTGGGGTGACTGACAAACAGAGTTTAATATAAGAATATAGAGAGGGAGCTGGTGATAAACAGCTGCATGAGTGGCTTTGTTCCTGAAGTGTCTAATGGTTGGGCCAGCCCTACCTGTAAGTATGTATGTTCCTTCGCAGACCTAGATCTCTTGAGCCAGCTAGTTGACATAGTGGTTGGAGCTCTAGGCCTGGCTTCAGGAAGACCTGAGTTCAAATCCAGTCTCAGATGACACGTACTATCTGTGTGATCCTGGGCAAGTCACTGTTTACTTCGGTTTCCTCAACTGTATAGTGGAGATAGTAATAGCACTTACCACAGGATTGCTGTGAAGATCAAATGAGATAATCTTTGTAAAGTGCTTAGCATAGTATCTGGAGCATAGTAGGTGCTTTATAAATGCTTGTCTTCCTCCCTCCTCCATCTCCTTCAGGAGGGCCGAGATCCATAGCAGGTACTTTCTAGTTAGTGTGTTTTTTTTGGGGGGGGGATGTGGGGATCAAAGGGATATTTGGAGCTGGTCAAGTTACTGGAGGCAGTAGCCATTGTCAGAATTGCCTCAGGCTAGTTTGGCTGGGCTAGTATCTGAGGGTCATTTCCATTCTGAGCCAATTTCTGTCTCTAATAACAATTGAGGACTACTGGAGAAAAGTCAATCCCCTGACATTCTGTCCCTAAGAAATTTGAAAATCTGAAATAATCTTTCCACAGATATATTAGCTTGGGATATAAAGAAAACACCATGTTGAATCATTACTTTTTCTTCCTTCCCCCAAACCCAAACTTTACTTTAGTGCTTAGAAGGGGTTACTTAAATCCACAGCAAAGTAAAAAAAAAAGTATCCTTATGATTAATCTGAGTTAAAATGGGGAGTGACACAGTAATAAAATGGCAAAGTTTGGGGGCTTTGGGGAAATTCATCTTGAGCGCAGTCTGCTGTTGGAATAATGAGGCCACTACACTTTGGTCACACAGTTAATGCCTTCGAAGCAGGTAAAATGATGAACAAGTTGTAACTACCTGTTGAGAGGTGAAGGTGATGGGGATCTTAAGCTTCCCAGATAGGGATAGGAAGGTGTGGGAAAGTCAAGACACTTGGTGAGTTCTAGCTTCAGCAATGTCAACAACCAGCTGTGTGACCTTCAGTCAATTTCTTCCATTCTCTAGGTCTGTTTCCTCTTACTGAAAATGGGAGTAAGGGTTGGATTAGAAGACCTCCAAGGCCCCTTTCAGCTTCGGCATCTTGTGGGATTGCATTCTTTCAAGTAGCCACCATGCCCGGGGCCTGGGGTGAATATCATTAAATTCTGGGCAGCTCTCCAAGCTCAAGAGATGCCATCAGTTTGATTCTCTATGATCCTGAGGCAAGGTGGGGAAGCAATTTAGTAGGCCATTTTCAGTGGCTTATGAGAAAACAGTATAGGATGCTAGAGCCTCGAGGTACCTTCAGGTTCATCCAGTGAAACTCCCTTGCTTTGCAGAAGAGGAAACTCAGGTGTAGAAGAGGGATGTATCTTTTTTTAAATAATATTTTATTTTTTCCTAGTTACATGTAAAGAGAGTTTACATGTAAAGACAATTTTTAATATTCATTTAATATTTTTTTGAATTCCAAATTTTCTTTCTCCCTCCCTCACCTTCCCCTTACCTGAGACAGTAAAGAATTTGATATAGATTATACATGTTCAATCATGCAAAATACATTACCATATTAGTCATTTGTGAAAGAAGACATAGACCCAGAGGAAATAAAACACACAAAGAAAAATCAGAAAGTGAAAAATGGCATGCTTCAATCTGCATTCAGACTCTATTGGTTCTTTTTCTGGAGGTGGATAACATTTTTCATCAAGAGTCGTTTGGCATTGTCTTATATCATTGTATTGCTGAGAATAGCTAAGTTAATCTCATTCTCAGTTAATCACCATAAAATATTTCCATTACTGCATGTAATGTTTTCCTGGTTCTGTTTACTTCACTTTGCATTAGTTCATATAAGTCTTTCCAGGTTTTTCTGAAATCTGCCTGCTCATCATTTCTCATAGAACAATAGTATTCCATTACATTCATATCCCACAGCTTGTTTAGACATTTCCCAATTGATGGGCATCTCCTCAATTTCTAATTCTTTGCCATTATAAAAAGAGCTGCTCATTTTGGACAAATAGCTCCTTCCAACCCTCCTCCCTTTTAATATCTCTTTAGCATACAGACCTAGCAGTGGACTTGCTGGGTGAAGGGAAATGCACCATTTTCTAGCCCTTTGGGTATAGTTCCAAATTATTCTTCAGAAGAGTTGGATTAGTTCACAACTGAGAAAGGATGTATCTTATGCAAGACTTGCGTGTGATCACGCAAGTCATTAGTGGAAAGGCCAGGACTAGAACTCTTAACTTCTCGGGATTTTGGTTCCCTCATAAGTAAAAGGAGAGAGTTGGACTGAACGGCTTTTAAAATCCTTTTTAGTTCTAAATCTGTGATCCTATGATCCCATGTTTATATCTTCTGATTTCTAATTTAGGACTCCAGATTAGAGAGTAACTATGGTAGAGAGACTCCATTTGGATTCCATAACCCTTTTACTTTCATCATTGGTAATGGTGAGAGGCAGGCAAGGGTTATGACTAATTAATATTCTAGCACCTTTGGCCAGAGAATGTCTTCATTGTAATGGAAAAAAATACAAGACTGTAGTCAGAATACATGGGTTTTGGTTCCAGGTCTGCCATTTGCTCACTATGTGACTGGACACATCACCTGACCTCCCTGGACCTTAGATTTTTTTTTTTTCTGCAAATTGAGAGGGTTTTACTCAGTAGTGTACTGGTAAATATTTAACAATAGGCTCTCCAAAAAAGTATTGACAATGACCTTTTCAGTTTAATCTGTATTATTAACATTTTCTCCATTGTTTTATTAAGGCTAGACAATCGACAAAGCAATAAGGCAAGCCCTGATTTGTAATGCTTGCCAATTTCAAGAAGCATAAATGCGCTCAATGAAATTTGACAAGCAGCTCTCAGCTTTTTGAGCTGGCTCCAATACACTTTCAGTTCTACTAAGGTACCTTCCATCTCCAAAAGTCTTTTTTTTTTTAATCTTCTAAGACCCCTTCTAGCTCATGTATCTCTATATCTCTACAGAGATATGAATCCATAGAGATATATATGTATACATATGTATATATATGTTTATGTATGCAGACATATACATACATATATGTACACACACAGAGCACTGGTGGGATAGTGTACAGAGGGCTGGGCCTGGATTCAGGAAGATCTGAATTCAAATCCAGCCTCGGAAACTTACTTTCTATATGATTCTGGGAAAGTCACTCAACTTTTGTCTGCTTTACTTTCCTCAACTGTAAAATGGGTATAATACTAGTATTTATCTCCCAGGGTTGTTGTGAGGAGGTTTAGGTTCTAGATTTTTTCCTAGCTCCAGTATTTTATGTGCTAAAATCTCATAGAACTTTCCCATAATAGGAAGACCTTGAAAATGCCTGAAGCCATCACTGAAAGCCTGGGCAGAGGAGTATGCTTAATTGAGACTGAACAATCAGAGGCAGTCTAGAATTCATTGAATTCATTAGCAAAGCAGAGAGAAGAAAAGGAGTGCAGGAGGCAGCTGGGGGAAGGGGGGTACTTTCAGTGGGCAGCAGCTGCTGCCAGTCCACTGGGCTGACATGGGCCGGGAAAAGAAGCCCTCATCCAAGATGCTGCATCTTGTTCTCTGTTCCAGTGCAATCTTAGGACGGAGTCGTCCTTTCCAAGCCCATTCCCACAAGACTAATTATTATAAAAAACCCTCTGTCATGGTTTTGCAACGGTCCATGGCCTAACTCATTTTAAAATGCAAATGAATGCTAAACAACCGCCAGGTTTGGAACCCTTCCCTGCCCGCTGCCCTAGCTCTGGGAGGCATCATTATTGGCTGAGGCACCAGCCGAAGGGCTCTGGGTAATGTAATGAACGCAGGTGGCGTCATTGGTGACATCATGAGACTGGAACAATTGGTAGAGACATATCAGGAGGCCTCCCTGACAGCCAATTATGGGCCTGTCTTCTGCCTCGCAGCTGGCCCGGATGGTACCCAGATGCTCTCACACAAGCAGCTCAGGGGTTTTCTCTCCCTCTCACACTTGATTAATAGGTCATGACTTTACATTCTGGTCCTTAGCAATTCCATCTTCCCTCCTGATCACCCTTCATGGTTGGGCATAAGAACCTTTTTGAAATTAATATACTGGGGTGAATAATCATGCCAGAGGGAGAGGGTATGGCTGAGAATACTGGATTTGAAGTCAAAGTGCCTGGTTTTGAATCTTGCTTCTGCTACTTAGTTGTGTGACCTTGAAAAGACCCTGTAACGTCTCTGAGCCTCAATTTCCTCATCTGTAAAAGGGGAATAATGATGATTTCACACAACAACAACACTATTAAATGGGAGGTAGCTACCAGCCGCATTTAGATTTCCAAAGGCAGTGATTGGGAGAGATGGATGGGGAAATTGGCCTTCCCTTGCACCTTCCCTTTCAGGAAGGCATAGGACAAGGCTCATAGACATATTAGAGCTGGGCAGGATCTTAATGCATAGATCATAGGGTGTCAGAGCTCTAAGAGAACTCTGGGATCATTCAATCTTAACTCCCTTATTTTACAGTTGGGGGCACAAGGTTCAAAGAGGGGAATGATTTGCTCAAAGCCAGGGGTGGGGAACCTGAGGCCTCGAGGCCATGTGTGGCCCTCTAGGTCCTCAAGTGCAGCCCTTTATCTGAATCCAAACTTCACAGAACAAATTCCCTTAATAAAAAAAAATAATAAAAACTTGGACTCAGTCAAAAGGCTGCACCCAAGGACCTAGAAGTCCACATGTGGTCTTGAGGCCTCAGGTTTCTCACCACTGATATAAGTGATCAAAAGAAGTCGAACCCATGTTCTTTGGTAGGAATCCCCACTCCCTACCCAAGAGGTTTTGCTGTTCTGATGACCAGTCTGGAGAGTTCAGCACATGCTGAAAAGGAACGTTCCTCATTCAACTCCATCCATTATGCTACCTTGCTGCCCCAATCAGGGATCAGGAAGACCTCAGGTTAAAATCCAACTTCACACATTCACTAGCTAGGTGACCCTGGCCAATCACGTAGCTTTTGTTTGCCTCAGTTTCCTTAACTGTAAATAGTGATAACAGCACCTAACTCCCAGGATTGGGAGCATCAAAGGAGCTGATATTTGACAAGTGCCTAACACATAGTAGGTTCTACAGAAATGCTTATTCATTTCTCAAACCTTAAAGTTCGTTAACTATTTTATTTTTCTGCCAATATGGTTATCCCAATTTAAAAAGTGATGAAACTGAGAAAAACGCAAACACCTCTGGGAGCAATGAATGAATGAGTGAGTGAGTGAAAAAAAGCATTTTAATTCTTACTATGTACCAAGTATTGTGCTAAAAAACAAACCATTCCTGTTCCTAAGAAGCCCGCATTGTAATTAGGGGAAGCAATGGATTATAGGTGGGTTCAGCTTCAGGGTGAACGGAAAATCACAGCCGTTCTTAGGGTGCATTTGGTAGGTCAGATGGCAATGTCCCAGGGTCTGGAGAGTACAAAAGCAGAGCAGACGGGAAAGTCTGGTGGTCCTTAGGGCTGAGCGGCAGGACAGATGGAATATGTTGCATGTTGTCATGTTTTCAGCTATAGTGAGGATTCGAATCTGAGATAAGGGTCATGGCTCAGTCCATGAAACTTCTCAAACACATACAGGCTAGTATACATGGTAAGGTGAGAGGCAGAGACTGGTCCCAAGGCACCCGTGGAGGGAAAAAGAAAATCTGTTCTAGGGGTTGCATCCCTCACCTTCTAACCTTGACTAGTAGTTCCTGGTTCACTTCAGAGGGCTGCCTGCAGCTGTGTTGATCTGCTGTGGGAACCTTGGGCCCCAGGCCAGCCAGGGGCTTTAAACAGGATTTTCTTTGCAAATTAAAATGCCAAAGTGTTGAGTTTATCCTTCCAAATAAATGCCAGATTTCAAATGCATTATTCTGAAATAACTGAAAATTGGAGGCAAATGATTGATTTCAATGGCTCTCACATAAGGCCAAGATATACATATATAATATATATATATATTCATATACACATATACAATACACATACACACATATTCATATGAAAATATGTTGCATATATACATACATATGCATAGATAGTAGAAATATATGCATAAAGACCTATTACACAATAAATTGATATATTTACTGTATGATAATAAATTCATATATAGATATATTTATACACCTATAAATGGATGCATGTGTACGTATGTGTGTGCATATGTGTGTACATTTGTGTGTTGTCCTTTGCACCAGCCTCCAGACCCCCAGGAGCCAAATACATTATAGAGAATGCAGGCATGCTTCTCTCAGGAGTGACTGAGAAGTTGTAGAGCCTCAGGCATCCTGGTGGGCTAGGGGATCCTAAACCTCTCCAGGGAACTCTTATAAGTGACTGGGGTTTAAATGAAGATTCTCACATTTTCATGATAGAACCAGCTTAATCTTTCTACAGAGATGCCCACTGGTTAATCAAACCCCCATGCTTCAGACTGTAGGCAGCTTTGTTTAACATGAGCTTAATGCCAAAGCTCTCAGAGACAAGCTCACTCGCTTGGAATCCACCTGGTGTCCCCCATCGTAATGTGAGAAGAATTCTAATACATCAGCCACACTACTCAGATCTGGGAAAGAGGTTTGGAAATCATAGAAACCATACACGAATACAACACGTGATATTTTTCAGAGGTTGGGAATTCCCACTGTCAACACAGATTGCAAACTATCTGGGACTTCTATCTGAGACTTAGGTAAGTCCTAGGAAGTGGCCTAAGGCACACAGGAAACAAATGATCTACCGAGGGTTACATAGTCAATAAATGTCAGAGGTAGGACTTTAATGCAGGTCTTCCTGATTCCTGGTCCACTGTTCTATTTGCTACCCCACATTGCCATGGAAACTACGCTGCCCAGTAAACCCAAGCCCTACTCCAGTTTAATCCCTTGGTTAGCATCTGTCTCTTGTGCTCCCAGAAATCAGGGCCCATCTTTTTTAATGCCAGTGTTCTACCAGAATTGTCACATGGCTTTAAAACCCAATAGTCTCTAAAGAACTGAACATTAGCAGAAAGGTGATAGAGAAACTATGCCTATGTCTTTTTTGAGAACTTTCGCCATTGATGATTAGTCTTCTCTTTCTCCCGTTCTCTATATATCGTCTCCTCCCCCGATGCCTAGAAATATTCTTAGATCTTATCAAATACCTGAAGGTATTAGTTTTTTCCCTGATTAAGTTGTTCCTTCAAACATTGCAGGTCATCTCTCATCCATGCCTACCAAACCAGAGTGATGCTAATATGTAATCTTATAAAAATTAACCAAAGAAAGTCCACTTAATTGGCTTTCCTCTTTCTCCCGACATCACAAGAATGCCAGTGGAGTACGTGGGTTATCCACGTGACACCTTGCATGCTTGCCCCACGACCAACCCTTCTTCCATTTCCCTGATGACATCATCTACTTCAGTTCTTTGAAGTTCTCACTGGCTGTATTATGTCACTGCCTGACAATTATGTTATTAATATATTATGTTATATTATATATTGCTGCCTACTCATACCTACTATGAGTTTCTCCATTTCTTTTCTGCATGATATTAATTTTTATTCTTCAGAGACTGTTGTATTCCATGTTTTATAGCTATACAACAATTCTGGTAGTATATTGGCATTAAAAATATGGTCCTTGAATTCTGGGAGGAGTTTGGGGTCATTAAAAGAGCTTTGCAATTTTCCAAAATTGACTCTGTCCACTTTCTTCTTCTTATTCAATCGCGGGTTCAATTTGTTATTAATTTTTACTATTTGTCATATTTATAAGTATATGTAAATATGCCCACACATATGTGTGAGCATATACATGAGCATATATTTATATATACACATGTGTGTATACATGTGTATACATATACAAGTTCTCTAGGTTGTCTTTTTATCTGTTTGTCTTAATCTGGGCAATAGACATTTTTAATCTGTTTGATTTCTCCTAAGCAGATGGTTATGCCAAATTCTTTTTGAGTGGTTTTATATGTCTTTCAGAAAGCTTTGCAGTAGTCCAGGGTTTGATGCAACTGGCTTAATGCCATTTATGAACAAGAGGACCTGGAGGACCTCACTATTTAAAGGGGATTTCTCTTCAATTTGTACTCTATACTGGATCTTCTCCATCACAGTGGCAAACGTTTTTGTTAAGTACGCATTGCCCTGTTTTATGCCTTACCTTATGTTTATAGTGAGTCATTGAAAAAGGTCATCTCTGTTATGCCTTACAAAGTATCTTGAATAATTGTGATGTATGGATTGCATGGAGGGAGATGCCCCTTGTTGGAAGACAGCCTTTAAGGCAAGATTTTGTTTTTCTGAATCAAGTGTTTTTTTATGTAATCAAGAAACAATAATCACAGTGGGATATTTCATTCTCTTCATCTGGCATTCAATTCCATGGTGGTAAAAATGTGGTATATTGTGGAATATTGATTGCAAGAGCCTGGCTATTCCTACTAATTCCCTCCTCAAGAATGCCCTTGATACACGTGGAGTGTTTCTCATAACAATGTTTACATTGATGGGAAAAGTAGGCATATAGGTCTGTAGCTGATGTTCTCTTGGTCACTTTTTTACTATTAATAAGGTCTGATTTTTTTTTCTCTCATAGCTTTGGTATCTTCCCTTTTCTTCTGATAACTTGTAAACAAGCTTGTTAATCTGTTCACAACCTCCAGAATGGATCTCTTCTTTGTTTACTTTGTCTAATGCAGCTGTTTTTCTTCGAGGAGGTATTTATCATGTATTGTCATGAGGCTTTTCAATGCACTGGTCTTGATCTTGTCTGGACAATACAAAGCCCAGAAGGAGTAGGTGCTGTAGGGAGACTTTCTCCCCCTCCAACTCGTATTGTGATCCTATTCTCTTCCCTTTTCCCTCTCTTGGCTGTTTATTAACTTCCTATAACTATCTTGGTGGAAGGGAAGCCAAAAGGCCAGCCCCACTCTGATCCTTAGGCCCATTCCTTACTTGCCAATGGTGGTGTGCCAGTCATCTCTACCACCTTGCACCTCCTCCCCTACCTCTGCTCCTTTCCACCTCCCAGAGCTTTCTAGGTAGAGAGTCAACAACTGCAGTCTTTCTGGTAAGATGGTAGACCAATCATGCCTTATCTTCCCTGCCATTACATCCTCTGGCTTGCTAGGCTTGACCATCTTCCTTGTCACTACATCCTTTAGAACCCCAGGCATTGCTATTCAAAGTGCTTGTGCACCCTAAGGAGCCCTGCACCTTATTATCCATCTTTCTTCTTTACCTTTTGAAATATTAGGCCTTTACATCTGCCTTGCAGCTCAATCCTTCTATTTGTGTTTTCCAAGTAGACCAGTCTAGTTCATCTTCCACATAGCCCTTTCTACTCCTCTATGGCTTTTCTTCTCTAGATTCCTAGTTCCTTCAAGCGATCCTCACATGTATTATTCTCCAGTGCTGTCATGAAACTTTTTTTGTACATGGTCTAGTGTATCTATTTCATTCTCCAATGCCATCATCAAACTTGTTTATACAAGGTCCAGTGTGTCTATTTCATTCCTAAAATGTGGTATCCAGAACTGAACATAGTACTCTTCATATAACTGGACGAGAACAGAGCATCATAAGAACATCAGCTATCTTGTTCTAGATACTGTGCCTCTTTTAATGTAGCCTAGAAGATTATTAGCTACCATTTCAAATTGCTCATTCAAACTCATGTTGAGATTATGGGCCACTAAAAGATCCAGGTGTTTTTCATAAGACCTATTGGCTGGCCACGACTCCCCTATCTTGTAGTTGTGAAGTTTATTTTTTTGAACCTAAGTGTAGAACTTTGCATTTATCCCTATTAAATTTCGTCTCATTTCTGACCCATTGTTCTTGCTTTTGAGACCTTTTTGGATTTCAACTGCCATACATTGGATTAGGTATCCTTTGCAACTTTGTGTCACATAAACGTGACAACATGATGTCTATTCCATCACCCAAATCTGTGCTGATTGGGATAGGATCAAGGACAGAGCCCTAGGGTTCTTTAGGCGTGACCTCTCTCCAGGTTGACATTGACATTCTGACAAGACAGAATATTTTTCTTTTTTTCTTTCTTTCTTGCATGAAGGGGAGAGAAACTTGATCTGTGCTGGATCTTAGGTTATGTAACGATACAGAACAGGGTATTTTGCATGGATTATATATAATGGAGTATTGTTTACAGAGTGTTAGTGACAACTATTTGTTTTTATAGTAGTGGGCTTAGCATCATAATATTTAGGGTAGGACAGAATCTTGGAGATCCTCTAGAGTCCAAGAGTTCTTAGCTTGGGGTCCATGGACCACGGAGAGATTTCAGGGAATCCATGAACTTGAATGAAGAAAAACATCACAACTTTATTTTCACTAACCTCTACCTGAAATTTGGTATTTATTTAATTGATGAATTAAAAAAACACAACAACATTATTCTGAAAAGGATTCCATAGGTTTCTTTAGGCTATCGAAGGGGTCCACAATACAAAAAAGTTAATAAACCCTGATCTAGACCAACCACCTCATTTTATAATGGAGGAAACTAATGCCTAGAGACCTTAAGTGATTTGTTCAAGCTCACCCCTGTAAATGGTAGAGCTTGGATTCAAACCTAGTTGTTTTTTTAATCTCTGAGAGAGGCAGAAGGTATAGATAGCACTTAGAGACTGGATAGAACACTTGACTCGTTGTTGTTTAGTCATTTCAGTTGGGTCCAACTCTATGTGAGCCCATTTGGGTTTTTTTTGGCAAAGATACTGAAGTAATTTGCTGTTTCCTTCTCCAGCTCATTTTATAGATAAGGAAACTGAAGAAAATAGGGTTAAGCGGCCAGGGTCACACAGCTAATAAGTGTCTGAGGCCAGATTTGAACTCATGAAGATGAGTCTTCCAGGTTCCAACCCCATTGTTCTATTTACTGTGTCATCTAGCTGCCCAGAGGACTTACCTAGGAGTTGGGAAGACCTGAATTCAAATCTTGCCAAAAGGCACTTCCAAATCTTGTGGCCCTGGGTAAATCACTTAATCTGTGCTTCAGTTTCCTCATCTGTAAAATGAGAGAGTCATACTCACCGGCTTCTAAGTTCCTTTCCACTTCTAAATCTATGATCCTATGTCCCTCAAATCTAGTGATCTAGCTGTACCATGTTGTAATGTTTACTGAATAAAATTGACAGATACAGTTTACAGAGTATCAGTGACAACATGTTGTTCACATAGGACTAGACAACAGCTAACAGAACATAAACAAAGTCTTGGCAACAGAGTATTGTTCCAGAGCATCCATAACAAAATAGTATTTATAGAGGATGGCAGAGGCCGTGTGGATCAAAGTGGCTCCAATACCTCCCAAAATTCTTTGAGCATTGGTAATGGGTTGGTAAAATTTGCTGCATTATTTGTTCTCTTGGGGCACCTAGGTGGCGCAGTGAGTAGAGCACGGGCCCTAGAGTCAGGAGTACCTGAGTTCAAATCCGGCCTCAGACACTTGACACATTTACTAGCTGTGTGACCTTGGGCAAGTCACTTAAGCCCAATTGCCCTACCTTTCTTCCCGCAAATCCCCCACCCCCAAAACCAATTGATTTGTTCTCCACTGTTTCTCTGGTGAATCTGAACATCTTTGCTCTGTATACATCTCCTAGGGGCCATAACTATGATTTCTAAGAGTTGGGGATATTTACTTTCGGGGGACAGGGGAGTCTGCACTTAACAGTTAAGATACAGAGAGTGGGTTTTCAGTAGAAACTGCAGGTAATGATAAAGAATTAAACCAAAGAAATAGCAGGACCTGGGCATTAGAGTCACTGGTGTGTGCTATCAAGGTAGTACTGTCCTTGCTGCAATATTGCTCAAATGGTGCAGAAAATGATAGACCTATTTTTTTTCCCTGAAAATATAGTAGTGTGCCTTTATAAGGCAGTTAGGTAAAACAGATTACATTCCTTGAAATGGGATTGTACATAGTGAGTACGTGAGGGAACACAGTTAGCCTATAGCACCAGGACTAGTCCTGACCCTATGTTGTGAAAGGGAGTTTTAATCTATTTTTTCTACAGGGCTCAGATGCCCCAAGCTCTAGTACTGAGTCTGTTACTAGTTATGTGACCTTGAGAAGGAGACTTCACCTTAAAGGATCCAATTCTTCTTTTTGAAATAATAATATTTACTAGCTAACATTCATACAGTACTTTAGGGTTTGCAACATGCTTTGTACTATTATTTGTCATTACAATAGCCTTGCGAAGTCGGTGCTATAATCATTCCCATTGTACAGATGAGGAAATTGGGGCTGACAGAGGTTAAGTGACTTGACGAGTGAGTGTCCATGGCAGGATTTAACTCATGACTTCCTGAATCCTGACTCCATATCCTAATTAGTTGCTCTTTTAATTATGCCGCCTAGTAGCCTATGAAGATTTTATGATATACTTCCTATTGCACAAGGCTGTTGTTGAGAAAAGCACTTTGTGAGCCTTAAAGTGTTATAACAATGTGAGTTATTATAGTTACCACATTACAAGGAATATTAGGAAGATTGGCTTATTATTACTACAGGTACAGAATATAGATAACAGAGTACCCAGTCCCAACATGTCGGAGCTTCATGGGTCAGCTTCTAACCCTGATTAAGGGCCTGCACTCCTCTAAGATAAGCGCCATTGCCTAGATCCATAGATTCCATACTGACGATGTGGGAGGAAGGGGAGGAAGGGGAAGGCAGCCTGTTCCTCTCTGGCCAAAAGGGTGAGATGGGACAGCAGAGAGGAGATTACAAGCTAATTCCATCTCCTCAAGGGAGATCACAGAATGGTGCCCAAGGTTTCTCAACTGGGTGACCCCAAATGTTTCTTCGCTTCAGAAGCTCATAATATTTCATCATAAATGTTTCATAATTGCCTCATGAATTATTCACCTCCAACTTAATAACCTTAAATTTTATGGGATTATGGTTTTACAGAGGAAAAAAAAAACACCAACTTGGGACCCAGCTGTGAAGCAAAACTGCTGACGTCTCCAATTTATTTTCTCTGTTCAGTGGAAGGTATTTTTTATAACTATGAAATATAGAATATTAATAAAAGAGAAAATAAAAAACCAAAGGAGGAGGAAAACCCTTACGTTGCTCTTTCTAACAAATTTAATCTCAAAGTTGCCTTGCTGATATTTTCCCTATAGCCAAGAAGATGATTAGTTTCATTATAGGTGATGTCTTAAACTTTAAATGAAGCCTAAATAAAATCAGCATACCTGCCTTGCCTCTGTCTGGTCTCAGTACTAGGTTTCTCATTATTCAATAATTCTCAGAATCCGGAAAATTCACAGGGGACTTCCAATCTAGCCCCTGACCAATGAATGAATCTCCTGCTTTGGTGGAGAGCCTAGTAGACTGGAAGTTAGGAGACCTAATTTCACGTTATTTCCCCTCCTTGGGCCTCAGTTTCTTTTTTCTTCTGTAAAATGGGTGTATTCATATTTACATTGTCTACTTCATGGGATCCTTGTGTGGATCATAGGAACTAAAGGACATGCTATAAGGCTGGGCTGTCCAACCTTAGGCTTTTATTGAAACAATAGACTATATATTTTGATTTGCCATTTTAGTGAGAGCTCTGCGATAGCTCAGCTTCGTTTACCAAAGCATTGATGTAAATTTCTATGCTTGTAAGCAGGCCACATAAATCAAATTGCCCGCTGCATTTTGGACAGCCCTCCTATAAGATTCCAGCATTCCAATAACGGCTCACATAGTAATTGAATCTTTGACCTTAACTGCAATGAAACATTGTCGATGAATACTATGTTTCACTTAATGTGCTCTTCTTTACTACCATTTAGTTTCTTTTGGTTGCCACGTCACACTGTTGATTTGTATTGAACTTGGAGTCCCCTAAAGTCCCCAGATATCTCTTCATTAGAATATATTGTCCAGCTACATCTCCTGATCCTGCACTTGTGAGGTGGATTTTTTGAACCCTTTTGTAGTACTTTGCATTTATTCCTGTTAAATCTCATTGTATTTGCATCCATCCCATTATATTTCATTCTCTCTAGCCCCCTATTGTAACCTCTTGAAAGTATTTTGGATACTGACTCATCATAATGGGTTTCCTTTCCCTCTCAGCTTCATGTCATCTGCCAATTTCATAAGCATGAGTATGGAGAGGCCAGAATCCACAGATCTTTTGTTATCAGTCTGTTCATTGCACTGCTGTTCAGACACATGCTGTGCCCCTAACCCATACAACTATATTGCCGCCATGTGCGATATACTACATTTTGAATGTGACATAGGAGAAAAGAACACTGGAGTTTCAATACCTAAGGGCTGGTCTCTGCTCTAACATTTAGTAGTTGGCTTATCTTGGGTGAGATACTTTCCTTCCTTGCCCTCTCTGAGACTCAGTTTTTTCTTCTGTAAAATGAGAATAATCTTTTTGTGCTTTACTTCCCAGAACCATTAACATATATTCCATATCTGCATAGATGGTTTTGTAAACCTTAAAGTGTTTTATAAATGGCAGTAGTTAGTAAGAAAATAAATTGGAGGCAAGTATATGGATGCTGGAAATTCAGTTGCACTGTTAGGTCTCCTTTGGTCCTTACAGGAATACAAAACTCAGAGAGCTGAAGTGATTTATTTACAGCCACATAGTCAGTCCACCAGTCAAGAAATGTTTATTAAGTTCATATTATGTGCTAGGAGACAAAGAAAGGCAGAAGAAAGTCCCTGTTCTTAAGCAGCTCATATTCTAATGGGGGAGATAGTTGCCGAACAACCACATACCCACAGAGATTATGCAGTATAGATTGGAAATAATCAACAAAAGACACTAAAATTAAGAGGGATCAGGAAAGGCTTCCTATAGATAGTTTGGGACTTGGAAGGATCCAGGGAAGCCAAGGCAGAGATGAAGAGGAAGAGCATTGAAGACATGAGGGACAACCAGCAAAAATTCTGGGAGTCTGGAGGTGGAGTTTCTTATTTGAGGAACAGCAAAGAAGCCAGTGCCATTGGATTGACGAATACATAGAGGGGTATGAGGTGAAAAACTGTAAAGGGATGTGTGGGGGAACATGTTATGAAGGGTTTTGATTGCCAAATAGGGGATTTTATATTTGATTCTGGAGATGATAGGGAGCTAGTGCAGTTTACTGAGAGGGTTGGGGACATGGGGAGTGGTGATATGGTAAGATCTGTGCTTTAGGAAGATCTCACTTCGACAGCTGAATGGAGGATAGCTGGAGCAGGGACAGAATTGTGGCAGACAGACCCACCAGAAGGCCATTTACTACAATAATCCAGGCATGAGGTGATAAGGGCCTGTACCACAGTGGTGGCAATTTCAGAGGAAAGAAGGGGACATATGTGATCAATCAACATTGCAAGAAAAGGAGGAAATGCGATTAGATAATGGTTCCAGTGAAAGAAGACTTTTTTTGTGAAAACAGGTATTTGGGGACTACAAACAATATAAGTCAACATTGAACATGGAATCCAAAAGAGTTGATGCCCAACATGCTAGGCTACATTGAGAGGCCTAGTAGACAGAACAGGGTGGGAAGGACTCTTGCTACGTGTTGCCCTGATCAAGCCTCATGGAACATTGTGTTCAATTCTGAGTACTGCATTTTTGGAAGAACCAAGACAACCTGAAGTATGGAGTATGAGGACTGATAGAAGGAATTAGGAATACTTTGCTTGAGGAGAGAAGAGTTAGAAGGGGCATGATCTTGGTCTTCAATATTTGAAAGACTTTCATGTGGAAGAGAGATTAGACTAGCTTGGCTTGATGCCAGGGGGCAAGCTGAAATAGATAGATAGATATAACTTGAAAGAGGCAGATTTCAGCTCCATGTAACCAAACCAAACCAAACCAAACAACCCCTCTTCCTTGACAATTAAACGTGAAGGAGTGGAGGAGGCCTGCCATAGCAGGGATAACCCTCTGGGCCTGGTCACAGAAATGTGATCTCATTGGCCAAGATGTGCAGCACCCTTCCATGTTATGCAGAGCTGCCCCAGAGAGGAATGGGGTACTTTAGTGGGTTGTGGGTTCTCCCTCCCTGGAGACCTCTAGGGAAGGAGAAGGTGGATGACCACATTCTTGGTTAGAGGGATTCTTGCTCGAGTATGGGTTGGACTAGATGGTCTGTGAGGCCCACCTTCATTCTGAGATTTTGTGGTCCCTTTACTGGCTCTTGAGCTCCTGGGTTCAAGCCTTTGCCACTAGGGAAACAATTTGCTCTTCATTGCCTGGCTTGCTTCCTTCATTCTGCTAAAATAGAAACAGGTGCTAGTGCTGCTGAGATGCGCTCCAGCTTGCATTGATTTCTAATAACATTTTATTAAAACGCTCTGGAAGCTGATTAATTTTCCTTGCCTGCTTATTCATTATTGCTTTACTGGCCTTGGGACGGGAACAGCATGTGCTTTGGCAAATGGATTGAAGGCTTGAGCCCTAGCACTTTCTCAGTAAGTGGCTCTGTTTCCTTTGTGGAGAGAGTTTTGCAAATCTCGTCCCCTGGCACTGTCTCAACTCCCAGCCACGGGCTCCAGGCAGGGTAGTCTGGCCCCTTCCTCTGGCTGGTGTTGCAGAAAGCACGTGATCCCATTCTATCACTTACCAGCTCTGCGATCTTGGACTAATCACTTCTATCTTGGACTAATGCACTCTAGGCATCAGTTTCCTTTTCTGAAAAATGGGGCTAATAATCATGACAACCTTTTGACACTGAAAGGGACCTTTTAGAGCATTTGAAGCATGGGATATGCAGACTGATAGAAAGAATTTGAAATATTTCACTTGAGGAGAGAACTCTTAGAAGGGATATGAACTCGGTCTTCAGTACTTGAAAGATTTTCAGGTGGAAGAAAGATCAGACTTGTTTAAATCCCTCAGAGAGCCAGAGCAACTTGTCCATAGTGACATTTAATTGCAAGAGCCATAACCTGAAGCTAAGTTGAATGCCTTTCTACTGCATCATTCTTGCTCTGCCTCAGGCTGTTGTGAGGAATATACTTTGTAGACTGTAAAGCAATATAGAAATGTGAGTTCTGTTATTGTTAATAAGAGCATGATTCCTGCTGCCGGGGTCCTTGGCTCTGTCAAGAGATTCAACATCAGAGATGGACGTGATTTCGTTGGTGGAGGTGATATAGGAAAAGTGCATTGCCATGTACTCTTCAGACGCGCCCGAGGGACCAAGGTACCTTTCCTAGCTTGACACTGAGATCTCCTTTGTATGTCATCTCCCTTTATTAGAATGTGAGTCCCTACACATCGGGGCTGTTTCCACTTTTCTATTTGTATCTCTGATGTTTAAACATTGAATAAATATGTTTTTTCAGTCATCCAGTCACTCATGGTCTCTGAATATTGCTTCTTGGTAGGAGAACAGGCAGAGAATCCCCTTAGGTGGTAGGATGCTTGTTTTACCTATCATTTCCTTAGTGCTCTCTGTCTTCTAAGATATTGTCCATTCTTTGTCTTTTTTGATTGTATCAACAACTGCGTATGGCAGATAATAGTCATAGTATTTCACTTTATGGATTAGAGAACTATAAAGATGAGAGGGGGAGTAGCATGCCTTAAGGAAATATATTAAGAGAATGTCACATCTGTGTGACTGGACCTTAGGTTTTTGCAAATCCATGGCCAACACTCAATTCACTACATCACCATCTCTCTTAGGCCAGATTAGGAGGTATGGTTCTTTCTCTCTTGTTCCTCCTAGTATGGTAGTAGTGGAATGTTACCTGAGATGGACTTGAGGACCCTTCTGACTGGATGGATGTCCTGTGGGGAGGCCTCTTGGGCAAAGATTTTCTGAAGAGGCTTCAAAAAAAAACCCTGGCTTTTAGAGTTTATTTAAATCTGCCAAATTCTTTCCCTGGGAAAATAAGCAGCCACCCATGTCCAAGAGAGTGCTCAAAGAAAGGTCTTATGCATAGGAAGGCCCAGAATCTTATGCAGGAGATGGGTAGGACTGTTTCTTGTCTGCAGAGAGGCCTGAAAGTAAGTTTAGAGGAAATGCAAGAACCCCTGATTCCTTCTCTAGAATTTATTTTTTCCAAGAATGAGAGAGCCATCTATTGGCCAATGGAAAGCTATACAACACAAAACAAGGTTATCATGAATTCGATGACTAGGGATATTCACAGGACAATGGAAAGTTCTCTGATCTGGTTATGTTCTTTGATTTCAAATAATTTAATGTTTCCAACTCATCATCATTCATATTTTGTTGGATCTTGCATGCAGATCTCATAGACTCAATGTTCAAGCTGGAAGGGAGTTTTGAGCATAGAGCATAGCTGTAAAGCACGAGGAAAAGGGCTAGATTTGGCGTCAGAGGGCCTGGTTCAGTTCCTGGCTTGTCATTTATTACCCATGTGACCAAGTCAATTTACTCTCTGGGCCCCAGTTGCCTCACCTGTAAATGATAGGCTTGGGTTAGGTGATGTCTAAGGTCTGTTAGAGGTCCAAAGCTAAGCTCTTAGACTCCCAACATTAGGCCTAGAAGGGATTGTAAAATATGGAATGTCAGGGGCTGGAAAGGACCTTAGGAAGGTCCTATAAATAGGTCTGTACCTAGATGTATTGCCTCCTCCCAAGAACAAGTCTCAGTAGCTAGCTGAGCTCAGGGCTACAGATCCATTACCCCTCTGTCCATTACCCTAGGCACAGATTTCTAGCCAGAAGTGTAGGGTGGTGGTGGTGAAAGCACATTTGTTCCAAGCTCCCTTTCTTTAGTGCTTGCACCATTCAGGAACTCCTCCTTCTCGGCAGGACATGTTGCAACCAAGCTTTCTCCTTTAAGAATGATTTTTGGTTTGGTAGAATGGAAGTGGTTAGCAGGGAGTAGAAACTCAAGAAAAGTGAAGAGACCTCCAGTCAGCAATTAGCTGCCCTCTCTTATTCCAAGTCATCAGGCCCGGATGAACGGCACTTGAACCTGAAGGCTGTAGCAGATATGATTGCTAAGAAATTGTGGGTGATGTTTGAGTGATCCTGGATAATGTGAGATGTGCCTCTGGACTGGAAAAGACCAAAATGTCCTAAGTTTCAGAAAAGGGAGGAAAGGTGAATTCTTGCAAATTATAGACCTGTGATCTTGACATCTTTCCTGGCAAAATTCTAGAATTTTTCATTAAGGGATAATTTGTAAGCACTTAGAAAAGGAAATAGTGATCACTAAAAGGCTTTAACAAGGACAGGGCATGCTGCTCTCATCTCATTTTCTTTTTAGATAGGGTGGCTAGGCTGGTGGATCAGGATAGCATGCTTACACAGCAGCAGGACCACTCTTTCATCTCCACCTCTCCCTCCTGTTCCCTTCTCTCCCGTGGAGCAAAGGCGCTTTGGCCTGGTAAGAGAGCAAGAAAGGAAATATATGAGATCAAGAGATGTTGCTCTGGAGAGAAAGGATTGCCAGCCCCATTATTGGCTGCATTACTTTTTGCTGAGACTGACTGCTGAGTCCACTAACCTGTTCTGCAATGGGCAGAAATAGCCAGAGATGCCTGCCAGTGACTAGACAGCTGAGACAGGGGAAAGCACAGATGCTCCTGAGTTCCAATTTGCACTGGGTTCCAGAATTTGATGCCCTGGGCTGAGCTAAGATTCCAATTCCAGATTTTGTCTTCATCTAAAAGAATTGTCCTGTTGGAAATGTGTGTTGAACAATGAGTATTTGCCACTTTGCCTACTCATAGGGGAGCAGTTGTAGGGAATTTATCAACTCACTATGACACTTTACTTAGCCGCTCTTCTAAGCGTTTTTTATCCCTCTTCAAATCTCCTCTGGCTCCCCCTTCCTGCAACATCTCAGCTGAGCACGTTGCTTCATATTTCAGAGAGAAAATTGAGGCCATTCACCGTGAGCTCCGTTTGCTTTGCTCTTCCTCATCTCATCACTCAGAAGCCTTCTGCCACTATCTCCTGTTTAATGGACAGAAGTGACTCTACTTACTTGTGCAAACCTGCACAAGTGACTCCATTCCGTCCTGTCTCCTCTAACACATTGCCCTTTCTGTCATTTCCACTCTCTCATTTATCTTCAATCTCTCCTCATCTATTGACTCCTTCTCTACTGCCTACAAAGATGCCTATGTCTACCCTATCCTCAGAAAATCCTCACTTGATTCTTTCCTTTTACTTATTATCTCATGTCTCTTCTGTCCTTTGTGGCTCAAATCCTCGAGGCCGTCTCCACTGTCTCTCCTCTTGCTCTCTGAACCCCTACAATCTGGCTTCTGACGGCATCATTCCACCTAACCTGCCTTTTTCTCAATCCTTATTCTGTATGACCTCTCTGAAGCCTTTGGCTCTGATGACTGCCTTCTTTTCATTCTGTCTTGGTTATCCTTTCACCTTTCAGGCTACTCCTCAGTCTCTTTTGCCAGATCCTCCTCTAGGTCGTGTCCTCTAACCGTTAGGTCCTATGGGACAGGGCTCCCTTTTTCCTTTATACTACTTCATTTGCTGATCCCATCAGCTCCCATGGATTTAGTTATCTCTATGCTGATGATTCTCAAATCTACCTATATTGCCCTGCCCTCTCTGCAGACCTCTAGTCTCACATCTTCAACCTCCTTTCAGACATTTCCATCTGGATGCCTAGTAGACATCTTAAACTTAACATGTCTCAAACTGAATTGTTTATCTTAAACCCCCTAAACCTTCCCTCCTTCTACACTTCCCTATTAGAGGGCCTTACCATTCTCCCTGCCTCCCTCTGCTCCCAGACTGACAGTCTAGGTACCAACTCCTTATTATCTCTCATCCTTCCCCATATCCAGTCTGTTGCAAAGGTCTGCTAATCTCACCTTTGTGACATCTTTTGAACATATCCTGTTCTCTCCTCTGATACTACCACCACTCTGGCGCAGGTCTCATCACCTCATTCTTGGACTATTGCAATATCCTGCTGATGAGTCTTCTTGCCACAAGTCTATACCCACTGCTTTCTCCATTCAGCTACCAAAGTAATTCCCTTAAAGCACAGGTCCAATCACATTATATCACTTCCTTCCCTCTACCCCTATTTGCTCAATAAACTCCAGTGGCTCCCTATTGCCTTCAGAATTAAAGACAAACACTCTGTTTGGCGTGCAAAAGTCTTCATAACCTAGTCACCTCCACCCGACCTTTCCAGTCTTTCACTTTATTCCCTACCACATACTCTTTGATCTAGTGATGCTGGCCTTCTTGCATTCCATGAACAAGACGTTTGTGGCTCTGCATTTTTTCTGGCTGTCCTCCATGCCTGCAATGCTCTCTCCTTCCTCATCTTTACCTCTTTTCTTCCCTGGCTTCCTTCAAATATCAATTAAAGTAGCATCTTCTACAGGAAACCTTTCCCCCTCTCACTCAATTTGAGTGCCTTCTCTCTCTTTATTTCCTATTTATACCGTATATAGGGCAGCTAGGAGCAAAGTGGATAGAGTGCCAGAGCCTGGAGTCAGGAAGACTCATCTTTGTGAGTTCAAATCTGGCCTCAGGCACTTACTAGATATGTGACCCTGGGCAAATCACTTAACTTTGTTTGCCTGGGTTCCCTTATCTGTAAAATGAGCTGGAAAAGAAAATGGAAGACCATTCCAATATCTTTGCCAAAAACAAAAAACGAAACTCTGAAACAATTCAACAGCAACAACCTGCCATATATAGCTTATTTGCACGTATTTGCTTGTTTTCCCCATTAGATTGTGAATGCCTTGAGGTCGGGGATTGTCTTTTGCCTCTTTTTGTATCCCTAGCACTTCGTACAGTGCCTGGTACATAGTAGGTGCTTAATAAATGCTTATCGACCTAATGAATAAAGAAACTCAAACTTGTACATTTACTAGAGTTTCTAGATTTGTGACAAAACTATGTCTGGGGACAGAAGAGAGTTGGGGAGAGGCTTTGGGCACACAGCATTTGGAAGATATTTTATTATGCACAATTTTCCTTTCATTATATACTATTTGTCAATTAAATTTATGCTAAGAGTAAAAGTACTTTATGCGTGATTGTCTGCTTCTGATAAGAAGGGACTCTATTATGGCAATGTCAAGTGATTAGGGCTTACTAAAATATATCCTGTTCAAGAAGTAGGCAGAGTTCTCCGGTAGGATGAAAAGGTTTCTCAGTAGGATGGCAACTTGAGATCTGTTCTGATTGGATAAATACTCATAACTCTGTATGCATCTGTACCTCACTTAGAGAAAGGTATATCTGGGGGATGAAAGGTTACTGATTCTTTATTTAAGAGAGTTTGGGGTTTTCTCAGCACTTCCATCTAGCAGCATGGAATGAAAACCTCCTCCACAATTGTGGGGCCACCAAACGTAAGAGGCTTTTTACAGGAAAATGGCTAGCTATACCACCGTTTGGCTAAACTATAGGTGCAATGTAAATCAATAGCATGTCTAGAAGGCAGACACCGGAATGATTGGACTGGAGCTCATGGCATGTGATGACCAGCTTTAGGTACTGGTAGATGCTTATCTGATGAAAGAGAAGACTTAGAAAGGACATCATAGCTATTTTTCAGTGTATGAATAAATGGTACCTGGAAGACTCCACTTGTTCTGGTTGGTCACAGAGATTGGAACTAGGAGAAATGAGTTTACATTATAGAGACAGATTTAGAGGCAATGCCAAGAGAATTAATCACAAGCAACAAATTTCCCAGCAAAGTGGAATGACTGTTTGGAGAGGTAATAGGTTTAAGAAGAGGCTTGTATTGAGAAGTAGAGGTCCTATAAGAGGCTGAACAACCACTTGGGAATGTTGTAGAGTAGATGTTTGTTTGGGTATAGTTTGGACTCAGAGAAAGGAATTTCTGAGGTTCCTTCTTGTTCTGAGACTGCTTTTCTCACCTTTTCTTCTCTTCTCCTTATTGCTTGATCTTGTCTTTCACTCATCCTCTTAGAGCTGAAATCAATCTGCTTTCCAAGGTGGCAATTGGCTATCTGATCAACACGTTCTACTAATGCACCTATGATAGAAGACTACATAACTAGACTATTCGTTCTCTAACAATGTCCTGGCAATGATTCACAATGATTATTTGGTTTGTCATAATAATATAACTTATAGAAATGAAAATATGTAAATCAATACAGATAAAATTGGCATAAAATCTTTCTGACACTGGTTTAATATCTCTATTATATGTTTATATGTGTATTTGTGAGTGTGAGTGCATGCGTGTGTGCGTGTGTGTGTGCGTGCGTGTGTGTGTGTGTGTGTGTGTGTGTGTGTGTATAGCAGGGTGTGGGAAGAGGACTTTCTTGTTAAGATGAAATAGGAAATTCCTCATTCATCCATGGTGACTAATGAATGTTTGTTGACTAACTAAGCAGATGTCTGCCAAAGATATTGATGACTGAGAGGTATGCTGTGGGGAGGGATTTCTTTCCACTATACCCCCCCACCACACACCTTGGCAAATGACACCTTGCAGCAGAAGAATATGTCAGTGGCATACACGTGCTAACCTAGAAAAGCACGAGACTTGACTTCCAATTCTTGCCTTCCTTCTTCTGCTTTTTTGTCCCTTTGTTAAGCACAAGTGGTCCTGAGAAATGGATATTTCCAGGCTTGGTAGTTAACTTGTTAATTCATAAGATCTCCCAGTGTCCTGGTTGTCAGTGTTATTTTCATTAAGTAAGGTGTAAACTGATTCATAGTGATTTATATTTAAATAACAGTCTCAGGAAGACCCAAAGCCTTTAAGGATCCAAAGAAGCATGGTAAAATAATACACAGAACACTGAATTTGGAGTTAGTAGACTTGGATTCAAATTCTGGCTCCTGTTTGACCCTAGAAAACTCGTGACTTCCCTGAGACTAATTTTCTTCCTCTGTACAATTTCAAAGTTGGACTAGATGACATCTGAGATCCTTTCCACCTCTAAATGCATGCTCCTTTTGATCTTCTCTAACAGAGGAAGTTGAAGCGCAATGAATGACAGGTGGTAGTGTCTCCTCAACCCCAGCTGGTGCCTTGCTTCTGAGATTACCTCTCAGTTATACTGTATATATCTTGTATGCATATAGTTTGCATGTCATCTCCCCTATTAGATTATGAGTGTCTTGAAATCACGGACTGTGTTTTTGTCTTTCTTTGTATAGTGCTCAGCATAGGGCCTGGAACATATTAGGTGCTTAATAAATGCTCCTTGACTTACTATTAACTAATTGAAGTGAGGCCATCTTCAAAGCATGTACTTAACTTATATTTGAGTTGGAGCGGCCTTGCCTAGTGGTTGGAGATGGCTTGGTTTTTTTTGTGGCCAAATATAGCCTTTCTTATTTATAATCTGCCTGGCTTTGATACCTGTAATTGTAAAATGGGGATTAATAATGCTGCGAAAGAGTTCTTAAAATACTATAAAAATGAGAGTTTTCATCAGCATTGTTATTTTACAAATTACTTCGTTTTTTTCTTAAAAATCAAAATTAATATCATCTTTTTCCCAGGGTGGCAGGGCAGGCAGTGGGAAGTCCTGGGAGAAAGGATATCCCTTTTTGAGATCTTGGGCCTTTGTAAGGATTTTCAAGCTTGACAATCTCCTCTAATTAGGAGCTTGGATTTTAAATGGTATTAATATTTTCAAGCAAATTAAAAGCAAAAGGAACTTGAGTGATTCTATGAGATAAATTTGTCGAGAGTCTTCTAGAATCAAGCAAAAAAAAAAAAATTAAGATTGAAGCTGCTGGTTAAACAGCTGACTGGTTTCTGTTTTGTTTTCTGCAGCACAAGGGTGATCCCTAGTGGCCAGTGGGCTGAACTGTGTGATGGCTATGTATTGGCTAACAGAGAGAGCCAACAGTGTGACCCAGTAACTTTTAGCTGGGGGCATTTATGCTATATCTCAAGCCTCATTAGGGTATACATGTTATGGGATAATTGTTAAGGAGTCTAATAGAAGATTTATATGATGCTTTCATTGAAATATTATTTAAGAAGAATAAAAACAATAGCTCCCTTTCCCCATAGTACTTTAAAGTTGAATCAATCAATCAATATTTATTAAGCTACTACTATGTGCTTGGCACTGTGCTAAGTGATGGGGATAGAAAAAAAATAAATGACAGTCCCTTCCTTAAGGGAGCTTACAGTCTAATAGGGAAGACAATGTGCAAATAAATACATTCAAAGCAAGCTATATACAGGATCAATAGAAAATAATTAAAAGGAAGGCACTATAGTTAAGAGAGATTAAAGAAGGCTTCCTGTAAAAGGAGGGATTTTAGTAGGGATTTAAAGGAAGCAAAGGAAGTTAGTAGGTGGAGTAGAGGAGGGAGAGTGTCTTAGGCATAGTGGATACCTGGGGAAAATGCTCATTTCTAAAGTGCTTTCCTCATGGCTTAGCTGTGTGTGTGTGTGGTGGGGGGAGGGTAGAGCAAGCATTCTTCCCCTCCATTTTTATGTATTTTTGGAGGCAATCAGGGTCGAGTGACTTACCCAAGATCACACAGCTAGTAAATATCTGAGGCCGGATTTGAACTTAGGTCCTCCTGACTCTAGGGCCAGTGCTCTATCCACTGCTCACCCCCATTTCACAGAAGAGAAAACTAGAACTCAGGAAGGCGTCGTTCAGTGGAAATATCACTGGCTGTGTTGCCTGTAGGATCTGAGTTCAAATTCCACCTTTGATACTTGACACCTATGCATCCTTTGATACATCATTTCAACTTCTTAAGCCTTGGTTTCCTCATTTGCAAAGTGAAGGAGCTGGACTAGATGATTTTTGATGTTCCTTCTAGGTTGATGATTTTTGATGTTCCTTCTAGGTCTATGATTTTAGGAACTTGTCATGGCAGAACGTTAGCTATAGAAGGGAACTTTGAGATCATTTAGATCTCATCTTACTGAGGAAACTGAAATCCAAAGGAAAGCACATCACTCCAGGGCAGCTAGGTAGCATAATGAATAGGGCACCAGGCTTGGAATCAGGAAGACCTGAAATCAAAGCTGGCCTCAGACACTTATTAGCTATGTAACTCTGGGCAAATCACTTAACCGTGTTTGCCTCAGTTTCCTCATCTGTAAAAATGAGCTGGAGAAGAAATGGCAAACCGCTTCAGTATCTTTGCAAAGAAAACTCCAAAATGGGGTCATAGAGAGTCAGACATGACTGAAATGACTCAATAACAACAACTAACCCACCCGGCTCTTCTGTGGCAGAGTCTAAACCTAAACCCAGGCTGGCTCTCACTAGACCCTTGAGGGGGTCAAGGTATAACCTGTCTTGAGAATCTCTGAATGTATCCAGCACATTTACTTGAAAAGAGTAGCACAGGACTATGCAGAGAAGCAAGGCCTTTTTTAGCAGAAGACAACAGCAGGGAGGCAGGTCATACTAGCAGATCAATACGACAAGGTAAAATACAGACCCTATGCTCACATTGCCCTGAATTAAAATAAATGGGAATCAATAGGCTAAAAAAAGCCATAGATCCAATTAAGTAATTAAGGAATTGAGATTCTGTTGAGGTGAATTCATTGCCTATGGCTCAAGCTGCTTGGAGGACTCCGCTTTCTGATGGCACCAAAATGTCAGACTGAATGAAAAATCACTAGGAATAAAAATACAGAAGATTGCTGTGTTGAAGAAGTTTACTGCTATCTATCTATCTATCTATCTATCTATCTATCTATCTATCTATCTATCTATCTATAACATGTATATATGCATGTATATTTATATGTATGTATACATGTATAGTTATATGTGTATGTATACACACATACATGTATATATGTATTGGTATATATACATATACATATATGCACACATGCATACATGCATTTTATATATGCACAGAGATACACACAGACATAGACACATAGACACAGACAGACAGACAGACAGACACACACACACACACATATATGGGAGTGGTGGCCAGCGAGGTATGTGACTAGAGAGTCACAGGGTTGATGAGTGGAGCCATAATGAAATTCATTGACTTGTCATTTCCAGAAGCAATAATATTGTTGTCTTGATTACTGTTCCCACAGTGGGGGTGGGGTGGGGGGGGTTGTGAGAAGCAATAATAGTGTTGTCTTGATTACTGTTCCCTCAGTTGGGGGGGGGAGATGTCTGTAGGGTGGCATGGCATGGCATGTAGGGAAGATGGCAATGAAGCATGGTCAGTGGCTAGGGCTGGTAAACACTCTCTTATCAGGATGGCACAGCTCCAGGTAGGATCCAGATGGAAGACCGCAGCCATGGCAATTGCAGGACGGAATAGCAGGAAGGGACTGCGGTCAAGGCTAACTTTGCCCTTCTTTAGGCTCCCTAGATTGGAGAGGGTAGGTAGATCTAATTCTCTACTAATTGGAAGCAATCCTACCACTGGTTATCCTCATTTGGTTCTCTTAGGAGGCTCTTTGTAGGACTTATAACCCCAATACCACTCTAAATCATGCAGAGACAATATGGCAGGCTTAGCGTCAAGAGGCTTGGCTCCCCATTCTGACTCTGACACCAACTACCTGATAGTTGATCCACGGGCATTTACATTTTAATAACTGGCTCTGCAGAACCAATAAGAAGCCGTTAGGATCCAAAGTGACTTGGTACAGTTCAAGTACTACTAGAAGTTTTTTTCTCATATGTTTTGCATGATTTTCAACTTTTATCCTCCTCATGATATCTTCTTCACTCTCTTGCCCACTAACTCTTTCCTCAGCTTATCATCATCAACAATCATGTCTGAGGTCAACATAAGCAATAAGAGTTGCCATTTCTGTGACATTTTTACGTAAAATAATTCATATTGGTTATCTCATTTGGTTATTCTCAAAGATGTAACTATCCAATAGCTTTACTTCTTACTACCTGTTCGATCTTGCTCAAATCTTTTCACGGGCCTCAGTTTTATCTGTAAGACTGGGTGATCTGTAAGGTTTAATCAGGCTCTAAACATCCAGTGATTCTTATTTGACAGATGAAGAAAGTGATGCCCAGAGATATGAAATGTCTAATATAGGTCATGAATCTATAAAGTGATGGAGTCGGGAATTGAACCCAGGGCTCTTGATTTCCCATCCTGGGCTCTTTCTGCTGTGTTATGTTGAATCCCTAAATGATTATGTAGCCAGAAATTGAACTGAAAATGGCCAACACAGTGTGAAATTGGATTCCTAGAAAGTACAATCCTGTGAAATTTCATTCTAGGAACTGACTTAAGTATGATTGATATAGCAAGGTTGAGTTTTGTGTTGGTCTATGACTCATTCCAGAGCCTGTGGCAGTATTTATTTTACATGGTTCATGGATGTTATAGGTGAAGGGAGTGTTCCTATAAAGTTGTGTGTAAACAGGGTGGATAAATTGAAACACATTTCTCTGTTAATTTATGTCATTCTTTCCAAGATACCTTATCTTTATTTCTTTTTATGTTAAGTGGCCAGTGGCACCATAGTTCTATGCCTCCTACTGTCCACCTGGACCTCTCTGTTAAGCAGCTGATGATCTGTTATCATGTTCTTAATTTGCCAGAAAGTTGTAGGATAAAGTAGAAATTCAATTCAATTCAATTCACATAAAACTTCAATTATGATAATATAGTTTTGTTGTTCTGTCATTTCAGTCATGTCTGTCTCTCCCTGACCACCTTTTTGGGTTTTCTTGGTAGAGATACTGGAGTGGTTTGCCATTTCCTTCTCTAGTTCATTTTACAGATGAGGAAACTGAGGCAAATAGGGCTAAGTGACTTGCCCAGAGTCACGAAGCTAGTAAGTGTCTAAGGCCAAATTTGAACTGTTGTTCTACCCACTGTGCCACATAGCTGCCCCAAGATAAGATAGGCAGCAGTCCTATTGTGGAAAGCATCTATTGGATTCATAGTCATTTAGTCTGGGTTAGAATCCTGGCTCTCATTAATTAGTATCTGTGTGACAATGGGCAAGTCAAAGAGTGTTTATTAGCCTCAGTTTCCTTTTTGGGAAAATAGGGAACTTAGAATAGGATTTTAGAACAATAAGGGACCCCAGAGGACATCTGATCCAATGCCCTCATTGTACACATAGCAAGTGATTCTTGGTCAACTGAGTCCCCTAATTCATTTGATTATATTATAGAATGCAGACCTGTGTTAGAAGAAGGCATCTCCCAGGTTGCTGGGTGTATTCTCTGGCTCCTTGGACAAGGGACATGGATTTTGTTGGGATGGCACAGAAACCCCTTCTTGGTTCCCATGACCACATGGTTGTACAGATAATTGGCCAATGAGTATCATGGGTTTGGACTCTTATGAATGAATGCCACCCCTTCATACACAGCCTACCAGAAGAGCTATGGAAATGGCTCCACCTCATTTTGTGTCTTGTCTTTTGGGACTCTTCCAGCATTTTCTCTTCCTACATTTTCTCTACCTTCTCTACCTTCTGTCCCCTCTCAGTAAGGGGAGAGGAATTTCTCTACCTTTCACCTCACCAATAACGATGAGATTTGCTTGAGAAGCACATGATAGCAATCAGCCTGTGTTTGCCTAAGTGAGGCTGGGATGGGACCTTGAATCCCTGGGTGCCTTCTTTGGCCAGCTTCCTTACCTGAGCACAGGTCAATTACTAGAGATCCTTGAAAAATAGTCATTTTCAGCCTCATGGGCTTAGAATTCTAGAACTCTAGATTTTGGTATCAATTTACCAGAGGAAGAAGAATCTCCTCAAAGAAAACATGAACATTACCAGGATCGCCCTACATGTGAAGGACAAGAGAAAGCCATGCTTGGCTTACCAACTCAGACCAGGGGAGGTCTGAGGTGAATGTGAAATATCTGTTCCACAATCTCATAAATGACTTTCACCTTTGTGTTGGAGAGAAGTATAATGAATATTACTGGAGCAGAAAAGGAGTCAGCAATGGTCTTGCAGAGAGGCTGCCCTTAGACTTGGCATACCCAATTTTTCTAGTTTTTTTAAATCACTTCCCCAAGTCAATATCATTGGAGTCACATTACCTTTTATACCAAGGCAGTAAAGGTCTGCAGGCTTAATTTGCTCTTTAATTTGTCTCTCTGGGGAGTCCATAAGATTTTCCCTTCCTTTTACTTGGAACATTAAAAAAAATATCTTGTGGTTTCAATTATGATAAGAATGTCAATATTTATGTGTCTCAGTTCCTGCAGTAAAATATCTGACCATATCACCATCCTACTCAATAAACTCCAGTGGCTCCCTAGCCACTCCAGGACCAAATATGAAATCCTCAGTTTGGATTTCAAAGCCTTCCATAACCAACCCCCGCCCCCAACCTCTTCCAGTTTTCTTATACCTTACTCTTCCCCCACCAACATACTTTTTTATCAGATGACATTGGCCCCTTTACTATTCACTGAACAAGACAACCATTTCTCAGCTCTGGACATTTTCTCTGGCTATCCCCATGTCTAGAATTCTCTCCCTCCTCATCTACTTCCTGGCTTCCATGGATTCCTTCAAGTCCCAACTTGTGGGGAGCCAGCTATATCCTGTTTTGGCCTCTTAGACCTCTGCAAGGCAGGGTCAATTGAAAATGGGCCTATTCATGGCAAGGCCAGTTTTAGGATAAGAAGACTTGGCAAAGAAAACCTGCTTTTGTAGCTGGTTACCCACATGGGTGATGACAGAAATATTTCAGTCTGGTTATCTATATG
>CM053625.1:42082420-42114093 GCA_028646595.1 Phalanger gymnotis
TTTGTGTAAATGTATGGAGATGGGAGATAGCATGTCATTTGTGAGGAACAGTAAGAAGGCCAGTTTGGCTGAATTAAAAACTAAATAGGAGGATGTATAAGGCTGGGGCAGTAGGGTTGGAGGCAGATTGTGAAGAACTTTATATATTAAGAAAAGAATGCTCTAGGGGCACCTAGGTGGCACAGTGAGTAGGGCACTGGTCCTGGAGTCAGGAGGACCTGAGTTCAAATCCAGCCTCAGACACTTGACACACTGACTAGCTGTGTGACCTTGGGCAAGTCACTTAACCCCAATTGCCCTGCCTTCCCTCTCCAAAAAATCAATTAAATAGATAAATAAAAAGAAAAAAAAGAAAAGGAGTCTTTGATTCAACTTCTGGGAGCCAAGATGGTGGAGCAAGCAGTAAGTCACTGTAACTCTCCCACATTCACCTCCAAACAACTACAAAATAGCACCCTAAAACAAATTTGGTAACAGCAGAACCAGCAAAAAGACAGAGTACAATAATCTTTGAGCCTAAGAAACTTGGAAGATTGGCAGAAAAGATTTGTCTCACTTGGGAGAAAAGGCACAGTCTAGTACAGGAAGCATGCCAGCAATCCCCACCTCAGTAAACCCGAAGGAGATCCTGAGTCCCAGTTCATGGAGCAGAACCTGCCGTGCACCTCAGTGTAGCCATGGGAATAGGGAGACTTCAGCTCTGAGAATTGCCACTTGCTTCATTGTAGCTCTGAGCCAACAGACAAACCTCCAGGTGCCAGACCACCATGTATTTCAGTGTAGCCCTGGGGCAAACAGGTAGATACCAACCCTATGGGTGCCTAAGCAAACAGGCAGGGGCAGGAGGAACATCACATGCTTCAGTGCAGCCTTGGGAAAACAGGCAGCTGACAGTGGCCAGACCACCAAGTGTTTCAGTGTATCCCCAGGGAAATGCAGAAACACCCCACCAGCCTCAGCACATGCCAGACACCAGCACCAGAACCCTGGCTCAGCACCAGGTAAGCTGCCAGGTGTAGCCTTTAGCAGTGCCAGCCACCCCATCCCACCACCTCTGCACAGCAACAGACACAAGGGCCCCCTGTGGGCCTCAGGGCAACATCAATGTAGCACTCCATAAACATCGAGTGCCTGCAGCCCCAGGCACAAGAAGGCTGAGGTGATGTCCCTTCCACCCCGAGAGCAGAGATCACATTAAAAAGACAGGAAAAAGGCCAAAAAAAGATGAGCAAACAACAACTCAGAAAGAATCTGACCATAGAAAGTTATTACGGTGACAGGGAAGACCAAGAGAAACCCAGAAGGGGACAACACTGTAAAGATACCTACAGACAAAATCCCAAAGTGGTCTCAAGCCCAGAAAGAACTCATGGAAGAGCTCAAAAAGGAACTTAAAAGTTACATAAGAGAGGTAGCAGAAAAATTGGGAAAAGAAATGAGAGTGAGGCAAGAGAATTATGAAAAAGGAGTCAACAGCTTGGAAAAAGAAAACAACTCCTCAAAAAGTATAATTGGCCAAATAGAAAAAAAAAGAGTACAAAACCTAAGTGAGGAAAAACAACTCCTTAAAAGTCAGAATTGGGCAAGTGGATGCTAATGACTCTATGAGACAAATTCAAAAGAAAGAAAGAAATGGAAAGAATGTCAAATACCTCATGGGAAAAACAACTGATCTGGAAAATAGATGTGGGAGAGATAATGTCAGAATCATTGGACTACCTGAAAACCATAATCAAAAGGAGGACCTGGACAGCATCTTTCAAGAAATTATCACAGAAAACTACCCTAATATTCTGGAACCAGAGGGCAAAATAGGCATTGAAAGAATCCACCGATCACGTCAGGGAAGGGATCTCAAATTAAAAACTCTAAGGAACATTATAGCCAAAATTCAGTACTATCAGGTCAAGAAAAAAAAATACTGCAAGTGGCTGCAAAGAAACAGTTCAATTATTGGGAAGCCATGGTCAGGAATACACAGGACTTGGCAGCTGCAACATTAAAAGATCAGAGGTCATGGAACATGATATTTTGGAAGGCAAAGAAGCTAGGACTATAATCGACAGTCACTTACTCAGTGAAATTAAGCATACTACATCAAGGGAAAATGATCATTCAATGAAATAGAAGAATTTCAAGCTTTCATAAGAAGACCAGAATTAAGTCAAAAATTTGATCTCTAATATCAAGACCCAAAAGAAGCCTAAAAAGGTAAAAAGGGAAAAGAAAACATAAGTGATTCAATGGAGCTAAACAGTTTATATCCTTACAGGGGAAGATGATATTTGCAATTCTTAGAAATTGTTTCACTAATAGTACAGCTAGAAGGAATATAGATAGACAGAGGGTATGGGTATAAGGTAAATTTGAGGGAATGACATAAAAATGACGTAAAAATAATGAGGGGATGAGAAAGAGGAGTACACTAGGTGCAGGAGGAAGGGAGAGATAGAATGGGGTAAATTCTTTCATATGAAGAGGATGAAAAATCTAGTACAGTGGAGGAGAAGATGGGAGGGTGGGCGATGGGCATCACTTGAATCTTGCTTTCATTAGTATTAGCTCAAAGAGAGAATAATGTACACAATCACTTGAATATAGAAATCTATCTTACCTGATAGGGAAGTAGGAGGGGAGGAGATTAAGTAAAGGCAGTGGAGGGGACTGACAGAAGGGAGGGCAGATTGGGGTATGTGGTACACAGAATCAGAACACTGGTGAGGAGGAAAGGGTGAAAGGAGAGAGGACAAAGAGGAAGAAAAATAGGATGGAGGGAAATACACAAGGAATGAGATGAACTCTCCCATAAAATGAAAGCGGGTAGCAGAGTACGACATGTTGTTTACAAGAAGCACACTTGAAGCAGTGAGATACATGTAGTGTAAAGGTAAGGGGATAGAGCAGAATCTTTTATGCTTCAGCTGAAATAAAAAAAAAAGCAGGGGTAGCAATCTTGATCTCAGACAAAAGCAAAAATAGACTTAGTCAAAAGAGGTAAGGAAGGAAACCACATCTTGCTAAAAGGGTACCATAGACAATGAAGCAACATATACTAAACATATATGCACAAAGTAGTACGGCATCCAAATTCTTAAAGGAGAAGTTAAGTAAGTTACAGGAAGAAATAGGCAGCAAAAATATTCTAGTGGGAGACCTCAACTGTACCCTCTCAGAACTCAATAAACCCAACCAAAAATTAACAAGAAAGAAGCTAAGGAGATAAATATAATATTAGAAAAGTTAAATATGACAGACCTTTGGAGAAATGTGAATGGCAACAGAAAGGAATGTACTTTTTTGTCAGTAGCACATGGCATTCGCACAAAAATCAATCATGTACTAGGGCACAGAAACCTCAAAATCAAATGTAGAAAGGCATAAATATTAAGTGCATTCTTTTCAGATCATAATGCAATAAAATTACATTAAACAAAGGGCAGTGGAAAGATAGATTAAAATTAATTGGAAACTAAACAATCTAATCCTAAAGAATAAGTGGATCAAAGAACACAGAAACAATCAATTTCATTAAAAAGAAAGACAATAATGAGGCAGCATACCAAAATTTATGGGATGCAGCCAAAGCATTACTTAGGGGAAAATTTATTTCTCTAAATTCTTACATCAACAAAATAGAAAAAGAAGAGATCAATGAATTGGGCATACAACTAAAAAACTAGAAAAAGAATGAATAGGTGGAGGAGTCCTACCAAATGTCTTTTACGACATAAATATGGTACAGATAAGAGCTAAAAGAGAAGAAAATTTATAGACCAATTTCCCTAATGAATACTGATGCAACTATTTTGAACAAAATACTAGCAAGCCAATTACAGCAACAGATCACAAGGATTATGCACTATGATCCAATGGGATTTATTGTAGGAATTCAGGATTGGTTCAGTGCTAGGAAAACTATCAACATAACTGACCATATCTATAACAAAACCAACAGAAATTGTATGTTTATCTCAATAGATGCTGAAAAAGCTTTTGACAAAATACAACACCCATTCCAATTAAAAAGAATAGAGAGCATAGGAATAAATGGAGCATTTCTTAAAATGATACAGTATCTATCTAAAATCAACAACAAGCATTATCTGTAATGAGGATAAATTAGAAGCCTTTCCAGTAAGATCAGAGGCGAGGCAAAGATGTCCATTATCACCACTATTATTCAATATAGAACTATAAATGTTAGCTATAGCATAATTAAGGAATTAGAATAGGCAATGAAGAACCAAAACTATAACTCTTTGCAAATGATATGATGGTAGACTGAGAGAATCAACTAAAAAATTCTTGAAATAATTAACAACTTTAGCAAAGTTGCAGGATATAAGATAAACTAACATAAATCATCAGCATTTCTTAATACGATCAATAAAGCCCATTAACAAGAGATAGAAAGAGAAATTCCATTTAAAACACCTGCAAACAATATAATATACTTGGGAGTCTATTTGCCAAGACAAATCCAGGAACTATATGAACACAATTACAAAATACTTTTCACACAAATAAAGTCAGATGCAAATAATTGGAAAAATATCAGTTGTTCATGGGTATGCTGAGCCAATATACTAAAAATCACAATTCTGCCTAAACTAATTTATTCAGTACAGTGCCATACCAACCAAACTACCAAAACATTATTTTATAGAGCTAGGAAAAAATACATCTAGAAGAACAAATTGTCAAGAATATCAAGGGCATTAATGAAAAAAATACAAAGGAAGGTGGCCTAGTAATAGCAGATTTCAAACTATTTTATAAAGCAGTAATCATCAAAACTATTTGATACTGGCTAAGAAATAGAGTGGTGGATTAGTGGAATAGATCAGGTACACAAGTGTTTCAACAATTCGACTAGCAGCTGCCGTGGGGGTGAAAAACCAACACAAGCCCTACAACAAGAATGCTGCAAGCACATGTTCTTTTGATCTGCTTTACTAAGGAAAGTAGCATTAAGAGGTTAACAGTCTTATTTCATTCCAACATACAAATATAATTCACTTAGTTCAGGGGAAAAAGCCAGCACCCTGAACTTCAGAGCAAATAAAAACAAATTACAAACATACGTTATAAACAGACCAAATACAAACACTTTTCATAGTTACTAAGAAGTTATCAACATCTGAGTTCAGGAGCCAGGGAGCTGATAACAATGGCTGGCCCAGAGTCACACACCACTCCTCCTGTGGCACAGCAAATAACTCTGTTCTCTCTTTTTATACACTCTTTAGCCATCATCAAACTTCGACTGAGCAACCAGAACTTAGGCTCCTACTATTGGCTCTGGTCTTAGCAATTTCTCTTAGGGCTCTGGGGGCTTCATGCCCAAATCGGCTTAGCACCTAGTAATTAGGGGTTTGGGCCTGGGGTTTAGCACCTAGTTAGACTTAATCAAAGAGACTTAATAAATTTATCATTCTAAAACAGTAAAATGGTCCCAATTTAACTGATATTACAACAAGACAAAGGAGTCAATGACCATAGTAATACAATGTTTGATAAACCCAAAGACCCCAGCCTTTGGAATAAGAACTCACTCATTTGACAAAAACTGCTGGGAAAACTGGAAAACGATAGGACACAAACTAGGCATAGCCCAACATCTCACACTGTATAGAAAGAGAAGGTCAAAATGGGTGCATGATTTAGACATAAAGGGTGACACCATAAGCAAATTAGATGAGCAAGGAATAGTCTACCTGTTAGTTCTATGGAGAAGGGAAGAACTCATGACAAAACAGAAGATAGCATTACAAAATATAAAATAGAAAATTAAAATAAAAAAGCTTTTGTACAAACAAAACCAATGCAATCAAGATTAGAAGGACAGCAGAAAGCTGGGAAACAATCTTTACAGTAAGCATCTCTGATAAAGGCCTCATTTCTCAAATATATAGAGAACTGAGTCAAATTTATAAGACTAGAGTCATTCCCCAATTGATAAATGGTCAAAGGATATGAACAGTTTCAGATGAAGAAATCAAAGCTATCTCTAGGCATATCAAGAAGTGCTCAGAATCACTTTTGTTTAGAGAAATGAAAATTAAAACAACTCTGAGGCACTACCTCAGACTTATCAGATTGGTTAATATGACAAAAAAAGAAAATCATAAACATTGGAGAGGATGTGGGAAGATTGGGGCACTAAGGTACTGTTGGTGGAGTTGTGAACTGATCTAACCATTCTGGAGAGCAATTTTGAACTATGCCTAAAGGGCAATCGAACTGTAGATATCCTTTGATCCAGCAATATCACTACTAGGCTTGTATCTCAAAGAGATTAAAAAACGGGAAAAGGACCTACATGTACAAAAATATTCATTAGCAGCCCTTTTCTTGGTGGCAAAGTATTAGAAATTGAGGGGATGTCCATCAATTGTGGAATGGCTGAATAAGTTGTGGTATATGATCATAATGGAATCATGGGATGAGAAATGAAGAGCAGGAAGATTTCAGAAAAACCCAGAAAGACTTGTACAAACTGGTACTGCAACATTGTGTGGTAATCTTGAATAAATGACTCAGCTCTTCTTAGCAACACAATGAACCAAGACAAGTACAAAGGACGCATGAAGGAAAACGTATTCACATCTAAATAAAGAACTGACTGACACTGAATTCAGATTGAAACATACTTTTTCCCACTTACTTTATTTTTTGTGCTTTTTTCCTTTTGTCCTGTTTCTTCTTTCACAACCGTGACTAATATGAAAATATGGTTTACATTATAGCTCATGTATAACATATCAAACTGCTTAAATTTTTGGAAGAGAGGAGGGAAGAGAAGAGGAGAGAGAGAAAAATTTGGAAATCAAAATCTTGTAAAAATGAATGCTAAAAATTGTGTTGACATGTAATTGGGGAAAAATACTATTAAAAAAGGCTTTGCAAAAAAAGAAGGAAAAAGAGTTTTTGTTTTTTAAAGGGACCTACTGAAGTTTGTTGAGTAAGGGAGACTTGTGGTTAGACCTTTGATTTAGAAATATCACTTTGGTGAGGAAACCTTGGGTAGAAAGCAAGGACTCACATTTTTAAGATTTTTTAATTGTTTGAATTTTAAGATTCTGATGTGAGTACAACATAATATGTAGGCATGAGACAATAGAATGAAAATATTATTTATTCACTGTAACCCTGTATGAGGTTCAATATAGGGACTGATTTGAATAGTATAAGAAGAAAATTTGACTATAGCACTTAGAATTTGTTGGCCTGGTGGGATAAGTGTTATAAGGCACCAGTGCACACAAGATTTTCAAAGAATTTCAGGCTCTCTGATCCTAAGGTTGATACCAAGGTATGGTTTCAAGCTGAAAGACAGTGGGATGATGTAAGGACTCCAGAGGGGGTCACACCATGTGATCCAAGGGCTCACTTATTCAAATTTTGCCACTGAAAAGCAACAGGTATTTGGGCGTCATGGAGGCACACTGAGATTTTTCTAAAACAAAATAAAAGTTAATATAATTCATGAGAAATTCAATAATTATTCCAGTTCTCTTAATGAGTTATGTGATCTTGGTCAAAGCACGTCTTTTTGCTAGACCTCAGAGTTCTCATCTGTAAAATGAAGGGAGTGATCTGTCTTTTCTGATCTGGGGAGAGAATTGTGCCTCCGGGGAAGTTTATAATTGCAATCTGCTAGAAAGCAGTAGATCTGCAGGCCTCACCAGAGGGTTTGAGCTATAGGCATTGTAACAATGGTCCCAGGAGCTGAGTTCCTGGATACCCATACAGGGTATTGGGAATGGAGCACTGGAGGATAATAAGTGGGACCTACAAGTAGTGACCACCATTTCATGTAAGCTAAGAGGAACCATGGCTTCTTCTTTTTTCTCAAGCTCCAACCAGGACATTACTTAAGGTAATAAAGACTCTATGAATATCTGGATAGAATGTTTCCTAATAGGAAGGAAGTATCTCTTGATTGTCTCTGGATTTGGATGTGAATTCTTTATTTTTTAAACAAAAAGGGTATATGTTTTGACTCTTACGAACCTCAGTGCTTGGAAGGGGATGCTAGTGACTACTCATGGGTAGTGACATATACTAATGTTCCTAAATTTCACCAGGGTAGGGAGAAAGGGTTAAAGAAGGGAGAGGTCTCCAAACTGTACTTGGGCCCTTCATATGACAAGGAAGTCTCTCATGCAACAACAATAATTTTATTAAATAATATTTATTGCTAAACATCACTCTCTATATGTAATATTTGCTGCTATTATGAATCACCATCATAATAATGATGGGCATATTCTCTTCCCCTCCCCCCATGGACCCAGTATATTCTATCCATATGGATGGTAAAAATGAAAATGAAAACCTACCACGAAGGGTTAATTAGTGAAAATGCAGAAATGACTTTCACATTATTCTATCTCAAAGGGCTTTTGTGGACTAGAAAATTTCTTTCTTTGTCTTTCTACACTCCCCAAGGACTAATAAGCTGTTTTTTTTACTTCTTCTTGCCTCGAACGGAGCCTTGGCACAGATGAGAATAAAAGGTTTCTTTAACTAGGGTCAGTATAATTGGGTTTTTAATTGAGTGATTCCTTCCTTTATTTCAGGGCCCGATGGTTTACTCATACTGTCCTGAGGCATTGAAGTATACCCTGGCATCATGACTTCCTATACCAGAGAAAAGGTAAGTTTTTTATATTGCTTGAAGAACTGAGCTCCAGAGTTTGATGGTCTTTGCTTGGTTTCTGTTTATGCTCAAGAGAAGAGCAGAGGGGCAGAGGAATCAATAGTTTGTTCCCTCTATGGAGTTGCTGTTCATTTTCCGTAACTGGCTGGATATTGCTGTGTCCTAGTGTGATATGCCTTTACTTTCCAGTGGGACTTTGAAAAACTCAAGGCATGTATCTGAAGAAAAAGTTAGGTTTTAGCCTTCTGGGATCATCATCTTTCAAAAGATATTTTAAAATAATAGAACTATAGAATGTCAGAGCTAGAAGGGGCCTTAGAATGTAAAAATAAAATATTTGGAATGTAAAATGTAGAAAACAGAACACCATAACTGACTTGGGACACAGGATATAAATGTTACAGGTAGAAGAGAACGTGGGACATGGAATGTCGGATCTGGAAAGAACTTTAGACTATACAGCTTAGTGTATAATTTTATAGCTGCGAGCATTTACTTATTCAAATTTGCCACTGAATATTAACATGCGTTTTGGTGTCATAGATATACATTGAGTTTATTCAAAACAAAAGTCAACATAATTCAATGAGAAATTCAATAATTATTCCAGTTCTTCCCTTAACAAGATATGCAATCTTGGTCAAAGCACTTCCTTTTGTTATACTTCAGGGTCTTTATCTGTAAAATGAAGGGACTGAGCTAGGATGTCCTTTGTCTGACATTTTATGTTTTAAGTCACCTTTCAACTCTAACACTTTATGTTTTATGTTCTAAGGGCACTTCCAGGTTGGGCATTCTATTTTCTTAGTTCCCTTCTGCCCTGACATTTAGAATATTAAATTTATGTTCCCAAGTTATATTTTTATCACCAACATTTTACATCATAAATTACTTTTCACTTCTGACTTTCTATGATTCTTTTATGATGCATCTCTTCCCTCTTGTCATGGAAACTTGTATAAAAAGATAGCTCTCCAGGGATGTTTAAAACAGCTAGTTTTTAAAAAATCAATCAACCAAAAAGCAGTTATGAAATATCTGTTATTTGCCAAATACTTTGGTCTCCCCCCAGGCGGATAAAAAATTCCCATCTCCAAGTAGCTAATATTTTATCAGGAGCAATAATATGTACACTTATAAGTAATAAATTAAAATATACACAAATTAAATTCAAGATAATTTGGATTTAGGAGAGGCACTAGCAGTTGGGGGAATTAGCAAAGCCTCCTATGAGACTTGGGTGATGAGTCTGGTGAGCATGGGAGGCTAATCTGTGATGGAGAATCAAATGAAACAACCTACAAGGGGCTCTAGGAATTCAATCACCAGCCTGGCTGGCTCTTTCAGATGCCGCCTACTCCAGCTTTAATAAATATATGACTCAAAACTCTTCACCATAGGTAACCTGACTCAGAGTTTTGGCCTTAATATTTAAACTGGATGTCAAAGAGCACTCAAAGTGACCTGATTTTTCTAGGGACTGAGAAAAAAATAAAAGGAAATGAACCTTATCAAGCGAGATGAAAGACAGGTTGAATAAACTGCCTTCAAGGGACATGAAGACATCATATGAGTGAGTAAATACTTTGACAAAGAACAAGATGAGAGGTAATATATTTGACTGGAATCAGGAGGGATTTGGGTTAGACATACTCTATCTTCTAGCACACGCCGAGACCTGGGTCCCCTGGTTTGGGTGTTGTCTTTCGTGCTTGAAGAGGATCAAAATGATATCACAGTGTCAGGGTGGAGGTACAGTATGTCTAGCTATGGCTGATCAGACCAATGCAAGGTCAGAAGGTTCTACCACAGATTGGGCACAAATAGTCCATATGAACATTTGAAGTGGAGATGTTTCTAAATTTGTCCATCTCACATTTCTTTTGAGCTACTTAAATTTGGCTTTCTCATAGAACACAGTGCCTTCTTTAATGCCACCCTTTCGAATGTACCTTCTTTTACTCTTTTCTTCTCCTTCTCCTGCCCTCATTGATCCTGTTGGGAAGTTGAGGTACTTCTTTCTTCCTGTTGCCACTTTCTGATTCTCTCTTTACTGCTATCACTCAACATCTCCTTTGGTTTTTACCCAATTGATATCTGGTGGCTATTAATGACTTCCCTCCAGGACATACTTATACCTTTCTCAATTAATTTAGTGTCTGTTTCATAGTCTCTCTCTCCACTCAGCTCCTACTCATGTGCTAGGGAGCTACAACATGCACGTTGTTGTTTCCTCAACCACTCTAACTTTTCAGTTCCTTAATATGCTCAACTCCCATATACCTCTATGCTATGTCTTCCCAATGTACCTTTAGGACTGTGTCCTTGCCTTTTCTTTACCCATATGTGTTTTGCTTTTGTGTTCACGAGCTACGAAATTCCTTTATCTTGTTATAATCTTTCTTGACTCTCAAATTCCTTGCTCCCTTATCGCATTTCCGTTTTTACCTTAGCGAACCTCAACTCTGGATTACTCACATTATTTACTTCTGTTCCTTCTCATGTGCTGCTGAATGCAGCTGGAAGAAGTTATGTAACTACTCTCCCTGGGTCTATTACAAATTTATGTTACCTAATTTCAATAGGACTCTCATTCCAGCAAGACAAATCTTCTATTCCTCCATAATGGATTAGCTGTCCCATGGTTATAACAAACAATTTCTTCTCAAGTCTCCCATAACATCCCTTCTCTGCTGAGGATCTCGCTTCATACTTTGCTAAGAAAAATCAACACTATTCTCCTTGATCCCCCTCTTCTTCCCCTCTCCTATTGTTGATATCATCTTCCACTATGTCCACTTTTACTCTAGTCTCTGATGAAGTATTGAACCTCTTTCTTGACAAGGTCAACCAATGGGTTCAATTACCATCTTGATGCTAAAGACTTTCCAAATTATATATTCAGATTTGGTTGTTTCCCTAACTTCTGTTCCTGCATCACAAGTAGCCTAGACATTTTGAACTGGCTGTTCTATTGCTCTAACTCATGATGTCCAAAATAGTACTCATCATCTTTACCACAAATCCATTCCTGTTACAAATTTCTATTTCAGTATCGAAGGCATGATCCTAGATTGAAACTACAATGTTGTCCTCAACTCTTCATTCTCACTTAACTCCACATATCCATTCAGCTCATTTCTATGTTTCTATCTTTTTTATTACTCCCCTCCACTTCCGCAGCCATCACTCTAGTTTAGACCCTCATCTCTTGCTTGTACCATTTTAGCTAGTTTCCTATACTCAGATCTCTCCTTATCTGAATTCATACTTCACATAGTTGCCCAAATGATATTTTTAAAGAGCAAATCTCTTTAATTTTAAAGAGAAAATTTCCTATTTAATAAATTTCAATGACTCCTTTTTACTTATAGCAATGATTCTCAAACTTTTTGGTCTCTGGATACCCTTAAAATGATTGAAGACTCTATAAACTTTTGTTTATGTGGATTATATTTATTGATATGTGTATTAAAAATTAAACTGATAAAATTTAAATGTACTAAATGTTAAACATTTTAAAATATTAAGTGTATTTTAAATTTTAAATACAAAATTTAAAATATTTATTAATTGAAAATAACAATAATAAACCCATTGCATGGTAATAAATGACATATTTTAATGAGGAATGGCATTGTCTTTTTTTTGTTTTTTGCAAGTCTGTTTGATGTGTGATTAAATAGAATGCTGCTGGATCCTCACATCTGCTTCTGCATTCAGTCTCTTGTGGTATGTAGTTTTGGTTTAAAAAATACGTAAAAAATCTCGTATCACACAAATATATGACTCAAAAGGGGAAGAGTATTTTAATAGGCAAATGGTATCTTATTATTATAATGAAAATAGTTTTGATTTTGTGGACCTCCTGAAATAGTCTTAGGGTTCCTGAACCACACTTTGAGAACTGCTGAATCATTATAAACTCCTCTATTTGACACTTACAGCCCTTAGCAATCATTCCTACCTTTCCCATCTTCTTGCTCATTTCTCAACTCCTTGTTTATTGTCCAGTCATTTTGTACCACTTGCTGTTTCTCACACACAGTACTCTAACTCTTGTGTCTATGCTTTTGGAATGGTTATTCCTCCATACCTAGAATCATCTCACCTTTGCCACTTGGAATACCTAGTTTATGCTCAGACACTACCCTCTGCAAGAGGCTTTTCCTGATTGTTCTTCCACTTCCTCTTTTCTCTCTTCTCTAAGTCCTCTCAACTGTTAAGGGTTCCTTTCCATTTTTTTTTATTCCCAGTACCTAGCTCAGTACTGGACACATAATAGGAACTTTTCTTGTTGATTAATTCAAATTAGGTTGCTAGGAAGTATGGTAGATGTAACAGTGTTTCATCTGGACCCGGGGTCAAGAAATCCTGAGTTCAAATACAGCTTCAGGCTCTTGCTAGTTTTGTGATCCTGGACAAGTCACTTAACTTATGCTGCCTCAGTTTTCTCTTCTATACAATGGGGATAATAGTATCCACCTCCCAGGATTATTGTGAGGATCAAGTGAAATATTTGCAAAATCCTTTGCTAACATTAAAATGCTATATAAATGCTAACTATGATGATGACTAACTAATCTGCTTCTAGGGTAATTTATTTCTCAGCTCTGCTTTTGACTCTCTGTGCATTGCCATCATTCCCCCACCTCCCTTGCCCCAGGAAGCCACTCCTACCTTCATGCCCTGTTTTTTAGCTCTCTTTCGTGTGTGGGTTTTCCACATTAAAGAAGAGGCTTCTGAGGGCAAAGGATGCCTTTTCTTTTGCTTGTATTTGTAGCACAGTGTCTGGTACATAATAAATGTTTAATAAATACTTGTTGACTATATGAATATAATGGAATACTATTGTATTAGAAGAAACGAAAGGAATGGTTTCAGAGAAAGTTGGGAAGATTTATGTGATCAGATGCAGAGTGAAGTTAGCAGAAATAGGAAAATATACTCAATAACAACAATATTATTCAGACAAACAACTTTGAAAGACTTGAGAACTCTTATCTGGATGGGATAGATGTTAGGTTGGGTGCTGGGCCAGACAATGACCACTTGTTTTCCATTTCCGCTATAACTTAGAAGTTGTTGCTGTTTAGTTGTTTCAGTCATGTCTGGCTCCTTATGACCCCTTTTTGGGGTTTTCTAGGCAAAGATACTACAGTGGTTCACCATTTCCTTCTCCAGCTCATTTTACAGAGGAGGAAGCTGAGGCAACAGGGTTAAGTGACTTGCCCAAGGTCACACAGCTAGTAAGTTTCTGAGGCTGGATTGGAAATGAGTTCTCCCTGACTTTAGGTCCAGTGCTCTATCCATTGTGCCACCTAGTTGCCTGAATCATTATAGTATTGATTAATTTTTCTTATTGTCAATTAGCAATCTTTAATATCTCAGACTACATTATTAATGGACATCTAGTAATTGGCAGCAGTATCATGAGCTGTCTGCTTGCCGGATGCTAATGATCAAATTTCTTTTTAAAGCATCTGACATTTTTAGTACAACAGTCTCTGAAATTGTTTTGAATATGAATGCTGCCACAGAGATGAAATGCTTTTGAAAGGATTGTAAACCAAGTGAAGCAATAATCAACATCATATTTCATGGAGCAGTAGACACCCTTTTCTTATTTATCATCTTTATTAATAATCCAGAGGGGTCAGTAAACAAAAGTGTAATATAAAATTGGGACAGGTAGGTGGAACAGTGGTCCGAAGTCAGAAAAAAAATCATCTTTATGAGTTCAAATCTGGCCTCATACACTTATTTGCTGTGTGACCCTGGGGGCAAGTCTCTTAACCCTGTTTGCCTCAGTTTCCTCATCTGAAAAGAAGCAGGAGAAGGAAATGGCAAGCTGCTCCAGTATCTCTGAGAAGAAAAGACTAAAAGGGTTCACAAAGAGTCAGAAGCAATTTCAACAACCACCACAACAAGTGAGATTGCATTAATTTGGGCTCTGCTGCTATAGAATTGGTGATAAATAGAGAACATAGACTGTTAGAGCTGGAAGGGAAATTAGAAGGAGCCACCTGATCTATTTCACTCTTGTCACCTAGCAGTCTTTAATATCTTGGAATGATGGATAGAGAAACAAAATAAACCAAAACCAAAACCTCTTTTATCTGTAAATTTGATAGATTAAAAAAAAACCAACAAAAATCAACTGAGATCCAGAGAGGGGAGGAGACTTATTTAAGAGCACAGAGCAAGTTGGTGACACATTTGGATTTAGAACCTAAATATCCTGAGTAAGATAGTCTGGTGCTCTACCTCCTTGTAGGCAGGAAGGGGCTAAGTCCTGCCTTTGAACCATCATGGAACAAAGGCTAACCATGCAAATAATAATGTAAGCAAGATTATGTTGAGTATGTTTAAATTGCCTGAGGGAATAAATTATAGTTGTGTACCCTAATGTACATGGCATCTAACTGAGGCAGCTGGTTGGCTCAGTGGATAGTGCAGTGGGCCTGGAGTCAGGGAGACCTGAGTTCAAATCTGGCCTCAGACACTTACTAGCTATATAACCCTGCTCAAGTCATTTAACCTCTGTTTGCCTTAATCCATGCTAGAAGGAAATGGCAAATCACTCTAGTATCTTTGTCAAGAAAACCCCAAGGACAGTATGGTCCATGAGGTCATGAAGAGTCAGACATGACTGAACAACAATCCTATAGTACCCATCTACTTAAAAACATTTGAACAGCTAATTACGCATTCAGTACAAACAAACAGATTTGTTTTTTTGAGCAACTACTATGGGCATTGTCTTCTGTTCGGCTATTGAGTGGAATAGAAAGATAAACAAAATGCAGTCCTTGCTCTCAAGGATGTTATAGTCTAGCTTGTTTATACAATATAATAATAACAGCCAGCACTTATGCAGTGCTTTAAAGTTTGCCAAGTACTTGTCATGTTATCTCATTTGATTCCCACACCAACCTTGTGAGATAAGTGCTACTATTGTTTCCTTTTTACAAATGAAGGGCAAGCCAGGTGGCGCAGGGGATAGAGTGCCAGGCCTGAAGTCAGGAAGACTCATCTTACTCAGTTCAAATCTGGCCTCAGACACTTACTAGCTGTGTGACCCTGGGCAAATCACTTAACCCTTTTTGCCTTAGTTTCCTTATCTGTAAAATGAGCCAGAGAAGGAAATGACCACATGACTGAAATGACTGAACAACAGATTTTACAAATGAGGAAACTGAGGCAAGGAAAGGTTAAGTGATTTGCTTAGGCTCATTCAGCTCATATAGTTTCTGAGACAGTATTTGAACTTAGATCTTCTTGACTCTAAATCTAGCTCCTTTGTACCACCTAGCTGTATCAACAATAATGACATGCATTTATTCTTACTGCTACATTAAAGCAAGCATCTAAAGAAAAATACTGGATATCTTGTTAATGGAATTTAACTTTCTGAATTGATTTGAAAACAATATAATTGTATTTTTAGTTTTCTTTTATTTAGACTTCCCATTAAATGAAACATGTCTTTTCTAGTAGTAGACCAATTTAATGAACTTATAAATAGACACACATTTTAACAAGAAAGATAAAATATAAGAAGTAAGAATTATTCAGTCAGATGACAGCAATTTATTAAACTTCTACTATGTTTAGAACACTGCTAGACATAGCTAAATAAAATATAGTCTCTGTCTTCAAGAAGCTGATGTCAAATAGGGGAAATGAGACATTATTTAATTAAATTTGTCAAATTTAATTCAACAAGTATTTATTAAGTGCTACTTTATGGAAAATATTATGATGGGCACTAAAGAGGACAGAAGATGAAGCAAGGTGAGCTCTTTCCCTTAAGGAGATTACAATTTGTTATGGTTCTTATCTTTGCAGTAAAGTAGGTCCCCTAAGAAAACATATTTCAAAATACTTAGGTGATGAAATATGAACAGAAATTTGACTTTTCATTTGGTTGAGTGGCTTGAGCTGAGACAACCTCCATCTACCTCGGAAGGAGGTCTTTCATATTATATCTACGTAGACAACAAAGAACTTTACATACATTATTTCATGTGATCTTCACAACAGATTTATAGAAACACAGTAACTTTAAGAACAATTTCTCTAAGTAAGCATGAATACAAAGGGAACACAGACAAGAAGATTTTCTCTACTTCTGAAAGCAGATATCAATGTACAACATCAAGGATAATATTTCATTTCCAGGATAATTATCAAACCTTAGTTAACAGGATCTCTCTGTGTCAATGATCTTGGTCAGTGGCTGTATTTTTCAATGAACTAAATAATCATGATTTCTGTAACCTATAATTATCACATAGTGACAAGGAATTTATTTGACAAATAGATCATATAATTTACAGAGAGATGACACATGCTTCTGGATATTTACTATTTTGCATGCATGCCAGATTGATGCAAATGAAAGTTCATCATTACAAAAAAGATACTTAAATGAATTTAGCCAGTGAAAACTAATGTGTCAACAATAACAACAACCACGACAACTCAGATTCTCATAGGACTTTATGGTTCCATGTCACTTTATGTGTTCTCTTGTTTGGTTATTTTTCATTCATGTCTGACTCTTTCTGACCCTATCCTGGCAGAGATACTGGAGTAGTTTGCCATTTCCTTCTCCAAGTCATTTTATAGATGAGGAAACTGAGGCAAGCAGGATTAAATGACCTGTTCAGAGTCACACGGCCAGATCTGAACTCATGAAGATGAGTCTTTCTGATTCCAGATCCATCACTCTATTCATTGTACCTTCTCAAATGGTCCTGTGAGACAAGAAGGCAACTACAACCCTCATTTTTGCAGATGAAGAAACAGAGGCACTAACTTAACCTGGGCTGTGAAGCTGGAAGGCATGTCTGCTGCTGACATTAATATTTAATATAGATTATGAGCAGAGGGTCCAGTTCTGGATACTCTGTCGGAGTGATTCACAAGGAGCACCCACACAGAGTGTCCTTATTAACCTCCTATTCTATGTTCATATAATCTAATATATGAATCAATAATAGAATCAAAGAATTGGGATCAACCTTGGAGATCACTCCAAAGCTGAACAGTAAATTCTATAACATCTTCAGCAAGTGATTATTCATCTTTCACTTAAAGTCCTCCAATCATAGGGAACTCGCTACCTTCAAAGGCAGCCCATTCTGCCACTAAAGAGCTCTAATTTTTCAGAGCTTTTTCTTCATATGGACCCCAAATCTGCCTCTATGTTATTTCCCTAGGACCTCTATTGGTCCTAGTCTTGCCTGCTGGGGAATAAGCAAAAAAGTCTAATATCTATTCTAAATAATAGCTCTTAAATATGTGAAGACAGCTACCATCAATGCCCCTCTCTGACTCAAATCTTTTTCCATTTGCCTCAGTCAATCTTATTTTGATTTGATTTTCAGTTTACTCACCATTCTGGATACCCTCCTTGACATTCTCCAAAATCCTTTCCAAAATGTGGTGCCCAGAACTGGATATAGTACTCCAGAGTGGGTCTTATCAAGGCAGAAGAAAAAAGGTTATCATCTCCTATGCTTGGGATATCATACTTCTATTAATTCGGTCTGAGCTTGCATTAGTTTTTTGGGGGGTGGTATGAGCAGTGGGGAGGGGACCTAAAACATCCTTTTTGCTAACTCCTATTTGTGCCTGAGCTAAGCAAAAGTCTGGGTCTTTTTCACACTGACTGTTGTACAGTTACACGTCCCTGGTCCTGTATTTGTACCATTGTTTTTTTGAATACAAGAATGAAGCTTTACATGAATGTGTATTCATTTATTAATCTACTCTAGTTTGCTTCAGCTCATCTTTCTAACCTTTCCCCCTTCTTTGCATTCTATTTTTAGGAGAAGGATGCCAATGACACTTGTAATGCCAGCCGAGACCAGAGATTTAATGGGAAAGAAGACAGCTGCTTGGAGGCATCATGGATTTAATCCATATCCATCTCAATATCCTCCAACTTCTCTGTCTCTATCTTCAGCTGTGCACAAGGATCCCAGAATGATTATCATGGGGCCTTGCATGATCTCATGGCCAAAGGAGAATATCTAAGTAGCTTTAGCTAGTGTACTCCATCTATTAAAGCAGGAAGTGACTTAAACCTTTCAGAAAGATTTTCAATAAAAAGAATTGAACACAAGGAAACTCTAGACTCAGTTGTTAATAACAACAACAAAATGCAGACAATCTTCATAACCTGTTTTCAAAGAATTATGAGCCATGGAGGTTTAATTGTAATTTGGTGAGATGAGTAATCTGGGATAAGGGAATGAGGGAGTGATGAAGACTGTTATTAAAACTCCCATTTCTTCAAGGGCTCTTGTTCTCTTCAGGAAAAAAAAAAACTTGGGTGGAGAGATGGGAGGTAAACAGTTGGACCTTGAGCATGGCTTGTTCCCAGCAGGTACCTAATAGGTGCCCATGATTATTGGCAGCTGACTAAAGTGAGGAACTTCTTGCTTCTGTGGATGAGGCTTCTCAAGACTCTCAATGGGGTGTGGAAACATATTATCAGATGTACTCAACTAGCACAGTCTATGGCCAGGTTCAGTACTGCCTTGGGACTTTTGGGATGTGAGCAGGCACAGTGGGACCCTGGCTTTCTCTTATGTGCATAGGAGGTGAACATAGAAGGGGGTGTGAGAGAGCATTCCTTTGCTCTCTTCCTACTTGCTCTATTTTACATATAGAGAAAACCGATATTTTAGTGGATTATATAGTAAATGACAGAGATGGGATTAGAACCCAGGTCTTTCAAGTCTGACTACCTATTTATATCAACATATTGCCCTCTGCCCACAGATGACACAGATTGATAGGGAATTAACCAGGGAAACCATCCTCCTTGGGCACGAATACAGACTGAACCATCTGCTCTGGGTCCCAGGCTGGTCACCGGGGAAACCCAGGGAGACACATAAAACTCACAGACAGATAAGGAGCAATAAAGTAGTGTTCATTTATCCAACACTTTAAGGATCACAAAGCTTTTTTTTACATATATTATCTCATTTGATTCTGACATCTCTGTGAGATAGATAGTAGAAGGATCATTTCTCCACTCCCATTTTTCAGAAGAACAAACAGGCTTGCAGAGATGAAGTAACTGGTCTAAGGTCACATAGATAGCAAGTATCAGAGTTGGGATTTTAATATAGTCCTCTGGTTGCTCAGCCTAGGGCTCTTTCCATTGTATCACTAAAGCCGCACACAAATTTATCCTTTGTGCCCTTTCTTCTCTCTAGTTCTTTCATTCATCTGCTACCCTGCCTTCTTCATCTTTCCACTCACAGGATTCATCCTGGGTTCTATTTTGGCCAAAACATTAACAGATCTTTAAAGTGTTATCTGTAACTTTAAGGTACAATACTCCTCAGATATATTTGCCTTAATACGAATCTCATGAAGGCTGAACTCTGAGGAGTGAAGATATGGTGATTAATATCTGAACTGGGAGTGAGATTTTTGGCCAGGGAAGGTTCTACCTTTTGCCCCTTTGAATCATACAAATTATTTGCAAGACTAGTATTGTTCACAATGGTGACCAATTAGAGAGTGGAGATGGTTCCATGCTGCCCACCCCCACTAGTGGATTGAACACATTACTTTATTAAAGAATAACTATTTTCTCATACAAAAGGTAGCATATTCTAAGGAGGAAGCAACAAGAAATCAAATGCAACCTTATGGCAAAAATTGAACTCCGTAACTCTAAGTTCTAAACTCTGTAGATAATGGAATGCAGCTATTCAAAGGTTATAGACTTCAAAACGGATCACCCTTTGGCAATGGAGTTCAGAGGATGGTGGACAAATGGGAGCTGCAGATTGCTGTACTGTGAGGAAATGTGGGGCTGGCATCTTCATTCACAAGATGGCATTCCCGATGAAGGAAGATGTCCTGCTGAGCAGGGGGACCACCCGGGGAATGCTTTGGGTACCAGTGCTTGCACAAAGGGGAGATCACATGTAGGAAGGCTTCACGGAATCGGTGGGAGAGCAGGTTGTAGATGATGGGGTTCACGGCAGAACTCAGGTAGAAGAAAACACCTAGGGACATGGGTAGAGAGAAGGAGGAAAGGGAAAAGAAAGGAAGGAAAATAAGTGTCAGGTGGTTATCTCAGAAAAGTATTTTAATTTGATTAAACAACTATTCATAAAACACATATTATGTTTAGGGCCTTGTTTAGGGATCCTGGGATGCACAAAGATGAAAAGATAAAGTTTTTTTCCCTGAAAACTTACAATAACAATCAGGAAATTTGAAGTTAATCCCCACACCCTTTTAAAAAATTGATTAATTAATTTTTAGTTTTCAACATTCACTTCCATAAGATTTTGAGTTTTAAATTTTCTCCCCCTCCTTCCCCTCCCACCTCCCCAAGATGGCATGCAATCTGATATAAGCTCTATACATACATTCATATTAAACATATTTTCTCATTGGTCACGATGGAAAGAAGAATTAGAACTAATGAGAGGAACCACAAGAAAGAAGAAACAAAATAAAACAGCAACAAAAAAAGAGAGCAAGTAATATGCTTCCATCTGCAAGTTACTTCTCTGGATGTGGGTGGCGTTTCCCATCATGAATCTTTCAGAGTTGTCTTAGATCCTTGCAATTCTGAGAAGAGCAAAGTCTATCAAGGTTATGCATAATGTTGTTGTTACTGTGTAAATGTTCTTATAGCACAATAGTATTCCAATACATCCATATACCACAATTTGTTCAGCTATTACCCCATTTTTATGATCTCTTTGGGATACAGTGGTATTATATAATTATATAATATGTTATATAATTATATAATATATGTATTATATACAGTGGTATATAGAAGTGGTATTGCTGGGTCAAAGGGTAGGCACAAATTTATAGCCCTTTGGGCATAGTTCCAAATTGCTCTCTAGAACGGTTGGATCAGTTCCCAACTCTACCAATAATGCAGTAGCCCACACTCCTTTTGCTCCAATAATTACTAGTTGTGTGGCCTTGTAACTTCACCTATCCAAGCTTCAGTTCCCTCATCTGCAAAATGGGAATAATAATCCTTGCTTGAGCTACCTCAGAAGGCTGCAAGAAGAATATGCTTTGAAAACATTTGAGCACTGCATAAAAGTGAGCCATTATTACCACAATACTTTCAGGACCCATGATTTCATCCATGTGGGTCCTCTCTTCATCGATGCAGCCTGCAATGATAGTTTGTTCTAATAGAATGTCTTGAGGCGCAGTAACAGCTTACACGAGCTCCTGACCTCATAACCAGCTTTCTGAAGATGAGTGTCTCCCAAGGCACAGGCTGTTCCTTAGATAACAGACACCCAACTTATCACTGAGCTTGGACTCCAAGTGTTTCAAGCTTGGAAGCAGCTACCAGGGCTTTTGCCCAATTATCATAACATTGGAGAGCCCAGGCTCCCTTTCAGGCCATAAAGACACATCCGAGGAAGGTGGAGGAGGGGCAGTTATTATTACGGAGGAATATGGAGCGTAATGGATACCATTCAAATGAATCTCTGACATCATCCATTCAGAAGTTATCTTTAGCGGCGTAGGTTGCAACCTATCCACATCTGCCAATCCTGGGTGACTCAACCATTTTTAAAAATTATTGTTGTTCAGTATTTGTTTCAGTCTTGTTTGACTCTTTGTGACCCAATTTGGGGTTTTCTTGGCAAGGATGCTGGAGTAGTTTGCCAATTCCTTCTCCAGCTCATTTTATAGATTGGGAAACTGAGGCAATAAGGTTAAGTGACTTGCCTAGGGTCATACAACTAGTAAAGCTCTGAGACTGGATTTGAGCTCAGGACTTTCTGATTCCAGGCCTGGCACACTATCCACTGCACCTGCAAGCTGCTCCATGTTTTAGGATGAGAGATTTAGAGCAGGCCTGCACAACCCTTCTCCTGCCAAAAGATTTCTAGAGGCCTGTGAAATCCTTTGGTGGGCTGCAGGCTGTGCAGCCCTGATTTAGAGCTTCTTATAAAGCATCTAATCATACCCTTGAATTGTGCAGGCGAGAAAACAGAGGCTTAGGGAGGTTAGGTGACTTGCCCAGGGTTACATATGTAGTAAGCATGCAGCCATATCTTCATCCTACGATATCTACTCCACATGCTGGAGGCCTCACTCTCTTTCTCCAGATGTCATGCTGACTCCAACAGAGCACCATGGCTGTCTCCCTGTCATATCCCATTCTTGTCATATGATTAATCCATCTTTTCTTTCCATCATATAATTGGTTGATTTTTCCTGTTCTTCTTTGGGCTTCCTCACTGACTATTTGTTACTCTAGTCAAACCCACCATACACTTCTCCATTGTAACTCTCATTTTTAATTCTCCTGAGCAGTTGTTTTCTTTGTTTCATGTCTATATAATATTTGATATTCTATATAATATTTGATAATCACTAAAACACTATTTATAATATAATGTAGAGCATGATTGAACATATTAGAGGTACAATGGGTTAAATGAGCATCAACATGGTCAAGATAATTTCAAATGAAGAGGTGAGGAGGATGTTGGGAAAGGCTTCATGGAAGAAACATTTGGACTGCATCTAGAAAGGTGGGTAGGATTTAAACAAGTGGAGTGGGAATGGAAGGATGTTCCAGTAACAATGGAGTAGTTTGAGCAAAGACAGGAAGGCAGGTGGTGATGGGGGCAAAGGGAAGAGCTTTCTAGTTTGTCAGGAGCACAGAGCATGTGGAGTGGAGTCGCATGAAATAAAGCTGGACGGATGACATGGCCCTAGATTATAGAAAGCTTTGAATACCAGGCTAAGGAGTTTATATGTTATTCTTTTGGCAATAGGAAACCAATGAAAAGCTTTAAGTAGAGCAGTGCTATAACTGTTGTTTGTCCTTTAGAAGAGGAGCAATGACATCATGGGTAATGTCTTAACTCACATATGAATTAGATTTAAGTGAGGCAGAGTTGCACAAAGTCATCATTCTTACTCTCTCTTTCAGAGTCATTGGAAGGCTAGTGGAAGACCAAACTCAGGACAACTGGCGATAGTATGGGATGTAGTGAATGACCTTGGCATATTTGATGCCTAACCATGCTCATAGCATACCATAGCACCTGCTTGAGCTGCCCTCATGGCCTTTGGAACAAATTGTTCTCATCTGCCCATTCAGTCTTCATATGCTTGGGGTAGACACACCCCTAACTCACCAACGGGTTTGAGGCCTGTTGGTTACCCTCAACTTGGTTTAGCCCATCTGCTGAGATGGTTTTACTGGGGTGCAGCCACTGTGAATGCCTGTGATAATGAAGTGTCCCATGAGGAGAATTAGTTGGGCATCGGTACATTCAATTAAGGGGCTGAATCCTTGTGATCTTACTGAAAAAGGGATAATTTGTCATACAAGACTCTAACTGAGATGGCAAAATGATCCAATCAAAGCTACCAACCACACACTTAGACATCAAAAAGAAAGAGATGAAAGGGAGAGCCCCTTCAAGAAACCTTGACTTGAATTTGTTGGCTCTGACTAGTCAAGGTCCTCTTTTTGATCTCCACTTAGTTAATGTACAAATCCCTAGGGTAGCAACAGTGAGTTAAGTTTCAGAGGAAGGGAGATACATGTCTGCCTCTTGTTGCATATTTTGAAATCCTTCATTGGAAACTTCCATTTTCAGGAAGTAAGTGGCCACAATTATCCCTCTGCTGAGGTGCCCTGAAAAAATTTAAGACAAAGATACTTTTCCTTAACACTGCCCAGCTCTAGATGGCTCCATCCCATTCCTCACCATATCCTCTCCTCATGAGTAGGATAATAAAATTTGGAATCCCCTTTCCTAAGAGGGATTTCCTATACATGGAGGGATTCTTTAGATGTTCCTGTTTGTGGATGATATTCTGATTTCTTGAAACTGGAATATTAAAGGGTTTCCTCAGTGAGATCCAGGAGAACTCAAAAGAGATAAGTCTAACAATATAGACAGGAAAAAAAACTGTAATTCAGACGGACTATTTTTTAGACCTCAGTGTAGACTTGGATGGCTAATCCATTGAGTACATCAGTATGTATATCTGGAATAAATTTGGAAAATGTGCACTGCTATCAATAATTCCAAAAGGCTCTCCAATACAAAAAACCATCTTTTAAGCAAAATGTCCTGATTCTGTATTGTTGTGAATACCATAACACAATAAAGTCCAATGAATCAAAGTTTTAATTGAACCAAAAGGAACTGGAAGGGAGTGTGGTGATGTGTAAAAAGGCCATTCTCTATATCAGTTCTAGTGATGACCTACTTTTACAAAGTGGCGTAGAGACCATCACTGAGGAAATGTATGTAATGGCTGGAAGGTGGGCGGCATGGAAAAGCACCTCCCCTGGAGGTTGGCATATGACTTAGCATCTTGCTAAGAGGACTTGGAACTCCTCTGATTGGTTCCTAGTGACTGGAACTGATTCCTGTTGGCTGATAGAGGTCCAGGAGTATGTATTATTATTAGAGGATCCACCCCCCTCTATGATCTCTGAGATCATCATATAGTTGGTAAATATCAACCTCATTTACCCTCTTTTCTTTTCACGTACTTATTCTCCTTTGAAATCCCAGACCAGAGTATAGCAAAAATGGAGGGGGGAAGGAGGAGGTAATTTCTCCTTGAGCAGGGGAGGAAAATGATGACTTGCAGGAGATGCATAAAGTCAGCAGCTTATCCTTGTCCGGGTGAGCTTGAGAAGGGATTTAACTCCACAATCACTGGCTGCTTTCTTCTAGCTTCCTCTTTTATTTTCTGAGCATAGGTCAGAAACTATTGGTCCTAACAATGGGCTTTTCTAGTGTTGGTAGGAGGGTCACCTTGTGAGTCATTCTGAATTTAAAGGTTCCCATATTTGAGAGTTCCTGAGTGAAGTGCTGGTCTCCCATGAGGAGATAATTTCCTTAACAATATACTTCTTATAGAGGAAGAGGATCCTTCTCTAGGGATCAGCTTGGAGTTGAAGGATTGAGACCATGCCATGAAGGATTAGGATATGAGGAAACTGGCAACACTTCATGTTATTATATAAAATTGTATAGAAATCCATGCCACTTAATCTCATGAAATTGATTGGAAGACATTAAGTTGACCAGGATTTCCTCTGATGAGTAGTCATTTTATGTATAGTAAGAAAAGCATCTAAATTGGCTGTATAGCAAGAGTAAAGAATAATCAAAGGTAAACATGAAATGTAAATACACCTAGAGTAAGGTTCCCAGAACATTGGATAGATCCCCTGGGGAGAATCTGTGAAAAACCTTTGATGAATACACAGGATGAGAAGGATGGATTGTGAACTGTGCTGATAGAAGTAATACCCACAATGATGAGACTCTAGATTCAGTGACGTATTGAAGTCCAAAGTTTAGAGATGGAAGGGATCTGAATGAGTATTCTAATTGAAGTCCTTCTTTTTATTTCACAAATTACAAAAAATAAAAACAAAAACCTTGAAGCTCAGGAGTAACTTGCCCAAGGTCACATAGCTAGTAAGTGACAGAATTTGGACATAAACCCAGCCTCAAGCCTCTTATGACTCCATTTATAGGCTTCTAGTCACCACAACACAATTATAGTCTTTCCAGGATCAAGTAAACTCATTTTGAGTCAATATTATCAATGTGAGTTGCACTGTATTCATAGAATTTATAAAGAAAGGATAATACTCCTCATTTTACCTAGGGGGAAACTGAGACCTAAAGAGATGAAATAAATTTCTGATGTCTTAAAGGTTTCTATTACTGCTCCAGTTCTTCTTTGACCTCAGAACAATTATTGTCTATCACAAGTTGGGACTAACTCATGAATTGATGATCTTATGATATCTCTGAGACTTGCGTTCTCAGTTTAAGCTGGTTTAAGCAAGAGGAGGAGGATAGAAAAGACTTGTGTAAATGTTCTGCAAAAATACAAAGTTTATTCTTCTTAATTGCTTTCTCTAGCATTGAATATTTCCAATTTCTCTGTATCTGATTCCCAAAGAGGCAGCATTTTAAATTTTATAGTCTGATAGTCCAAAGTGATCATATCAACAGAAGCTGAAGTACCCCATCCCTATGAGACAGATGTTGACTGGCCTGTCAGTAGAAAATACACACAGATTCAAAGACTTGACTCTCACTCTCTGAAAACCAGATTTACCAGAAAAAGGTTTGATTGCTCATAGATATGATGAATAGGTCCATAGACAGAGAAAGATGGAAGGATAGACCTTTACTGACCTGTTTGCCTAAGGTTAGGGTTCTGCCAGGCCAATTAAAAGATTTTTTTCCTAAAGTACTTCAGGCAAATCCTGTACCTCAAATGTCTTTAGACCAACCACCTTTGCCAAAAGTGTCTACACTTCCACCAGTTCTATCATCGTAGACTGTACTTGTTGAAAAGTGACAGGAAGAATGGGTAGATAGAGCACAAACTCCACTAAAGAAAGAGTTGAGAAATTTGGATTCTACTCCCAGCTCTTCTACTAATTTGATATGTGGTTTTGGCCAACTCATTTAACACCTCTTAGCCTTAGTTTACTCATTAAAACGAGGGAATTGTGTTATGAACTAGAATGTATGCTTCTTGCAAATCAAGATCATTTAACTTTTTGCATTTGTATATCCATTGCCTAGCACAGTGCCTGGCATATAATAGATGCTTAATAAATGCTTATTGATTGAAAAAATGTTCAAAGGTCCCTCCCTAGCCCTGACATTCTATATTCTGAAGTCCTTATTAGCTCTTGTATCCTCTATGCTACTTTAAGACTTCCATGTGGACCCTACACTTAGGCTATAAATCTTCCATGTAATGGTTATGAAACATTATTCTAATAATGAGTTTGCTGAATGTGCCTCAAATGTGGATAAATAGTATAGGTTTCTATCTTCAATTTCAGGAGTTCTTAACCTTTTTTGTGTTATGGACTCCTTTGACAGTCTTGTGAAGCCCGTGGATCTCTTCTCAGAATATTTTAAATGCATAAAATAAAAGAAATAGGATTACAAAGGAAACCAATCACATTGAAAAGCAGTTATCAAAATCTTTAAGAAGTTCATGGTTAATAGCCCATGTAGAATACCCAGAATCTAACATTCTAGCCAAGAAGAAGGGTTAGAGGAACAGCTGGACACATGACATGAACAGTGTTACTGAACTTACCTGATATCACGTGGATAAGGTTGAATACTGAAGCCAGAGATTCGGTCCATTCTTCTACAAAGCTGAAGAATAGCCGATCAATGTGGAATGGAGTCCAGCAGATAGCAAATACCAAGACCAAGATGACTGGAGGAGATTGATGAAAAGGAATTTGAAGAAGGTCAGATGAAATGACATGAAGAAAAACCAAAGCAACCTAACATTTCTAGTCAATCCATTACATGAGATCCATGATTACTTATAAGAAATTGGCCTAATGGTTTATATTTGAGAGGTCTGTCTAGTTGACATTCTATGTTCTGTCCTCCAAAGACCCTTCTAGCTCTGACATTCAGTTTTCAAGGGTAACTTCTAGCTCTGCAATTCTATGCTATATGGTCTAAGGCCCTTCTAATTCTAGTAGTCTAGAATATGAACATAGTATAAATCAGCTTCTTTTTGAACACTTCCTTCACAGAATATTGTTGGAACATATATTTTTATTAGATTCATATTATATGTTTCTATTTTATTACTTGTTGTTTTTTCTCCTATGACTTAATTCCTCTGCCATTATAATTTTAAGATGTCTAAAACTGAACACAGTGACTGGTAGAGAGATTGTAGAAAGTAATTTCATTTCTTATTTTTAACATATACTTCTCCATTCATTTATTTTCAAACTGATAACAAGATAGATATCTGTATCTTATTTGATGATGAAGGGCTTACAGTATTTATGACTCACAAGAACTTTGTGGAGAGTCTCACTGTAATCAATACATAACAATGTTCTGAAGAGCTCAAAAGACCTGTATTTATACTCAAGTATTTGTGATTAAAGAATGATAAAGTAGTCGTGTGAGATAATGCAGCCTAGCAGTCTTACTGTTTTACAGATTGGGAAACTGATGGATTGAGGGTTTTAAAAATAATTATTTTCTCAGGATCACAAGCAGATCTTAGACATATGTACTACTGTGAGTTTTATATTTGGTTATGCTACACGAATTTTTAGAACCGAGTTCTTCGATTTAAGAAGACTACAAAATTTTCTGTCTCTAGGATTATAGAACAAAGAAAAGGAATCGGAAAACATGGAATGTCAGAACTAAAAAGACAGGACAAAGGGAATCATAGAACCTAGAATGTCAGAGCTGAAAGGGGCTTTAATAATGATAGCTAACATTCATAAGGCACTTGCTATGTGCCAGGCATTGCGCTAAGCCCTTTATAATATTTGATTGTCACAACAACCCTGGGAGACAGGTACTATTATTATTCTCATCTTATAGATGAGGAAACTGAAGCAAAGAGAGGTTAAGTGACTAGCCCAGGGTCACATAGCTAATAAGTGTCTGAGGCTAGATTTGAATTCAGTTCTTCGTGATTTCAGGTCCAGCACTCTATCCAGCACCACATAGATATTTTTTGGAAAACAGAACCTAGAATGTTAGAGATAAAAGAGGTTTTCTGAGGTTTCATCCAGAAACTTAAACTATAATGGCTCCAACATCAGGATAGGATCACAGAAATGCAGAATCTCACAGGTAGAAGTGCCTGTAAAATTCATCTCATCTAATCCATCTTCTACCTTGAATAAAATCCCCTCAACAACCTCCTTGAAAGTGGTCATTTAGCACTTACTTAAACCTCTGTATGGAGATAGGTGACTCACTACCTTCAGATGCAGCCCATTTTATTTGTGGACAGCTCTAAAAGTTATATTGACCTAATCTGCCTCTTTGGAATTTTCACCTATTGTTCCTAATTCTGACCTTCAGGGCCAAGCAGAATCAAGTCTAGTCCCTTTTCTATGTAATATCCTTCAAAATATGTGGAGACAGCTAATCTATCCCCACTAGGTCTTAAAGAGGCAAAATATCCCCAGTTTTTTCAAATGGTCCTTATATAGCATGATGTAGGGCAGCTAGGTGATACAGAGGATTGAGTACTGGGCCTGGAGTTGGGAAGACTGCGTTCAAATCCAGCCGTAGACACTTATTGGCTGTGTCACCCTGGGCAAGTCACTTAATGCTGCTTGCTTCAGTTTCCTCACTTGTAAGATGAGCTGGAGGAGATGGCAAACCACTCCAGTACCTTTGCCAAGAAGACCCCAGTTGGACACAACTGAATAGCAACATGGTATTGAAATCCATCACCACTTCAGTCTTCCTCTTTCATGCGCTCCTCATCTTTTCAATATAATCAGCTAACCAATATGTTCCTTATAATGTAGTGTTTAGTCTAGTGCCTTGAACATACAGTGCTTAACAAATACTACTTTCCTGACTGGTCCCCCAGAATGTGAACACAATCCTCCAGATGAATTCTGACCAGGGGAGAGTACAAGAAGAGTGTTGTTCTCTGGTGATCACCAAGCCTCTCTTAAGGCAACACAGGAATGCATTAGCTTTTCTCTTTTTTTGTGGGGGAGGGGCTGTCAAAGAACATTCCTTTTTGATGTTGAGATTGTAGTTCACTGATACCTTCACAGAATTTTTCAGATGAGCTACTATCGAACAACATCTCCCCATGTTGGCTTGGGGAAGTTAATTTTTGTAGTCTGGGAATGAGACTACATTTTTCCTTATTGAAAGATTCCCTTCCTACCCCCCTGCCAGATACTCCTTTCTCTTCCTTTCACATCCTCTTTTACCTTTGCTTGGAGCAGAGGCCTGACAACTTACACAGCATCTTCGTGACTGATTTTCTGGAGGGTCTCTGAACATTTGCAGCCATTTCTTCAGCCTCAAGAGATAGGTCTCTCCGAAGCTGAAATGAAAACATTAGGAAGAAGTTAGAAGGGGGAGCGTTATGTGGTGGGGTAGAACGAGACCTGGATGGTCAAGCAGTGGATCCTTGTTCTAGGTAGCCAGGCACGTTGGCAACAGCATTAATTCTGAAATCAGAGGACCAGAGTTCAAATCCTGCCTGTTTCTTCCTGTGACCTTAGGCAAGTTATTTAGCTTTTACAGGTCTCACTTTCCCATCTATAAAACGAGGGCATTGTATTGGTAGATTCTCAGGTTGGTGCCAGTTCTAAATCTATGATTCCGTTATCATTTCTGTCATTAATATGTGCCACCTTACTGTCAGGCTAAAAGCTGTGCCAGTCATGAACAGCATTATGGAACAGTAGCCACAGAAGGGACCTTAAAACATAGACCATTGACTGTTAGAGATAGAAGGAATTGTATAGCATAGCATATTTAGACCTGGAAAGGACCTTAGCACTGATAATTAACATTTATATGGTTCTTGAAGGCTCATGAGGTATCTTACATTACCTTGCCTGATCCTCACAATGACCCTGTAAGATTGGTATTCTATAGGTATTATTATCCCCATTTTACAGATGAGCAAGGTGAGGCTCTGGGGCAGCTAGATAGCATAGTGGATAGAACACCAAGCCTGGAGTCAGGAAGACTTACTTAGCTGTCTGACCCTGGGCAAGCCACTTAACCCTGTTTGCTTCTGTAAAATGAGCTTTAGAAGGAAATGACAAAACACTTCAGTATCTTTGCCAAGAAAATGCCAAAGGAGTCACAGAGAGTCAGACATGACTGCAATGACCAAGCAACCACAAAATTGAGGCTTAGAGAGACTAAGTGTCTTATCCATACATAGTGGTAAAAGGTAAGTGTGTGGTATGTGTGTGTGTGTGGGGGGTAGGATTCAAACCCACATCTCTCCTGATTCCATATTTAGTACTTTTTTTTATCCTACTGTATTGTCTTTACTTTTGGAATTTGAGGATCAAACAAGATGACAATTGTAAAAAACACTTAGCGTGGTGCCTGGTGCATAACAAGCATTATATTAATTTTATTATTATTAGAAGACCCCCTTTTAGCTGTGACATTCTAGGTTC
>CM053625.1:42120205-42141372 GCA_028646595.1 Phalanger gymnotis
CACGTGGGTGAGTCGCATGTGTGACTCACCCCTGATGCTGAAAAAGATATAAAACCGGGGGTTGGCTTTCTCTTTTTTGGAGCTCTTTCCCACAGCAGTGGTGGCCCCCATGACTCTGGGCCAGCCCTTGTTCTGAGCTCCTGGGCTGAACCTAGATATTGGTAACTATGAGTTGTATTGGATCTGTGTGTTTGTAATTTGTTTAGGGCTCTTACTCGTGATGGTGCTGATGCAGAGACTCCGGGCAGCTGTAGCTAAGGAGCCCTCCAGCTCGTAAACCCGGATGCTGAGATTTTGTTGAACTCTGGTAACTATGTATTGGGATTTGAATCAGGCAAAGTCTGTCTGTTGATGTTTGTAATTTGCTTGTATTTTGCTCTGAAGTTCAGGGTGCTGGCTTTTTCCCCTGAACTAAGTGAATGATATTTGTACGCTGAATTAAAGTAAGCTTGCAAACCCCTTAACGTAGCTTTCCTTAGTTAAGCAGATCAAAAGAACCTGTGCTTTTGCAGCGTGCTGGTAGCGTTCTTATTGTTGGGCTTTCACCCCCACAACAGCTGCTTAGCCAGACTGTTGATACTTATAAAACTTATAAAACAACATGAGGAGACCCAGGAGATTATTGCACACAACGACTGGAATATTGTAGTGATGACCAACTGCAAAAGACTTAACTGCTCTGATTAATGCAATGATCCAAGACAATTCCAAAGAACTCATTGAAAAAATGCTATCCACCTCCAGAGAGAGAAGTGATAAACTCTGAGCACAAATTGATGTATATTTTTTCACTTTGTCTATTTTTCTTGCTTTTTTTTTGTGATATGGCTAACATGGAAATGTGATTTGCATGATTTCACATATATAATTGAAATCATATTGTTTGCCTTCTCAGTGGGTGGGGGAAGGATGGGAGGGAAAGAGAGAATTAAGAACAAAAAGCAATTGTTAAAATTCAGAAATAATAATTTAAAAAAGAGAATATTATGTTCTAATTTTTTTCATGTGTGCCAAGAACAGAAGTCAAGCTCATTAGCCTATAGTTTTCAGACTCCTAACACTTATTTTTTCTATCTAGTCCAGAAGTATTTTCCCATCTCTCCCATTATTCAGGAACTATTGATTGCAGCTCAGCAGTTACATTAGCTGTTGCATATATACATGTATGTATAGATATACATATATGTATATATATATGTGTGTGTGTGTGTGTGTGTGTGTGTGTGTGTGTGTGTATGCATGCCTGGTTATTTGAATGTGTTAAAGGTAGCTAGATGCTTTTTTGGAGGGGGGAAAACAAGGCAATTGGGTTAAGTGACTTGCCTAAGGTCACACAGCTAGTTAAGTGTCAAGTGTCTAGGCCAGATTTGAACTTAGATCCTGCCAACTCCAGGGCTGGTCCTCTATTCACTACACCACCTAGCTGCCCCTAGATGCTTTTAAAAAACATCTCTTTGATTATGTTGGGTTTTGTCTCCGAAAAATATTCTTGTTCAATATTTCTCAGTTCAACTTATTTCTCTTGAAAACAAGCAAAATTAGAATTTAGTAGTTCTTCCTTTTGACTCTCGTCTTTTATCATGAGTCCTTCCTTTCTAAGCAACTGTTCCATATTTTCTCTGCTCTTCTTCTTGCTCCAAACATTAGTGGAAAATATTTTTTGTTGTCGTTTTCATTCATTAATCACCAATAACCTCAGATTCTGGGCCTTTGCTTTCTTCACACTATTCTTACAGGAACTTGCTAGTGTTCAATATTAATCATAAGTTATTTACCCTGGGTTCCATCTCCTTTACATGACTTTTTAAAATGTGAGTTGGTCCATTAATATCCTGTATATCTATAAGTTTCTTTAGTCAGTCATCCAATCTTTAAGTCAAGAAGCATTCATTAAATATTTCCTTTGTGCCAAGCACTGTGCTAAGTGCTTGGAATATACAAAATGCAAAACAAAGAAACAAACAAAACAACCCCAAAACAAAAAATGAAAAAACTAGTCCCTGTACTCACAGTGCATACATTATATGATGCTGACCACATGCATATCATTAGGTAATACAAAATATATGCAGAGTAGATACAAGACAATTTAAAAGATTGTGTAGGAGGACTGGGAAAGGCCTCCTGCAGAATGTGGACTTTGAGCTGGTGCTTGAAGGAAGCCAGGAAAGCTAAGAGTTGGACTTGAGAGAACAGAGCATTCCATGCCGAGGGAACATTCAGGGCAAAGGCATGGGGATAAGAGATGGAATATTGTGTTTGAGGACCTGGCACCTAACAGTGTAGCTGAAATGTAAAATGCATGGTGTGGAGCATGGTACAAAAAGACTAAAAATGTGGAAGGGGCCAAGCTATGAAGACCTAGACTTGGCAAACAAAAATAATCTTTGATTCTGGAGGTAATAGGGAGCCACTAGAGCTTTTTCAACAGGGGAGTGACATAGTCAGAAAAATCACCGTGGCAGCCGATGAGGATAAGAGGCAGGAAAAAAAAGAAATTTTAGGCAGAGAGACTGGTTAGAAGGATATGTTGCCAGCCTCAAGCAAGAGGTGATGAGAGCCCGAACTAAGGTTGTATGTTTATTAACAGAGAGAAGAGGACATATATGAGAGATGTGAAGATAAAAATGATAAGAATCCATAAATATATTATTTCTAAGAAATACATTTGATACACATAGACTCAAGCAATTAAAGTAAGAGGCAAAATCTATTGTGTTTAATTGAATTAAAAAAGTCAAGGATAACAATCATGATCTCAGATAAGGAAAGAGTAAATATAGACTTGAATAAAAGAGATAAACAGAAACTACATTTTCCTGACAGATAATAGGAAATGAATTAATTTTAGTATTTAACATATGTACCTCAAATGATGTAGTATCCAAATACTTAGAGGAAGATCTAAAAGACTTGGAGGGAAATAGATTATAAAATTATATAGTAGAGGACCTTAAAGTACAATTTCCAGAGCTTGATAAATCTAAGGAAGATTTAATCTAGAAAGAAGTTCAGGCCCTAAATAGAATTTTAGAAAAGTTTGCTATAATAGATCTCTGGCAATTATTGAATGAGAATGAGACTAGAAAGGAGCATTTAACATATAAATATATAATATGTATATATGTATGCATGAGTATATATAATAAATATCATATATATACAAATATATGTATATATACATAAATTTCTTAGCTGTGTATAGCACCTTTACAAAAACTAAGTATGAATTATAGCATGAGATTTCACAAACCTGCAGAAAAGAAGAAATATTAATCATACCATTTACTGGCCACAATCTAATAAAAAGATTAATTAAAGAACCATTGAAGAAAGGATTAAAATTAATTGGAGACTAAATTGTTTAATTCTAAAGGATTGCTGGGTCAAAAAACAAATCATAGAAACAATAATTTCATTAAAGATAATGCAATAGGGGCAGCTAGGTGGTGCAGTGAGTGGATCACTGGCCTTGGAGTCAGGAGGACCTGAGTTCAAATCCAGCCTCAGACACTTGACACATGTACTAGCTGTGTGACCTTGGGCAAGTCACTTAATCCCAATTGCCCTGCCCCCAAAAAAGAAACAAAAAAGATAATGCAATAATTAGACAACATGCCAAAATTTTGGAGATGCAGCCAATGCAGTTCTTTGGGAATAATTCATATTGATAAATATTTTAATCAACAAGAGAGAAAAGAACAGATCAACAAAACTGACCCTGTGACTAAAAGAACACCAGAAACCAACAAATTAACCCCTCCCAAATAAATACCAAAAGATCAAAATGAGATAAATAAATTTGAAAGCAAAATAACCCACATTGAATTAATAAATAAACTATGGTCTTTAAAAAATAAGCCAACAAAATATACATCATTAGATTATTTGATTTTTTAAAGGAGGAAAACTAAGTTAACAGTTTCAAAAATGAAAAATGTAACAACAAATGAAGAAATAAAATATATTACAATAAATTATTTTGCCCAACTATGTGTTAATAAAGACAACAAATTAAGTAAAATGGATGAATATTTACAAAAAAAATATAAAATGCCTAGATTAACAGAACTAGAAATAGAACATTTAAACAACTCCATCTCAAATAAAGAAAGAAATTGAACATGCATTAAATGAACTCCCAAGGAGAAAAAACAATCCTTTAACCAGGTGGTTTTACATTTAAATTCTATTAAATGTTCAAAAATATTTAATTCTAATATCATAGAACTGGTTGTAAAAAGAGGAAAATAAGAGATTTGATCAAATTCTTTTGATGATTCAAATATGGTTTTGATACCTAAGCCATGGAGATTCAAAATAGTGAAAGAAAACTAAAGACCAATATATCTAATGAATATTGATGCAAATTTTAAAATAAAATATTAGCAAAAAGACTACATTTCCAAATATCTGTTAGATACCTTGAAATGATTGTCCCTTAGAGATATTAAACTCAGCCAAGTCTACAACTGAACACATTATCTTTCCCTATAAAACCTCTCCTCTTCCTTACTTTCCTATTACTGTCAAGGGCTTCATCATCTTCCAAGTCATCCAGGCTCACAACTTAGACATCAGTCTTAACTCCTCAATTCTTTTTCAGTCCATATCCCCCACCCATATCCAATCAGTTGTCAAATATTGCTATTTCTAGTATTTTCACTGTTTTCCTATTCCTGGAATAGTTTCCTTCCTTATATCAGCCTTCTAGCTGTCGTAGCTTCCTTTGAATCTTGCCTATAGTTTCATCTGCTGCAGGAAGCCTTTCCTGGTTCTCCTTAATCTTAGAGTTTTCCCTTTGAGACTACTCTCCCAAAGATACGTACTACAGATATCCCACATGTATCTTATTTGTACACAGTTTGTTTGTATGTTGTTTGCCCTATTAGAATGTGAGTTCCTTGAGAATAGGGACACATTTTTTTTTGCTTTTCTTTGTATCAACAGCTCTTAGCACAGTGCCTATCAAACAGTTCGCTCTTAATAAATATTACTTGACTAACAAAAAATGTGGCAGACTTCAAATTCATACAGCCATTTTGGAAGGTAGTTTGCCACTATGTCCTCTGAAGACAATAAACTTTGCATGTCCTTTGACCCACTTATATCATTACTAGGCCTATACTTCAATAAAGAAATAAAGAGGAAAAGGATTTGTACAAAAATATTTGTGGGAGTTCTTTAGTAGCAAGCAACTAGAAACTAAGGAGGTATCTATCAACTGGGGAAAGGCTGAACACATTATGGCATGTGAATCTAATGTCACACTGTTGTTCCATAAGAAAAGATGAAGAAGATTGTTTTGGAGAAATCTGGAAATGCTTGTATAAACTGAAACAGAGTGAAGTGGTCACAATCAAGAACAATTTTCAAAGACAAAAGAACTATGTGGTAACTGTGAACTTTATGTTGTTTGATGTTATATTTATAATGACAGGACACCAACACGGACTTTCTTAGGTTGGGTGGTCCTGATGCCTATAAAAGTTATACTCAAAGACAGATGGGTCGTACTTTTTTTACTGTTGTGATCCTGTGTTGGGAAGATAATGTTGCTGCTTTTGATTGAATGAAACTCTTGACTAACCTCAGGGGTCTTGAATCATTCTCTTCTGCCACCCTAAATAGCTAACCTAGTCCTCCTCTAGTTTGTAGTCCCAACAAACAAACTATTCCTACACAAGCCTATTCGAGCCTGGTATCAATAAGTGATCCTGAGAACTTGCCCACCACATCTGAGTCTGAGAAGGAATGTCCTTTCCCAAATCTGGCTCTAATCACCCATTGTCAACCAATCCCATTCTTAGGTAATACAATTTCACCACCTGAACCAGGATTTTGAGGTTGTTTTTCCCCCAAAAGTCTCTATCCCCCTCACGGTGAGTTTCTTCCATCTGTGGGGAGGAACCTGTTTATATTGTCGTAGTGTGTGTGTGTGCATGCATGCGTGTGTGTGTGTGTGCGCGCACACACGTGTGTGAGAATGAGTGTGCTTTTGTTTCCATGCTTGCTGTGCTGCATAATAAAGCTCTTGTTTCTATCAGATTCCTGAGTACTGATCTATGAATTCCCAAACTGACCCTTATCAATAAGATGACCAGCCATTATTCCAGAGGATCCATGCTTCCCACTTCCTGACAGAGAAGTGATTAACTCATGGTGCAAACTGACGTATGTATGTATGTATGTATGTATGTATGCATGTATATGTGTGTATGCATGTATATATACGTATGCATATATATGTGCACACACACAAACACACACATATATACATACGTATGTCTATACATATATGTGTATATACATACACACATATACACACATATGTGTGTATACACACATATATACACAAAATATACACACACACATATATACATACACACATATACACACATATGGGTGTATACACACATACACACACACATATATATATATTACACACAAAAATATGTAAGATGTGGCCAATTTGCTTAAATGTGCACATTTAATACAAATGCTTTCCCTCCATGATGTTAGGGAAGTAGAGGTAGAGAACAATAGATTTTTGTTTGTTGAAAAACGACATTAGCCATGGAGAAATATAGAATGACAACTAGCAGAAATGGTAGGATGAAGTGAGGTTTTTGTAAGGATGAAGAAGACATGGATATGTTTATAGACAGCATGGAAGAGACTAGTAGGGAGTGAAATATTGAAGATTAGTGGGTGTACGGATGATAATGGGGGAAACTTTTTGGAGAAGGACACAGGAAAGGGGATCAATGATGCAGGCAGAGGTATTTGACTAAGGAGTACCTTTCTATCTGATAACAGAATGAAGGAGGGGCTATTAGAGGAAGATAAGCAAATGTTATTAAGTGAATACTAGAGAGATGGGGCAGTTCTTAGGTAGCCTCCGTTTTCTCCTCCTCAAAATTGTTTACCTTTGTGTCTTTAGAATTTCAGTCTTAAAAGCTTCCAATTCTTCTTGGGCTAACTGAAACATCCAAACAATTTTTCATTAGATCCAGTTCCTGGAGAAGAGAAACACAATACAGAACCAAATTTGGGCTCATTTCCCATTCAGTGTTAATAAAGAAATGCAGTATTGTTGAGATGCATCAGAGCAGAGAAGTTTTAGACTCAGTAGCAATAGATGACTGAGACAAGAACCTAGTTAGATAGATAGGAAATGTTGGAATGAATCTCATTGGAGGAGAGGGAAGGCATTAGCATTAAGAGAGAATTAGGAAGGTTTTCTAAGAGAAGGTAGAATTTTAGCTAAGACTTGAAAGAAGCCAGGACACAGAAATGAGAATGAGTATTCCCGGCATGGAGAATAGCTAGTGAAAATGCTCAGGGTCAGGAGACTGAGTTTTTCACCTGAGAAATAGCAAATTGAAGAGTACATGTGGGGAAGAATAAGGTATAAGAAGATGGGAAAAGTAGCAGGGGGCCAGGTTGTGAAGGGCTTTGAATGTCAAGTGGAAGATTTTATATTTGATCGTGGAGGTGATATGGAACCACTGGAGTCTATAGACTAGAGGCATGCTGTGGTCAGATCTGTGCTTTAGGAAGACCAGTTTGACAGATGAGTGGAGGATGGATTGGTGAGTGGGAGACTTAAGGCAGAGAGATCAGCCAGCCAGGAAACAAAGCAGTCCTTAGGACCCAACTGCCCTCTACTTCTCTCATGCAACTTCCTGATCATCTAAGGAAAAAAATGAGTCGCACCCAGGTGGGGTCTAAACCTTTTAGCCTCAATGGGTGCTTCAGATCATGAGAATTGCCATACCTTTCCCCAGTGACCTAATTATTGATTTTTTTTTTGTATTAAGAAGCAAGGGAAGCTGCTTCTCCCAAAAACCTTATATTGGTGTTGCATATCCTTGCTGTAGTAGGACAAAGTGAAGTTCTTTTAAAAACAAAAACTATTCAATGACTCATGTGTTATTTGTTCTGTCCCATAACTGAACCAAAATAATTAAGAGTGTTGGCAGTGGTACCGAGGAGAGTATCAAGGTAGGCAGTGGTAACATAAAGGAGATTCTAACATGCAATTGAGATAGTTGGTGACTTCCACATCCAGTCGCTAGGCACTTAATAGTAAGTAAAAGCTGTAACTCTGTAGTCTGACAAGATAGAGTACCTGCAACTACTGTTTAGTTATGCAGTAAGGAGGTTTCCAATTTCCATAGGTGAGAAGAGTTGGGTTTACATTACCATTCTCTTAGAACCAGTGAGAAAAGGGAGAACACAAGAGGTCCCACCACTCTGAGTGTTCAGCAAAAAATAATCTTTGTGTTGTCGTATAGAACTATAGGCCACAGCTGATGCCATCTCCAATCAGTTTAGTAAAATCTGGGACAATAGATTTTTGGGCAAGTATACCATCAAATTCAATTGCTTGGTAGGTCCTGGACAGGAGTCTCATGTTTTTGTGGCCAGTGAGGGAATCTAATGAGGATTAGGTGCTGGGGCACCTTGATCTCAGTGAATACTCTCATCTATTTGGATACTCGATAGAAGTGAAAAGCTATTGCGCTGTTGCAGTGAATTAGAGCAGAGAAACTCTAAGTTCAGGGCAATACTCTTATGGGGACAAGGAGGAGATACACAAATGCAGTTCCCAAGTAGATATGAGGCAACCATACTCACTGGTCAAACCATGACAGTTTTATCTCCATCTTAACGGAAGGCCGATACATGGCCTCAGTGGTTCAAGGAAGACTAGCAGCAGATTCTAGGGCAGAAGGTTTAGGGCTGGGGTGGGGGAAAAAGCTTTGAAATGTGTTCCCTTAGTAGGGTAATGGTGAACTAGCTACTCATACCAATCAAGCAGTAGTGGCTATGATGGTAGTTTACACTAGTGAACACATTCTCTGGCCTTAATTTGGCTCTTTTGCCTGAATACCAGACTAAGAGTGATGAGCAATGATGTTACCCATATTGCATTCAGGAGAAAAAGTATAATTTGAAGGGACTGCAAATTTTCAACTGCAAGGGGAAGGTAGGAGGTATGCCTGAGCATGAGCTAAAAGATTCGGGCTAACCCTTTCTCCCTTTATCATCTATAAAGTGTGGATTTTCTTTGTCCTAGATTCTTACTTACCTGTCGATATGGTGAGACATTTGGTCTGGTGCTGGTGAAAAGTTGCAATAGTAGCAGTCATAATCCCCATGTCAATACTTTAACAACATTATAGTTCATAAGACTGAGTTGTCCTTTGGCCTTTGTCTTTTTAAAGAGAAAAACAGCAAAGATGGATGTGGCTAGCACTTATCTCTAGAGAAAGGCTCATACATTCATTCTATGGAAAAGAAAAAACGAGTACCTTAAGGGAAAGAGGGCATGTCTTTAGAGTTTCAATGATAGAAGGTAGGAAAGGAAATAGACAACCTCATTTGGAATATGAGAGAGATATACAGGCTTCACTATCTGTGTAGCTCTGAAAGGGAATAAGGATTAGCATAGCAGCCAACTATGTACATGGATATTCTTCTACTTGTACAATGGGTCTCTATATCCCAAGTGAAAATGAGACTCACTGGAAGGAAGGCACAATTATGAATTGATTTTGCATGTCCTATAACTGATGTCTCTTTAGCTGCAATACTTGCAGGGGATCTTGAGAGAGCAAAACAAGCAAGCAAGATATTAATATTTCTAGCGTTTCCTTGGCTGGAGGCCCAATCCAGACTTTGTGAGAGAATGCTTTTCCATTGTGCCCGCATTTGTTATATTCAGAGCCAAAGTCTAATTGGCCCACAGACTACACTAATATTTTTGATTACAAATACAGTAAGGGGGGAAAGCAAAGTGAGAAACCTATTATTAGACAGGAAGAGGGATATCACTGTAACCATAGTAATGATTAAGACAAACAGACAAATGAAAAGCACCCCAAACATGAGGTGAAGTTTGGACAGAAAATCAGTACCTTAATTATAAGTGGTTATTCCTTGAAGAACAAAAAGGAAGTGACATTTACAGCTATTAGTGAACATGGTGTTAAATATTCAGAGAAAGGAGTTCCTTGCATATACTATGAATTCCTGAGTATGTGACCCATTTAAAATATGTACTTGGTGGTTAATTAAACTCTGTTTTATCAGTTTGCATTTGTTTGAATCTGTCTTTTACGCTCCAAGGATCCCTGATTTAATTGACTTGAGTACTCTCATCAAAAATTCAGATTGCAGCTCTCTACACCTTAGCAGATGGCCTTTGTGAAATGTTTTGTCTTAAAAAAAATCAATGACCTGGTTGTTAGCCTGATGATATGTCTGCCTTGCTTTTGGTTATGTTGATTGCTCATAATATAGAGGAGAACACTAGACCCTGGAGAAGGAGAGTGACTTGTACAGGGTCACAGAATGAATTGACAACAGGAGCTAGCCTAGAAATCAGCAAATGTGATTCCCAGCCATATTCTGAGAACTAAACTAATAGGGAAAAGCTCTGCCCATATAGTGGGCTAATCAGCTATGTATACCAAAACAGTCAATTTACTGATTGGGTTGCTGCTATTAGGGACATAAGGACCTCAGAGTTCCAGTCATTGCACACTGAAAGCCATTCACCCTATTCGCTATGACTCTTTCAATTACCTCTTATCTTTGGATTCCCTAGCCAATCTTAGCTGTTTGGGCTCATTAATTTGGGTTTGCTTCGTTTGTATCCTAGCATACTAATGACTCTTGAAAATGCCTGAAGCCACAGACCTCTTTCCAGGACGTAGCTTACTGTTTGTTTGTTTTTTTTTCATTCCTCCTTTCCTCGTTTCAATGAAAAAATTCAGAGTGAGAAAGTCAGGGTTGGACAACACAGAACATAGACTATCACAGCTGGATGAGACCTTAGAACTGAGAAAGTTAGAATCTAAAATGTTGGAGATAGTCTTAGAGATGCTATGTAGACCAGCACTCTCATTTAGTAGCTGAGGAGACTGAGATGCAGAGGGGGAATGTGACTTGCCCAAGATCACATCCACATAATCAGTAAGTGTAAGAATAGAACTACAGTCAAGGTTTCCTCACTCATTCAGTTTAATTGGAATCCTGACCAAAGTTCCCCACAATAAGACTCTCCAAGCTCAGGAAGAATGTGGAAAAAGGAGAGAGAGAGCCATAGACCAAGGTAATGTTCTTATCCTAGGTCTTTTGACTCCCAATAAATCATCTTTTTTGCTGAATCATGCTGCAGAGACTTGGGCAACCAATGGAGTTACAGAAATGGCATTACTGGGTTTTCTTTCTAAATCTTTGGACTTAGGCATGTTTTTTTTTGATGTTTCAGTTTCTCCTCTAATTAAGACAACATTTTTTTCAGTCTCCAACTTTACTCCTAGAAAGGCTACTAATGAGTTTAACTTAATGATATTTTGATAGGAAAAAAGTCATGTACCTCTCTCCTAGTGCAGTAGAGGAAAGAACACTTGGGCTATCTGGACCTTAGTATTCTCTTCTTTAAACAGATGGAGTTTGAATTATATGTATGAAGCACTCTATGCTCTAAGGTTCATTTTAGCTCTGATAGTCTATGTTCTAAGGTTTCTTCCAGCTCTATCAACCACTTCCCTTTTATTGCTTATGTATTCCCACTTTGAATCTTTGCTCAGATTATCCCTTATGCCTGGAATTCCCTTTCTTCTATACCTCTTCCTCTTATTATACTCTTCAGACTTAAAAACTCAATTTACACCCAGACAGACAGACAGACACACACACACACACACACACACACACACAGAATTTTAGAATTATAAAGAACAGCAGAAGTCATCTTATTCAACTGTTACCTGAAGAGGAATCCATTTAACACATTCCCAGGTCACCAATCCTCTGTTTAAGTACTTTCAGTGACATAGAACTCACTACCTCTTGGGGCAGCCAGTTCTACTTTTGGACAATTCTTGTGAGGAAAAGTTTCTTCTTATCTTGAGTTGAAATCTCTGAGACTTCCATAAGTTGACCTTCATTCTTCCTTCTAGGGTCAAGCAGAACAAGCACATCTCTTCCTGTATTCTAAGATGGAGTAGTTATTTCTTCCTAAATTTCCCATAATTTCTTCTTTAGCAACCAATTTCTCTTTATGTATCAGTGGTACATCCAAAATAGCAACTGCAGGGCCAGCTAGGTGTCACGGTGAGTAGAGCACCTGCACTGGAGCCAGGAGGACCTGAGTTCAAATCCGGACTCAAACGCTTGACACATTTGCTAGCTGTGTGACCTTGGGCAAGTCACTTAACACCAATTGCCCTGCCTCCCCCGCCTCCAAAACTACAAAACAAAATAGCAACTGCCTTTATTAATTTGCCACCTTTTGAAGTTTGTCATTATTTTGATGATTCACAAATTTATCAGATGCTCTACTTTTAATAGAGAGGGTGCCATCAGATACTAGGATAGCTATAGACTGCCATCATTGCTATATTTTGCCTCCATGCTAAGTTTATGTTCAGTTTCCCAATCTCATTACATCTTCTCTCTTTCTGGCTGAGTGGTCTGTAGTATATTTCCATCTCAGTATTGCTTTTATTTCTCCCACCATTAATCCTTATTGCATTGTTCTTCATCAGCTTTTCTCATATAAGCACAGCCTCTTTATATGAAATGCTGCTGTGCCATTCCTTATATTTAATCAGTTTTTTTAAACAGTATATCCTTCCATAGCTGCATTACACTTATGACTCACATCCCACAATTTATGGGTCCCAGTGTTAACTGTGATATTAAATTTACCTCCTGATCTCATTCCTTAATGAGAATGAGAAGTGGACGGGAGGATCACTTCTCTGTATTCCAGTTTCAGAGGAACAATGGAATGTTCCTAAAGGAAATAGAAGTGAGTCTTCAATGTGGAAAAAAAAAAGATCTGAGATGGAGTGGGGAGGCATGGCCCTTGTTAGGACGTTGGAGATAAATAACTAGATAGAATAGAAAAAGAAAGAAAGAAGAAAAGGAAGAAAGTTAGATAAATCTTGTATTGAATCAGCATTTATAATGTGTGCTAAGCCCTGGGGATGCAAATACAACAAGCAAAACAATCATTGCCTTCAAGGAACTTACCTTCTGATGCTGGGAGACAATACATAGAGGGGAGCTGGAAAATTGGACAGAAGCATTTGAGGTTTTAAAAAGCACTTTACATATAACTCATTTTATCTTCATGATAGCCTTTTAAGTTAGGGATTATTATTATTTTGGTTTTTGGCAGGGCAATTGGGGTTAAGTGACTTGCCCAAGGTCACACAGCTAGTATATGTGTCAAGTGTCTGAGGCCAGATTTGAACTTAGGTCCTCCTGACTCCAGGGCCGGTGCTCTACTCACTGTGCCACCTAGTTGCCCCCAGGGATTATTATTATTACCATTTTAGAGATGTAGAAACTGCCATTGAGCTGACTTGCCTAGAGCCCTAGTAAGTATCTGAGGCAGGATTTGAACTCAGGTACTCCTCACTCCAAGTCCAATCCTGTATATACCATCTAGCTGTCAAATGATAACACTACATGAATACAAAACTTGTTTTATGGCTGGACTCAAAGGGTAATATATTAATGGCTCAATGACAACTTAGAAAGAGGTCTTCAGTGGAGCATCCCCCAAATCTGTGCTTGGCTTTGTTCTGCTTAACATTTTAAATTGATGACTTGGACAAAGGCTTAGATGACATGCTTATCAAATCTACAAATGATACAAAGGTGAGAGAAATAGTTAACAGACCAAAGCACTGGGCTAATCAAATAAGATCACATTTAATGGGAATAAATATCAAGTCTTAAAACTGAATTCAAAAAATCAACTTCACAAGTACAGGAAAGAGAGGGATGACTAGACAATGGTTCGTCTGGAAAATATTTTGGGGTTTTAGTAACTTGCAAGCTCAACGTGAGTCAGCAGTTTGATGTGGCAGCCAAAAAATACTAATCGAATCTTCAGCTGCATTAAGGTAAGGCACAGCTTCCAGCAATAAGGGGGTGAGAGTGACACGGTATGCCCTCATCAGACCTTATCCGGAGTACTATCTTTAATTCTGGACATCATCATTTAAGAAAGACATTGATAAGCTAGGAAGTAGCTAGAGGAGGGCAAACAGAATAGGAAGATGCAGGAATCTATGTTCATATGAGAAGTAGTGGAGGAGCTGGGCATGTTTAGCCTGGAGAAGAGCAAATTCAGGAGGGACCTGAAAGCTGTGTTTAATGTAGAATTTGTGTTCATTCCCAAAGAACAGAACGAGAGACAGTGGATGGAAGTTGCAAAGAGGCAAATTTAGGATAGGAAAAAAAAATCCTATCAGTTAGAGAGGTCCAAAAGGGAAATAGGCTTCCTTGAGAGATTCTGTGTTCACTCTCCTCTGAAGTCTGACCTCTTGTCAGGTGTTATAATGTATAACCCTTGAAATCAGAGACTTTCTTTTTTTTTTAATCACCAGTACCTATGAGAGTGCCTGGAATACATAAAGAGCTTGATAAATGCTTGCTAACTGAATTTAGCCATAACAAAGGCTAAACGCGCCCAGTTCCTTCACCATTTCTCATATGGCAGAGAGTCCAGGCTCTTCCTTATTCTGTTTGCCCTCCTCTAGATACTTCCTAGCTTATCAATGTCTTTCTTAAACTGCGATGTCCAGAATTTAATGTAACACTCCAGACAAGGTCTGATGAGGGAATACATGCAGTGTCACTCTCATCCCCTTATTGGTGAATGATTGATTGACAGTGTTGGTATACTTTGGGTGTGGGTTGGACTAAATGCCCACTGAGATCCCTTTGAAATCTCAAATTCGCTGATTCCTGCCATTAAAGTCAACAGGTCATCTTTTTATCACTGTACTTTATACACGTGTGAAAAAATATGAAGACAAAAATTATTTCTTCCCCCTTAAATATTGTTTGCTAAGAGGCATGGTTCCTTTGCATGAATATTGCTTTTAATATGTCATAACTGATAATTTTTGTGATATATCACTTGGTAATTATATGTAGACAGCTTTCTCTATCTCTTTCCTTCTCAGTTCCTTAAGTTCAATTCCTTGGCATTCCATTCAATTAAATTCAACTCCATATACTTTTAAGTTTAGCACTTAATAGGTGCAAGACAAATTTACTAGGGGTAAGATGAAAATGATCACTGTCCTCGATTCTATTGGGGTGTGTGTGTGTTTATGTGTGTGTGTGTGTGTGTGTGTGAAACACCTACCAGATAAGTTACGTACAAAGTATATCCAAAATAACACGGTCATTTCAACAGAAAGAGAAAAGTAAGAAGAAATTATTTGTACCCCTTCTCTCAGCCCTCTTAGCTGATGTCCCCGCCACATACTTAAAAAAAAAATCGAGGCTATTTTTCTAAGAATTCCCTCTCCTCACATCCTCTTCCCTTAAAAATCCCTTTTTTCATCTCAATCTCCCCCTGACAAATCCCTCACCTTTTTCTTCTTTACTCCAGTCTCTGATAAAGAAGTGGACCTTTTCATTACCCAGGATAGCCCCTATATATGATCTTGATCCCACCTCCCCTCATGTTTTCCATCAGATTGCCCTCACTGTCATTCTCTCCCACCTATCTAATTTTCAATCGCTCCTTATCTATTGGTTCCTTCCTATTTCCTACAAACATACCCAAGTCTCTCCCATGTTAAAAAAAAACCCAAAAACCCGAACTAGAGTTTGTCATCTCATTATGCTGTCTTTCTATTTCACTCTCTCTCTCTTTTTTTTTTACCAAGAGTCCTTGAAAAAGCTATACTCAGTTTCCTTTTCTTCTCCTCTCATTTTCTTATCCCCTAAAATTGAATTTTGGCCTCATCACTCAACTTAAATTGCTCTCTCCAAAGTTACCAATGGTATACAAATTGCCAAATCTATAGGTTTCTTCTCAGTTCTTCTTTACCTCTTGGCTACATTTGACTTTGTTGACTGCCTTCTCTTCTGTGGCTTTTCAGGACACTGCACTCTCTTGCTTTTTTTCTCACCTGTCTGACTACTCCTTTTAGACACCTTTGGTGATTCATCATCCATGTCATGCCCACTAACTGTGGGTGTAACTTCAAGGCTCTCTTTAAAACCTTCTTCCCTTTTTCTCTCTAAATTTTCTCTCTTGGTGGCCTTATTACTTTCCATGGGTTACGTTAGTGTCTTTATGCAGATGATTCCAAAATTTATATATCTAGCTCCAGTCTCTCTCATGAACTCACATCAGCAACTGCCTAATAGACCTTTCAAACTGTATATCCTGTAGGTACCTCAAACTCAACATTCCAAAACAGAACTCATTATCCTTCTCCCGCCAACATGCCCCTCTTTCAAACTTTTCTACTACTGTTCAGGACCTTACCAGCCTTGCAGTCATCTGGGTTCATCCTCCTATTTTCATTCTCACTCACCCACTTAGGCAATTTGTTGTTAAATTCTGTCATTTTATTTCCCCAATATCTATTACATACTTTTCTTCCTGTCTACCCACACAGTAGTAGTAATGCCCTAGTAACGACCCTCGTTACCCTTCACCTGGACTACTGCATTAGCCTCCAATGGGTTCTTCCTGACTCAAATCTCTCCACACTCCAATCCACCCTTCCCCCACCTAGCTGCCAAAATGGTTTTCCTAAAGCCTATAATCATGTCACTCCTCTATCCAACACAGTGTAGCAGCTTTCTGTTGCATTGAATGTCAGCTATAAAATCCTCCATTTGACATGTAAAGTTCTTTACAACCCAGCCACTTCCTACTTTCCAATCTTCGTATACTACACTTCCTTCCTCTTACTCTATGAGCTGGACATTTGGGCCTACTTGCATATAAGTAACTCTACCTCCTTTCTCTGTGCCTTTCATATTGGCTGTCTTGTGTACCTAGAATTCATCCTTTTCTCATGGCCACTGTCTGAAATCTTTCAATTTCTTCAGGACATAATTCAAGTGACACCTTCTTCATGATGCCTTTCCTGGATCTCTCAGCAGCACCCCGCACCCTGAATGACAACGGCAACAAATTACCTTTTGTGTCTATTTGGTATATTATTGTATGTACATATTCTCTCTTCCATTAGAATGCAAACTCATTGAGGTCTTTTGAATCCTTTTGGTTTTTGAATTCCTAGCACATAGCACGGTGTACAGAGAGTAGTATAACACTTAATAAGTGTTCATCAATTGAATTGATGACTGAAATATGCTTTGAAGGAAACAAGGGGTTTCTATGAAGTAGAAATGAGGAGGAAGACTGTTCTAGACATGATGGACCACCTGTTTGTAGGCATGGAGCTAGGAGATGGAATTTTGTGTGTAAGTCTTAAAATTGAATGTGAAGTGAGTGTGAAGAGAAGTAGTGAGAAATAAGGCTAGAAAGGTAAGCAATGGAATTCCTCTTAATCAGATTTGCTGGTCTCCAGGCAACCACATTTTCACTGGCCATCATTGGATGAACTTCATTCTTAGTCAAGTACCCGCTGTGCCTATATCTTAAACTGGGGTCTAAAATCCAGAACTCTGTTTTCAGGTTCCATCTTCATAGCCAGGTTTTTGGTCCCCAAATTTGTTTTTTTAGGTTTTGTCTTGGCTACAATAGCAATTAAGAAAATATCACTGAGGTCTACATGGTTTTAATTTTCTTGTCTGGGATATCATAAACCCTGGGAAAGCTTTCTAGTGTTATCATTTGTTCCCATGTGACTTATCCAGAAGTGTTTTTTTGTGTTTGATGGGCTTGGGTCAGTTGTTTTCATATATTTATATATATATATATATATATATATATATATATATATATATATATATATACACAAATACACACACACACACATATATATATATATGTATGATGTATAGGATTATAGATTTAGAACTGGAGGAGAATCGTGGAGGACATGCAGTGCAACCCTCTTATTTTACAGATGAAGAAACTGAGGAGAAGTTGAAGTGAAGGGAAAGAGAGAGAGGAGAAGGTGGTTAGAGTTCAACCTCTTCACTTTTCTGATTACTCTCCAGGCCCTTCAGGCCAGCCTGGACAAAAGCAGAGGCTGCAGCCCTGGATCCCTCTTCTCCAAGTCACTGCTTCTTTTTACTGCAGTCATGTGCTTTGGTCTTTGAGCAGGAGCTGGGGTCCCAAAGCATAACAGACATTCCCAGAGCTCTGCAGAAGTGATGGCTTGTTTGTTGAGCCTCTTCATAATACCTCAGGTTTATCACAATGCAATCAATTACCATGGCAATGAAATCTCAGCAGAAGAGTTACAAGAATTGGCAAAAGCCTTTGGAACGCACTTAGTACAAAGGTAGGATAAGGACAACAGATCTCTGTCAGGAAAAAAAAAACTTTCCACCAAGTTACATTTTGCAAAAGGCCGTGAAACAAAGGGCTAAAACGTAGATGTGGAGCTATGTAATTTTAGAGCAGGAATGGACCTTAAATCATATTATATCAGAGTTGAAGGTAGCTTAGAATCTGGAACATAAACTATTCCATATGGAAGGAGAAGCCTTAAAATCTTGAGTGATAATGGAAAATGGATCTTCTGTTTTCCAGATTCATGTGATAATAATGGCTAGAATTTTAAAAATGTTTTCTTGCTTCTCAGCTGTTCTTTATATAACTTGATTCCTAATTATCTGCTTGTATCCCTAGCACTTTGTGCTTGACGTAGTAGTGACATCACGAAGCATTTAGTTAGCATTTTCTATGTGCCGGGTACTGTGCTAAGCGTTCAAGATACAAATAATGGGGGGAAACAGTCCATGCCCTCAAGGAGCTCACAATCTAAAGAGGAAGATAATGTGCTAATAATAATGTGCAAGCAAGACATAGACAGGACACATTGGAGATTGTCAATAAAAAGAAGGCACTAGCTTAAAAGAGATTGAGAAAGGCTTTTTGCAGTTGGTACTTGAAGGAAACCAGGGAAGCCATGAGACAAAGATGAGAGAGAAGAGAATTTCAGACATGGGAATAGCCAGTGCAAATGCCTAGGGTTGGGAGATGGAGTATCTTTGAGAGGAAAAGCTAGAAGGTCAGACTCATTGGTTCTTACGTGATGTGGAACAAGGTATAAGAAGACTGGGTAGGTTGGAAAGGACATTCAGAGTGTCTTTGTTTTTTGATTTTTTAGACATAAGAATTCCAATTTATTTATTGATATTGTAAATACGAGATCCATGCCTGTGACCAATGACTTGACTTTCCATCAGAGTAATGATATCTTGTTATTCTCAATACAAATGAAACCAGAAAACAACAAGGATTTCCAGCTAAATGAAAAGAGGATTTCAGGATCTTCATGGAAAGGCAAATAAAAGGCTTGCCACAATTATTTTTGATCATATATTCAAAGGAAATTGGAAACAACATTTCATGGGATGTTAGGTCATCTCATAGTGCTCGTGGTAAGCATTTTTTTTTAAAAAAAGATAAATAAGAAAATAACTACAAATTATGTGAAATTTTCTGTTGCAGAGGATAAGGTAGAAAAATTTTATGAAGAACTCAGTAAGATCCTCCAAATAAAATTAGCATGTATTTCAGTACTCAATGACTTCAATGAAGAGACAGATAAAAAATAGGCTAACAAAAAAACAATGTTTAAACAAACAATTCAAGAGTCAAATGGGTTGAGAACATACAGAAGCTTGAGAAATACACATATATGACTTATATATGATTACATATACATATATAATCTGTATGCATAATATGTGTCTCAGGAATATTGTATTCGAACTAGAGTTGGTAAGCATGAGGCATATAAAGCAGCAAATTATATTACAAAAATGAAATTAATACAATTTAAGTGGCAAGAAATGACTGGTTACTAATGTCACAGGCATTTGTGAATTTTGAATCAGTTGTCTGGGTACAATCAGATTTGTTGGAGTAGTTTAAAATTAATCAAATTTGAAAGAATTACAATGAGAAGATATAGCAAGCAATTGAGGTAATTCAAACTTGATGGATAAAAGCAAGCTGCTCATGCTAAAAATATAGGAAATGGATGAAATAACAGGCATTGATAACGACCATCACTTGTCTAGATAATTATAAGAAATTTAAATTAATTTACTGCAATGAAGAGATCAAAGCAGCCCACGAAGTGCCTTGGTCAGCAAACAATTTCTGACAAGTAGAGAGATGTGGCAATCAAAAGCTATAATAGTTTAGAATATAAACTCATCTGAAAAATTTTAAAGAGAAAAATGGTTAAATACAAGTGTATTGTCTCATAAAATGGTGAGAAGTCTTGGAGGCAAAAAGAAGTTTACAGTTATTGATTAGAGAAACACAAATCAAAACAACTCTGAGGTACCATCTCATGTCTATCAGATTGGCTAATGTGACAGAAAAAGAAAATAATGAATGTTGGAAGGGATGTGCAAAAATTGAGAAACTCATGCACTGTTGGTAGAGCTGTGAACTGATCCAACCATTCTGAATATCAGTTTGGAACTATGCCCAAAGGGCTATAAATCTATTTATACCAGATATCTGGAATCTGTGTTCTTGAGGCCACATGTGGCCTTCTAGATCCTTAAGTGTGGACTTTTGATGGACTGCAAATTTTACAGAACAAATTAGCTCTTTTTGTATTGGCAAAGAATTGGAAATTGAAAGGATGCCCATCAATTGGGGAATGGTTGAACAACTTGTGATATATCATTGTAATGTAATGTAATGTATAAGAAATGACAAGCAGGAAGGATGCTTTCAGAAAATTTTATGACTCTGTTTTATAGTGGCATTGAGGAATCTCTGATGAAAGAATAAGAAGTGAAGAAAGCAGCTTTTTAATTTTTTTATGGTGTTTGCAGCTACAATACTTAGCCTATCTTTTTTTTTCTTTTAAATTTCATTTATTTAATATTTTTAGTTTTCAGTACTGATATTTACAAGAGTTTTTATTACAAATTTTCTCCCCATTTCTACCCTCCCCCCCCTCCCAGATGGCGTATATTCTGGTTGACCCATTCCCCAGTCAGCCCTCCCTTCTGTCACCCCACTCCCTTCCCATGCCCTTTTCCCTTTCTTTCTTGTAGAGCAAGATAAATTTCTATGCCCCATTGCCTGTATATCTTATTTCCTAGTTGCATGTGAAAACTTTTTATGAGCATCTTCTTTTAAAACTTTGAATTCCAGGGGCGGAGCCAAGATGGCGACTGGAAAGCAGTAACTGGCGTGAGCTCCCCAC
>CM053625.1:42141872-42160822 GCA_028646595.1 Phalanger gymnotis
CTGATAACTGCCACAGCTCACTGATTAAGGGTGCTAGGGCCTGTTCCCCCTGGCTCCCACTGTGGTTGGTCTTGGCGCAGTCCATGCTGGGCTCTGCTCCTCTCCACTCCCAGCTCCACGCGCAATAGACCTTACCCCACGATCATCTAGGCTGTCCTAGGCTGCAGCCCTGCTTCCCTCTGCTATTTCGTGGGTTCTGCAGTTCTAGAATTTGTTCAGAGCCACTTTTTATAGGTGTTTTGAGGGACCTGGGAGGGAGCTCATGCGCGTCCCTGCTTTCCAGCCACCATCTTGGCTCTACCCCGAGAGTGTGTTTGTAGGGGGCAGCTAGGTGGTGCAGTGAGTAGAGCACCTTCCCTGAAGTCAGGAGGACCTGAGTTCAAATCCGGCCTCAGACACTTGACATACATACTAGCTGTGTGACCTTGGGCAAGTAACTTAACCCCAATTGCCCTTCCAGAAAAAGGAAAAAAAAAAGAGAGTGTCTTTGTATCACTTCTTCTTTTCTACATGTGAGTTCCTTCCTTGCATGAGTTCTCTGTAAAATAGTCTTTTGGGCAAGCATACTTTTGACATTCGAGCAATGTGGACAGCCCATTGGAGTTTCACCCTTTGTAGTAGAGTTTGAATGCTTGGCAGTTTAGCTTAAGAAAGGACCTCAGTGTCTTGTACTTTATATTGCCAGGTAATCTTCAGAATCTTCCTCAGACAATTCAAATGGAAGTGATTCGGTTTCCTGGCATGGCGCTGTTAGACTGTCCAGGTTTCACAGACATACAACAATCAGGTCAGCACAATGGCTTCGTAGATTTTCAGTTTAGCAGTCAGTCTAATATCTCTTCTCTCCTGTACTTTCCTTCAAAACCTTACAAAGGTTTTGGTGACAATATTCCTAGGAGCCATCTCTGGCAATGCATGTGTCAACCTTATCATTTATGTGTATGTCTCTGGAAAGCATATTGCCAAGGTAAGTGAACTTATCCACAGCATTCACAATTTCTCCACTTGCTGCAACCGGTGGTTTCGCATATGTATGGTATGGTGCTGGCTGGTGGAGAATCTGTTTTCTTGTTCTTAATTGTTGGGCCAAAATTAACACAAACCGCAAAGAATCAATCCATCCTTTAAGGCATCTCAACTTCAGAGGTGGCATTACTTGATAACAGGAAGATAGTGTTGAAGAAATGGACAATGAGAGGAATTGTGATGTTCCTGAAAGTGTCAATGAAGTCTGCACTAAATTCCTTCTTAAGTTCTCAATTTATTTCCTGGTCCCTCTGTAGTTGAGATTTAGGACGCCTGCCCCTCATAGACAGAAACAGACCAGCTAAAGCTATATCAAAGGCAAGTCCTGCCTAAGATCTCAGAAAATGAATCTTGTCATCCTTGGACCAGTGCCTAGGGCACTCACCTCTTGGGGAAAACATTCTAACCTGCAAAGCCTTGGCTAGGCTAACTACAGCATTCTGCAGGAACAGAGCTCTTTGGGGCAGACCCTACAGGAACTCCCCTACTCAATTCATACCCAGATACTGTTCTTCAATCACTCCTCGGTGAGGCTGGATGGGAACAGTCACAACTACTAGCCCAATAATCAGCTCTGAGGGCTAGATTACATATAGGGTGTCCTGAAATTCTTAATATAATTTTCTCTTATTAAAAGCTTAAAACTGCACCAATATTTTAGGGACACTCCATAGCCCTCTTCATTCAGATTGTTGGTGACCCCTTCTTTGTTGCTGAAGCTACAGAGTGTGAGTTTGTTTACAACCTAACATGGTTCCATCCCAGAAATCTGATGCCTCTCTTCATTGTGGCTATGTTGACAAGTAGCTTGAGGCTTCCAAGTTGCTGAAACCGCATAACAGAATAATGTAGTCTATTTGCAGGCCTGTCTCACATAATTCCCCTTCATATATCTAACCAAAATGACCTACTTTCTGTTACCTGAACTCAGCATCAATGGATTTGAACAATTTTGTTCCCTATGCCTGGAATGCACTCTCCTGCCTTTCCACACCTCCACTCTTAGCATCCTTAGCTTCCTTCAAGATTTGATTCAAGTGACACTTCCTACAAGAAGTTTTACCTGATCCCTGTAGTGTTGAGTATTCTCTTCTTTCTCAAATTATAAAAATTTACTTATGTGTGTACATGTTTTATCTCCCTCCCCATCCCAGTAGAATGTAAACTCCTTGAGGACAGGCATTCGTTTTTTTTATTTTGCTTTGTATGTGCAGGAGACGTATACTGCTTTGCATATAGAAATCACTTAATAAGTGTTTCCTGAATTTAGTTGAAAATGGACTCATGTTTAATTCTATTCAATCCAATTCTATAAATCATTTATTATGTGCTGTGATTCTGTACTTCTTATCGAACAAACAAAGATAAAATGGCACAGGCTTGCCTTGAGAGAGTATATAATGTAAGAAGGATGGGAATACCAGATGTATATAAAAACTGATACAAAAGAGGTGTGATAATCAGGAAGGAGAGCTCTAAACAAAGCACAATGGGAAATTTGAGGAAGGAGAAATCACTTCTAGCTTTGGGATTTTATGGCTGAGGAAGGAGGAGAAGTTTCACATTTAGAGAAAGAAGAGCTTTCAATATACACAGATTACAAGGGGAAGGGGAAAGAATTCAAGCTTGTTGTGTAAGAAAAGGCATGAGAGTGGAATAAGCCAAAAGAAGAAGGGGGAAGAGCAAGATGTTCAATTTGGCTAGAATGTCAAAGTTGTGAAGGGAAACAGTGGGAAATAGGGCCTGAAAGTAGGGGTGGTGCTAGATTGTGGTGGGCCTTTAATATCAAGAAAGAGAAGGAAATAAGCATTTATGAAGCATCTGCCATGTGCCAAGCACTATGCTAAGCATTTTACAAATATAATCTCACGTGAGCCTCCCAGAAATCCAGAAAACGTAGGTGCTGTTATTATCCCCATTTATAGTCGAGGAAACTGAGGAATAAAGAGGTTAAGTGACTTGCTTAGGGTCACACACCCAGGATGTGTCTGAGGCCAAATTTGAACTCTGTTCTTCAAGTCAGGCTTAGCACACTATCTGCTGTGCCATCTAGCTTCTTCAAAGGAGTTTAAAATGAAAATCTAATGAAGACTTTTGAGCAGAGGAATGGTATAATTAAAGCTATGAAGAGAGTGGTGGTGAGTAAATGATTACCTTTAGCAGCCTATTAGATAGTCCAGGTAAATGTCAAAAGGCATGGCAAGAACAGGGATGGGGCCTCAACAGGACCAAATAGTCACTAGCCACTTGGTAGTTGGTGTTGAAGGCAAGGAATTTTGCTTTAACTTCTTATTTTAATTTTGCTTTTAATTTCTAAGGGGAATTTCCTATAAACATATCAAGGGCAGCTTCTGTATAATTGGAATCCAGCTAATTCTGTCTCTAGAGGTCCAGAACTATTTTTCCTTATTGGTATTAGGAGTATTCTTAGGGTTATTATGTTGCCAACACAAAGGAACACTTCCTGCACATCTGTCTTTTATAGTCACACTGTTAAATATGACTCCCAAAGTTGAACACTGAAAAGAGTAGACAGAACAATATATTTTGTATAAAAAAGTAGCAGTCTGTTGACAAATTTGGTCTATGAATCATACATGCCTCACAAACTAATCTGAATCTGCTGTCACCAAATGCCTTCAATAATTGTTGTTCGGTTATTTCAGTTTTGTCCAACTCTTTGTGACCATATTTGGGGTTTTCTTGGCAAATATACTGGAGGGGTTTGCCATTTCCTTCTCCAGATCATTTAAGAGATGAGGAAACTGAGGCAACTTGGATTAAATGACTTGTGTAGGGTCACAGAACTAGTAAGTTGTCTTAGGTTGAATTTGAACTCATCCTCCTGATTCCAAGCCTGGCACTCTATTCCTTGTTGCTACTTAATGCCTATGACCATGGTCATGTTATTTAACCTTTTCATGCCTGAGGAAACTATAATACTCTTTTTTTTTAGTTTTTATTTTGGCAGGGCAATTGGGGTTAAGTGACTTGCCCAAGGTCACACAGGTAGTAAATGCATCAAGTGTCTGAGGCCGGATTTGAACTCCATTCCTCCTGACTTCAGGGGTGGTGCGCTACTCTCTGTACAACCTAGTTGCCCCAACTATAATAATCTTAAGCTGCAAATGAGTTGGTGACCTGCATTTGTGGAGTAAGTTCTTTTCTTTTTTCTTTTTTTTTATACCATGGAGTTTCCAATGCAGATTTAATCACAGGTCTAGAGCCTCTCTATAGACAATCCACATGCCACTCCTCCCTCCCATTTATAAAGTGCTTAAAGGTTTGCAAAGTGCTTTACATACATCATTTCATTTGGTTCTTACAAAATCCTATTTGATACTATAATAGATGTTTTTACTTCCATTTTACAGATGAGAAAACAGAGGCTCAGAAAGGTTAAGTGACTTACTTATGGACACACAGTCAGTAAGTGCCAGATATTGGGTAAGGGGAGGGCAACTTCTGCCATCAAAAACAATGCTCTTTCTTAGTCCATGCTGAACTTTGGAGAAGAGAAGGGACACATTCATGGTTACACCACAGGAAAGTGTAACTAGAATTCAAATGTCCTTATTTGTAGTCTACTGCTTTTTCTATTATGTAGATTCTCCTTCACAGAATCACAAAACTTGAAATTTGGAAGGGAACTTAGCAGCTATCATTCCCAACTAATACTCAAAAGGGACATACAACATTATGCAATGAGAAAACAAAACAAAACAAAACATTCTCTGGAATCAGAAGATCTGGGTGAGAATCGCAGAGCTACTGTTTCCTACCTGTATGACCTTGGAAAGTCCACTTAACCTCTTGAAACCTCATTTTCCTCATCTTTGCAATCAAGGGGTAGGACAAATAGCCTCTTAGGCCTTTCTCAGTTCTAGATCTATGATCTTAGTGTGAAAGGAGAGTGTATGTGTGTGTATGTGTGTGAATTGAGCCAATCGATCAAATAACCTCTAATTGAAGTAAGAAATAAAATGCAAGGTCTTTGGCAGATGAAAATATTTCCACAGAGTCAATCAACCAAATGTGTGAAAAAGGTCTTGACATCTCTAGTGAGTGAATCAATCAATTAAAGGCTTTAAGTCTAGGTAGAGACAATCATTTTTCAGTTTAGAAGTCCATGAAAGTCACTGGATAAAGTGAGATGACATTGAACAAAAAGTATATTCAGATTGGTTGAGGCAGTAAATTCGGGAAGTATATTCAAGTTGGTCATTCCCTTTTGGTTTTGTATTGAAAAACCAAGCCAATTCAGAAACCAGAGATTCAAGTATCTAAATGCAGAAAGGAGGCAGCCATTCCCGCTAAGCCCATCCTTTGGGGATTAAGAGCCACGGTCTTGGATTCCAAGTCTTTATGGCCTTCAGAAGACTGGAAAATTTGGACTTTTAAAATCTGTATCCGAGCAGCATTCTTGCGTTAGTAATACTGTGACATTGTATGTACTGGGAGCCAAAGACAAATTGTACATACTGAAGAAAGGAAGCTTCATGATTCTACAAAGAGCCCAGCAGAAAAGCTTCACTGTGCCTATAGAGAACTTCGTAAGCTTTGTGCAAAGAGGAGAAAAGGACTTCTAGAAACCAAGAGATGTGTTTACCTCTTTGGCAATTTTTTTCCCTGTAAAGTTGAGCCTACCTCCCCCTGGACTTTGTGTATATTGACGGGATAGTGTAGCAGACATTTGGTAGGATATTTTAGGTTTTTTTAACCACACATTATTACTATATTACCTTAGTAAATATCTTTTCCCAAAAGGTAGTTAAATTTAGCTGACTAATTGACCTCAATTGATAATAACCGGAAGCACTCCCATGGGGTGCTCATGAACTATAGTGTTAGAAAGACATTACCACCCCCAACTTCTCGGTGTCAACGCTAGAACATTAAGTATTAAAGAGGTAGTTGAGCTCTGAGAAGATGACTTACCAGTTTGAGTGGGAATTGAGAGATTATACAGACTCTGCTAAACTGTGATCCTATGAATTGCCCTGGCTGTCCTTTGCATGATCTTCAGCTTATCAATATTCTTAAACTGTGGTGCTCAGAAGTGATCATAATACACAAGTAATGTCTGAAAGTTAGAGAATACACAAATAACATCAATGACTTGTTCCTGGAAGCAATGCAATAACACAGCCCAAAATTGTATTCGATATCTTTCTGTCTACCCTAGACCTTCATGCTCTGGTTCATGATCTCTATAATGATCTAGTTCCTTGATATTCTGTATTAGTGATGGAATCAAAAGGTCATTCTAAGCTCTTCCTGCTAAGCAGTTTAGGCCATGGCCTTGTAGAGACAATGCCAATTCATGGAGGTGACAGAGCTGACACTGTTCCACGGTAGGACCACTTCTCTTTACGACTCTGATTATGCAGCTCACCTATAATTTATACAACCCATTTGCCTTAAAATCTCCTCCCTCAGTTCATTCCATCCTCCAATCCTTCAGGTTCTGATTTTCCTCAGGAATTCCAACTCCTCCCCTCTCAAGGTAGGAGAAGTAGTCCTTTCAATCACCAAATTACCCAGACAATACTCAGCACAAAGTCCCCATTTCCCTTTATGGAATATCTCTCTTCATCCATAGGAGCATTCTTTAGTAGAACTCTCTCTGACCACAAAAGCAAGACCTTCCTCATCTCCCTCATTTTTCATTTCTCCCTGCTGCCTCCTCATCTACTTCCTTGAACCCTCTTTTCTTCCTGAGAAGCCACAGGAGTTACTTTCCCCTAATTGTTAGCGCTGGATTTGACCCAGGTATATCACACATGCCCCTTTATCTCCCACTCCCCTCCCCCATCTCATGCACCCTACCATTTTATAATGTAGTCTCACAAAATAGTTATTTATTTGTCGACACATCTAAATCTAAAGATTCTATTCAGAATGCCCCAGATCCATCTCTCCACTGTTATTTCCACCTGATTTCCATCTTCACCCCGTCTTCTTATGCACACTTAGAAAGAAATTTCTCTTTGCTGTCACTCTTGCTGTTGTCGCCTTTGGCTGTTGCACTCATTTACCCCTGCTACATTTCTATTGTCTAGGGTGTTCAAGAAGCAAACATCAATTTTAGGTTTTTTTTTCCTAAAAATGTTTCAAATGCCTCTTTATTATTGAACATCTATCTTGTTTCTTTATGGTTAAGCTCAGATTTACAGGGTAGATCACCCTAAACTGCATCCTTAGCTACATTGCTTCCTAGAATACATTATTCCTCTCATTCCTGCATTTTCTGGAGCATGCAGAATAGACCTTTATTTGAATTATTTTTCCTTTGTTTTTGAAGGCATTTCTCCTGCTCTCTTGGAGAACATCTTGTTTCTGAATTGAATGGTGACGTTGAACATACATGTGTCTTGCAGTTTGCAGCCTTGTGTCTTTTTTTCTTGGAGATGAACTATGGATTTGTTAAACTGAAATTTCATTTTCTATATTCAGAAATTCTGAACAGTTTTCTTCTATCATCTCTTGCATTATGTTGTCCATGTGTTGTTGTTGCTGTTTGTCATGTTCTCCTGGCAGACCTACCATCTATAGGATATCTCTGTGCATCCTGTCTACAAGATCGATCTGGCTTTGAAAGCATACTTTCCTTTAATACTATTTTTTTGCTTCTCTTCTTTTTCTTCACTTCTGCGTATTTACATTCTTGATTCATTGTTCCTTCTTTCGTTTCTTTTGTGAGACTTGCTATCACAGATTCAGATTTTTTTTCTGTTCTGCCAATTATTTTTACTGTGCAGGCCTTCATAATTCTCATCTATTTTCAACCACTCTGGAATGATGTGTTGTGACTCTATGTTCTCTTCAGATTTTTCCTCTGTCTCATCAAGGTTGAATCATTTATCTTTGTTCTGCAGTGTTTATTCACAGATGCCTGAACATATTTCCTATTTCTGGAGACCATATTTCTTTCTGCTGTTAATATTTTCCCTGTCAATGTATCTGCTTACTCTTGAGGTCTTTGAGTTTTTCCTCTTATGTTGCCCTTTTGCCCACTTTCTAGTTCCTTGTCTTTGATGGTGGTTTCCTTAGGGGCTAGATCTCAAAGCATCTCCACCTCCTCCTACACTGGGCAATTTGTGGTTAACCCGCTTAGGTCTCTGACACAAGTAACTTTTGAGGGGGCAGAACTGGCTCTGTCTGAATGCTTGGTTCTTTCCCTCAGGTTCCACACAGGGTTCTATACACAGTCTCTTGATCTGTTCTCTCTGTTCTTTGGTTCCTTGGCCTGGCAATTCAAAGCACCGCTACACTAGTGCCACTGCAACTAGAGGTGATTTCTTTCATTTGGAGTTTGGGTCTCTGAGGCTCTGGGAGGAGGGGGACATATTGGGATGTGATGTTAAGTACTATTAAAAGCCTGGACACGTGTTTGGCCCCTTTCTTTCTGCTCCTCCACTCTCCTGCAGAGATCGTTTGCAATACAGAATGCTCTTAAGGCACTGGCCACTAGGACTCAGCAAAATTCTACAGTCTAGAGCCCTCCTTTACACAGCACTGGAAAAAAGGAGGTGGTACTGGAATGTGGGGTTGGGTTTCTTGCAACCCTGTGGGTTGGGTCAGCTAGCATAGCCTCAGTGCCAGTAGCTTGGTGGGGTAGAGGATACTGTGTGAACCCAGGATAGGAATCAGTTCAAGGGTTTGTATGGTGGGTTGGGGTTCTTTTCCTCCTGTTGGGTATCCTAGAATATAGAGACAGCTTAAGTTGCTTTATCTTTGGTGCATAATTCCTTTCTTTGGAGAGGTTTGGGAGGTCATAAGGATCAAACAAAAATGTCTAATCCTCTATTTTATTGACCACATGACCCAGAATCCCTTGTAATTTCAATCATTTTTATTTCTAATTGTATTGTCCTCAGTTATTATCATAGCTCTTGTTCCAGTTGCCTTCTTAAGATTTGGACCTCTGGGGTAGACAGAGGATATCTTCTCATGCTCTAAGAGCAAGGAAGTAGAACTATTCCTCTCACATCAGAAGATATCCAGGTTATTTTCTGTCTCCAGAGGGAGGGAAGGAAAAGGAGGCCAGGGTTAGTACACTGGAGAAGTCAAAACTCCCAGGTGCCACTATCTTGTTGTGAAACCTTGAGCAACTAACTTTTCTTCTCTAGGTATCATTTACCTCTTCTGAAAATAAAATGACATTTACTGTCTCCATCTAAGAGGTGTGGTAGGAAGAAAAAGAGATAATAGATATGAAAGTGTTTTGTAGCTGAAAGTATTATAGAGCTGTGATTTTTTTGTGGAACTCCACCTTAGCCCTTTGAATGCTCAGGACTAGGGGGTAGGTTGCTGGTTTTGTGTACTGGGGCCTCAGGTACTGGCAGCTGGAGGCTGGTAGCTTGCCTGGTGCTAAGCTGGAGCTGGTGGTGGCTGGTGTGTGCCTGGTTTTGGCACTCGCCTGCTGTACCACCTTGGGGCTCAGGATTTCCTGCTATTTTGCTGAGATAGGGCTTGCTTGTGGATTGCTGGGATGCCTCCCATCCTGTATTGTCTCCTTGAATGGTGTCCCTTGCATGACTAGCTGGGACACAAAGACTTAAGTTCCAAAAAGATGTAAACAGACTAGAGCACTGAGGATTAATCTGATGATATTAAAATTAATAAGGATTGTTAGATACAAAAATAAACTTTACAAGCATAAGACTTGGGAGAAAGAGCTCACTCATATCTATACAGAAATTTATGTGAAAAGGACCTAAAGGTTTTTAGCATACTGCAAGCTCAATGCAAGTCAGTAGTGTGATGTAGCAACCAGAAAATCGAATGCAATTTTGGGCTTTTCCTTGATGATTTCTTGAAAGATGCTTGAAATAGGCTCTTTTTTTGATCATGGCTTTCAGATAGGCCAATAATTCTCATATCATCTCTTTTGGATTTATTTTCCAGGTCAGTTGTTTTTCCAATGAAGTATTTTACATTTTCTTCTATTTCTTCATTCTTTTGATTTTGTTTGACTGATTCTTGATGTCATTACCTTCCACTTGCCCAATTCTAATTTTTAAATTGTTTTCTTCAGTTAGCTTTTGTACTTCCTTTTCCATCTGGCCAATTACTTTTTAAGGAGTTCTTTTCTTCAGTGTATTTTTTCCATTTTGTCAATTATATTTTTAAAGGAATTGTTCAATTTTTCTTCTACTTCTCTTATTTGACTTTTAAAATTCTTCTTGAGCTCTTCCAAGAAGGCTTTTTGGGTTTGATACCAGTTCCTATTCACCCTTGAGGTTTCAGGTGTAGGTATATTGACAATGTTGTACTCTCCTGAATTTGTGTTTTGGTCTTCCCTGTCACCAAGATACTTCTCTATGGTCATTGTTTTTCTTTGTTGCTTTTTGCTCATGTTGTTTGCCTTTTACTGACTTTTAAAGTTGATCTCTGCTTCTGGGGCACGGGGGTACCATTCCAGGCTTCTCGTGCTGGAGACTGGGGGCTTGGTTGCTGGTTTTGTGTACTGGGGCCTCAGATGCTGGCAGCTGGAGGCTGGTACCTTACCTGGTGCTAAGCTGGAGTTAGTGGTGGCTGGTGTGTGCCTGGTTTTGGCACTTGCCTGCTCTACCACCTGGGGCTCAGGATCTCCTGCTAGTTTGCTGAGGTGGGGCTTGCTGCTAGATTGCTGGGATGCTTCCCATCTTGTACTGGTCTCCTTAGCCATAGCAAGAGGGACCTTTTGGTTAATTCCCCTAGCCTCCCAAGCTAAAAGATTGCTATACCTCATCTTTCTACTGGCTCCATTATTTCAGGATTTTTTTTCCTGTGGCAATATTCTCTGGATTTTTCAAGGTTAATAAGCGAGAGTAAGAGCAACTTACCATTTACTCTGCCATCTTGGCTCCTGGAAGTTGGAATAGGTGACTTTCACACATTCTGCCTATGGGTTTATGTGTCACTGCTGCTGTTGTTGCTGTTGATGCAGTCACTCCCAAGGTTTGCTCCTGATTTGCTGGGGCTAGGGCTGGGGCTGAACTGGCATGCTCTGTGCTGGACCGTGCTTCTCTCTCACAAAGTTCTGGCAGATCCCTCCTGCTGACCTTCTAAGTTGTTTCTGGTATCGGTGAGCTGAGAATTCTGGAAATTGCCACTGCTACCAGTGATTCAGCCTCCTGAGGTCTTCTCTGACTTTTCTGGGGACAGTTCTGTGCTGGTATGGCCTACACTAGACTGCCCTCCTCTCTCATCTCAGTGCAACAGACCTTTCTCGTTGACCTTCCAGGTTGTCTTAGGCTGGAAATCTGCCTCACTCTTTCTCTTTGTGGGTCCCGTCACTCCAGAACTCATTGAGAGTCACTTTTTAAAGATATTTGAAGGGGTTTGAGGGAGAGCTCAGGTGAGCCCCTGCTTTCACTCCACCATCTTGGGTCCACCCCTCCCAAAGTAAACATTTGATCATTTGATTAGCATAGCATCAAAACTTTAAATTATATTTGGTATTATCGTCATTTTTATTATATTGAACCAGCCAGTAATGAGCACTGAATATTCCTCCAGCTTTTTAAGTTGTTCTTTCTTTATTTAAGAAACACTTTGTAATTGAATCTATACAAATATTTTGCTTGCTTTAGTAGATTGTTCTCTAAGTATTTAATGGGATTTGAGTGATATTTACCTTTCAATTATTTTCTGTTGGATTTTTTTCTTATTGTGTAGACACATAATTGATTTTTTTGGACTTAATTTGTAGTGTGCAACTTTGCTGAAGGATTGATTATCTTGATTAACATCTCTGCTGATTCCCTAGTATTTTCTAAATACTCCTTCATTTCAGGAGCAGAGTGCTATAGCTTTTTGTCTTATTTTAGGCCAAAGTCACTTGGTGGTTATGAGTCACTTTCAAGAGACTGGAGTTTTCCTGTTCTAGATGTAACCAGCGCAGCATCATTCACAAAGAGGATCATCTAGAGAATGTCGCCGTCATATAGGGATTTCCTCTTTGACTTGGACTCCATGCATGATAGCAGTGAATACCTTTGCCATATGTCTATTTCCTGTTAGTAATGATTCATATCTCCTTTAATCTCATAAAAATGTATATAGGTAGGATAGATAAATAGGAAAATGTTGAATAGTGTTTTGTATTCTCTTGGTCACTTTTTTTACTAATCAGGTCTGAGACTTTTTCTTTCACTTTGGTATTTTTAACTTTTTGCAAATATTTCATGAATTGGTTTCTCAATATGCTTGCAGTTGCCATGTCTAGCGTAAGTATCCTCTTTTTTTCTAATCCAGTTGATTTTTCTAGCTTTGTTCTCATTAATACCATTCTACCTCCTTTATAAGCACACTTGGGATTATTATGTTAGGGTCCAAGTGCAGTAATTATTACTCTACATTGTTCTTGATGTAAAAAATCATTTAAAATCTTTGTAGATCTTTCCATCTTTCTTTTTCTTTTACTCCATAATTCTTAAATGCTATTGGTATGACTGTAATTAATTAGGCCTCTTGACAGACTTTCTTTAAATTGATTTTTTTTATGAAGCCGTACTGCTCATGATTTTCTTTCATGCTTCTCCATTAGATTTTGGTAATGAATTTATACCGAGTTCCAAGCACAGAGAGTTAAAAGAAAAAACCTAATCTTAACCTGAAGTAACACTACTGGCTTTTGTTCAGCAGTCTCTTTGGGCAGCTAGTTGGTACAGTGGATAGAGCACTGGGCTTTGTATTAAGAAGACTAATTTTCCTGAGTTCAAATTCAACCTCAGACATTTACTAGCTGTGTGACTCTGGGCAAGTCACTTACCTCTGTTTGCCTCAGTTTCCTTATCTGTAAAATTAGCTGGAGAAGGAAATGGCAAACCACTCCAGTATTTCTGCTGAGAAAACCCAAAATGCGATCATGAAAGGTTGGACACAACTGAAATGACTGAACAGTAGCAACAACTCCTTAGATAGACGGAGAATCTCCTGGCCTCAGACTGTTACTAAATATTTGTTAACCTGCCCTTATCAGGCTTTCCAGTGACCATATCCTAGATAATAGGAATTGAGATAATCATTTGGTTGTCCTAGGATTCTAGCTGGAGCTCAGAAACTCCACAAGGAGAGAAGCGCCAAAATGATATAGCCAGTGGAGCAGCGCTTAGCCAGGACCAAGAAACTAGTGGAACACTATACAGCAGTGGTTAAAAGACCAGTAGAATGCTACCTAGAAGAAACCAACTTCGCAGCATGTCTGATACGGGCATCACAATGGCATCAAAAGAAAATACTAAAATTCTTATAAGCTGTCCCACAATACACACACCCTAATACATCATGTTTCCTCTACATGTGTCTGACATCATCACCATCACCACCACCACCACCATCTCCACCACCATCATCATCCTCACCATGCCACTAGGTGGCAGAGTGGGCAGAGTGATGGATTTGGAGTCAGGAAGACTTGAGTTTGAATCTCCATTCAGACACTTACCAGCTAATGATGGAAAGATCTACAAAGAGTTTAAATGATTTATTTTTACATCAAGACCAATGTACAGCAATAATTACTACACTTGGACTCTAACATCATAATCCTGAGTGTGCTTACAGAAGAGGTAGAATGGTACTAATGAGAACAAAGCTAGAAACATCAACTGGATTAGTACACAGAGAATACTTATGCTGGAAGTGGCAGCTGCAAGAATATTGAGAAACCAATTCACAAAATATTTGCAAAAGGTTAAAAACACCAAGGGGAAAGAAAAAGTCTCAGACCTGGTTAGTAAAAAAGAAAAAGTGACCAAGAGAATACAAAAACTACTCAACATTTTCCTATTTATCTATCCTACCTACATACATTTTATGAGATTAAAGGAGATATGAATGATTACTAACAGACACTTACTACCTTCCAACCTTGTACTTAATCGCTATCTAAGTTTCTTCATTTGTAAACTGGGGATAAAAATAGCACCTACCTTACAGCATTCTTGTGAGGAACGAATGAGTTAACACATGTCAAGCACTTTGTAAACCTTGAACTGCACTATATATGTTAGCCTCTATTAGTGTTTTTAGTGTACTTTCGGGTTTGCGAAATGTGTTTATAAATATTAATTCATTTAATCTTCACGCTGGGAAGTTTAGACATTACTTAGACAAGTGGATTTCTGAGAATATATTTGAACTCGGGCCTTTGTGATTCCAGGTCTAGTGCTCTAGCCACTAAGCCACTTAGTTGCCTAATACAGTCCGTGCATGTGTGCATGTGTGTTATTCCACTGATATATATTAATCACTTGTGTTTCCCATCTGTGTACCTCTCTCCCATGATCTCTAGGCATGGCCACTATTTACACTATTGGATGTGTACCTGTGGGACATGCCCTAGATTTATGGAGAGAAATGTTCTATTGTCACTTTGAAAATTATATTACTCTGTTAAATGCCTTTGCTTTGAGTTAATTGCGTCCACTGGCCAATTGGAAAAGTAAACACATTGGTGGGTCTTAGAAGCTACAGTTTTGTATGAATTCATGGCAAAAGAATATCTTGAACCTGGGGTTGTTTTTCTGGGAATCTGTGTGGAAAAGGGAAGGAGCTCTAGGGACTACCTATAGGAAAAGGGACAAAAGTAGAAAAGAACCGCTATGGGCCAGTGGTTGTGAAGGGGCAGAAGAAGATCTGTCAGAACTACTCCATGTTGCAAATATGATGAGATTATTAAAAAAACCAAAAACACCAAAGTTTTGCCTGACCACTACTCAGGGAAGTGAACTCAGTTTTGCTGAGATTTGTGAATAATAAAGCTGCTGAAAATATACCCTTAAGAGTCTTGAAATCTGTATCAGCCTCTGACCACTACCTTCTATGGGATGGGATAGAGGGAGCACATGGATAAAATGTAGTTTTGAGGGCTAACAAAGAGATGTGGGCTCCACCTACTGGAAAACAAAATGAGCTTATGAAGGACAAGGAAGCAATAAAATTATGAAAATCAAAAGAAAAGAAAAAAAGCTGTAGTGTTTATGAAGAAACTTACGAAGTACTGTAAGAAGCACTGGGTTCTCAAAGACAAAAGGGAAACAGCCCTGGTCTTCAAGGTACTTATATTTTTCTGGAGAAAATACACATACAAATAAGTATTAGTCGAAGGTAGGACATCATTGTGGGTAAGGGAAGGGTAAGGCAATGCTCTAGGAATATCTGAGATTGGATAAGGCAACATATATGTCTATATGTGTATACACACATAAATATGTACACACATATGTAAATATACACACACCATCTATATGCATACACGTATATACAAATTTAGGCAATGAGGTGGCGTAATGCGTAAAGCACTGGGCTTGGAATCAGGAAAATTCATCTTCATGAGTTCAAATCCAACCTCAGACACTTACTAGCTATTGATCCTGGGCAAGTCACTTACCATACGTGTTTATTTATATATATATATATATATACACACATATATGTACATGTATGTATTATGTACATATACACATATATACATAATATGCACACATGCACATTACATATAAGTGGGTGTACATGTATACACATGTATACACTGATTCGTGCTTGGTAATTTCAGGCATGGAGGTATAAAATAAATGTTAAATTCAGGTAAAAGCTTCTATCGATTGTAGCTTTTTCCTGGCTGGAATGTTCCATGAATGAGGAGGACTAATAGTGTGAAATTTATGAAGACAAGTAGGTTAGAACTGGATTATGAAATGCCTCACTGCTGAGATAAGTATATAGTTTATCTAACAAAAATAAATTGCTTAAGATTTTAATGTATATCCAGCATCTTTTCAAGATGTATATATGGTTGAACTCACTCTATGGCTTGTTTGTCTAACCATATGACATAGTTTGAACAGTGGGCATTTTTCATGCATATTTTTCCTGTGTAGATCATTAGGAGGCCAAACTCTTTTGTGTTGTTATGGATCTCATTTAGGAGACTTCAATACCAGGGTTCAATGCAATCACACGGTATCATCAGCAAATTAGTCCATGTGGAGGACTTCACCATCTATAGAGAATCCTTTTTCTATTTAGTCTGTCCTGGACATTCACTAAGAAACTGGCATTCAGCTTTGAGGAACATACAGCCCTCTATTTTATATCTTGCCTGTTGTTAAGAATAGGAAGGTCTGTTGTTGCATCTTTCAAGGAATCAGGCATGATTTTAATATATGCATGAGAGCTACCTTGCTGAGAGAGTTGGCATTTTGTGTAAACAGATAAAATGCCTTCTTTTATAGCCAACAAATAACGAACACAGTGGAATTTTGTATTCTCTGTACTTTTCAGTCAATTGTGTGACTGTCAAGATATTATTTGCTATAGAATATGCAAAAGCCAGTCTGTTTCATCTAATACATTCACCATGGATGCCCTCAATACTTATGCAGATTACTCCTAGGGGAAGAAAGAGTAAAGCTGGGAAAGAAGGAATATGTGTCACTAATATTGACATTTTCTTAGTTAGCTTACTTTGGTAAGGTCATTGATCTTTTTAAGAAGCATTTACTATTTTATCTTTTTCAGCTATCCTTAGAATCAATTCTTCAATTCCCTCAATATTGTGTTGCCTCCAGTATGGGTTTTCTCTTTGTCTGGGTTGCTTTGTCCAATTCCTTTTGGAAATTGCATGAGCAACTTCTTGAAACAAATGACAGCATTTCAAACATCACTATTCTTCTAGTGGTGTTGTGTTGCATGTAATATCAAGTCTAGAAACAGTCATGGTTGTGAGTAATGCAAAGGGCAATGGAGAATCACGGGTTTGTCATGAAAAGCTACAACATATTTCCAACAAGGACTTGGGAAGGGCTTGTGCATGATTTTATAAGGTGGATATGTGACCAAATAAATATGTTGGCCAATCATTGGTGAGATAGATAATAAACAGAGAGATAATTAACATACAGCCCATGGATTACGCTGATGTACTTACAACATCAGGAGTCAAGGGGACTCTCAGCATAGTATATAGGTTTCCTGTTGAGGCTTTATGGGAGAACATGGCCAACAACCGAAGGAGCCTGTTGACTGTGTGGATCTTGTTAAAATGACCCACGTGATCTGGGGACTGGTTAATCTGATGAATCTCTCTGGGTGTAATTATTGTATGTATACTAAGGATAGTCTATCAATGACTTAGTTGCATAGTTGGTCAGGAAAATAGAAACAATGATAGACAGAGAGAGTATGTGGAATTACGAAAGTCAGAACTTCTGTGTGGCTCCAAGGCATCTCTTCAGGCATGGAAAAGCAGAAATGAGCAATGAACCAAGAGGAAGAATAAGTCCCCTTCCTCTGCAACCCCCCCCCCCCACGCCGGCCTACCAAAAACCCCCCTCTGTCATTCTTCCCCCGCCTTTTTTTTCCCTTTGAGCTTTCTCTCTCTCTCTCTCTCTCTCTCTCTCTCTCTCTCTCTCTCTCTCTCTCTTTCTCTCTCTCTCTTTCTCTCTCCCCTCTCTCAGGAGAGGGGCCACAGATGCCACTGCCCAGTTCTCCTTGGTGGGCGGGTCCCACCACCGAAGCTCTGAGACCCCAGAGGGGGAATACGTCAGGGCTTCGAACTTCAGGCATGGATTATAATACCAAAAGATGAGGTAACGCAAATTCACTTTTTTGTTGTTTGGTCATTTCACTCACGTCTGACTCTCCATGACCCCGACTGGGGTTTTCTTGGCAAAGATACTGGAGTGGTTTGCCATTTCCTTCTCCAGCTCATTTTATAAATGAGGAAACTGAGGCAAACAGGATCAAGCGACTTGGCCAGGATCACATAGCTGGTAAGTGTCTAAGGTTGGATTTGACTTCAGGAGGATGAGTCTTCCTGAGTCCAGGCCTGGCACCCTATCTACTGCACCATGTAGCTGACTATTCAGTAGATTTCATCTCAGAATACTTAGTCTCATGGAAGATGGATCAGCATGTAGAGCCATTTTGCCCAGGAAGACAAAGGGGTATGGAACCCCAAATCATGTGCAACTCCACGAAGGAATAACTTTAGTTACTGACCAACACCTCCTCAGATGATTATTAAGGTTCTTTGTCTCAGAGTCAGAAAAAGCCTTCAAAATGATTTTAAATCATTGGGGTAGGTAGCATGGTCTACTTTAGGTGGTAAGAGTAAAGAGCTGAATTTATAGTCAAGATCTGAGTTCAAATCCAGTCTAAAATACTTCTCACTTGTGTGACCCTGGACAAGTCACTTAACCTCCGCTTACTTTTGTTTCATTATCTGTAAAATGAGGATAGGATAGGACCTAGGTTCCAGTGTTGTTGTAAGGATAAAATGAAATGATATATCTAAAAAATGCTTCACAATGCATGACTGCACATGCATAATACATATCAAAATGCTTGCTTTCTTAGGAAGGGGAGAGAGGAAGGAGGGAGAGGGAGAAATTGGAACTCACAATTAAAAATAAGATTTTAAAATTTTTGTTTATAGATAATTGAGAAAAAATAAAATAAAAATTAAATGTATAAAAGCAAAAAATGCTTTGCAAGCATTAAAGTGTTATGAAAGTGGTAGTCATTGTTTTTGTTGTTGTTGCTGCTGTTATTATATCAATGTTCTTACATTTGAAGAGAAGTCAGAACATTAAGAACAAACAATGAAGATATTGCATCGGTTAGAAGCCGCAGCTGCTGGTTTAAAGTTGTCACTATTTGATATCCTTCACTGTCTAGCTCCAAGCTACTGTTCTAGCTTTATTAGACATTGTTTCCCTTCACATGTTCTATAATCCATCCCAACAGGCTTTCTTTCTGTTCTTCACACACAACACACCATCCCCCAACTCTGTGCATTTGCACATGTCCCTTATTTCTGGAATGTTCATTCCTTCTCACCTCCACCAATTAGGATTTCCAGTTTCCTTTTAATATAAACTCAGGCAAAAACACCTCCATGAGGCCTTTCCTGATTCTCCTACTCCCAC
>CM053625.1:42161322-42176346 GCA_028646595.1 Phalanger gymnotis
GGCCTGGAGTCTTTTTGTCAAGATGTTGGAATGGGGAGGCTGGTTCAAGTTTTTGCTGCGGTGGGGCCTAAATAAATTTCTTGTTGTTTTCTCCTTAGAGAATCTCTCATACCTTGCGATTTCGGACCATTCAAACATATACATGATTATATTTGAGATCATAAATTCGGCCTTCCTACTACAGTCACACAGCTAGTAAATATCTGAGGCTTGATTTGAACTCAGGGAGATAAATCTTGACTCCAGGCCTAGTGCTCTATTCATTATGTCACCCAGCTACCCTTCCAATCCTAAAATACTTCCATCCAATATGTTTGTTATTTCTCTTAGAAACACAGAAGCCAAATTCATAAACGTGCCATGACCTTCATACAAGTTACAAAAATATTTACCTAAATAGTGCCAAAGACAGATCCCTGAGCCACTCCACTGGAGACCTCATTCCAGGCTAACATCAATCAATTAATTAGCACTTTTTATATCTAGTCATTCATCTAGTTCTTAACCTATAACTTAACCTCAGCTATAGCTCAGGCCCCACAGTTTAATCATTTCCACCAGAATCACATGAGCCTTATCAAATCCTTTGCTGAAACCCAGGTATCCATGTCTCTAGCATTCATCACATCTAGTAGCTTTGCCTAATGAAAAACTATCTATGCAGTCAAATTCCTATACTATGACCTTTCTTCTCTTTTAAGATCAGTAAACCATTTTGTTCTATTTCTCACACCAAAAAGTTCTATAGAACATATAGTTTCTGGGTTGTGGTGTGGAAGGGGTGGAGGAAACATGAATAAAAGATGACTGCCATGTCCACACCTCCTAAAGGTTCTTCCTGGAAATTTGGGAGGTCTCCACAAGAATTTCTCCTTGGAAGTCACCTTAGAATAGGTGATTTTGGATCATAGGTTCACAGATCTAGAACTAGAAAGAATCTTAGAAGTCATTTAGCCAAACCCCCTCATTTTACAGATGAAGGAACTGAGCTCTGGAGAGTGACAGTGATGTCCAGCTGTCAAGTGAGAGACCAGGAAATAGAGCCTGAGGCATTCTAGAAGATTAAACCAGGGCAGAGAAGGTTGGCAATTAACCCCAGGATAGTGTGTGTTCCCATCTATCACTATTAGTTGGTTAGGCAGTTTTATAGCTAATATAAACAGAAGATTTGGGGGTATTTGAAAGAGATATCTAGTCCAGAAGAAGACACTGAAAGATGTCCTAGTATGCTGGTTAGCATGCTGATGTGTTCTGGGGTTTTGAGCTTGCCTCTCTCAGCTCACACTGGCTGGTGACTCTGAACAGACAGACTTGCTGCAAGTCTGTGGTTTCTCTAATGAAAGGGCAGGGACCAAATATCTCATTTGTTTTCCCCAGAGTCCCTCCAGATGGAAGTTAGGACTTTTACTCCACCAAGAAAAAGAGCATGCTACAGGGATGATGGCCTTACGTTTCTCATTCAATAAAGCAAATTTTAAATCTAATGTCACCTGTCACTGACCTCGTCATCCCAACATAATTGCTTCCCCTTTGAGCCAGTGACTAATTCACTGCAGGGTATAACCAAAAACTGTTAGAACTGTAAGATACCTTAGCGATAACAACTAGTCCTACCTCCTCATTTTACAGATAAAGAAACTGAGGTCAGACCAGAAAAGACCTTACGATCACTCATAATAACAATTTGTACAAAATAGATGCCCATCTGTTGGGGAATAGGTACACACATTGTGGCATGTGAATATAATGTAGAATATGAGGAATACAGAGAACCATGGAAAATTTTGTAGGAACTGATACACAGTGAAGTTAGGGGAGCCAAGAAAAGAATAGATGAGATGATGACAACAAGGAAAATAAGAACAACCACAAAAAAACAATTAGAAGTGAATGTTGCAGAGTTACAAAGAATAAGCTTGGGACCACAGAAGAGATATGAAAAATCATACATAACTCCTTTGCAGAGGTGGAAGAGGCAGTAATGTGGAATATTGCATATATTTTCATACTTTTTGATATATTGATTTTTTGCCAATTTTTTTCTTTTCTTCCTTTCTTTTTTTCTATTGTTTTTTAAAAACTTTTGTTATATGAGATGGCTCTATGGGAATGTGAAGGGGAAAATATTGGGAGAATATAAGACAAGGTAAACACAGAAGATATAAGTAAAATTATTTTAAAAGAAATTGTGTGTATATACATATATGTTTGTATATGTATGTGCATGTGTTTATGTGTGCACATGTTTGCTCAGCACTTTCCTTAGAACCTTCTGTAGAATATTAGAGCTGAGAGATGTCTTAGAACATGGAATGTTAGAGCTGGGAAGACATTCAAGATAATCAAATCCAATGCTTTTTGGACATTCCTTATGCACTTATTGCATTCTTCCTCATACATTTATATAGTTATGTCTTACATTTTATATGCATATGTCTTTTTTTCTTTATTACATTATAAAAGGTTTAGTGTCAGGAATCACTAATTATGTAAAATGATTATTTTGGAGAAGAAGAAACTAAAAAGAAAAATCAGAGATCTTACTTGACTCATCCAAGATGGTAGAATGAGCTTGGCATGGAAGTGATTTCCTGGACAGGGTTTTTTTTTTTTCTTTTCAATGCTACTGATTGGCCCTGTGAATAATTCACTGTGTGACTTTGGGTAGGTGATTTCCTCAATCTGGGTCCCAGTTTCCTCATTCTTACTCTGTGAAAAGATGAAGTTGGCTTCAGGTGAAGTTTCTTCTCTAATAACCAATAGCATATTTTAATGAACATGCTCTGGGTTTAAAACTGAGAAACTGTAATTAAAAAAACTTTAATAGTATTTTATCTTCTCCCCCAATTATATGTCAAGACAATTTTTAGCATTCATTTTTACAAGTTTTTGAGTTCCAAATTTTTCCACCTCCATCCTTCCCCTCTTCCAAAAATGGTAGGCAATTTGATAAAGGTTATATATGTGCTATCATGTTAAACATATTTCCATATTAGTCACAGTTGTGAAAAATGAAATGGATCAAAAGGTGAAAGAAAAACATGAAAAAGAATAAAATAAGTGAAAAAGATATGCTTCTATTTGCACTCAGAGTCCATCAGTTCTTTGTCTGGATCTGGATGGTATTTTCCTTTCTGCATCCTTTGTATTTGTCTTGGACCATTGTATTGCTGAGATGAGCTGAGTCATTCATAGTTGATCATTACACAGTGTTGCTGATATGGTGTACAATGTTTTCTTCTTTCTGCTCATTTGACCACCAATAATTCATTAGTGTCCCAATTTTCCCACATCCTCTCCTACACTTATTTTCCCTTTTGGTCATGTTAGGCAATCTAATTGGTATGAGGTAGTACCTCAAAGTTGCTTTAATTGAATTTGTTTAATCAGAAGTGATTTTGAACTCTTCTTCATATGCCCATAGGTAGCTTTGATTTCTTCATCTGAAAACTGCATATTCATATCCTTTGACCATTTATCAATTGGGGAATAGTTTGTACTCATAAATTTGACTCAGTTCTCTATATATTTGAGAAATGATGGCTTTATCAGAGACACTTGCAGTAAAGATTGCTTTCCAGCTTCCTGCTTATCTTCAAATTTTGGTTGCAATGGTTTTGTTTGTGCAAAATCTTTTTAATGCAGTATAATCAAAATTATCTATTTTGCATTTTGTAATGCTCTCTATCTCTTGTTTGGTCATGAACCTGTAACTCACTTAAGAATTTGTATGCTATATCACTTCATGCATATATATTTAGTAATGACATATCTTCATTTTCTATGGTACCTTTTAACAAGATGTAGTTTCCTTCCTTATCTCTTTTAATTAGGTCTATTTTTGCTTTTGCTTTGTCTGAGATTAGGATTACTACCCCTGCTTTTTTTTTAAACTTTAACTTAACAGATTCTGATCCAGCCCATTACCCTTCCTCTGTGTGTCTCTTTGCTTTAAGTGTATTTCTTGTAAACAACATGTTACAGGATTCTGGTTTTTGATGCACTCTGCTACCTGTTTCCATTTTATGGGACAGTTCATCCCATTCACATTCACAGTTGTAATTATTAGCTGTGTATTTCCCTCTATCCTATTTTTGCTCCTGTTTATTCTCTCTCTTCTTTCACTCTTTCTTTCCTCACCAGTGTTTTGCTTTTGTCTACCATCTCTCCTGATCTGCCTTTCCTTCTGTCAGTCCCCCTACCTCCTTCATTTAATCTCCTCCCCTCCTACTTTCCTGTCAAGTAAGATGAATTTCTATTTTCAACTGGATTGTGTATGTTATTCCCTCTTTTAGCTAATACTAATGAGAGTAAGGTTCAAGTGATGCCCATAACCCACCCTCCCATATTTCCCTCCACTGTAGTAGATTCTTCTCATATCTTCATGTGAAATAATTTACTCCATTCTGCTTCTCCCTTCCTTCTGTACGCAGTGTACTCTTCTCTCTCATCCCTTAATTATTGTCTTATGTCATTCCCTCAAATTCATCTTATACCTGTATCCTCTGTCTATCTATATTCTTTCTGGCTGTACTACTAGTGAAACAATTTCTAAGAATTACAAGTATCATCTTCCCATACAGGGATGTAAACAGTTCAGTTCCATTGAATTCCTTACATATTCTTTTTCATTTTCCCTTTTTTAGGCTTCTCTTGGGTCTTAATATTGGAGATCAATTTTTTTTATTCTAGTCTTCCCCTTATAAATGTTTGAAATCCTTCTATTTCATTGAATGACCATTTCCCTCCTTGAAGTATTATGCTTAATTTCACCAGGTAGGTGATTCTTGGTTGTAGCCCTCGCTCCTTTGCCTTCTGGAGAATCATATTCCATGACCTCGGATGTTTTAATGTTGCAGCCTGTGTAATCCTGATCGTGGCCCCTCAATATTTGAATTATTTCATTCTGGCCACTTGCAGTATTTTTTCCTTGACCTGTTAGTTCTGTCATTTGGCTATAAAGTTCCTTGAAGTTTTTATTTTGGGATCTTTTTCCTGAGGTGATTGGTGCATTCTTTCAATGCCTATTTTGCCCTCTGATTCCAGGATATCAAGGCAGTTTTTCTTGATAAGTTCTTGAAAGATGCTGTCTAGGTCCTCCTTTTGTTTATGGCTTTCAGGTAGTCCAATGATTCTGACATTATCTCTCCAGGATCTATTTTCCAGGTCAATTGTTTTTTTCCCATGAGGTATTTTGCATTTTCTTCTAGTTTTCTTTTTTTTAAATTAATTTAATTGATTCTTGATGTCTCATAGAGTCATTATTTTCCACTTGACCAATTCTAACTTTTAAGGAGTTGTTTTCCTCAGTTAGCTTTTGTATTTATTTTTCCATTTGGCCAATTGTACTTTTTAAGGAGTTGTTTTCTTAAATGGATTTTTGTATCTCCTTTTTCATTTTTCTAGTTCTACTTTTTAAGCACCTGTTTTCTTTTCCAATTTTCTGGCTTTTTTCATAATTCTCTTGCATCACTCTCATTTCTTTTCCTAATTTTTATTCTACCTTTCATATGATTTTTAAGTTCCTTTTTGAGTTCTTCCATGAGTTCTTTCTGGGCTTGAGGCTGCTTCCCATTTTTTCTTTGGGGTTTTGCCTATATGTGTTTTATTTTATTTTATTTTATTTTTTGCCTATATGTGTTTTGACATTGGGTTTGTATCTTGCTCTTCCTTGTCATCATAATAACTTTCTATGGTCAAATTCTTTTGTTGTTGGTGTTGGGGGTTTTTTTGTTGCTAATTTTTTGCCCTTTTTCCTTTCATTTAAATTTGAGCTCTGTTTCTGGGATGGGAGCGGCACTGTCTCAGGCTTCTTGTACCAGCGGCTGTAGACCCTGGCTGTTTACCTGGTGCAGCACTGATATTGCCATAAGGCCCATGGGGGACCCTTGTGTTTGTTGCTGTGCTGAGGGGATAGAAGGTAGTTGTTGCTACTGGAGGCCATAGGGGTCTGGCAGCTCACCTGGTGTTGAGCTGGAGTACAAATATTGGTGTCTGGGATGTGCTGAGGCCCATGAAATGTTTTTGCATTTCCCTGGGGCTATGCTGAAGCATGGAGAAGTCTGGCTGTTGGAGGCTGCCTCTCTGCCCCAGGGCTATGATGAAGCACTTGAGGTTCTGGTCTCTGTTGGATGTCTGTTTGCTCAGGGCTATGCTGAAGCACATTGAAGGTCTCAAACTGGGGTATGCCTGTTTTCCTGGCTATGTTGAGGCACATGGTGGGGTTCTGGTGCTGGTGTTTGCCTACTTCACTGCACTGAGGTTCTTGATCTCCTATTGGTTTGGTGGGGTGGTGCTTGCTGCTGGCTTGCTGGGATGCTTCCTCTCTTGGACTGTATTCCCCTTGTACCTGAGAGAGACAGACCTTTCATTCTGATCTTCCAAATTTTGGGGACTAAAATATTGTTTTTCCCATCTTTTTGCTGGTTTTGCTCCAGGATTTGTTTTGGGGGTGCTATTTTATGGTTATTTGGAGGAGAATATGGGAGAGTTTCAGCAATTTACAGCTTATTCTGCCATCTTGGTTCCTGGAAGTTCAGAAATTGCAAATTTAGAGAAACTTCATCCTCAAACAAGTAGTAAGTGGCAGAGCCAGGATTCAAACTCAGATCCTCTGATATCAAATGGAGGGGTCTTGCTACTACACTTCACTTTCTATCTGCCTAATAATGCCAAGCTCAGCATCCATACCAAGGATTTTTTTCTTCTGCAATGACTTCTTTGTGTGTTCTAACAGAAGACTTAGGAGGGCAAGTATTTAGACATCAATTCAAATAGGTCACCCCATTTGGGAAACATTGTGAACTTGACATATTTAGAAAACATCATCATCAGGGAAATGATCACCGGAAGAGGAGGATTGACATGAGTCAGTGTGAAATCTGCATTTGGCAGAGCTGAGCAGCTAACTCAGAGCTGTATTTTGGTACATCCAGCCTCTTCTGTCCCTCAGGATATGGTGAGTGACTGCTGTGAGGGGTGACATTACTAACCACTTGACATTTTCCTGACAAAAATATTTATTCTTCAGAGAATAAAAATAATTTAAGGCTCGCCCCAATGTACATGTACCAAATTACATCTCTGCTGGTAGCAGAGAGCAAAGGAAAAAAAAAACACAACAACAACCTGGATTTGAAATTAGAGAACCTGGATTTGAATTCCAACTCTGCTGCTTACCATCCATGTGGTCTTGGACAAGTTCCGTCACCTCTCAGTTTCCTCACCTGCAAAATTGGTTAGATGATTTCTAATATCCCTTCTGGATCCAATATTTGATGATGCTATGATTGGTGGCTGCCTTGAGGGGTTGCACTGAGGTCTTAGATGCCAACAGTGTGTAGGCTCAGGCTGCCCAAAGATTCTCCTTCCTACATTAATCTCTTTCACGTACTCTATGATTTAGCCAAACTAGTTTTTTTGTGGTTCCTCGCACACAGCAATGTATTCTCTGTCTCCTTGTCTTTTCTGTCCTTTGTGCCTGGAATCCACTCCTTCCTTACATCCTCCTCTTAAAATCTTTGGCCTCCTTTAAAGCACAGCCCAAATACCACTTCCTATGTAGTTCTTTCCTGATCCACCGAAACGCTAGCATCTTCCCCTGGTCCTACCACCTTGAATTTATTTTTAAAAATATGTATTTATATACATATTATATATGTAGATATATGTGTAAAATATACTACATATTTATGTGTACAGATGTACATATATGCCATTTCTGTCAATGGGATATAAGGTCCTTGAAGGCAGAGACAATGTTTTATTCATCTATATTGTCCTCAGAGCCCTACATAGTACTTGACAAATAATACGTATTTAGTTAAATGCATTTAACTGGTGCAGTGGATAGAGTGCTCTGGGACTGGGGTCAAGAAGATGAGTATTCTTGAGTTCAAATCTGAGCTCAGACATTTACTCACTGTGTGACCTTGAGCAAGTCACTTAACCCTATTTGCCTCATTTTCCTTATTTGTAAAATGAGTTGGAGAAGGAAATGGCAAAGCACTCCAGTATCTTTGCCAAAAAAAAAAAACCCAAATGGGGTCACGAAGAATGAGACATGACTGAAATAAATGACTAAACAAAAAAAAACAATTAAATGCTTATTGACTGATATAATTAATTTGTCATATATTATTCCATAAGCACTTATTAAGCAATCACTTTGTGTAAGGCACTGTGTTGGGCACAGATAGAGATAAACAAGATATAGCTCCTTCCTTCATGGAACTCCTACCCTAAGAGGCAGATGTAAGACACATCCACAAATGAGACTAAATAAGACTTACAAGACAAATAAGACTTCCATAAAAAAGATCACGAGAAATGCACAGGAGAAATACGATATGTAAGGAGAGTTCAAAGTAGGATAGAATTTCAGGTTTGAAAGGAACTTCAGAGATTATGTAGGCACATGCTTCTCTATTTAGAAGAGGAAGTCCTACATTAATATCTGAAGTGTTCATGGACTAAAATCTCTAAATGAAACAAAAACGGCTTCATGGAAAATATAGCATTGGCTAGTCTTTGAAGGATGGGCTAGAATATCAGTAGGTTAAGTTGAGAGAGAGGGTGCTTGAGATACAACTAATGGAATGAGAAAAAGCTCAGAGATAGAATGGGGTATGTTTTTGTTTGATTGTTTGTTTTGGTTAGCCTAGCAAGTAGTCTAATATTGATGGAGCATGGAGTATATAAAAGGCAAAGAGTTATCCAAAATAAGAAAGGCTTTGAATGCCAGCAAAGGAATTTGGGCATACACAATTATGAGTCATTGAAAGATTTTGATCAGAGTAACATGTGCTCAGACCTATGCTTTAGGAAGGTTAATCTACAGAATAAGTGGCTGAGAGGCTATTATAATAGTTGAGACAAAATGTACTAAAGACTTGAATTAACTTTTGCTTAACCTGTCTCAACATGACATAAACCTAAGATATACTTAAAAAAAGATACTTCCTTTCTACCTCCCTTTCACATATACTTCTGATTTCTGTACCCTTTTCCCCAACCTTGTCTCACTGTTCTGGATGTCCAAAGTGTTAGCTGAGAGAGCTCATCCCTCCTAGTGGAATTTACAGTTTTATAGGAAAAGTGTAAAAGAGTCTTGAAGAGCAGGAAAAGTGAATCTTTAATAGTAGAATTTTGGCTTGTTCTCTAGTCCTTTCTTCATCCTACTCTACACAAACTTAACCTGGTCAATGTCCTTCTTAAAATGTGGTTCCCAGAATTGAACACAACATTCCTAATGTGTTCTGACCATAATAGTCACCTCCCTTGTTCATATAGAAAGTTAGTGAGGATTTGGATAAAAAAATTTCTGACTCTCAGCCTATTGCTGCCATTATTCTTAGGGACTCTGAGGCTGCGTGATCTGGTTTTCACAAAGTGGAGCCATATAGGTGCCTATCTCCTCTTGCCAGGAAGCCAGAAAGAGTTGTCTGACCAAGGCAACTGTAAGCATATGGGGTAGGAGCAGCCTGCTGTGAACTGAACTGTTCAGTAGCATAAAAGCCTATTTGATTTCAAGTAATAGAGATTGGGAGAATACAGAGTGAGGGATAGAAGAGGTTCATTTACATTTTAAATGAACACACTGCTTGCCCAGGGGCAATTCCCACTCCTAATAACCTAATCTGTAAAACAGACCATCCTTCCCTTCTCCTACCCCCTCCCAGTCATCTTTTTCCTAAAGCCAATAAACAAATATTTTCCTGGTGCCAGACGCTGTTACTATATGATTATAATCAAGGTTGTCTCTCCAATGAAGAGCTGTTTAGACCATTTGAACATTTTCACATGGACTAAGGGAGCAAATGAGATGCTCTCTTCTTTGTATATAAAATCCACTAAATAGGCTGCCTGGGGACTGTGAAGAATACAGTCCACTAGAATGTTAGGGATAAAAGGGACCTTATCTATTAGAATAGGTAATACAAAATGCTAGCTAGTGATAGAAATAACCTTAGAACCCCTTATCCCAGCTGGAAGGGGTCTTTCAACATACAACACAAAATTGTACAGACAGATGAGACCTAAGAGCATGGAGGAAATAGTCAACAGTAGATGAGACTCTAGAACACAACATAGAATGACAGAAGTAACCTTAAAAACATAGTTATGGAATAATGGAGCTGGAAAAATCCTTGGGGAGCATATAATTCAATTTATGGACTAACTGTAGGTTTTCAGTTAACATCTTAGTAAGGGATCAGTAGGAATAGGAAATAGGATAAGCATGGGGAGCAAGCGATTGGTGATAGAAGGAAAAAGAAGGAAAAAGAAAGGCAGTAAGGGTAATTGGAGAGGCACCAACTTTGACTTTCACGAGCTTCACAATTTTTCCCCGAGTGTGGGTGTGGGGGCAGGGGGCGGGGAGGGAGGTTTGACACCTATAAGACCTTGTCTGCACAGACCAGGGCTTCTCTGCCATTTAGTGTGTCAAAGGTTTTAGGTTGTTGGCTCCTGGTCTATCAGACTGGTTCTAAATAGCACTTCACAGTATTGTGACTCTCCCAGCCAATATGTCTGTTAGCCAGCAGGAGACTTGACCTCAAATAATACTCAACCAGTATTTGAAATCCAGTGAGACTCTTTAAAAAAAATCAGAAAATTGCATGACAGACAGGGAAAAAGATTCATTCTTTTTTTTTCTCCATCTAGAAAGAGACACTCAACTCAGAAAGAAAAAGGAGGCAGCTCAAATATCACTACTTGAACATCATGATAAAAATGATTTTGGCAGCTCTGCAAAGATAATGGCTGATGGAATATAGTGTAATAACACACTGCACTTGCTATATGAAGATAATGCTCCTTGCCTATAACAATAATTGCTCCCATTGCCATAGTACTTTGAAGGGGCAAAGTGCTTTTTTTGTTCACATTTGATCCCATGAAAGAGGTAGGGTAGCTATTTTTTACATAATGGGGAAACTAAATGTCACAGAAGGGAAGTGACTTCCTTAGGTCATTATCAGGTCATCAAGTAGCAAAGCTTCGACTTGAATCCAGGTCTACTGACTCCTTGTTCAGTGATTCTGAACTACACTATGAATCAGGTGTGCAGTCATGTTGAACTCTTTGACCTTGACAACTGCTTCCTAGTTAATCCCGATGGCCCTTCTTCTTCTATCTTTATAGACTCTGAGCCATGATCCTGGCAAGAGATACCCCACTTGGTTTATATCAAGCTATTTGTAAATCATGAAATTCAACCCACCTCCTCGTTTTTCGTTCACAGTTGAATGCTTCTTTCTATAAGGAAACAAAAAAACAAAGCTATTTTTTCCCATCTGTCATGTACTTTTGTGATTCATTTTAGAAGACTCTTACTGTATTTCAAATAGGAATTTGGTAGTAAACTTAACTAAGGGACCTAAAAACATAGAATGTCCACACGAGAAGGGACGTAACATAGAATGTTCATGATGAGAAGTACTTTCAAAATGTCAGAGCTAGAAGGGACTTTAGGAGATAGAATATTAGAACAGAGAAGGACTTAAGAAAATAGAATGTAAGACCACATCTTGCTTATTTTCTCCATTCCTTATATCTCTCTCACCACTGAATTAGGCCTTGCACCTAGTAGGTGTCTGATACATTTTGAATTTTTGTTGAGTAGGGATTTGAATTAAAACTTGAAGAGTGAGAAGACATGGATATCACAATGAGATGACTTGACCAAGTTTGACCAGCTGGACTGTGGAAGCTTGCACATCAGAGGAGGTCTCAGAGGATTGAGGGCTGAAAGGCCATTGAGCTAGTTCCAGATGGATACTTGGCAGGATATTTACTCAGTTATTTCCTACAGATGGAATTGCAAAGTTCCACAGCACAAGTTCAATTCCATTCCAAACTTTCAGTTGGCTAAATAAAACTCAAAGCTGGGTTTGGCTTCATTTCAGGGAATGATTCCCAATCTCAGAGGTTTTGTGGAACAGTGGAAATATCATTGGGCCAGGAGTCAGAAAACCTGTATTCAAATCCAGCTCTATCTTCTTATGTGACCTTGGTAAAAGAATCAACCTTTCCGAGCCTTAGTTTTCTTATCTACAAAATGGCCTTGAAAGTTTTGACTGTCTCTGACATTTTATCTTTTTGGGTCTATCTAATTGTAACATGAGAGGCTGATTAAAGGAATTTTCTTGTCAGTTTAATGAGGTTTCAAGGTAGCAAGCCTTTATACTTTTAAAAGCATCTTCTTATGGAATTTGTGGACTTGGCCATTTGCAACTTATTTAGAGGACTATACATAGTTGATTGTCCCAATAACCAGGCCTGCTTCTCAGATGAAATGGTTGGTTTGGTGAAGGGGTATGCTGGAGCTAGCTTGAGAGCCCATTGTTAAATTTTCAGTGTGAGAATTTGCAACTTAGAAATTGGCTACGAATCAGGGGTTGGTTTATTTTTGTTGGTTGTCTATACTTAAAAAGGTGATGGAGAAAATGTTAAGAATGTAGATTAAACTAAAAATTTTTTTATGTGCATATTGGGTGAGCTAGTTCAAACTCTAAATTTATTATTTGTTCTAAGTTCCCTTTCACCTGCGTCATTCTATGTTCTAATATCCTTTCTAATGCTAAGGTTTTTGGTTCTAAGATTAATACTGGATTGTAAAACCCTTGAAAGATTATGCTATGTTTTAGTTTTTAGGTGTCCCGCTCATCTCTTAGCACTGTATATCACACATAGTAAGAACTGAGTAAATATTTGCTTAGTGAATAGACTAGATCAGTAGAGAAATTATCAGGACTTCATTCTCTGCTCAACTCCAGGCCAGGGTATAACTATGAATTGGCTGTTCTCTAGGACAATGTGAGTTTTGGTCAGCAACCAAAGACTTCAGTTCCAGAAGTTGAACAAGCAACACAGAAATTATCAATCTGAATGTCTGGCTACATTTTCAGTGCTCTTCTTTCCTGTCATGTCTATGTCAAAAGCCAAAGGGAATAGTTTTCTTTATGTCCATTCAGAGGCTCCAAAAAGTTGTCCTCTAGAAGTGCACACTCAGAGATAACAAAGCAATGGGAATAGAAATGAACCACAGATTTTTCCTCAAACCCTACAAATTAGCAAAGATGGCAAAAGATTTGAATAGTCAATGTTGTAGGGATTGTGGGAAGACAGACAAATTAGTGAATTGCTGGTGAAACTGTGAATTAGTAAAACCCATTTTGGAAAGCATTTTGGAATTAAGTAAATAAAATCAGTAAAATCCTCATACCTCTTGATGCAGAGATTTCATTATTCAGCTTATATTGAGTAATAAGTATAAGAAAGCCATCAGTAAGAAGAAAGTCCCAATGTAGACCAAATGTTTATAACAGCACTTTTTTTTGTGATAGTAAAGAATTGGAAGCAAAGTAGATGCCCATTGATTGGGGAATGGTTAAGCAAATCACGGTACATTAAAGTAACGGAAAATTACTGCACTATAAGAAATGAAGATTGCGATGAATACAAAGAAGCATGGAAAGACTTTTATGAATTAATGCAGAATGAAGTAAGCAGAGCCAAGAAAACTGTAAAAACAATGCCTACAACAATGGAAATAGAAAGAATCACTACAAAAAAGTAAAAAAACAAACAAACAGATATTGGAAAATTATGATCGACAAACCTGACCCAAAAGAAGATATATGAGAAGACACTTCTACCCCACCATTTGCAGAGGAAGGAGGACCATGGGTATGGTATATTGCCCATATTTTCAAACATTTTTGATGTATTGATCAATTTTGCTGATTTTTTCCTCTTCTTTTTTCTTTAAACAATGTTATTTGTTATATGAAATTACTCTAGGGGGAGAGAATGCTGAAGAAAATTTTGGTGACCTAAAAAAAGGCTTCGACTTTGGACAACAGGCAATGTTTCCCAAAACTCCAGTTTTCCCCAGTGAATATTAGGATAATAAAGGTATTGGAATTAACTGATGTAGAGTGGAAAGAATAGCAGATTACAAGTCAGGACACCTAGAGTGGTTTTCTCTTTCTGACTTGAAATTTCTTTATATTTACAATGAGGGGGTTGATTTTTAAAGTTCTTTCCTGTTTTGATATAAAAGGCATATGGTCTCTTCTAGCTCTAACATTTTATATTCTAAGTTCCCAGCTCTGCTTTTTATTAGCTGCATAATCTTGAATGAATCACTTATTTCCCTGTGTCACATTGTTCTCACTTTGTCTCATATCTACCTGGGAAGATTGTTGGGGGAATCAACACAATGGATGCAAAGCATTTTGGAAACACTAATATAATGTGCATATGTGAGCTTTTTAAAAATGCTCTAAGTTGTATAATCTTTTTTCTATTCAAACATAACATTTTCTGCTAATCTTACTTAGTCAATTCATTAATTTACTCATAACAAATATGTATTGAATATCTATGTCCTCAGCTCACCCTATGTTGGGTGCTGTGAATCAGATAAAGATGCAGTCCTGGTCCCTGGAAGAGTTACAGTCTATATATCAGAAGACATAAAATAAGTTCAGAAATAACACAAGTTCAAGTATGAAGTGTAACATAGGTAATATATAATAACCTACATTTGAGTATCAGTATAAGGGATAGGGAAGCATAGGATTATAGCTCTAGCATTGGAGCAGGCCTTAGAACTACAATAATATATACTATATATATGTACATATATGTTCATATTTATATCTATATAGGTATATACATACATATATGTGTACCATCTAATCTACCCCCTACATTTTACAGATAAGAAAATAGGTCAAAGGAAGTTATATAACCTGCTCCATGTCTCACAGGTAATAAGTTTTAGGTGTAGAATTTGAACCCGGGTCTTTTGATTCCAAAGCCAGTATTCTTGGAATATTCTCCTCATCTCTGCCTCCAGCATGCCTGGCTTGTCCATAAGGCAAAATGGGCTCCTTAGCACTTGAGGAGTTTGGCTTTTGTTTACTTTGTTTACTTTGAGTGAAAGTACTTTCAGCTGTTAAGTGCTAAGCCCCAGGCCCAAAGGCCTATCAGATGTGAAATCTGTGTGGGTGT
>CM053625.1:42176846-42204787 GCA_028646595.1 Phalanger gymnotis
TTAAAGGCTACCCAGAGTCTTGTTTGGCCAAATCACATGAACGCTCTTCCAATGAGTGAGCCTCCAAAACAAAATGCTAACCTCAGAATATATAGACAGTTCTCCAAGGTCAGCCCACAGAGGGCATCACAACCATGTGACTTGAACTCATATGACTTAGACTTTCTTGTGACTTAAGCAGGTCATCAAAGACACTTGATTAATCAAAGACTCTTGATTCAAACAAAGGTAAGTCTCAATCAAAGGCATTTGGTTACCTTAGTGCTGAGAAGAACTAGAACTCCAAAAGAAAAAAGAGCAAAATAAAAAGTCTCACTTTGCATGCCATTACACAATGTGATCTGGTACTTCTTTCTCTTTGAGGATTTGCCATATTTTGTTGTTATCCATACAATCAAAGACTTTAGTGTAGTTAATGAAAGAAAAATAGATTTTTTTCTGAACTCCCTTGATTTCTCCATAATACAGCAAATGTTGGCCTTTTGGTCTCTATTTCCTGTGCCTTTTCAAAAAACAGCCTGCTGCTCTGATAATTCTTAGGTTTAATTTTGCCCTTTTATCATTCCCCTTCTCCCCCATATCTCTTACTCTCTTTCTTTCCTGTTTCCCTGTTTGGCAAGATAGATTTCCATACCCAGCTCAGTGTGTTTATGTGTTCTTCCCTCTCTGAATCAATTATGATAACAGTGAGGTTCAAGCATTCACCCTATTCCCTCTTGTCCCCATCCACTATAAAACCTCTTCCTTGATTGTCTCTTTTATGTGAGAGAATTTCCTCATTCTACATTCCCCTTCCCCCTTCTTCCAGTGCACTCCTCTTTCTTGCACCTACTTTTTTTTTTCTTTTTGAAAATCATCCCAACTCAATTGACCCATACCCATGCCCTCTGTTTATGTAGACTCGTTCTCACTTCCCTAACAATGATAAAGCTCTTAGGAGTCACATGCATCATCTTCCCTTAGAGGAATGTAAACAATTTAACTTTATATAGTTCTTTATGATTACTCTTTTATGTTTACCTTTTTTATACTTTTGTCATAAGTCTTGTGTTTGATGATCCATTGTTCTATTTAGCTCTGGTCTTTTCATGAAAAATACTTATTTCATTAAATGTCCTTTTTTCCCTGGAAGGATTATAGTCAGTTTTTCTGAATAGGTGATTCTTGGTTGTAATCCTAGTTACTTTGCCTTCTGGAATATCACATTCTAAGCCCTCCGCTCCTTTAATGTGGAAGCAGCTAGATCTTATGTTATCCTGGCTGTGGCTCTATGATATTTGAATTATTTCTTTATTGCTGCTCAAAATATTTTCTCCTTGACCTGGGAACTCTGGAATTTGGGTACAAAATTCCTAGTTTTCATTTGGGATCTTTCAGGAAATACTGGTTAAATTCATTCAATATCTATTTTACCCTCTGGATCTCTTGGATCTTTTTCTTTATAATTTCTTGAAATATGATGTCTAGCTTTTTTATCATTGCATTCAGGTAGTCCAATAATTCTTAAATTATCTTTTCTTGTCTATTTTCCAGGTCATTTGATTTTCTGAAGAGATATTTCACATTTTCTTCTATTTTTTCCATTCTTTTGACTTTTTATTGTTTCTTGATGTCTCATGGAGTCATTAGCTTCCACTTGCCCAATTCTAAATTTAGGAATTATTTTTCTCAGCGAGCTGTTGTACCTCTTTTTCCATTTGGCCAATTCTGCTTTTTAAGGAGTTCTTTTCTTCAGTGAATTTTTATGCATCTGTTACTATTAGGTCAATTCTGTTTTTAAGGTATTATTTTCTTCAGTATTTTTTTGCTTTTTCTTTAACCATGCTGTTCATTCTCTTTTAAGAACTTTCTTGCATCGCTCTCATTTTTCCCCCATTTTTTTTCCTCTACCACTTTTATCTCTTTCTTTAACTCTTGCAAGAATTCTTGCTAATCTTGGGTGCAATTAGAATTTTCTTTTAGGCTTTGGTTGTTGATGTTTTCACATTGTTGTCTTCCTCTAAGTATATGTCTTCGTCTTCCCTGCCACTATAGTAAGTTTTTATGGTTGTGTTCTTTTTAATTTAATTTTACTTTTTGCTTGTTTCCCAGCCTATTTCTTCATTTTGAACTTTATGTTAAAATTGGGCTCTGCTCTCTTGGGTGTGGGGAGGCACTGTGTCAAACCTCAGGATTTTTCTGTCTTAAAAGTTAGCTCTGGGAGTCTGCAAGCTTTTGTTGCTTCCAAGGTGATATTATTCTTGAAGAAGTGTGGTTGCTGCTCTCCTGGTCTATATTCTGGCCTTTACCTTGGAATGGTCCCTGCTCTTCTGCAGCTGCAAGTACTAGTGCTCTTCTTGGCCCCGGAATTAATCAAGGTGTTTCAATATTTCAGAAGTACCTATAAAAGCACTCATGTTGTCTATCTGTTATCTATCCCTTGTGCTTGCTAAATGATGGACCCATCTCGTTCCTAGTCATCCAGGCAGCTAGGTGATAGCATGGATAGAGTGCTGGAGTCAGAAAGACCCAAGTTCAAATTCAGCCTCAGCTAGTTCCTAGCTGTGTGACCCTGGAAAAGTCACTCCATGTCCCCCAACCCCAGTTTCCTGATCTGTTAAATGGTGATAATAATAGCACCTCCTTCTCAGGGTTACTATGAAGATCAAATAAGATAATATTTGTACTGTGCTTTATTTACAAACCTCATAGTACTCTCTAAATGCTTACTATATTATCATGTGCAGCTAGGTGGTACAGTGGAGAGAGTGTCTATTCTGGAGTCAGAAAGACATCTTCTTGAGTTCAAATCTGGCCTCAGATAATTGCTAGCTGTGTGACCCTGGACATGTCACTTAATCCTGTTTATCTCAGTTTTCTTATCTACAAAATGAGATGGAGAAGGAAATGGCAAACCAGTCAAGTATCTTTGCCAAGAAAAATCCAAAAGGGATCATGAAAAGCTGGACATGACTAAACAACTCAATAACAAACAACAAACATATTTATCATACATTTCCTGGAAGATATATCCATTAGACTTCTTATATATTGGTCATTGTTTGACCAGTATTGGTCAAACATTGACATATTACTCCTTGATGTAGCTCCTTCCATTGCCCTTTGAGTCACCTGCTGTTCTAATGCTTTGGTGAGTATGGTTTGCAAGTATTTAGTTCCAAATATGATTTGTTGCAAATATTATTTTCAAATATTTAGTATTCATAGGAGAACATTGCTATTAAAAACTTTTTGAATATGTGCCCCATGAAGAAGTTGAACCTGACTGTTTAAAACAGTACACAAGATCTTGGATTAGATTTACCCTACCCTTTTCTCATTCCATTCTGGGTCCAATAAGATGAAATATCAAACAGTAGGTAGATCATCCTACATTTGGATTAAAAAAATCAACAGTATAAGTGTAGGATGGTAAGCATCATGTGACTAGTCATTGTTCACATGAAGAATGTACAGAAGAAACCAGTCTTCCCTCTAGTAGCTTATATCCTAGAGATAACATGTACATTTATAAGAAGATGCAAAATAAATACATGCTATTTTTTGGAAGGAGAGGCACTAATATCTTGGGGGATCAAAAAAGGATTTATGTAAAAGGTGGGATTAAGCTGAGCTGTGAAGGAAACTAGGGACTCTGAGAGGCAGAGATGAGGCTATATTTCATTCCAAGCATAGAAGATGCCCTGTGCAAGAGCATGGAGGTGTAAGGTGGACACTAGAAGAATGATCTAAGACTAATGGGTAGTAGTTGCTAAGAGGAAGATTTCAATTCACGTAAGGGAAAACTTCCTAACAAATAGACATGTCCAGAAAAGGAATGGTACACTTTATGAAAGAATGGCTTGCTCATATCTAGCAAAGATCTTCAAGCAGAGTATGGATGACCAGTTCAAGAATGTCATCATGGAGATTCCTTTGCAGCCATGAGTTGAACTAGATGACTTCCGAGGTCCTTTCCAACTCTGAGATTCTATGATTCTCTCACCTCCCTTATAGTGTTTATAGACCAGAAGAGCCCCTCAATAAGATTTTCTTTTTCTCTAGGTACATGCTTTTTATAAAAGCTCTCACCTGGGCCATTGTCTATAGTTCTTAACATTGGGTCAAGTAAATGAAAATCATACAATAATTAATGAGTATTAGTTAAATACCACCTATGTGCCACCAAGGATACAAAGAAAAAAAATAATCAGCCTCTGCTTTAAAGGAGTTCATATTTTAAAAGAGGAGATAATATACGCACACGGATAAAACAAATACAAAGCAGATTTGACACTTTGGCCATCTTCCTGCTATTCTGCTGTGTTGTACCCTCCACTTCTGAGTTCTGCTTTTGTATCTGTATCAGTAGTACTTAGCACGGGTCTTAGTACATAGTAAGTATTTAATAAATGATTTTTCATTCATTAATTTATTCAATCTAACTTTGGTGATGGGATATTAATAACTGGAGGAACCAGGAAAAGTTCCCATGTGGAATATTTTTACTTGAACTGAGTCTCAAAGGAAGCCATGATCTCTAGGAGGTTAAAGTGAGAAGTGAGTGCATTCCAGGCATAATAGCATCCAATAGTCTCCTTAGTAGGACTCGCTCATCCATGGAACCTTCAAAGAATTAATTGTGAACCCCAAGGGCAAGATCTGTAGGGCTTCAATGTCTAATTTTTCAATTCCATCCCATTCTTCCTTTTCTACTCACAAGCAGCTATGTCTGCATTCCCCATCCAATCTCACCACACACAACTGTCCCTGAGTGTCAGTTTCCAAATCTACACAATGGAAATAATTATGATTGTACTGTCTACTCCACAGAGTTATGTTGGAAAGTTCAAATGGGATAATGTATGATGTGCAAATATTATTATTTTATTTTTTTTTTAAAAAAAACCTGATGCACATTCTTCTTTGAAGTTTGCAAAGTTTCATAATGCATTACCTCATTTAAACCCCACAACAACTCAGTCAGAAAAGCATTACAATTCTTATTTTGTGGATGAAGAAATTGAGGCTTAGAGAGGTTAAATGTTTTGTTTATGGTCACATTTAGTAAGTGGTAGGGCCAGAATTCAAATCCTGTTTTTCTGACTTCAGATCCAGTGCTCAACCCTTTACAAAATACTGGATAATGATGATAAGGAGGAGGACGATGATCATGGTGATGCTGCTGCTGCTGCTGCTGATGTAATAGCATGGCACAGTGGAATGAGGAATGGATTGAATCTTGACTCTTCTATTTAGTACCTGTGTGACTTTTGGTAAGTCACTTAATTTCTCTGAGCCTTATGTTATTTACTCATCTCAAAAATGAGGATGTTAGACTAAATGACCGTTTAGGTCCCTCTCATCTCTAAATCTATTATCTTATGAATCATTATTGCTTGTTTATAGGTTAATAGATTGGATAATATCTATCTTGAATGGAATATGGAAACCCTTCTTCTTGGATGTGTCTTCTTTTGCTTCCAGGGAGCAAAGATCTCTGAGAAGGAGTACTATTGTATTTGGAGGTTGGTATACCAGGCATCCTGCCACTAAATTAATAATAATATTAATAACCATGGTAGGCCATGAACTGAAAGTTTCTGGTACCACTGAATATTCATGCTTTCCTCTCTCCTTAGATTGTGTTTACAATCCTAGTAATTAAGTTTCCGGAGCTCAGTTAGGGAAATAACAAATGAGTTTATTAATGATAACAATTATGAATTATTACAATTTTATGGATACCATTTACATAAAGCAAAAAGAAGAATTAATTCATTAACACCGAGAGGAAGAAAGTTTTGGCTTATCTTTTATCTCCTAGCCCACTGAAATCCAATCTAGAGTAAAACAACACCATATCCTGATGGAAGGTACAGTTTCTAGGGGGGCAGAATTTTATCCTGTTTTTTGGAAATCTTGGAACTTAATCTTGTCTTATTTGGACATAACTTATAGAATGATTTAGGACAAATCTACCTCTTTACTTCATTTTCTCAGTCTGGAATTCTAAAAGAATAATCTGTTAAAAATGTAGTGTGTTTCCATCATTCCGTAACATTTCAATTAGGAAGATTTCTTTTTATGATAAACAAAATTTGTGAATATGGTCTCCTCTTGCGAGCCTACCTTTCTGATTAGTATTCAATGATTTTAAGTATAGACAATGAAAAATAGCTAACATATAATTATGTTAACATATAATACTAACAAAATAATAATTTTGCATGCATTTGTATCTTATTAATCAAATATCATCTACATACATTTGAAAATGAATAATATGTATTTGTGAAAGGTAGCATGGTGAAGTGGTTAGATGGTGAACTTTGAAGTCAGGAATATATGGGTTTGAGTTCTGCTTTTAATATGTACTCACTAAATTATCATTAATTTGACCATTCAGGCAACCTCCCCAAACTATAAATTACAGATGAATGAATATTCTTCATTAGAGGAGGGTATTTTTACACCAGTAATTACCTGCATTGATTAAATCAATGGTTTGATCAAATACCTACCTACCTATCAATATGCTCATGTACACTCGAAAATGAGAGACCTATTATTTTTTCAGTCTATAGAAAGTATGTTTGTATATATATATGTATGTATATATATGTATATATATACGTATATCTGTCTATCTATGCATATATATACATATATATATGTATATATGTGTATATTGCTGGATTCCTGGAATGACTCTCAGGTGTCCGTCCATGGCCCAAATTCAGGGAACCAATAAGAGTGGAGAAAAAACAAAACAAAAACAACAAAACCTTAGAATCAGAGTCAGAAGACTTGAATTTAAGTACTTCTTCTACCACTAACCAGCTATGAGAATCTAGGAAAGCCACCTCTCCTCTTTGGACCTCAGATTCCTCATCTGTAAAATGGGGCTTCAGAGCAGGCTGTTTCCAAACTGACTTTCTATTGGGCAGCCTGCAATGGTGCTCACAAGGCAGGTACTTGCTGGTGGCAAATAGCCTGTACACTACTGAAAACTGGCCTATGCTATCAAAACAATAGGTTGGATTTCCAGGTTATGAAATGCTTTCTTTGAAGTGTCTGTGAAGTGGCTAGTGCAAACACTATTAATCCTAATTTTACAGATGAGGAAATCGAGACAGAGGGAAAAAGTGCCTTGCCCAGGGTGACAATGCTAGTAAGTACTCTGTTAGAGTTAGGATTGAAAATCAATTCTTACGGCTTTGAGTTCAGTGTTGTTACTGGTTTTTTCCCATTAAATCCAACTGTTTTCTTTGGTGTCCCTTCCATAGCTTGGCCATCCCTGGTCTGTAGGATTCCCTTCCAGGCAAACCCATCATAAGTATCATCATCCTGAATCTTGTGCTTAGTTTCTTTTTTTAAAAATAGTGCTTTTTTCCCAATTATACGTAAAGACAATTTTAGCATTCCTTTTTACAAGATTTTGAGTTCCAAATTTTTCTCCTTCCCTCCCCTCCCCTCTTCCTAAAATGGTAAGCACTTTGATATAGGTTATGTATGTGCAATCATGTAAAACATATTTCCATATTAGTCACAGTTGTGAAAGAAGAGAGACAAAAAGGAAAAAAAACACAAAAAAATAAAGTAGGTGATAAAAGTATGCTTAAATCTGCATTCAGAGGCCGTCAGTACTTTATCTGGATGTGGATGGCATTTTCCATCATGAGTCCTTCGTAATTGCCTTGGACCAATGTGTTGCTGAGAAGAGCTAAGTCACTCCTAGCTGTTCATCACACAATGTTACTGTTACCACGTACAAAGTTTTCCTATTTTTGCTCATTTCATTGTGCATCAGTTCATAGAAGTCTTTCCAGGTTTTTCTGGAAACTTTTCCATTATATTCCTGTATCACAGCTTGTTCAGCCATTCTCCAATTGATGAACATCCCCTCAATTTCCAATTCGTTGCCACCATGAAAAGAGCTGCTATAAACATTTTCGTACATGTGGGTCCTTTTATCTTTTTTAATGATCTCTTTGGGATACAGACCTAGTAGAATTAGATGGTATGCACAGTTTGATTCTTCTTTAGGCATAGTTCCAAATTGTATGCTTAGTTCTTTTATACCTTAGGAGGGACACTGACAAATTATAGACCACCCAGAGAAAGCTTTCTCTTCTTTGAAGAACAAATCTACAATAGAACAAATATCTCAAGAATTATTTTACAGAAGAAGGATTCCTAGATGTCTTGCTTTATCTCCTAGGGCAAAAGTAAGAGACCTGGTGGAAATTAAATGGATGCGTATTTCAAATGAAGAACCTTCTAGCAATTTGGCTATTGGAAAAAGGAATGGGTTGCCTCGGGAGGTAACTAAGTTTCCTATAACTTGAAGTTTCAAAAGGAAGCTAAGTCACTATGGAAATAGGAAAATGCCAGAGGTGTGACAGAACTGACTTCTTTATTAAACAAGATGTTGGATGTAATGACCTCTATTTTTGCTGTCAAATGAGGGATTCTGTAATTGAGAGATAAGACTCTGAAGTTGGAAACAGAATCAGATTGGGGAGTAGGCTTTAGGAAGGACAAAAATATTGGGGTGGTGGCCTCTGGGGAATCTCTGCTGTCTTTGTCAGGTTCAACAAAGACAATTCTCAGAACTCAGAGGTGTCTGTCTACTCAAGGCAGGAACTCCCTGAGGGTAAGAACAGCTGTCTCCAGCTGTTTGGGGAATCTGGGAAGAAGCTACACCACTTGCATTTGTAGAGTACTATAGCTTATAAAGTCTTTTCACATCCATTATCTCATTTGATTCTCATAATATTATACAACTGAATATATTATCCAGCCCATTTTATGGTAATAAAATTGAGGGATTTTTATCCTAATTTAACAGACCAATCAATCAATACATATGTATTGAGCACCTAATATATGCAAGGTACTGTGCTAGTTAAGTCCTCTGGGGCATAAAAAGACTTATAAATAGAACAGAAGTTCTGCCTTCAAGTAACTGACAGGTTACTTGAGGAGAGAGTGGCCTAGGAAGATTAAGTGGCTTGCCTAAGGCCTCCCAGTAGGCCAGAGACTGAAATCAAATATTCAAGACTCATAGGATATTAGAGCTGTAAGGAACCCTCAAACATAGAACGTCAGAACTGGAAAGGACCTTATAGCATAGAAAGTCATAGTTAGAATGAACTTTCGAGCATAGAACGTAGTACGTTAACACATGGAATGCCAGAGATGGAAGAGATTTTAGCTCACAGTATATTAGCACTGGAAAGACTCTTAGAACATATAATATTGGAGTACTGACACATAATGCTATAGCTAGAAGGGACCATAGAGTTCATTGGAACATCAAATGTGAAGGATGGAAGAAAACTTAGAGAGCATCTAATCCAAGTTCATCATTTTACGGGTGAGGAAACTGAGGCCTCGAGAAGGGAAGTGAATTGCCTGAGGTCACACAGCATGGTAGTGGCAGAGTTGAAATTTGAACCCAAATCTCCCTCACTGTGCTGTTTTGCACACCGACTGCTGTCAACTTCAGATGATCTTTTTGGCTTCTTTTTTCCCATTCTGAGCCCCCCTTCTTCTCGACTCTCAACCCCCTCAAGTGGCAAGTACAGATGTAACACATCAGGAAGCTACTTGATTCATTAAAATTCTACAAGTAGGAAACGCAACCACCTGCCATTCTCCTTGCTCATCATCCTTCCTCGTGTCAGTCTCACCTCATTGCATTTGGCAATGTCTTGACGGGAGTGACATTAGCCAGAGTGCAAAACAGGTAGCATCTGCTGAGGGGGAAAAGCACAAACATTGATCAAAGGAAACACAAAATGAGGGAGACATCTACTTTGGCTGTTGGGGGCCTCATAAGAACAACAGCTTACGTTTAGATAACTCTTTCCAGCTACAAAGTGCTTTCTGTCTCGTATTCTACCTCAGTGGATCCTGGAGCAAAATGTGGGAATATGCACTTGTAAGCAGCCTGCTTGCTCAGTGAAGGCCTTGGCAGTATTGTATGAATCGATTAATGATCCCTTTCAGTGGCTCCTTCTTTCCATCTGTGACTTTCCATTTCAGTTTCTGTTCTCTCTCCTCTCTTCTCACTTTCCCTTTCTCTCTCTCTTATCACTTTCTCTTCTCACTCTCTCTCCTTTTTTTTCTTTTGCGCCTTCTCTCTCTCACTCTTTGCTCTCTCTTTTCTTATTTTCTCTCTCCTTCTTTCTCCTCACTCTCCTCTCTGTTCTCACTTTCCCTCTTCTCTCTCCTTTCTTTCTCCTCACTTTCTCCTTTCTATCTCTTTTCCTCTCTCTCTCTCTCTCTCACTCTCTTTCTCTCTCTCTCTCTCTCTCTCTCTCTCTCTCTCTCTCTCTCTCTCCCTCTCCCTCTCCCTCTCCCTTTCTCTCTCCTTCCCTCCTTCTCTCTCCTTGTCCTTTGTTTTGGACTTGGATACTTGGAAGATGACATGGTATTCAGTCAAAGTATACAAAATGAGGCCTAAGAAAGGTATTGATTGGTAATCTTGAAAGACCCAAGTTTGAATCCTGACTCAGAGACTTACTATTAGTATTATCCTGGGCAATTCACAATCTCTCAACTTCATTTTCCTCATTTTTAAAAGGGATAGCATTCACCTCAAAGGGTTGTTGGAAGGCTCAAAACAAATTAAATAATACATACAAAGCACTTGGGAAATGTACAAGTATCATATAAATGTGAGCTGTTAACATCATCGTCATTACCACCATCATCATTATTACCCTTTGACCGTAAGGCTTATGTGTCTATATTTTTAAGGCAATTAAGAATTATGTCTTAGGGCTAGGTGGCGCAGTGAATAGAGCACCGGCCCTGTAGTCAGGAGGACCTAAGTTTATCTAAGTTCAAATCCGGCCTCAAACGCTTGACCCTTACCAGCTGTGTGACATAGGGCAAGTCACGTAAGCCCAATTGCCTTGCCTTCTCCTCTCAAAAAAGAATTATATCTTCAATTTACAAAAGTAATTTTTGATGCATTACATATAGATACTGAATTAGACATTTCCCTGTAAGTCTGAGTATTTGAAAGTCCTTACTAAATACCTCTCTCTAGAGCAGAGCTGTCTCTATTTATTAAAAGAGTCTCAATCTACTCTAATATCCTTTCATCTACTTTTTAAAAAAGGTCCTGAAAGGATCTGGCTTGAAAAAACGGAGTGACTTCACTTCCAAATCCCTTCCCAGGACATTAGATTGGGGGTGGTCAAGAGTGCTGGGTCCTATAGCAGACACTAGTCATGGGACCTTAAACAAATAACTTTATTTCTCAGAGGCTCAGTATATCTATGTGTAAAATTTAATACTCGTACTACCTACTGCTCGGGATTGTTGTGGGGAAAGTGTTTTGAATCAATCAACCAGCAATGTTTATTAAGTCAACGAGCATTTATTCAGCATTTTCTCTGTGCTAACCTCTGAGGATACAAAGAAAGGCAAAAATTGTCCCTGCCTTCAGGATGTTGCTAATCTAATGGGGGAGACAGCATACAAACAACTAGGTATAAACAAGATATATAAAGAACAACTTACAGATAATCTCAGAGAGAAGGCAAGAGCATTACAGGGAATGGAGAAAGGTGGGATTTTAGCTGGGATTTGAAAGAAGCCAACGAAGCTAGGAGGAAGAAGGGAAGAGGGAGAACATTAGAGGCATAGTGAAAATGCCCAGAGTTCGGAGATAGAATGTCTTGTTTAAAGAACAGCAAGGCCACTGTCATGAGATTGCAGAGTATTGAGAACCTATTATAAACCAATCAATGAGCTAGATTCTAGAAATAGAAAGACAAAAACTAAGTGGTACCATCTCTTAAGGAGTTTATGTTCTATCAGGCAAAATAGCAACAGGGATAGTAATTAATATAATTAACATAATTAATAGTAATAGTAATAATAATAAGCTAGCATTTATACAATGCTTCAAAATTTGTAAGCATATTAGAAATCCTATCTAATTTTACCCTTACACCAATTTTATAAGTAAGTGCTGTTCTTATCTCCATAAGTAACTGAGGCTGACAGAGATTAAGTGACTTGCCCAGGGTCACACAACTAGGAAATCTATAGGGCTAGACCCTGTATACTTAGGCCTTCCTGACTTAAGCCTGTACATACATAAGTAAATGTGAAATATATTCAAAATAAACACAAAGTCATTGGGGAAGGGGCAGGCATAAGTGGGGGAATTAAGGAAGGCTTCAAAATAAGGTTACATGAACTGAGCTTTGAAGCAAACTAGACATTCTGAGAGGCAGCAGTGGGGAGGAAGTAGACTCCAGGCATGGGGCAAAACCTGAGCTATTATTCCCAGCTCTGAGATTTTATGAACTGAATTGTCACTATGATGAGGAATGAATGGAGAAAAATGTTTGAATCCAGAGTGACAGAATCCTGAAGACAGAAGAGGTCATTTGTACTATCACTCTTCCTCCAAGGTGGGCCCTATTCAAATTGTCTTACTAGAGAAGAAGGATGTCTAATCATTCAGAACTTCCTTCAGTAACCCGTCATAGGGTAGAATAAACCTCCATTGTCAAAAAGCCCTTTCTTAGATCAAATCTGAGACCAGATCATTGGATATAATTTAGAAAAGCTAGGTCTTGGATACATGATATTTTAATCCTGGCTTTATCACGGATTAATTGTGTGAACACGGACAACTCCCTTAACCATTCTTTATGCCCACTTCGAAAAATGAGCTTGATATGGCCAAGCTATTTTGCAGGATCAGGCCTATTATAAGAACATATATGTAAGGTAAAGATGCCACCTAAATTCTGCATTGGCCTGCATATAGGATGTTTTCCTCTTCTTCTCCATTCTTCTTCCCATTTATAGACTATATCCTTAAAGTGAAATTCCTTGAAATGAAAAAAAAAGCATGTCTATATGACCATATATATATTTGCGTGTATGTGTGCATATACACATAGATATATACAAACAATGAAAAGGCCACATTCCATTTTTATTCAAACCAAATTTTGGTGGGCCAAATATGACCTATGGTTAGACCAATAGGGTTCACGCCTAGTGAGGCATTCATGACCTTGTAACTCAGGAAGATTCAGTATCCAACTTTTGCTGACACTAAGCCAGGGTGACGAAAGGATGCTCTGATGTGAATCCCAACCAGAAACATCTCTATGCCTGTTTCTTTGTGAAATGATGTGAATTTACCCCTACCTGCCAGAGATGCCATAAAAAAGGCCAAAGGAGATCTCATATGACCACTGTATATGAGCTGTTAAATTAGTTTATTCAACAATAATAATTATGTTCGTGAATAACAATCCTTTGGCATTTCTAAAGAACTTTAACATAGGTTATTATTTCATTCGATCCCTGTAACAAATTAAAGTAGATAGGCACTATATTTCCCCTATTTCAAAGGATGAAACAGAGACTCAGAGAGAGGAAGAAACCTGACCATAGTAACACAGGCAGGCAATAGCAGAGTTGGGATAGTAACCCAGGTCCTTTGATTCGTGAGTCCTAAAGCACGGTCCCATAGCTGCCTCTGCAGAAGGGATTTGGAAGGTCCAGTGTGCACCTCTGCATAGTGGGAGGGGAAGAGAAGGGTACAGTGCTGGAGGCCTGGAATTGGAAAGCTAACTTCTCCCATTCTATGACCTGACTCAAGGGTCACTCTTGGCCCCCAAGGGCCTCCCAAATTCCAGATCCCATCCTTGCATCTCTGAGTATCTATAGTTGGAACTGTTCCCTGGACAACAATCAGCATTAACGCTGCCATAGAAAGGGATGGGAAAGCCTTTGTCTAGCAGGAAGCTGCTGAATTCGGTTGCTAGGCAACCCAGGCCGGAGGCAATAAACCCCCTTGAGCTAGGGATCCTAGGGAAGATGGGGGAGGGAAGGGAGAAAACTGATGTGAAGATGGAGACAAGTAATATGTCTCCCTGTTCCAACTGAGACAAAAGGGCCACACTTCACTGCCCATCACCTGCAATAAGGAATTTGAGTAAACCTTGTGTTCCAGGAGGAATATACTTAGCAGTTCCAACTGCTTCCCCCTGTATCAATGCTACCCTATAACCTACAGATGGGAAAATCTGTGTGACTCTGGGCCAGTCTCTTCCCCACATTGGGCCTTTCCTTCTCTGAAAAATGAAGGAATGGGATCAGTTGTACAGACTCTTCAAGAAAGAGTAGTCTTACTCTTTATTGAAATTCACACCAGCCTACCAGTGCACCTCTGCATACTGGGAGGGGAAGAGAAGGGTACAGTGCTGGAGGCCTGGAATTGGAAAGCTAACTTCTCCCATTCTGTGACCTGACTCAAGGGTCACTCTTGGCCCCCAAGGGCCTCCCAAATTCCAAATCCTATCCTTGCATCTGTGAGTCCTAAAAATCAGAGAGCAGGAAGGGAATTTGGTGCTCATTGAGCCCAGCATCTTCCTGTTGCATAGGAGGAAACTGAGTCCTAGAGGGGCGGAAGAAATTTCCCAGAGTCACCTGATCAGCAGCGGAAGCTGGGACCTCATACCCAGGACTTCTGACACCCAGCATCAAGCACTTTCCACTACACCATAGCAGCCTTTGACAGAGAATTAGAATGGAACCCTCTGCTGTCTGACAGAGTTTAAACCAGGAGTTCTGTGAAGTTTGGATTTAGTCCAAGGGCCACACTTAAGGACCCACACATGGCCTTGAGGCTGCAGGTTCCTCACCCCTGGTTTAAGCCTACTTGAGCCTTCCCCCACCCCAACTTTATGATTCCATAGCCAACTTTGCAGAACAAAAATAATCAGACCTTGGAAAGGCAAACCTAGTATATTTGTGCTGACTTGGCATGTCATCAATCTACCCAGATGCACCGCAGCTGAATCAATCCAGATGGACTGTGAAGACGGCCAAACTGAACAGTTGAGATGTGCCACAATCCTTTCATTTGGATACAAACACTCTACAAGGCACAGAACTGAACAGGGGACTGAAGATGCCAATTAAAGGGACCTAGAGTCCAAGCTGTGGAAGGGCTGTGGGTAAGATGTCAAGTGGTAGGCCAGTGTGAATTTCAATAAAGAGTAACACTATTCTTTCTTGAAGAGTCTGTACAACTGATCCCAGGTACTAAAGCGGGTTTTTTCATTAGTGCTCCTCCAATAAGTGTACGTAAGATATCAATTTTTCTTTCTGCCTGAATACAAAATCATTTGGGACAAATATTGGCATATATTTTAGAAAGTCCATGTAGCATAGGAAAAAAGACATTAGAGCTAGAGTCAGGAAATACAAATTCAAATTCTAGCACTAACCTAGCCTGTGACCTTGGGCAAGTCAATTGACTTGTCTGAGACTTGGTTAACTCATCTACAAAATAAAGGCAGTGATACTTGTAATAGCTATCTCACAGAGGTGCTGGGAGAATTTAATTGGATGATAGATGTTAAAAGATTTAAATATGCTAATATTTCAAGCTATGTAGTTTTATCAGTACAGATATTATAGATTCCAACTCCTCTTTAACCTAGTAGATAGCCATTGATTTGCTGTGCAAATTGGCAAAGATGACAAGAAGATGGAAAGAGTCAATGTTGGAAGGGCTGCAGGAACAAAGACACACTAATGTACTATTGGTGGAGCTGTGAATTGTTCTAACTATTTCTGAAAGCAGTTTGGAATTATTTGAGAAGAGTTACTAAAGTGTTCTTACCATCTGACCTAAAGATCCTACTACTGGGTAGTAATAATAAAAATAAAAATGAACATTTATATAGTATTCTAAAGTTTGTGAAGTGCTTTACAAATATTATTTCATTTTATTCTCATAACAATCCTATTATTATCCCCATTTTACAGATAAGAAAACTAAGACAGAAGTTAAATGACTGGACCTGGGTCACATAGTTAGTAACTGAAGCTATATTTGAATTCAGGATTTCCCCAACAATTAATATGTTCACAGCATCCATTTTTGTTGTAGCAAAAAAAAAAATTAGAAATGAAGTCATCTATTGGGGAATGATTGGATGTATTACAGTATATGAAGGTAATAGAATATTTATTGTGGCTTGAGGAACAATGAATACCAGGAATTGAAAGAAACAAACATGGGAAGACTTGTATGAATGGAGCCAGAGTGAAGGAAGGAAAGCTAGGACAAAAATAGACAGCATGACATCAACACTGAAATGAAAAAAAAAATCTTAAAACAAAGACAAATGCAAAGTAATTATTATGACTAATCTTGATCCTCAGAGAAGAGACAAAGAACCCCACTCCTTGCAATAAGGAAGTGGTGGGCTATGGGTCTGAAATGCAGGAGGAAATGTGAGACATTGTTTCATTTGCTTTTGCTTACCTGATTTTCTTTGCCATAATGGAAGGATCCTTTGGTAGTGATGGTAGTGATGAGATAATTACAAAAACAAAAGACATGACTAAAACATGTTTGTTAAGAGTTGAAGTGGGTGAAAAAAGTCCATCTCCTTGAAGGCAACCTGGTGATGAGCCATCAGGAATTTACCTAGGCTAGTCCTTAGATAGGGGTGATTACCCAAATCATAGTGTAAGCCTTTTCAGCTTCAACATACTTACCAGATTTTACATTCCATTGGCATAGACTTCCAGCACATAGGTTCTATGGAAATTGTAATCATAAGACACTACATAAAGGTGAGCTGTAAACTGAGATGGCAGCGACCGAGTGCTGTTCATCTTTGTATCTCTGTCATCTGGCATAGTGCCTTGCACATAGTTGGTACATAGACCATTTATTCAATTAAATTAGTTTTAGTATCCCAGCAGCATGGTGGAATAGAAAGAAAACTGGATTTGGAGTCAGACGACCTGGAATGAAATTCTATTTATGCCTCTTCCTAACCGTATAACCTTGGGCAAGTCACTTTGCCTCTGGGCCTCGGTCTCCACATCTGCAAAAATAAAGAAGGAGGCCTAGATAATCTTTGGGGTCCCTTCCACTTCAAACATCCTGTATGATATGTACTTTGTTTCAAAGTGAAAAAGAATTTAAGACACTTGGTCATCTTAGTAAATTAAAAGAAGACATTTCCTTAGAAATTGAGTGAAATCTCTGCTTCCTTGAAATAGATGGATTCTTTTGAAAAGAGATGTTCAGATGTATGCTTATGCAGGTACTCAAGTACATAATTATTTACTCAAGTATGTACCTTACTAAGAAAATGCTTGTTGGTATAAATCTGGCCATACCATGACCTCGGTTTTGAGCATCCTATTTTGGGAAGGATATTGACAAGCTGGAACACTTCTAGCAGATAATGACTAAGTTGGAGAGGTTTTAAAACTATTCCACAAAAAAAAGTGGTTGAAAAACGTGGAGTTGTCTAGCCTGAAGAAGAGAGAACGGGGAGGGGCATGGTTATTTCTTCAAATATCTGAGGGGATATGGGGGAGGTGGGGATATAAAGATCAGATTTTTTTCTGCCTGGCAGAAATGAGTGGAAGTTGCTGAAAAGCAGATTTTTTGGCTCATTTTAGTCAGGAATGTTCCAACAATGTGACCCGTCCCACTGTGGAATGGGTGGTCTCAGGAAAGAAGGAGATTTCTGGGGACTTTCTAGCAAAAACTGGATGCCTGCTTGTCAAAGAATTATATAGAGTGAATCCACACTTCATCTAGGAATTGGACTAGATGCAGTCCTTTCTGATGCTACCATTTTATGATGCCATTTAAGCCCTGAGAGTGATTAAAGTATAATATCTCTATTAAAGGGTCATAGAATTTCAAGTCAAAGACATCTAAAGGTATTGCATCTAGTCTCTGGGTTTCACAGATGAGGAAACTGGACCCAGAAAGGTGACGTCACTTACCTAAAGTCAATCAGGAAAGCAAGTGTCAGAGCTCAGATTCCAATGAAGGTCCTCTGGCTCTAAATTCAGAGCTCTTGGGATTGTACCTTTCCACCACGGACTGTACCGCTTATCGTCCTGGACTTTCAGGTCAGTGCACAGAGACCCTGTTGGTGAGATCTTTGATCCCAAATCAAGCAAAATTCTTGAATGAATGAATCACAGTTTTGAGGACTGGAACCCATGAAATGAGGGGAAATGAAAATGAGAGATTCACAGCTGAGAAACAAGCAGCAGCCAGATTAACCATAGTACTGGAGATGACTCTTGCTGGTTGCCATGGTGAGAACACAAAATGTGCCAGGATGGGTTGGAGGTTGTAAATAACTCCAGAGGTGCAGACAGATGCAAAGGAGTCTCACTATGCTTGCAACTGCCAGGCTACCTAGTCTTTTCACCTCTTGGGTAAACTTTTTTTTTGTCACTGTCTGGTTTTCTTTGGGAAATGGAAGAAAAATAAAGCAATGTGAATAAAATGTTTCCAAACTTTCAAATGGCTTTCTGAACTTGAAATAACCCAGATTCTAATCCACTCTAAATATCCATGGAGACAACATAGTATAGTAAAAGAATGTTGGATTTGGATTTTAGAAAGACTTGAGATTGAATGCCATGTGTTAGTCAATTAGCTGGGTGATCTCAGGCAAGCCACAGGTCCACAAGCATTTGTTAAACACTTCCTATGTGCCACACATTGTGCTGTGCTGGGTATACAAATTTAGGCCAAAAGAAAGACAGACCCTGCCCTGAAGAGACTAACATTTTGAAGGGGGAAGACAATATATGAAAGGAAGGTGAGAAAGGAGATACCCATAGGAAAGAAGTCTGGGGTGAAGAATGGAGAATTAAGTCTTGTTTTGTTATTTTGACAAGTACACTAAGGAGAAACACTAAAAATTTCTGAATTTTTTTAGTATTTCTTTTAAAACAGGGACACCCACTTCACTTTATCTCTCTGTAACTCCTTTTCCTGATTTGCAAAGTAGGTATACTTGAGCTTCTTAACACACAAAACTAGTGTGAGGAACAAATAAGATAATGAATATGAAATTCACTTGTCAACCAGAAAGTTGCTACAAGAGTTAAGGCTTAGGTGATCCAAGGCAATAGAAGGAATAGAAAAACCAACAACATGTATAGGTAATCCCTAAATTATTGCTATTTGGTTTTAGAAAGCATTTTGTGATTAATTTCTCTCAACAAATTCAAATCCACTTTGCTACTTTTATTTAATCCTATTACATCTAACCTGAGAGACTGTTCACACAAGAGCATTGGGGCTCAATTTACTTATCTGTAAAATGTGGGGACTGGGTGTGCTGAAGCCAATTCAGACTGGAGGCCCAATTGTTTAATTTTCAGTGTGACCTTTTACATCTCGGAACTTGTGAAATGTTAAAAATTAGTTGTTATTTGTTGGTTGTTTGGACTTAAATAAGTGATGCAGAGAAAGTTAATAATGTAGATTAAATTTAAAAGCATATCACACACACATGTATTTTTGGGGGAAGGGGAGCCAGTTGTTAAACATTTACCAGCACATCCCTAACTAGATGACTTTAAGGTCCCATCCAACTCTAAATATATAATCTTATTTTGTTTATTTTGACTGAAACTAGTGTTTCTATAAGTTGTACATAGTCAAATTCTCCATAAATTTGATTCTGTGTCATTACTTCAATTTTACCTAAAATGTGCCCATCCAATTTGAAAGACGGTTGCATTACATTTTGTTTCAGGATAATGTTCCTAGGCTAGACCTCTTGCTTATTTAGACACATGACTTTGATTTATTTCCATCTTATTTAGCTGGGCTCTACACTACTATTTCCTTGCCCTTGTCTGTCTCACCAACCCCCCTCCCTGCTGCCCCCCCCCCGTTACACTTCCCCTGTTTGGTCAGCTTTGTCATGATGTCTCCTATGTCCAGGCATGACAGTAAATATTGAAAGAAAAAGAAAACAATGACAACAGAACATGCCTGGATCCAGTAAAAACTGGATATATATGAAGATCAATAGAAGGAACTAGGGGTGTTCACAGGGAAAAGAAGGCAAGAGGTGGGCAGGACATGAGAGCTGCCTTCAAGTATTTGAAGGGCTGCTGTGTGGAAGAGAGAATTATTCAACTTGGTCATAGAAGGCAGAACTAGGAGCAATTAGAGGTAGTGGGAGAAGAAGGAAGATTAACAGAAGCACATTTCATCTCCAATAAATTAGGACATTCTTTTTCTTAAAAAAACTATTATTTTTAGTTTACAACATTAAGTTCTATAAGCTTTTGAGTTCCAAAAGATCCATACGTACAAGCATACTTACATCAACTCTTTTTGTAATGTCAAAGAATTGGACACTAAAGGAGTGGCCCTCATTTGGGGAATTGGTAAATAAATTATGATGTATGAATGGAACGAATGGCTCTCATGCCATGAGAAATGTTGAAACAGATGGTTTCAGAGAAACCTGGGAAGACTTGTATGGACTGATGCTGAATGAAATGAGCAGAGCCATGAGAACATTTTCTATAACAACAGTACTGTAAGGATACACAATTGTAAAAGACTTAAGGACACTTAAGAGGCAGTTAGGTGGTAGAGAAGACAAAGCATGGAACTTGGAGTCAAGAAGACCTGAGTTCAAATCCTCCCTTAGACACTTAATCACCTGTTTGATCTCAGGTACTTCACTGAACCTCAAACTGCCTCAGTTTCCTCATCTGTGAAATGAGAATATTAACAGTACTTCTTATGAGGATAAAATGAAATGTTGCATGTAAAGTGTTTTGTAAACCTTAGAATACCATATAAATCTCAGCAAAAAGTTACCTAATTCTCATGAATATAGTGGCCAACTATGATTCCAAAGAACTGATGATAAAGCCTGCTATTCCAATTCACTGGTTGGCAGAGGGGTAATGGATTTAAGATGCAGAATAACACATACTTTTTTGGGGCATGGCCAGTGAGGGAATTTATTTTGCTCAGGTATGACCATTTGTTATAGGAATTTTTTTATTTTTTTATTATGGGTTGGGGAGTGGTGGAATGGAGAGAAAATAAATACTGGTTAAATGAAAAAAATTAAATCCATAGTATTAGGGGAAAAAAAGAATTGAGTCCCCATATTTGGAATTTGTTAAGTGGAAGATGGATCCCTATATGTCATGATTTTATTCCTGCTTCAGGTAAGAGTTGGACTAAATGACCCCCGAGATCTCTTCCAGTTTTAAGATTTTTTGATTCTGGGGGGAAATGTCAGGAGTAACTGGGGCCAACTTTTTAGAAGGCATGATTCTAGAAGGCCATGATGGGCATAGATCAAAAGAAAAGAGATAGGATGGCATCTTAGGTGTTTTAAGGCATAGGTACCCTAGCTTAGTTATGCAGTTGTTAAGTTTGGAGAAAACTTTTTAAGTCGCTTGTTTCAAATTCTGTTTTTTCTTCACAATGGTGATTTTATTTGCTAGAAGAAAATGCTTTCCTGCTCAGTAGGTGGTCTGACCACAGTGCCTAATTCAATCTTTCATGAAATTTATCCCCTTGAATACAGTATCCTGTTTGACAGTTATTAAATGCCTGGTTGCTACTAACCATGAGCAAATCAAAGAAGACATATCACTATCTGCAGACTCATTTAGCAATCAGATATAACTGCTAGACAAATAACAAGGCAAGGTGATTTAGCTGAAGGATGGATGGCCAGTTGCTGTAGGAATTGAAATGTGTGTGTTTGCCCTTATTTAATCAGCCCACTGGGGCAAGCTCTAGGCTGCTGAGCCCAATTCACTCTTAGGCATGGCTTTTGAGTTCTCACTGCAGCTGAAGGATCATCCTTTTTGGAACTGAAATGCATTTTTCCTCCTCCACAACACACTTGGTGTTCCTTCTTATCCTTATAGCATAGCGTCTGTTATTGGGCTGTTCTTGGAGAATTTCCCTCATCTGCAAAGAGTTTCTTAACCATCCCCCTCTCCCCTAAATGTGATAATAGGAATAATGAAACACACGGACTGTCTCCTAGAATCTGACTTAAATAGAACTCAGAAGTCAACTGATCAATTTCCTTCCTGATTGAGGAATCTCCTCTTCAACATTCCTGATAAGCAATCATCAAATGTGTTTAACCACCTACACCTTCTTTATGTGGGATACAGTCCTGGGTGTGGAATTGGGAGGGATCTTGCAACATAGAATGTCAGAGGTAGAAGGGACATTAGAATATAGAATGTGAGAGCAGAAGAGGTCTTTCTGTATCATTTGGTTCAACCCTCTCTTTTTATAGAAGAGGAAATAATGGCCCAATGAAGATAAAGATTTGCCCCCAATCAAGAGGAGGACTATACTTGACCCACAGCAAGAACATAGTTTTCTTCCTGAATAGGAATTTAATGCTCTTTCCAATGTAATGTGCTGCCTGTTTAGTCTCGATTTTTCCATGTATTATGTGGTGAGAAAATTTCTTAAAAACAATTCAGGTACTAAAAAGAAATGATGGAAAAAACAAACATGAGATATTGGAGAGATTTTAAAGGGAGAGAGGGAGGGGGAGGGAAAGGGTGTGTGTGTGTGTGTGTGTGTGTGTGTGTGTGTGTGTGAGAGAGAGAGAGAGAGAGAGAGAGAGAGAGAGAGAGAGAGAGAGAGAGAGAGAAGCATTGTAGGTAGGGAATCTGAGTAAGGAAAGTGTGGAAGGATTATTGATTGAAGCTAAGTGTATTCCTCAACTGAATAATAATAAGAAAAGGAATAAGATGGTGTAATGAGGGTAAGAAATCACCCAGATAGTGGAATGTTGGTTTGTTACCTCTGCTAGTATTAAAGAAATACATTAAATCAGTCAGTTGACTGGTAAATAGGTTTAAGCTCCAGATTCTGGGATTCAGAATGGATTACTAAAAAACAAACAGCAATTCTTGGCAAAGTCATTGGCTTCCTTGTGGTTAAGATTAAAGGAGGACTGGCTATAGGCTAGAATAGAGTAGACTGCTCTTCCTAGCTCATGTCCCACTAGACACATTCTCACCAAGGTATCCCTACCAGAATGAAACCTAGAGTAAGTGTATACGTGTTTTTTTTCCCCAAACTAACCCTACTTTTCCTTCCCTTCCACCACTACCCTCAACTTTCCCAAGAATGGCACAGAGAGACAAACTGATTTAAAAAAAGAACCACATACAGGGATATAATAGAGGCTATCAAAGGTCTGGCCTACCAGTCTGATATATTAAGCTCTCAGCTAGGCTATCTCTGCATGGTCACCCTAGGGAGTGTGATGCATTGTAAAGATAAATAGCCTCAGACTTAGGAGATCTGGGTTCTAATCCTGACTTTGCTACTTAGTGTGTGACTGTGAGCAAGATACCTACAATCTTTTAGTCTTAGTTTTCTCATATGTAAAATGAAGTCATGATATATGACTTAACGAAGAGTGTTATTGTGAGGAAAGGGCCTTGTGACCATAATGTATTTGCGTTATAGACCTTTGGGATCATAGGATCATAGATTTAGAACTGGAAAGCACTTTACTCCAACCCTCTCATTTTACAGATGAGGAAATGGAGGTCCAGGGAGGTTAAGTGCCTTTTCTAGGCTCAAAACAGATAACAAGTGGCAGAGATGGGGTTTGCAACCTTGTCCTCTGACTCTAGTTTGTTTTCCCCACTGGTTCATTTATTCTGTCTTCCTAATCTCCATCTGAAAAGATTGAAATAGACCAAATATACATAAGGGCTATCTGTAGATTAGATTTGGGAACTTTTTACTATATAACAAATTTGTAGCCCCTTTTCCCTTTTCTCTCCAAACCTATCTTACTGATTTAGAAGGAAGAGATTACCTCTCTACTTATTTTTGATTACTGTTGTTAACCATAATAAAAATTACATCAGTAATGATAATGCCAGGATTCCTGTTTTATAGTTTACAATGTACTTTTCTTGCAACACCATAAGGTAGGTGCTTAAAGATTCAATATTGTACCTATTTTACATATGATGAAACTGAGTCTCAGAATGGTTAATGGATTCATTCCTGATCCTGTAGTGAGTTAAGTGGTGAAATTATATCTCCAACTCAGGTCTTTTGACTCTAAGTCCATTTATCTTCCCATTACAGAACATTTATCTTGCTACAACACAACTCCATGAACCTTGAGAAAATCCATTGCATCTCTGTTCTACCCATCTCCTAAGATAATAAAGTTCAGCTTTGATCAGAGATACAACTTGAGCCCCAGCTGTATTAACTCCCCTAAATATCACTGTGTCTCCTATCATTGTATTGCTTTGGAAGTGTGGAGAAACCTCTGTTTCTCTTATGGATCTAATCTTATCCATCTAATGTATCTGTACCATCACTTGGCTTAACTAGGGTTTCTGTGAAACCAGCTTCTGAAGTAAGCTGTGTCATGTCTGCACATGGGGCACAAAATGATGCTAGTCTCAGAAAGACAGACTTCTGCTTAGTGCCTTACTGCTGTAGCTGATTCCACTTCGACACCCAGCCCAAATACATTACCTGCCAGAGGAGAGAACCTGTAATGAATGGTGGGCCATGGCTTAGTGCTGATGAGCTATGGTCTATTCCAAACTGACTCAAAGCTTAATCACTTAATCATTTCATGAAGTTTAATCAAGGCTCGGGATGATAGTCAATGGATGCCCCATTGGAAGGCAGGGGCACTTGTCTGGCTCCTTGCCCATCCTGTCCAAATTTAATTAGCAATTATCTCAGCTTCATGATCCTTCACTCCTTGGCAATTCCAATACAGAATTAATATATTTAAATTGTGATTTCACCTCTCTCCTTCATCACTTGGTATTGTTCAATATTTTTTCCCAATTCCCATTGTTTCATGAGCCTTAATGATGGTGAAATCTGTCATTAGCTTTATAGTTTCACTAATGGGAAGACGTAACAAAGTTATTTTAAAGGCAGGTGGAAGTTTCTTTGGTCCTTTCTTCTCCTTTAATCTTCTTAGCCTTCTTTTTTTCCTGGCCTTATGAGTAGAATTGATTTTAATGAAACCCCTTTTGACTATTTTTGGATCCAGGAAGGAACACCCAAAGTAAAGGACTTTTCTTTAGATCTCATACCATAGGATCATATGATCACTTCCATCTGGGACATAATGAAAGTTGTAAGGGAAGAGATAGCATATGATTAGAGCTGAATAAAATGAGTAAGATTTTAACTGGTAGAGATGGGAGACAGGTGGACAGTCCAGGCATATGGGACGATGTGGACACAGATGCAGATTGTGGCAAGATAGTCAATATGAAATCAGGGATGGCAAATTGTTCAGTTTGGTTGGCAATGTGTTTGAAAGGTAATAACATGAGATAAGAATAGAAAGGTAGGCTGAATGCAAATTGTAAAGGCCTGAATTTGGACTTTTGTGATTCTGAATAATCCAAGGATGCCTGCCTCACTGAATAGAAAATCTTGAGAAACTCGGTTTTAGAGATTATACCCATTTGTTGAGGACAACAAATAATGCCATATTTACCTTGGTTTTCTTTATAGCCTGGGAAAACAAAGAACATCTTTCCATTTTGTATGAAATTATTAACTAGGTATCAGAGGGGTCCATGTGGGGTGGAAAGAGTTCTGTCTTAGTTCTTGACTCTGCCTCTTACTAGCTGTGGGGCTTGAGTAAGTCACATAATTTCTTTGAGTCTCTGGTTCTTTATTGTTGAAGTGACAAGGATAATACTAATCTTACCTACTTTGTGGGGGCTATTGTGAAGAAACTGCTTTGTAAACTTTAAAGTCCTATATAAATAAATGTAAGCTAATATTATCCTAGAAAACCAAGACAAGTTGTGTTCCACTAAGACTCCCTGCCTCATGTTCTGATACATTTTAATATATAAGTCTGAAATGCAATTCTACATCAGTATTCTTCATCTCCACTGACATTTTTGATAGCTTCAGATGGTGTGGTTAATGCCATGGCATCCATCTTACCTCTCTAACAACAGGCCAACCCCAGGCATAATTTAGGGTCTTGAACTCAGTAGCATGGCATTGCTTTAAGTCACTATTTTATCTACAGGCCTGATGGGAATATTGCTTATGACAGTTTAATACAGCTATGGTATTATGGCCATTCATCTTCAGATATTGCCACCGATGCCATCCCTTTCCAGTGCCCCTAAATGCCACATTGAGCTATGGTTTCTGTTCAGGAAGAGAAAAGCCCACTGGTCCAGGAGAGAGGGTAAGAATGATAACAGTATTGCTTATAACATTTCCAAGCCTCTTCCTTTTATCACTATACATTATTTTCTTTGACCCCACCAGGACTCCTGAAGGCCTGAATTCCCACGTGGAACCCTTGCTCAGAAGGAGGTTGTAGTTTTGCCCTTCAACATAGACAATGAGAATTTCTGGTCAAACAAAAGCTGGGAGGAACAGAATCAGTATTGACATATCTAAGGGACTGTCATAGAGAGATGGATTATCTGCTTTCTTTGCCCAAGAGAACAGAACTAGAACAAATGACGGGCAAGTGCAAGGAGTCAGACTTTGACTCAGTTCATGGAAGAGCTTCTTTATCGGGAAAAATATTTCTTGAACCGCAGGGATTATTATTATTATTGGAGAATATTTCACATATCACAATTTATTTAGAAGCTCTTATCTATGGATGTTTACTTTGTTCTAGTTCTTTGCTATCACAAAACAAGCTGTTGTGAATATGCTGGCATATGCAGGATTTTTCTTTCTGCCTTTGTCATTTTGGTAGTATATCCTCAGCAGTGGGACCTCTGGGTGAAAGGGATGGGATATGTTGCTCATTTGTAAGCTCAATCCTAGAATGCTTGAATCAATTCACAGCTCTATCAACAAGGTATTACTATGCTTGTCTTTTCATAGCCCCTCCAATATTGACTCTTCCCATCCTTTATGTTTGTGAATTTGCTGGCTGTGGGGTAGAATCTCAGAGTTGTGTTGATTTTCATTTCTTTTGTTAGTAATGATTTAGAGGGTAGCAGGAAGGCAGGAAGACTCTTCTTCAAGAGTTCAAATCTGGGCTCAGACACTTATTAGCTGTGTGGTCCTGGCAAGTCACTTAACCCTATTTGCTTCTGTAAAATGGACTGGAGAAGGGAATGGCAAACCGCTCCAGTATCTTTGCCAGAAAACTCCAAATGGGGTCATGAAGAGTTAGACACAACTGAAAATGGTTCACTTCATTTCCTTTACCCACTTAATGGAATAGTATTTTAAGAGAGAGATGCCCACTGGATCTGTGATTTCATCCATAAAGGAGGGTATTCTGGCAAGGAAACTCCTTATTCAATGTACCTCAGCCTCTTCCATTCAACCTATAGTTTTAGAGAGTTGCTTAACAGTGGTGTCACACTCAAATAGAAACATTGTTTTCTAGTCAAATATTGACTTAGAAAACCACATATTGACATTATCTATGTTGCATTATATTTTTTAAATTAATTTTGTTAAACATTTAAATTTTAGTCTGGTTCCTGTTGCATTCTGGAGGCCCTCTCTTTGGGACTTTGACATCTTTGGCCTAGAGCACTGAGAACTTAAGCAATTTTCCTGGGGTCACACAGCCAGTATGGGGAAGAAATGGGAACCCAGAACTTCCTGGTTTCAAGGCCATCTCTCTCTTTACTACTTTATACTGCCTCTCTTAAGAGATTCTGGAAATGGAAGGTCTGCCTTGAAAAGTCTGATTTTCAGTGGATAATTTTTTAAATTTATTTTTAATATGTTTAGTTTTCAGCATTGATTTTCACAGGTGTTTGAATTACAAATTTTCTCCCCATTTCCATCCCCCCCCACTCCAAGATGGCGTACACTCTGGTTGCCCTGTTCCCCAGTCTGCCCTCCCCTCCATCACCCCCCTCCCCTCCCATCCCCCTTTCCCTTCCTTTCTTGTTCTTCCCTTCCTTCTCTATGCCCCATTGCCTGTGCATCTTATTTTCTAGTTGCATGAAAAAACGCACTTTTTTACTTTTGAACATTTATTTTTTTAAAACCTTGAGTTCCAAATTCTCTCCCCTCTTCCCTTCCCACCCACCCTCCCTAAGAAGTCAAGCAATTCAACATGGGCCACATGCGTATCATTATGTATAAC
>CM053625.1:42205287-42239743 GCA_028646595.1 Phalanger gymnotis
CCAACTTACTTGACCCTTGAGTTTTTCAGCGGGGTATGACTGCTTGTAGACTAAAGAGTTCTATGTTCCACACTTGGGTGGATGCGCTGCCTGACCAGCACTCCTCCTTGCCCAAGAACCCCCTACCAGGACTGGGCTTAAATCTTCAGCAGGCTCTTCACTCCTGCTCTGATCAGCCACTTAATTCCTCCCACCAGGTGGGCCTGGGGCCAGAAGCTACTGCAGCAGTAGTTCTAAAGCTGCCCCACCTCCGCTGCCCCAGGGGCGGTGGCCGAACCGCAAACTCCGTCTTGTCCCGCAGCTTTTCCCACTAACCTTCTCTGTTGTCTTTGCTGTTTGTGGGTTGTGAGGTCTGGTAAATACTACAGCTCAGTAATTCAGGACGCTAGGGGGCACTCTCCACTCGGCTGTTGGTCTGGTCGGTCCGCGGTCTGGTCAGTCCACGCCGCGCATGCTGGGCTCTGCTTGGCTCAGCTCTGCTCCCCTCAGCTCCCAGCTCTGTGCAGGACAGACCTTACCCAGAGACCATCCAGGCTGTGCTGGGCTGGAGCCCTGCTTCCCTGTGCCACTTTGTGGGTTCTGCAGTTCTAGAATTGGTTCACAGTTATTTTTTAATAGGTTTTTGGAAGGACTTGGTGGGGAGCTCACGCCAGTCCCTGCTTTCCAGCCGCCATCTTGGCTCCGCCCCCTCTCAGTGGATAATTTTAAAGTAAGGCAGAGTAGCCAACTTTCAGGAATGCTTTAGAAGGGATTCATATTTCAGTTAGAGGAAGAACTAGATAACTTCTAATATTTCTGTAAGATTTTGATTCATTATGAAGAAGTGAGCTCCCTGTAATTGGAAGTGTTTGAACACAGACTGTACCACCATCTGATAGTGAGTCAAAAGGATTCTTACTCTGAGTATGGGATAGGCTAGATGACTTCTGATGTCACTTGCCACTCTAGGATTTCATGATTCTTAGGTTACCCCAGGGGTAACAGACAGATATCCTTGCTGACATGTTGATTGCTCATGGGTTATACTCCTTAAAAGCCATAATGAATTTAACCAAATTAAAATATTCTTTAAAGAATTTGTTCTTCCTTAAAATGATGATAATAAGCCAAATTCTATCTACCTCACAGACCTTCTAGGATGATCAAAAAACCCTAAAGAATGGCAGTGAAAGTATTTGGAAGATCCACACATTTTTTTTTGAAATATCAAGCACTTTGAGGCCTTAAAAAGACACCATTTGGAAGGCACAGTACACTGAAAACCCACAGTCACTAAAACTCCACAATCATTAGGACATCTGTCCACTCATCATAAAACGCTTGCTCCCACAAAGTGCAACTCTCCTAGATCCCTCCTTTTCATTCATATAGTCTACAATCTCTAGAATATAGACAGAAGAAGGAAGAGGAGAAAAAGGGCCATCTAAATCTGGGCCACTGATTAAAGTTTAAAGATGAAGCTTTGGAAGCTTTAATATGGAAGAAAGATATAAAGTTTGGGTGCCAAGGCTGGCATTGAGAGGGTCACAAAGAATAGTAGATGTGATAGAAGTGGAAATGGTATCTGGTAAAGAAAAGTCAAATATAGACTCATAGTAGAAACTTTGAGAAAAGCTAGGCCTTGGCTAAGATACAAAATTTAAGTAAGACAGAGTTCCTATCCTCATGCAGCTTATAGTCCAGGGCAAATATACACTAATTAGTACAATAAATCATGTTACATAATAAGTGCATTTTTTTTGTCTGAGAGAGACACTCATTACTAAATTGGAAGATCGGGTAAGCCTTTATGGAAAAGATGATATTTGACTTGAGGTTTTAGTATCAGCCAGAGTTCAATTTAACAAGAATTTCTTAATAATGCAAAATATCTCAAATTGGAATGAGGTGTCTGCCTTAGTTTCCTCATCTGTAAAACGGAGATGATAATGGCACCTTCTTCCCAGGGCTATTGTGAGGTTCAAAAGAGGTAATAATTGTAAAGTGCTTAGCATAGTGTCTAGCATATGGTAAGTGCTATATAAATGTTATTATTTTCATTATTATTAATTATTATCATTATTAGCACTCGATTGAGTTCCAAATCAATGGAGGGCTTCAGAGTGTGGATGACATCTTGTCAGTTATATTATAGAGGGGATTCACTTATGGGATGGACCAAATGTTTTCTGGGGTTCCTACTGAGTAGGGATTCTGTGATTCAATAATTCTTCCAATAGGGGGACTGGCCCAAACTGTATGTATTTTCACATGATCTCTATTTTCTTTTTCTTAAATGAACTTTAGCCTCCTTGCATTGTCTCTCCATCTTTAATTCTTCTTCCTGAAAAAAAGAATCATTTTCTCTTCTTCTTCTACCTCTCTTCCTAAATGGCCTCACTATGTCCCTCTTCTTTGCTCTCAGAAACCTTGAGAGCTGAATGAATCCTACAGCACTTCACTTCTGCAAGGGAGGCTGTGGGGACTCATCAGAGACTTCTTAGTTCTCTCCACATCCCTAGCCCCCACCCTTCGTTTCTCCCTCTCCCTTCACTCTCTTTATCCTTTTCTATACATGCTTATCTTTGTCCCCTCTCCCATTCAGTATTGTAATTTATGATTTAAAACCACTTGGTCCTTTGACTTTTGCCAGTTTGGTCTATTGGGAAATGTGCTATTTCTATGTAATCCTCCCCCCCTCTTGTCTTTAGGGTTGGTGTTAAAAGACATCATTCCTATTGAAAGATGCTATTTTGATTTAAAATGTTCCCATTATATTAACCTAAAATTTCCTCAAATAGTTCATATTATGTTCATTTTTAATCTTATATATTTGTAGGAAACAGGCTGATAAGTGGGCTTTAGAGAATTCTTTAACCCCCAAAAGCAGTTCCAGTAACTCATGAATTAATTTTGCTTCCTGAGAGGTCCTGAATCCCCTAGATCTTAGTTAATCCTTTCTACCTCAAGAGAGATTAGTAGCAAATTAGAGGGCCAGAAAGCCACTGGGAGAAACATTGATACCCGTGTCAATACAATTACTTACCCTGGAGCTAAGTTGTCCATAAACTCTTCAGTGGAGATGTTGGGAATTCACCACATCATTGCCTCATGGAAATTCCTGGGATTATATGAAGAGTTTGTTTCACAGACTATCAGAAAAATTGTTGAGCTATTGAATTCCACTTAAAAATTTCTATCACACAGCTTGTTTTTCATAGAAGATAGATTATCTGGGTTTCAGTCACAGAGAGAACATCTTTATAGCGAAGGCATTCTATGAGTCAGAGCTGAAGATTTGATAACTGAGAAAGCTGAAGAAGAGCTTCATAGGCCATCATGCTCAAACCTTAACACCAGATGATTAAGGGCTATGGTACAATTCTAAGAAATAGTAGCCTGTCTTCCTCTAATTCATAGGACAAGTGTATAAGTAATACGTTAGCACATGGTCCTTGTGGCAGAATTGGGATTGATATTGCTGGTGAGTAAGGAGTAGGAGGGCAATGAAAGTAAGTAGTTGGTCTAATTTTCCATCCTCAGTTTCAATAAAGGGCGCATGTTATGAGAAGCAAAAGGGAAAAGGAAAAGACCAAAGAGGATTTTCCATGAGTTACTGGATATTCCCATAAGTCATTTTAATGGTGAGATACATAACAGAAGGAGACTCAAGTCATTTTCCAGGGCTGTCATGCAAAGAATACATAAAACATTGAAGACTATTTTCTAAATTAATTCATACAAAATATTTACTGAGCACTTGCTATGTGCAAAGCAATATGCTAGGATCTGGTGCAGGGTGATATGTGTGTATTTGTATGTTTATTTTTGGGGAAGAAGGAGGGAGAGAGAGAGAGAAGAAAGACAGAGGGAAGAGAGACAAAGAAATAATAAGGTAGAGGGAAGAAAATGCACCAGCATATGGATATAGGAGATAACATATCAAGTTCAGGGAACAGTAAATAGCTAATTTTAAATGAAGAGGAGTCCTGTGAAATAAGGTTAAAAAAGGGAATGGTTAAACCTCTATTGAAAATAAACAGTTCTCAAAAGAGGAATTACAAATGAAGAACATCCATCTAAAGGAGTGCTGCTCTAAATCATTAATAATAAGTGAAATGCAAATAAAAAACCCCTGATGTTTTACCTTATACTCAGAAAAATACGAAGATGACAAAAAAGAGAGTAATCAACATTGGAAAAGTTGTGGGAAAAACAGGAACATTGATATGTTATTGGTGGAGTTATGAATTGGTAGAGCCATTCTGTAACAATTTTGAGTTATGCAAATACAGTGGTTAAAATTTCAGTCCTTGATCGTCCTTGCCTTCTCTTCTCCTTTGATCCTGAAGTTACACATCTACCAACATCTACCACCTAAAAGGTCACTGACATAAAGAAAGTCTCTGTATGCATTAGTATATTTATAATATTGCTTTTTGTGATAGCAAAGTTCTAGAAGCAAAGGAGATACCCATTGATTTAGGGAAGACTAAAGAAATAGTAAAACATGGACATAATGGAATATTACTGTGCTATAAGAAATGAAGAACACGGTGAATATTGAGAAGTATGGAAAGACTTAGATGACCTGACACAAAGTGAAGTAAGCAGAACTGATAAACAATACTACAACATTATAAAGAGCCACAAAGAAATGAAAAACAAATGTTGCAAAATTATAATGACCAAAATTGGCCCCAGAGAAGAAGACACCTCCCCCCAGTTGTTTGAAAAAGGGGGGTGGTCTCTGAGTGTGGAACATTGCATGAAAGTCACATTTTTTTTTCTATGTGTTGATTGGTTTTGATGAAGTTTTAAAATCTTTCTGTAACAACAGTAACAAAAAACAACTTTGTTATAAAGGTTGGCTCTCTGGAAGGGGTGAGGGGAAGGATTCTGAGGTAAATATAGGCAATATATATCAATAAATATATCAACAAAAAGAAAAAAGGCAGTACAAATAACTTTGCAACAGATTATGGAAGACCTTACATATCAGGCTAAGCAATTTCTATTTTCTCCAGGAGCAATAGGGAGCTGCTGAAAGTTTTTGAGTAGGAGTACAGCATGGTAAGGCTTCTGGCTTAGGAATTTATTTCAGCAAAATTAGGATGATGAATTGGAGAGTAGACAGATTGGAAGCAGAAAAAGCCATTAATATCCTATTGCAATAGTCTGGAACAGAGATGATGAAGGCCTCACTTTGAACTGGGAGAAAGAAAGATAAAGAACCACTGGATGGTACTGAGAAAACACAGACATGAGGTTAGGGAGGGAACCCGGAGACAGGACAACATGGAAGCCAATGGAATGAAAGTATCCAAGTAGAGGGGGTTGTTAATGATGTTCAGTATTCCAGAGAAGTCAAGGAGGGTGAGCTCTGAGAGAAGGCCCATCAGAACGAGCAACTAAGAGGCCGTTGTTGATCTTGAAGAGAATAATTTCAGTACAATGATAGCTTTAAAAGGCAAATTATAAGGGGATTGGGAGTTTTAGAAATTTTGCTATGAAAGGGAGTGCACGTAGAAAGGAAGCAGAGAGAGAAAGGAAAGAGACAGAGAGATGGAGAGAGAGAGAGACAGAGAGAGAGAGAGAGAGACAGACAGACACAGAGAGACAGAGATAGAGAGAGACACACAGATAGATGGAGAGAGAGGCAGAGGCAGACAGAGACAGAGAGGAAGGAGAGAGGGAGGAGACAGAAAGAAAGCGACAAGACAGAGATGGAGATGGAGAGAGAGAGACAGAGACAGAGAGACAGAGTGAATATGAAGCATTTCTTAAATGCTTATTATTATAAAATCACTGTAATAGTTGCTAGGGATACAAAAGTCAGACAGTCCCTCTTCTCAAGGAGCTCACAGTCTAATGGGGGAGACCATATATATGGAAGGTTACAGTTGCAAGCCAAATAGAAAGATCCCATGGTATTTAGGGTTCTGTGGCAAAGCAGATGGTAACATCCCTTCTTCAATGTCGTTTTAACTGATAAAACTATACCAGCGTTTGATGCTGAACCATTTGACAGCACCAAGGCCTTTGGCAATAAGAACTTTCTTTTCTGAATTTTCAGTAGCTGTGGTTTTAGCACCATTAGGAGTAGTCTCCAAGCTGCATCATCTCAAGATGAAAGCTGTGGCCAATGGGCTAGAAGCATTGCTATTCCCAAGGCTCTTGGGTTCAGGGTCCCAGGCTATCTCTATCAGCATCTGAGGAGAGAGATAATAGTGATGACAGTAATGGTGGTTTGACTTGCCTGGCATACACTGCCTCCTTTCTTTGCCTTATGGCTCATTACTGTTTCTAATGGGCTGGCCTGCCTTCCAGGTAAGTGGCAGCTAGTTGGAAAATGGTGGAGAGGCCCCCTTTTTCATAGGAACCACTTCCCTGGATTATGGTTGTGAGGTTTGGTCTGGAAATAGAACTGGAGGTCCTACCCCTACCAGGGCTCTGGGGCCTATCCAACTGTTGGTGGCAATTAGGCAGTAGCTGTGGTGATGAGGAAGGTGGGAGTCTTTTTCATAATGATTTCTCCCCTAGATGAGGGCTGCAAGGGCTGGGCTGGAAGTAGAACCAGGGGACCTGCCCCTACCAGGGCTCTTGTGCCTATCCCACTGTTGCTGGCAATTAGGCAGTAGCTGTGTTGATGGTGATGAGGAAGGTGGGCTTCTTTTCCATAATGATTTCTCCCCTGGATGAGGGCTGCAGAGGTTGGGCTGGAAGCAAATTTAGTGGCCTGGGGTACACCACCATTCCCAAAGCTCTTGGCTTCAGGTTCCTGGGCTTAGATAGAGAGAATATGAGAACATATCACCAAGAAATAATTATCTACTACATATCAAGCACTATTCAAAGAAATGGAGATACAAACACAGAATGAAATAGTATCTGCTTTCACGGACCTACATTATATCAGTAAAAATAGCATGTGCATAGTTAAGTACAAACAGAACAAACACAAAGTATGTATAAGGTAGTCTAAGGGGAAAAGGAACTGGCTATTGGAGCCATCAGGAAAGACTTCATGTTCTGTCTTGAAGAAAGTGGAGAATTCCATGAGGAGGAGAGGAGGGACAACATTGTGAATATGAATAAGATCAGCATTAGAAGGAATATGATTGGTTAGTTGGGTAATCTGCTAAAGGTGGGGAATGGTAGGTGATAGCACCAAGGGTAGTGGCAAGCCTAAGCAAAGAAAATTACTTCATCCGCTGAAACTAAAGCAAAAAGAAAGACTAGGTGAAGATTTAAAGAGGCTTTGAGCTTAAGAATGGGGGAGAAATGGGAGTTCAGGACTAATGGCCTCAATCTTCTTGTTAAGTAGGAGGCAAGGTCATTCATTGAAGGAAAGGGTGGCAAGTGCAGACTTGATAAGACAGGAGATGTCTCGGAACATTTACTGTAGAGAGTTTAATAGTGAGTCAATCAGAACTAAATAAAAGGATTGCCTACAGCCATGAGGTCCCACATGCTGTTAGAAAGGGTGGATTTGTAGTGGAGCTATCTGTAAGATTTCAGGACTTTAGGAGTAGTTAATGATTTGGGAGACAGAGCAAGGAAGGCAAACAAGGTCTGGGACCTAGGATTGAAGATTGGGACAACATGAAAGGCAGTAAAATGAGAAAGCTGGGGTTCCAAGTGTGGACTAGTGTTTCAACAATCTGGCTAGCAGCTGTTGTGGGGGTGAAAGACCAACACAAGCCCAACAACAAGCATGCTACCAGCACAATGCAAAAACCCAGATTCTTTTGATCTGCTTTATTAAGGAAAGCAATGTTAAGGGGTTAACAAGCTTACTTTGATTCAGCATACAAATACCATTCACTTAGTTCAGGGGAAAAAGACAGCACCCTGAACTCCAGAACAAATACAAACAAATTACAAACATCGACAGACAGACCAAATACAATTCATAGTTACCAAGAAAACCAAATCCCGACATCTGGGCAAGCTGGAGGGCTCTTAACTACAGCTGCCCAGAGTCTCCACATCAGTGTGCCACCAAGAGTGAGAGCGCTCCGCAAATGGCTCTGTCTTCCCTTTTTATACAGTTTCAGATGTCATCAAATGTCATCTGAGTTACCAGAACTTAGGTTCCTGTGATTGGCTCTGGAGTTAGCACCTCCCCTTAGGACCCTGGGAGCTTCACACTGACATAGGCTTAGCACCCAGTAGTTAGGGGTTTGGGGCAAACTTAGGATCAAAGATCTAATTGGGCCTCCCTTAGTTAGCCCCACATGGGGCCCCACCTCAGTTACCAATTCATACCTATATAGGTTTAGCACCTAGTAGGGGTTTGGGCCTGGGGCTTAGCACCTAGTAAGACTCAAAGATGTTTAATTAATCATTTTAAAACAGTAAGAAAGCCCCAACTTAATTGATATATGGTTATTGATATAGTCAATGTGAATAGAAGAGAGTGAAGACAAAACAGAGGTAATTGACTAGGAAACAGGGAGAGACTGAGGGTAGGAGAATTCATAATAAAATGTAAGGGAAGTTGAGATAATAGAAGAGGTGGAACAGCTGGCAATTAGAATCAGGAAGAATACTTTCAGGATTTTAAATCTTTTGGGCAGAACCATTTTTGGTGATGATGAGATCTAAGGTAAAGACAACCCTTATGTACCCACAGGCACAGGTAGGCAGAGGTAGAATGGAGACAGATGTCATGAGAATTGAGGCTGATGAATTGGAAAGCTTAGGATATTTTCAGGGACATCCATATGAATTCACCAAGGGTGAGGGCAGGTGTTGGAACAGTCTAGAAGTCAGACACTAAAATCATGGAGGAAGGAAGAATGACCTGAAGATTAATGAAAGCAGCAAGCAGGGAGAGGTGGGTATTTTAATAACAAAATACATTCTCATCTTCCTAGATTAGTATATCATCCTTCAGGAACTTCTTCTCAGCTGGCTATATATGAATCCTTTCTAAAGTTTAAGCTGATAACTAAAGTATTAGCTTATAACTAAGCTCTGGGATCACAACTAAGGTGTGAAATGATCACTAAGGCATTGACTCACAGCTTAGGTTGTGAGTTAGCTGACAACTAGCTAACTAAAGTGTTAGCTATTAACTAATGGAGTAAGAGGTGACTCTTGCATTTTTGAATGGTATATTTGTAAATCACAGGACATGGAAGGTGAGAATGGAAAGGGTGTCTCACAGGTCACATTATTGTAAGCTGGACCTGATAGTTACAAACCAAATTATGTGAGAATAATAATTCTATAAGTGCCAATTTGCAGATTGGAAAGGAAAGAAAAGCATAGGAAAAAGTCAACCGTGTGTTTTTGATTTTCTAGACCATCCTCATTCTTCCCTGTCTAGCAAGTTGGCAGGCCCCCAGGCTGCTCCAAAGCTAATGGAGCTGCAAATTATTGGCTATGAAAAAACTGCTTTTAGACTCCCAAAGGAAGCATAGTAAAAAAAGAATCTTGGAACTGGTGTCAGAAGATATGTAAGTGTTGCCACTTATTAGCTGTTTGACCTTGGACAAATTAAATGTGCTTTACTAGTCTTGGTTTACTCCTCTATAAAATAGGAATGGGTGCATAGCACCCTTTCTGGGGTTGCTTCTTTAACCCTCGCTTCTACTAGTATAGTGCATACCCAGAATGATTACCCCTTTTTTCCTAAAGATTCTAGGACTAACCTTGAGGGCTTTGTAGTTTCTAGCATAGTTACTCACAAACCATAATCTGCTGTTCTTCTCAGTTTTCAACAACCCATTGACATCAATAAGTTTTTGCAAAGAAGATATTAACTAAGAAGGTATAGCAAAGACAGAGGTTCTGAAGTATCTCTAAACTTGGAGTGTACCTTTCTTCTAAATAAATACTCTCCTTGACTCAAATTTAAAGTACATGCATGTAAAGGGCATATGGGGCTGAGGAGTACCTTATGGCTTATTAGCTCTTGGATTCTTTTTCTTTTGTCCCCAAGTTCACTTGGGGACTAGACATTGACACTGGATAAATGGCTCTTATGCTTTTTGGGATAGAAGCTCACAGAGCTTCATGTGCCAGCAAATTTAGAGTATCTACCCCAAAAATTCACATGGACTATTTGTACCTGACCTGTGGTAGAGCCTTCCAAGGTTCTGTTGGCCTGATCAGCCAGAGCTGGACACATTGAAACTTGCCTCTAGCATAGCTATGTCATTTTGGTCTACTTCAAGATCGAAGGACCACAACCAAGTGACAAGTCGATTTTCTGCTGGGCTGGGTTAAGCATGTCAATTGATTGTTCTGGCTATTCGCTGGACTTAACTGCTTTTGCTAATGAATTTGGTTGCCCTTTGGCCCTCTGGTGGCTTTGATGGATCACTTGGTCTCACTGGTTGATTGGACACTCCCCTCTCAGGATATGCATTCATCTAAGGTCACAATCCCTCTTCCCCCATAAATACATTGTTCATGTTGGGGGCAGGATGACTAGCTTATCCCTCCCCCACCCCTCAAAAAACCCACAATTCTCATTTGAAAGCTTCTAGAAAAGAGACTTAGAGATGTCTGCTTGAACCTTTTGTTGCATGCACCATGAATGCACTATGAACAGCCCTTCTGTCTCTAAAGCTAATCTGAAGGCTTTTCACCATCCTATAGTATTTCTCCTGTGCTATCATGGCTGAAATTAGGTTCAGTGAGCCTTTATGCATTGGATTAAAACCAGGCGGGAAATATTTGTGCATGTGCCATATGACCCATTGGGAAGGGCAAATCTGAACATGATCCAAGGGCTGGGTCCTTACTGGTCAGTCTCCCCCTTTATACACGCATTGCCTGTTTCCCAGGGTTACATGAGGTAGGTGTTCAGTAAATTGTAAGTTATAATGTGAATGGGATTTAATGTTGCTGTTGTTTTTAATTTTTATTTTTTTGGACTGGATCTATGATTTCATGGGTATAGGAAATTCCTGGTGTGAAAACTCAATAAATTATTTTCATTTTTACTGTTGTTGTTTTTAATCAATCATCATTATCTTATTTTCATATTTATTGGTAGAATTAAGATAAAATGGTCCTGATATGTTTCGCTGTTTTGCTATTAGTCTTTTATATATAATATTCACCGGATTATTGTACAGGTGGATTAAATATTTTTTTGTGATTCAATAAATGTTGGAATGTATGCTCCTCTTCTATAGGCTTACTTAAAACATTTTTAGGACAACTTAAATAATAGAGGCAGGATGATGGAAATGGTATGTACCTCATCTTCTTCTCATGTGTTCTGATTTTCTTTTGTTAAGCTTTTATATTTCAAAGACTTTTCATTTTGTTTAGCTTATAGATTATGAATATCTGATGTACCAATATCTATGAAAACCACACTTATTTTTCTTAATTTTTATGGATTGATGTTATATCAAACAGTGTGTAAGAGTTTTGTCTATGATCATGTATTAGTTGAGGTATTGTCTTTTTATTTATGTCTTGAGGTCTATGTTTTTAGGATATGGCTTTATCATGTTAGCTTATGAAAGATAGTAAATTTCTGGTGTAAAATTTCAGACACCAGGTTGTGTACTGCTAGGTATTTAGTAGGTCCTAAACTTTTGTAGCCTATGAGGATATATCATAGTTTTGCCCATTTTCCTGTGTGCTTGGCATTATTTAAAAGACCAGGTTCCCTAAGGAGAATCTTTCTATAATTTCTGGTGGCAAGGACTTTATTCTAAATTGCCATCATTGCAAACCCCTCTGTTTCTATAAAGAAATCCACATTACTAGAGTATTTTTTGATTCTTTGTTGACATATTTTTAACTGAATTTGTGTACCTATGGAGAGTCTTTTTTATTATTCATTTTCATCTTTCTGTTCAATGGAGTTCAGATAGAAATGGCTCTGTGACAAATCATGATTCTTCTGTTACATTTTACACCTAGTCTTTGACTGTTGTGCAGGTGGACAAAATATTTGATTTCGTAATTGAATGAAAATATCGGGATGCAAGCTCACGCTCTTTAAACTAGCTGAAAGTATCTTTACGACTACTCTTGTAGTCAACAGAGTCAAGGGGATGATATTCACTTTACTTTTTTATATGGCTTTAATTTTTTTTCCTGATATGTCTCTATGTTTTGAGAGCATTCAATTACACATATTTTAGAGTTTTTGAGCATTTTAGTATGAAAATATCTATTAAAAGTATTCTTACATCTTTATGGGCTAATATTAGGGTCAGATGCTGATGGGCTGTAGTTTTAATTGTTATAATGATATGTTTTATTTATTGAATTTTCAAGGCTATTTTAAGGTTTGTATTTGTAGCTCAGGTATTTGTCTTCTGTTAAATTATGAAGAATAGCAAACATCTTACATTCAATCCTGATTAATTAATCATGTCTTTCTAGATATTTGTAGGCACTAAAATTTTAGTGATTTTTCAGTGATGTGCTACTTATTTTCTACCATTTTCTCAGAAAACCTTCACCTGGTCTTTGCCAGGATTATTAAGAAAGAAATTTTTCTTATTTTTGGTATCAATGACTCTATTCCAAATAATGCATGCATGAAAATGCTCTTTTGTTTACAATCCACATCAATGTTGCCCACATAGGACCTTCTGGTTCCATTCTTGGATCTTGGCTATGTCATAGTCTCCATCTCAGGGTAAGCCACTGTCAGTTATATCCAGTAAGTCCATTGACATAAATCCATCACCAACCTTTAGTGTTCCTCCTTCTCCTTCTCCTTATCATCATCATCATCATCACCATCATTATTTCTGGAGACTAGAACATTTCTCTGAGGTCCTAATCTCTCTCAGGGAAGAAATGATCTCCCTTAATAGAGATAGCTAGGTGGTGTAGTGGTTAGAATTCTGCACCTAGAGTTAGGAAGGTCTGAGTTCAAATCAAACTCTTATACTTTCTAGCTGTGTGATTGTGAGCAAGTCACTTAGCTTCTGTTTGCCTCAGTTTCCTTGATTGCAAAACAAGGATAGTAGTAACACCTACCTCACCAGGTTTTTGTTTGGATCAAATGAAATAATATTTATTGAAGAATCCCATAGCATAGTGCCTGGCACAAACTAGGTGCTATATAAATTTCCTTTCCTATTTGCTTACCATGGGTGCCTTTCAATTATCAGTATCCTTTCCAGACATGTACTTTGAAAATTCAAATAATTCTATAGAAATAAATCGTTAAGTGGTTAGCAGCTTCTAAAATCTTTAGGTTTTAGACTAAGAATTAAGCTATAATTTGATATTAATAAAATCATTTTGCAGTGTGGGTACCTTTAGCCCTATTTAAGCAAACCATAAGTAATCTATAATCCAGAGGGATGAGGTGTTGATAGACTCAGGAAACACAGAAGATAGAGACAGCTATATGGTACAGAGAATAGAGCCCTGGATGTGGATTCAGAAAGATCTGAGTTCAAATTCATCCACAGATGCTTATTTGCCATGTGATCCTGGGCAAATAACATAACTTTTTCCAGCCTCAAATTCCTTGTCTATAAGATGGGGATAATAATAACCCCCGCCTCCTAAGGTTTTTGTGAGGGTTAAATAAGAAACATTTCTTATGTGTTTTGTGAACTTTAAAGCATCATATAAATGATGTTGTTGTCATTATTATCAGCATTATATAACTACAACTAGAACCTAAGTCTTCTGATATCTACACTTCGGGGGTATTTCTACCAGACTCACAGAGGATTAGACACTAGAGGGAATCTGGATATAGTAATAGTAATTTATTCTGTGGCAATTCAACAGATCATAAAGTCGAAAAATTCTAGAACTGCAAGGGACATAAAAATAAATGGCTAAAATTAGAAAGGGGCAGCTAGTTGGAGAAGTGTAGAGAGTTCTGGGTCTTGAGTCAGGAAGACCAGAGTTCAAATTTGGCCTTAGACACTTCCTAGCTGTGTGACCCTGGGCAAGTCACTTAATTTAGTTTGCCTCAGTTTCCTCATCTGCAAAATAAGCTAGGGAAGGAAATGGCAAACCATTCCAATATCTCTTGCCAAGAAAACCCAAAAGGGCTCATTTAAAGTTGGACGTGCCTAAACCAACTCAACAACGAAGAACTGGAACGAAGCTTAGAACATAGAACACAGAGTTCAAAGCCATCAGGGATCTTGACTGAACTTTTTTATCTATGAGAAAGCAGACCCAGAGAAGAGAAGTGAGTTGCCCAAAGTCATACAGCTAATTAATGTCCCAGGCAGGAATAGAACTTATGTCCTTTGATTTTAATATTTATTGTGTACCTTATGATGTGCAAGACCTCAGTCCAGATGTTCCCTTTTCCCATATCTGTTTCCTGAACTAGGCACTACATTGTACAGCTGATTTTCTCCAAATTGTTCATGAATTGATATTCATGTTTCTACTACCTTCTTCCATAGCATGTACCATATTTGACTATTTTACATATGAATTTGCATCAGATGCCACCCACGCAGTTCAACTCAGTAACTATCCTGGTGAGTGAAGGAGCATTAACAGATAAACCAGACAGTGAATTAAGTTGTAAAATATGCAATATCACATAGCAGCAAAAACCCTGCCCTAGCTTTCCAAGTGTCATGTAAACTAAGGAAGAATGTTTCCAAACAGGAGCTGTTCCACTAAGTAGAGGACTGTAACTTTTCTTGTGTCAAGGACCCCATTGGCAGTCTGGTTTCAACCAATGGACCCCTTCTTAGAATCACATTTTGAATTCATAAATTTAAATACATGGGTGGCAGCTAGGTGGCACTGCGGATAAAATACCACAATGGTAGTCAGGAAGACTCATTTTCCTGAGTTCAAATTTGGCCTTAGATATGTCCTAGCTGTGTGACCCTTGGCAACTCACTTAATCCTGTTTGCCTCAGTTTCCTCATCCATAAAATGAGCTGGAGAAGGAAATGGAAAACCACTCTGGTTTCCTTGCTAAGAAAACCCCAAATGGAGTCACATAGAGTTGGACATGTCTGGAAAACAACTGAACAAAAAATACTTGGGGTTATAGAGGAAGCCAATTTTATTGAAACACCATTATCAAACTTTTTTTTTAAGTTCATGATCCCCTAGCTTAAGAACCCCCAGAAGGGGCACTGCATTTGGAGTCAAACGGAGTGTTGGCTTTTATATTCGTTTTTAATATTTGTACTGCCTACAGACCTGTCGTGAGGCGAGTGTGACTTGTAAACCTTAAAGAATATGTACATGTGTTATTGTTTTCAAAGTTATGGTGGTGACTTTGGGCAAGTTAATTCATTTCTTCCAACCTCAGATTCCTCATCTGCAAAATGGGAATAGAATTTGCATTCTCTACTTCAGAGGATCATTGTAGAAAACATGTTTTGTAAGTTGTAAAGCACAATAAAAACTGGCCCTGTTATTAATACTGCCCCTGATGGTAGTCAAACAGGCTCACAAAATGGCTCACAGGGACAAGGAATGACAGTACCAGAGGAGATTAACACAAACTCTACCCGTTTTCTGTGGAGACAATTTAATAGCCTGAGGAAACTAATGAAGATGGGAAAGCAACAATTTTTTCCCTTTTGTTTTGGGATGGAGGCAAGGTTTAATTAGGATTTAAGAAGTTCCTCAGCAGTTGTATAGAAACCAGTAAAATATCAGGATGGTCTAGTGAAAAGAGGCCTAATCTTTGAGCCAGGAAACATAGATTCAAATCCTTACTCTGCCATTTATTAGCAATGGTACCATGGGTAAGTCAGTTCACTCTGAAACTCACATTCTTCCTCTATAAAATGAGAAAAATAACACTTTTCCTACTTCATGAATTAATATCAATTTGAAGGAAATTTCTAGTAGCCCCAGAGCAGATCTCAGCTCTTGGCCCTGTTCTGCTTAAAATCTTTATCAATGACTTTGATAAAAGCACACATATGATGATTTTCAAATTAGTTGATGGCAGAAAGCTGGCAGAGATTGGAGGAATGTGGGGAGAAAATTTAGCAAGACGTTATTTATCAGGAATAAATGTGAGAGTCTCACACTGGGATTTAGAAAGCCAATTTGACAAGTATAGGATGGGGGAGGTATAATTAGACAACAGTACAAGTAAAAAAATATCGGGGGTGGGGCTGGAGACTGCAAGATTAATAGGCATTCTAGACTATCCAGTGGCCTCCACACCTCTCCTCCCACTATTCCCTTCTTTAGTATTTGCCTTCCAAGATAATTTCCTTGCAGAACCCAGTCAGTAGCTCAGATTTCTGTTGTTTAGAATTTGACCTTAGAGATTTTCATCACCTTTACCTCCATACTAGTATAGGATACACTGGAGGGGGGCTGGGGCTAGGAAGAGTAGCAGTGTCAATGCCCTAAACCTTTAATAATCTGGTAGGAATAGTAACATCCTAACCCTGTGCATAGTCTCTATTCTGACTATGGGAATGGTAATGCAAATGTTTATAATTCCAGAAGGTAATGTAAATGTATCCCCTTTCATTGGTCCCCAAATGGTTAGAAATGGGAAGGAAAAAAAATTCTCTAAAGTAGAACACAATCTATGTTTCTTTTTCCTTCTGTGGTGGGTGAAAGATGAAATGACTGAGGAACCATATTGATTTATTAAGCAATGCATGCCACTTGCCTAATAAAGTGAAACCAGGCCCCTTCTTCAGCTTAGGGCTGGACATAGACAAAGGGAGACAGATTTTTATACAGTAAAAATAGTCAAATAAGACCAATTAATTAAAAGAAAACAATTAACTAGGATACAAAATTAGGTAATCTTATTTCTAACTGAAGGAAAGATTAAGGACTTTCCAAGTTGGGAAGGGAGGAGAATAAACAGATGCAGTTCCCTGAATTTAGAAAAAGAGGTGTTCCACTCTGCCCAAGCATCTGTAAACAATCAAAGAGACTAGTAAACAATAACTTATTAATCAATATGGGGCCAGTTTTCAGGTAATACATATGGATTGCTTGAGATATATAATTGTGAGAAAAGTCCTACCATCAATCTTTGAAGCTAACCAGGGTTCTAGTCAGCACAACCTATGTCCTTATTTAAGGGTCTCTAAACAATGGGTAGGAGTGGTCCAGCTTTCCAGCCATGCAAGGCTAGTTTTGAACAATGCAATAAGGTTTTCTCCCAATTCCCACAACTGAATAAAGGTTTCTCACACGACAGAAATTGGAATAGACCATAATTCAATAGAAAGGGAACTAAACTAGCTCCAGAATTGAGCCACAAGATGGAATCAATGTGGTTCACTCAATTCTCAGACTCACGATATTTCAAGGCCAACACAATCTTAGGTAGAATGAATGTTGTGATGACAGAATTAGTCATTCACATTTGGCATAATACACTGAATTTAATGAGGCTCCTATATTCAGACCAGGGCAACCAAGATCATGAAAAACTGAAAACCACGGTCTGTGAGAGTTGATTTAAAGAACGGGGGAATGTGTGCCCTAGAGTAGAGAATGCTTATGGAAGAAACAATCAGTCTTTGATTATCTAAAGGGCCATCTCTGAGGGGCAAGTAATAGAATTGTCCTACTTTGCTACTGTAAGGTTAGTGGGAATAAGATCTTCCCCACCCATGAACAGGCTTCATGTGGAGCCCATTAAGGGAAGCTTGCTTGCTTATAGGAAAGCTTACACACTTTTTGTTAATTTCCAATTAGGCACTAAGTCAGAAAGGTTGTGATGCCTTCTGACTCTGAGCCTATTAGCTGAAAGAGTATATATTCTGAGAGGTGAGTTTTTTGCTTTGGGGGGCTTGCTTACAAGAAGGTTGTTGTGATTCCCTGGTCGAGACTCTGAGTGGCCAGCCATGTGTTCAGAGCTCCTCTATTGCTCAGAGGTAAAGGCTCTCTCAATCCAGTAGTAAATGTAAAGCATATATAGCAGTATTTTTTTTGATTCAGGCAGTAGTGCCCTGTCTGTTGGTCTTTAATTCTCTACTATGTATTTTCTCTGTTTGCATTTTATATGATTAAAGAAAGTTGTTGACCCCTGAAACAGCTGTCTTTCCTAGTAAAGAAGATCTAAGAAGCTGCACTGGGTGTGCCAGTGTGGTTGCTGTTTACAGCTACAGAAGACAGAACTAGAATGATTGTGTCACAGGTCAATTGTCCTTTATGTTTTTCATCAATGCTCAAATGGAGCTGTGATCTCATTGATTTTGATGCTCCCTTCAATGAGGAAGATGGCAACCAATCTTTGCCTGTTTGTCTCATGGGACTAATATAGAGGGTGAAGTGAGGCTCAGATGAGATAATAGATTTAAAGTACTTCATAAATTCCAGCAAAATAATATCATTATTATTATGATTATTGGGAAAACTATTAGCCTCTAATCATGAGTCATCTGGTGATAACTTCATTCTTTGAGCCTTCAAGTCTACTCCTACTGAACTCAAGCAATGTTTATAAAGCTACATATAATATGAGGGAGCATAGGTAAAAGTTTAAAATCCAGGCTGGGAGGTGGGAGTGAAGGAGAGGAATGTATGCACAAACGCTTTTAAGTTTAATCTGCATTATTAATGCTTCCTTAAGTCTAGGTAATCAACAAAACAATAGCTCAATTCCTGATTTATAGCTACTGCTGATTTCTGAGGTATAAATTCTTACTCTGAAAATTTAACAACCAGCTTTCACAAGTCCAGTGCTGGCTGCAGCATACCCCCGCTCTTTTTGATGGCAAGTGTGAAACAGGAACTCCTACTGTGCTGGAGAGCTTCTTTACCATGCCATACCATTTCAAGGATGCCAGTGAAACACTCTTTCATAGTCCACCTGTCATTCTTCACTCTCACCATGTGAAAAACCCATCTTCTCTTCCTATTTTCTGATTCCCACTATTCATATATCTATGAATATATATATATATATTCATATATCTATGAATATATATATATATATGTATTATTCCTTCCACTTTCAGTTTCTTATTGTTATGTTATAGCCTGCTTACTTGCTACAGACTCACTCCACTATATATTTGTCCATTTCCCTCTGTGCAATATTACTTCTGAATTCCTTTCAGAACATACAACAGAAAATTCCTTTCCCAGTAGATAAGCAATCAGAAGAAATAAACAGTTCTAAAAAGAAGAATTGCAAACTATTAATAACCATATGAAATAGAGCTATAAGTTATTAATAGTAAGAGAAATGTTAATAAAAACTAAGCTTTTGCTTCACACCTAGTAAAATTGTAAAAGATGACAAAAGGTGGTAATAATTAATGTTGCAGAGATTATGGAAAGACAGGCATACAAATGCATTGTTGGTAGAGCTGCGCATTATTTTAATCATTCTAGAAAGCCATTTGAAATTACAATACGAAAGTGAGAAAAATGGCTATAGGCTTTTGATCAGAGATACCACTGATAAGACATATGTTCCAAGGAGGTCAAAAATAAAAAGAAAGGCCAAAATATTTATAAAAGCACTGGTTTTTTTTGAAGTAGCAAAGAAATGTAACTAAAGTTGATGCCTATTGATTGGGGAATGACTAAACAAAAAAATAATGACCACAATGAATACAGAGAAATATGGGAAAACTTACATGAAGTGAAGCCAAGTAATATAACAGGGACAAGAAAACAATTTACAACAATGTAAATCATTGTACAAATAAAACTCAATGCTAAAAAATTATAATGATGAGGCTTAACCCTAGAAAAGAAATTTGTCATTAAACTTTCCTTACTTCTTTGTAGAGTTGAAAGGTTATGACTTTAGAACATTACATGTAATGTCAGACTTGCTCAATGTGTTAATCCAAAATATATAAATAACATTAAAATTAAAAAGCAAGGATAAAATTTCCTTTAGACCTAATGAAGAATTGACTCTTAGGTGCATTTATCACTGGAAAAGTCAACTGAAGGTGAATCTCTGTGCTGAAGGATTTGCTAGACGAAAACAAGTGACTATCTATCCTGGAGGAATTAATTTCCATCTGCCAGAAGGTAGCTTTAGCAAGTTTGCCATACTCCAAATCTGTTGATGGTCAACATTCCCTGAGTTTTTACGTACTAGTTTCAATACACCTCAAAAACCAAATTCCATTAGAGAAGCAAAATTTTCTTAGGAAAGTTACTGAATGGTAACTCTGAAACCCATGAGTTATTAGGAAAATTTCTGTCAGGGCAAACACACTATCTATAAGAAAAGGGTTCTTGTATAATGAATAGAATTCCTAACAATACTATCTGCTTCTTAACAATAATCTTAAAAATATGGCACATGCTTATTCCTGAAAGAAAGTTGGAAACAGATTGTCAATTTATATCTGCAATACCTTCCACAGTCCAATTGCAATGCCTCTTCATGGTGAGACATGACCCTCAGAGTCTTAAAGGCTAGGAAAACAAAGCACAAATACTGGTAAGTTCTACCAAACTACTAAGGCTTTGAGTTTCATAGTGATAACAGACTATGCTTTCCAAGTACCAGTCTAAAAACAGCACCAGACACAGAGACATTCTTCACCAGCCAACTGGACTATTGGTGTTAATTCTTTCACTAGGCCAGTCTATGAAGCATATACAAAATGTCTCTCACTGTACCCTTAGACCCTTACCCACAGGAAAGGGGCAGAAAATTGTGCAGAGGATGCTATGAATACCAGTTTTTAGATAGCCTTCAAATATTAATTTAGGCATTGGTATTCTAAATATGAAATTCTTGTCCAGTAACCAATGAGTGGACACATTACAGTAATGGAAAAATCAAATCATAATGATCTTGACACTTGCTAAAAATGAAACCAGAGGACAAAAAGAAGTTGCAGCTAAGTGGAAGGATGGCTCACAGCTTCTTAGAGAGGAAAGTAAAAGAACTGTTGGAGTTATTTTTTATCATTTACCCAAGGTCAAAGAGGAAAGTAATTTCATGGGATGCTTAGTCACCTCATATTGAAGTGCTCATGACAAATATTTGAAAAAAAAAGCCCTCTATGAAAATACTTTCAGTTTATACACCAACATTTGTTGCAGAGGATGAGAAGGCAAAGAAATTCTACCAAGAACTCAATAAGACTCACATTAAATCAGCATATATTTTAATCATTCAGTGACTTCAATACCAAGGTGAATAAGGTATTGGTGGTGAAAAACATGTTTGAAAACTTGGTTCAGGAGAAAGAAAGGAAGGAGGCCAGAGACTTATAAACTAAATAGAAGCGTCATATCTACATGTCGAGATTATTCTTCACTAAGAGAATCAGGAAGCATTGGACATGGGAGATACCAATTATCACCACAAAAAATAAAATTGATTACAGTTTAACAGGGAAATAAAGTGGTTACTTATGCAGAAGTTATTACCCAAGAGAAAAGAGTGAAATTAATATCAAAATAGAAGCCAAACTAGAAATCAGAAGATATAGAATATACATGAAAAAGGAAATTCCAACTTTATTTATGTAAATTTTGACAATGAAAAATGTGAAATGGCATACAAAATAATGTCTATCCCATACCCTTCAGTATATCGAGAGGACTCCCAGTAGAAGATACGAGAAGGAAGAGATGAAAATTGTGAAGGATAAGACAACATAGGTAGGCTATAACCTATATTGTTGAAGGTAGTAATCACATTGATGAAATGACAAATATAAATAAACATTGAAATCTCAAAGTACCTGTAGCATAGGGCAAGTTGGAGTATGCCACTAAATTGCCTGATAAAGGTGGAGACAGTGAGTGGTACTTGTCTTTCCAGAAAGAGAGGACAGGGAGAGAGACATAGGATAGAAAGAGAGTGCTGCTGACCTGGGACAAAGAAAAAAATAAATAAACAACAGTCTATGGGGAATCCAGGAGCCCTGAGAATTAGAATCTCACCTGCCACTTCTGATCAAATTAGGACTTAGACTCAAAGTCATGTCCTTTCTTGCTGAAATCTAGCTTTGTTTGGCCTTTCCATTCCTCTGGAGATGTAGAGGCATTATCTTATCTCTTAAACCCCAAGCTCTGTCAACTCTGAAGGTGAGTGTATTTCCTGAATCCTCTGTTACTTTTCCTCCTCGTCCCCCACCCCCTATCAGTGTTGAATAATGAAAATTTTAATCTGCTAATAAATGGGGAACCATACTTTCACATGACCTAGTAGGGGCCACAACTACTTAAGAACTATTTGTTTGGGTTAAATTTGAAAAGTCAAGAAGTGAGAATGGAAGTGGAGAAGAAGAATTTTTTTTTTTAATCTTTGGTCACCCTTTGTCTTTTTTCCACCTTACAGCTCTCTCATTCATTCTCTTCTTTCTTCTCTCTGTCTCTCCCAGTCTCTCTCTGTCTCTGTCTCTCTGTCTCTGTCTCTGTCTCTCTCAATGTGCAGTAATTGATTTAATTAGCTATTCTTTCCTTGGCAACTTACTTATTTACTCTTCTTGTGTTTCTATAGTTTAGGGTGTTTGTAATTTGACGATTTTCCTGGTATATATCAATCCCCACCCCCACACTACCCTTAGGAATATATCTTTTTTGTTGCATGTCCAACTGTTTTCATTGGGATATAGGCTCAGCTTTTCAAGGTATATCATTTTTTTCCAGTTTGAGCTCCTTTGCTTTTCAGAATATACCATTCCATTCCTATCAGTTATTTATCATGATTATGGAATAATCTCGCATTGTTAAAATTTGCTTTCCTTTATAGCTGAAGGCCTTTTTCCTCACCACTTGCAAAATGCATTGGTTCTCATTGAAATTGTTATATTTAACAATTATCTGTTTTAGAGTTTGAAATATAATTTTTTTCTGGATGCAATTTGTGTATTATCTCATTGGTGCTTTGTTGTCTTTGTTCCAAAATTCTGCATAGTTTTATTGTATTCTTCCTGCACTATTATGGTCAAGGTTTAAAAAAAATGCCATATTCTTTAGGGAGATTTAAGATCCTTAAGTTATCTCTGAGATCCTGTCTTTGAGGTCAATTGCCTTTGCTTGTATAAATTCATAAATTCTTTTAATGTTCTTGCCTTTTGCTTTTATTCTTCCCAATTATCCTTTCATTCAGCATTTCTGTTCCAAATACATTAATAACTCTTTTACTCTTTCCATTATGAATTTAGTTATTTCTAATCCATTAAGTGAGTTTTAAAATTTTGTATCCAGGACTGTAATTTCTGATCCATATTCATTCATGATGCCTTCTTTGTTTCTTTTAAACATTTTTATCTTAAGTTTTGAGTTCCAAATTCTATCCTTCCCTTCCTCCCTTCCTTCCCTCCCCCTTCCCTGAGACACTAAGCAATGAAATATAGATTATATATGTGCAATTATGTAAAACATTTCCATATTAGTCATTTTGTAAAAGAAGACTAGAATAAAAGAAAAAAGAAAGTCAAAAATAGCATGCCTCAGTCTGTATTTAAAAAGTGCCAGTTCTTTCTCTGGAGGTGGGTAGTATGCTTCATCATTAGTCCCTTGGGATTGCTTCGTGTCATTGCATTGCTGAAAATAGCCAGATCGTTCATAGTTCTTCATTGCACAATATTGCTGCTATTGTGTACAATGTTTTCTTGGTTCTGCTCACTTCACTATGCATCAGTTCATGTAAGTCCAGGTTTTTCTGAAATCATACTGCTTATCATTTATTATAGCACAATAATACTTCATTAGAATCATGTACCACAGCATGTTTAGCCATTCCCCTATTGATGAACATCCTTTCAATTTCCAATTCTTAGCCTCCACAAAAAGAGCTGCAATATTTTTATACAAATACCATATTTCCCCACGTATAAGATGTACCTTAATTTTGAGGCCCGAAATTTGAAAAAAAAATGTATTACATAAAGTTATTGAACTCAAGTTTTATTCATCTGCTCATAGCTTTCAGGCATCTTTTGGGCAAGTCTGGTGAGTGTATGCATGCTTAATCCATTCTGTTTCATGAACCTGAAGCATCAATTGTGTCCTCCTTTGAAATCAGTAACTTTTTTTTCATCAGCAATTCTTCTTGCCTCATGCTGAGCCATCTTAGTAGATACAGTAATTCCAATTGCCCTTTGCTCTTCAATCTATATCTTCAATTCACTCTCTAAATCAGGCCATTTTGCTGACTTGCCTCTCATGGCCTTCTTCTGCCGTGGCATTTTCAATAGGGTTTCTTCTCCCTGTAGCCAGTCTCGGATTGTTTTCTCAGCTGGAGGAGGACCAAACCTATGTTCAGCAGCATGATTTCCATTCACTTTTGCAAACTGGATCACTTTTAACTTGAATTCAGCACTGTACGAAAATCTTTTCTGAGCCATTTCTGGGCAGAACGTGGCAAAATGTAACCTAACATACAGGTAACAAATGTGAAACAATGAGCACAAAGGCAACGAATGTGAAAAAGTGGGAAATGCAAGTAAAAAAACCTACAACGACTGTATAAGACACACCCAGGTTTTAGACTCCAAATTTTTTTTGGAGAAGGGTGTGTCTTGTACATGGGGAAATACAGTAAGTCTTTTTTGATTTTTTTGGATTGTCTTTGGGATATAGATCTAGCAGTGGTGTTGCTGGATCAAAAGGTGTGCATAGTTTTGTAGTCCTTTGGGCATAGTTCCAAATTGTTCTCCAGAATGGTTGGATCAGTTTACAATTTCACCAACAGTGGATTAGTGTCCCAGTTTTCCTATATTCTCTCTAACATCCAACATTTGCCTTTTTTGTCATATTAGCCAATCTGATAGGTGTGAATCGGTACCTCAGAGTTGCTTTAACTTGCGTTTCTCTAATCAATAGTGATTTAGAGCATTTTTCATGTGACTATAGTCAGCTTTGATTTCTTTGTTTGAAAACTGCCTCTTCATATTTTTTGCATAATGTCATCTTTTCTGCATTTAACTTCTCCCTTGAACCCCTTTGGGTTTTTTATTTTTATTTTCTCGTATTCTTTTGGGAGTCCATGGGCATCAGTATTTCATCAGGCACTAGTTCACTTTCTTTGTGAGCATTTGTTGAGATAGCTTTGTATTCCCTCTGAAGATTTACTACCTATCCTTACTTCTGGTTTTAGGATCTCCTATGGGTATCTGTTTGTGATTTGGGGTTTTATTGATGTTTTTATGTTGAAATTTGTATGATTTCAACCTTTCTCTGTTTTTGTTCCATTACTGCATGGTTCCTCTCTCCTTGTTGGTGGATACACCTCCAAGACTAGGCTGCAAGTCTGTCTCATGTTCCTTAAACATTATAAGATGTAGTGTTCACTAACCTGGATTCTGGATTTAGTTACCTTCTGGAGTGATAGGACTGGCTCCAAATGGGTTTCAATTCCCTTTTCTTCAGGTCTAGGACAGACAAACATGCCGGCCCTCACCTCAATTTCCCTTGGCATTCCTCCTTTCCTTTACTTAGCTAGGATAAATCAGTCAGATGCCTTTTTTCAGGGAGGGTAGAATGTGAGGAGAGTGTTGGATTGAACACTTGCAGCCTTGGGCATCCCTAACCTAAGGCCACTCATGCCAGAAGGCAATGCTTTTTCTGTCATCCCTTTCCCTTGTGGCTGAAAAGTCAGTGTTTGATGCTTGTTGTAGGCTGGGGGAAGCATGAAGATGGTGAACTCTAGCAGAGTCTCTGAATTGCGTGTGATGGGAAAGGCCTAGATGTCCTAGGTACAAACCTCTGAGTCAGCTTCTATACCTGCTATACAAAATGATATTGAGGCTGGTGAGGGTACAGAAGTTAAGTGAGTACTTTAAGGAGCAGAATTCTTGGTATTAATGCATAAGGATTTTCACCTTACCAGGATTTTCTCTTCTTTGTCTTTTGGATTCAGCTTCAATTACTCTACATTTGGCACACAATTCATTTTTGGAGAGTTAGGAGGTTAAAGGGTTCTGAGGAAAGGAACTAATCTTCTATCTTGCCTGGTGACTGATAGGAAAGATAACTAACACACTGGATGATGGAGTCAGAATCCAAAAAAGCTCTTTATAGGTAGAATATTGAGCTAAATCTAATAAAATGAAAGGTAATGGGGTTAAATGTAAAGTTTTACACTTGGGTATAAAAATCAGCTTCATGAGTGCAAGATGGGTGAAGTGTGGTTTGAGAGCATTTTGTATGATAAAAAGGCCTAAGGGTTTTAGTGGACTGCAAACTTAATATGAGCCAGCCCTGTGACGAGCTAAAGCAATCTTGTACTTCATTGAGAAGCATCGATTCCAGGAATAAGGTGATAATTTTATTGTATTCTGCCCTCATCAGACTGCATTGTCATGCTATGTTCAGCTCTAGGCATGACAGCTTAACAAGAATATTAATGATAGAGAAAAAAAGGTGACCGAGATTGTACAGAACTTTGAGCCTGTGTTACATAAGAATCAGTTAAAGGAACTGGGAAAGTTTACCCTGGAGAAGAGAAGACTCAGAGGGGTCCTAATAACTGTGTTCAAGTATCTGAAGAGTTCTTTCACAGAAAAGGTATTTTAACTTGTGTTTTGCCACAGAAGACAGAACTCAGAGAAATAGGCTGAAGAAGCAGAGAGGAGAATCTACATTAGATGTCAGTAAAAGCTTCCTAACAGGTAGAGGTATTCAAAGTTAGAATAGGCTGCCTTGAAAGGTGATGGATTCCCTTTTCTTTGAGGGATTCAAAGGGAGGCTGGATGGCTACCTGCCAGGTTTGCTGTAGTGATGAAATCCTTTCTGGTTTGGGTTGGATTGGTAGCTGCTGGGGTCCCTTTCAATATTCAAAATTCTATGATTCTGTGAATTCACAGCTTCTATTATAATCCTTGTGTCAGAGGCTCCCTCTTAATACAAAAGGGCCAGAAACACTTTGGAGACCTGTAATGGGAACCCTTTCTATCAGTATGTATTTGGCTGCTGGTTTACCTTGTACAGGTGACATTGCCCAATGTTGGAAACTCTTGTTTCAGCATTGAACCAGGTGCTGTTTAAGGTGACAATACATGCTGTGACAGGACATAAATTCTGGAGTTTTGCAGGGAAGCTTTAGGGTTAGAGAAGAAATGTTTCTTAGGCCATAAGGACTAGATGCAGATGTGCTTTGGAGAGAAAAAAAAAATAGAGAAAGGAAAACCTTCTGTTTATTTATCATCTTTCAACTATAGGGCTATTTCAACTATTCTATCTCCTACCAAAATTATTTTCCACATTTCAGATCCATCCAGTTTTAAATATACTTTGACTGACTTTTAAGGAGAAAGATTATAGCAGGGTTTGGGGGAGAGGACTTCAAAACGGATTACTGTAATTGAAGGAATACCTACAGAGTCTTTCACTAGCATCCCTTTGGAAACATTGGCTTAAGAGGAATTGTTGTTGTTTGTGCTTCATTCTTGAAGAGGACCAATGAGATCAAGAGGGTGATGTCTTGACTTAGAAGTGAACTGGATTTAAGTGAGGCAGAGCAGTGCAGGCAGAGTCATCAGCCTCACTCTCTCCTCCAGAGTCATTGGAGTCCAATGACATAGTGCAAAGACATAGATCAGGACAACTGGTGATGGCCGGGGATGCGGTGGGAGACCTCGAACTTTCTAAGATAAGGTATTTCCCAGGTGTGTTTGTCTGAGGCAATGCCCATTCTGTAATTAAAGGCTAGGAAAGAATTGAGGCAAAAGATGGCCTAGTTTGCCTTCACAAAAGAATCAGTCTGGGAGGGGAAGACCTTCAGTGTTTCTTGCCAGAACACAGTTGCTATTTACCCTCACTCTGAGCCATCGAAACCCAAACAATGAACAAGTGAGGCTTTGGCTGGGACCTATTATTGGCCGATCAGTGAAAGTCAGAGTGATTTGGATTTAAAGGCATAGCCAAGTAGCTCTATTTGAATCATAATGGGCTTTATTGAAGGCTGGTTTTTCAAAGCTATATTTCATGAAGTCATAAATGAAAATTACATGAGACAAAAGAGTTCATTTTCCCAGTTTTCTAAAAAGATAAAATAAATGAAAAGGGAAGAAAGCAAACAAAAAAGCCCTCTTATCCCCCTCCAACCTTACAATCCTTTGTAAAGTATAAGCAATCAAAATTTATATTCCTTTGGGCAGAGCACCCATGTGTAAGGGCATGACTCTCCACATGGACAAATAGAGGAGAGAAAAAGGAGGAAGACGAAGAACATGAGGAGGAGGAAGAAGAAGAGGAGGAGGAGGAGAAGGAAATAGCAACATTGTCCAACTCTAAGTTATAGTCATCCCTTGTCTTAGTAGGAGTATAAAGAAATAAATTTCACAACTGAGATGTTCCAATAGCTTGTTTTCAGAAATTAAACTATTGAAATATTTAAGTAAGTGGGCTGGTATTCCAGAACCTTTTCTTTTACTTATTTACTCTCAGCTGGTGTTTTCCCCTTCTTCCTTTCTAAGATAATAACTTAAAAAAACTGACCAGAAAGAGAAACTTCATTTTCTACCTTGTTGTGGGATTACTTTGCTATTTAGAGGTTTAAGAGTGATTTTTCCTTATTTAGAGCAGGACGAGGAAACTTGTTAGCAAGTAAGAATGTCTGCTCAAATTATCGTGACTTTCTATAAATTGATGTCATAGCCTTTAGAAATGTATGCATATTGCCTTGGTCAAGAGCTGTTTTCCTCCTTTATCTGCATTGAATAATGCAAGTTGCAAACTCTCCACACAAGGGGGAAGGCCTAACATGTATGTGCATACATATGTATATATATGTATATGTATTTATATACATATTTGTTTAATATATACACACCCATATATTTATATACATAGTTATGTATATATGTATGGGTGTATGTATTTCTATATACAGAGATACAAACATGCAAGCATTTTATACCCTGCCAAAACCATTTTGTTCTTTCACAGCCTAGCCAACCTTAACAACCAAACCATCCAACCAACCAACCAAATAACCACACTATGGAGGTTTTCTTAGATTCATGCTTAGATGCTATCTACTTCCAGAGAAAGAACTGACAAATAGAAATATGCATAGTATGGTCTTACACATATGTGCATGTGTGCACATATATACATATGTGTATAAATATGCACATGTCTAAGTTTGTGTATATATAAGCATATGATATATATATATGTATTTATGTGCATATACATATATACACACACACACATGTATATTTGCATTTAATTGTTGCCTTCTGGGGGGGAGGGAAAAATAAAATAAAAAAACACAGCAGAGAACAAAAGAAAGCCTAGAAGGAAGCACAGAAAATCTGGGTTGCTTTGAAAACCACATGTATGATTTATCACATAGGTTTTTGTGAAACGGAAATTTATTGTTTTATATTGAATCTTCTCCTATGTTCTGCTGTATACAAGGAAATATTCTTTTTTTGTTTTGTATTTAAGTTGAAAATGAATAAAACATTAAAAAAAAGAAAATTTTTGAAAAGAGTCTATAGATAGGAAAACCATGTGGAAGATGTTGTATAATGTTTTGAGCCAGTGGGAGAAAAAAGTATCTCTTCAAAGAGCAAAATCATTGATTTTGTTGTCCTGTTGTTTTAGTCATGTCTGACTCTGCGACCCCATTTAGGATTTTCTTGGCTAAAGATACTGGAGTGATTTGTCATGTACTTTTCTAGCTCATTTTACAGATGAAGAAATTGAAGGAAACAGGGTTAAATGACTTTCCTAGAGTCACACAGGTAGTAGGTGTCTGAGGCCAGATTTGAACTCAGAAAGATGAATCTTCCTGACTCCAGTCCCAGCATTCTATCTACTGCACCACCTGGCTGCCCACTGGTTTGATAACAGAGGCCAAAGATAAAACCTTGTTTTCCACCAAATAAAATGCTAGAAAATTCAAAGTAAAGGAGGAAGCAGGGAAAACTATTTAGAATATCATAACTCAGATGATGAGATAAGATTTTTACTATATATAAATGAGTTGCAGGAGTATCTATGGGCTGCTTTCTGAGCTGTGTCATCTTTAGACTGTTGAAATGAGTTCAGTAGGACCTTACTAGTTCTTTAAACTAACATCCTATATCTAGCCTCTCTTTTACAGATACACTCCTAGGGTAAGAAAAAAAAATTAAAGCAGTAAATGCTTCTTGTCTCCTTTCTATTATGTATAGCTTAGGCTTTAAGAATATATTAAATTTACTATGGTAGTTACAATACAGTTTTGCATGTCTGCATTCTCTACTGAGTTTCCATCTACTTGCTTTTATGTATTTAAAAATAAAATGTTTTTAAGAGTGGGACAGAAACTACCTTAATCCATTTTTAGCTTCTATATCTTAACTAGATGAGAACAGGTTTCAACTGATCAGTTAATCAATTAAAAGGCCTTAGACTAAGGAGGAAACACCTTTTAGTTGCACAAGGTTAAAGAAACTTGCTCATGCTCTAGGATCTTCTGTAAATTACTAAATTAGGTGAGAAGAGTATCTTCTAGAAATTAAAATGTGTGGCTTTGATGCATATCCTTAAGAAGGAATGACTTGTGGAGAGAGGAGGAGAGGGCTTGGCTTTTACCTTGGATACATCTCTTCTCCCTGCCCACCATGCCCTTTGAGAAGTTCCTTGCAAGCTTTGAAGGCTGCAGAGGATGGTGGATCTCCTCATTTTGCTACCAGTGTCTTAGCATCCTACTCCTGGGACAGAAACAGTTGCCACATTTCCATTAGTATCCAAAATAGCATTACCAGATTTCTGGTGATTGTCTGAGTCACTGGGGGCAAAGGATAGATTAGACTCATGGCTCTACAAGAAGTTCAACAATGGGATGACACCATGCCTAAGGAGAAATTATTTAAAATTTTTAATAGTATTTCATTTTTCCCAATTTTATCTAAAGACATTTTTAATATTCATTTAAAAATTGAGTTCCAAATTTTCCCCTTTCTTCCTTCAATTCCCCCAAACAGTAAGCAATTATACACACACACACACACACACACATTATGTATATATATATGTATATATGTATGTATGTATACAATCATGTAAAACATATGACCATATTAGTCATGCTGTGAAAGAAGAAACACATAAAAAGAAAAAACATACACAAATAAAGTGAAGAAAAGAATCTTTCAATCTGCATTCAGACTTAAAGTATTGGATCATTGTATTGCTGAGAAGAGCTAAGCCATTTGCAGTTGATCATTGTACAATATTGTTGTTATTTTGTACAATGCTCTAGGTCTGCTCACTTTAATGTGCATGAGTTTGCATAAGTCTTTCCAGGTTTTTCTAAATCCCCCTGCTCATCATTTCTTATAGCACAGTAATATTCCATTACAATCATATACTACCACTTGTTCAGCCACTCTCCAAGTAATGAGCAACCCCTCAATTTCCAATTCTTTGGCACCACAAAAGGAGCTGATATGTGTGTGTGCACGCATGTGTGTATGTATTCTCGTGTGTGTGTATCCTTTTTTATCTCTTTGGGATACAGACCTAGTGTTATTGCTGGATCAAAGAGTATGCACAGTTCTATGGCCCTTTGGGCATAGTTCCAAATGGCTCTTCAGAATGGTAGATCGGTTCGCAATTCAACCAACAGTGACCCAATTTTCCCACAGCTCCCCAACATTTATAATTTTCCTTTTCTGTCCTATTAGCCAATCTCATAGGTGTGAGGTGGTACCTCGGAGTTGTTTTAATTTGTATTTCTCTAAGCAATAGTGATTTAGAGCATTTTTTTACATGACTACAGATAGCTTTGGTTTCCTCATCTGAAAACTGTCTGTTTATATCCTTTGACCCTTTATCAACTAGAGAATGACCTGTATTCTTATAGATTTGACTCAGTTCTCTACGTATTAGAGAAATGAGGCCTTTATCAGAGATACTTGCTATAAAAAAGTTTCCCAGATTTCTGCTTGCTTTCTAATCCTGATTGCATTAGTTCTGTTTGTGCAAAATCTTTTAAATTTAATATAATCAAAATTATACATTTTGTATCTCATAATGCTATCTCTTTGAGTCATTAATTCTTCCCTTCTCCCCAAATCTGAAAGGGTAAGCTGTTTCTTGTTCTCTCAACTTGCTTGTGGTATCGCCCTGTATGTCTAAATCATGTACCCATTTTGATCTTATCTTGGTATATGGTATATGATGTTGGTCTATACCCTGATTTCTGCTGTACTGTTTTCTAGGTTTTTTAATCAGTTTGTGTCAAATAGTGAATTCTTGTCACAGAAGCCGGAGTCTTTGGGTTTATCAAACACTAGGCTACTGCATCTCGTATACCTAATCTATTCCATTTATATAGTACTCTATTTCTTAGTCAGTACCAGATAGTTTTGATGATTGCTATTTTATAATATAGTTTGAGATTTGGTATGGCTAAGCCACCTTCCTTCATAGTTGTTTTAATTATTTCCCTAAGGAGAAATTCTTGAGCACCCCACAAATAGGAAAAAAAATAATTTCTAGTAATCAGAATGTAGTTATCCCTTGACCCCATTTGCTCACTAAGCTTGAGCACACTTCACCAGGACTTTTAATTTTTTCTTTTTGGTGGTGGGGAGAATGTATTTGTAACAATTATTTTTATTGTACCACTTTAGTAAATGGTAATATTTAAGTATTGCTTAAGGCTGACTGACTAAATGATTCTCAATTTGACTCTATACTTTCTAATTGCAGCTTTGCTTGGATCCTCCCAGAATAAGCTGATTACTTGAAATCTTTTCTTTATGCTGTTATTTTTCAGTTCTGTCTGACTCTTCATGAACACTTTTCCCTCGGGAGGATCTACTTAGTTTTGCTGGGTAGATGATTATTGGTTGTAACCCTAGTTCCTCTGCCTTCTGGAATATCATATTCCAAGTCCTCCAGTCCTGTAATGTAGAAGCTTGTGTTATACTGAATGTGGTTCCACAATATTTGAATTGTTTCTTTTTGGCTACTTGCAGTATTTCCTTCTTGGCCTGAGAGCTGTGGGACTTGGCTATAGTAGTCCTGAAAGTTTTCGTTTTGGGATCTCTTTCAGGACATGATTGATCAATTTTTTGAATTTCTATTCTATGTTCTGATTCTGAAACTGATTAGCACAGTTTTTCCTGATAATTTCTCGAAAGATGATGTCAACATTCTTTTAATAATCATGGTTTTCAAGTATTCCAGTAATTCTTAAATTATATTACCTTGATCTATTTTCTAAATCAATTGTTTTTCCAATGAAATATTTGACATTTCATTTTATTTTTTTTATTCTTTTGACTTGATTTTATTGTTTCTTGATGTCTCATGGAGTCATTAACTTCCATTTGCTCAATCTAATTTTTAGTGATCTTTTGTACTTTTTTCCATTTGGTTAATTCTGATTTTTAAGGAGCTCTTCTCTTCAATGGATTTTTGTGCTTCTTTTACCATTTGGCCTATTCTTTTTTTAAGACATTATTTTCTTCAGAATATTTTGTGCCTCCTTTATCAAATGGTTAACTTTTTTCATGATTTTCTTGCATTACTCTCATTTCTTTTCCCAATTTTCTTCTACTTCTCTGATTTGATTTTTAAAATCTTTTTTTCAGCACGTCTAAGAATTCTTTTTTCTGGGGGCCCGAGACCAGCTGACCTTTTTTTTTTTGAGGATTTGGATGTATTTTGTTGTCTTCTGAGTTTATGTGTTGTGCTTCCCTGTCACCACAGTAACTTTCCATGGTCCCATTCTATTGTTTGTTTGTTCATTTTCCCAGCCCATTTCTTGACTTTTAACTGCGTCAGAATGGGGCTCTTTTCCTGGGGTGGAGAGGACATTGTCCCAAGCTTCAGACCTTTCTTGCTGCTCCTTTCTGAGCAAATTCTGGTTTCAGTTTTCCAGTGTAGTATGATGTAAAGAGAGGTGTGGTCCCTGTTTTCCTGTCCTGTGCTCAGGCTGTGAGAAACTAAAAGCACTCTTTTTTACCCAGGAATTGTGACCAGAGTTCCTGTTCCCCTTTGCCTGCCAGCTCTAGTGTGTTAGTACTCCTTCTTGCCCTGAAATTGTGTCTCGTAACTGTGACCCATATCCCAGTATTAGCAACACAACAGAGTCCTTCAGTCAGGGCCAACAAAGGGATCCCCGTAAGTCTTTTTCTGATCAGTTGTTTGACTCCTTACTATCTGTGGGTAGAGAGCTCTGGAAGCCACTGCTGCCACTGCTGACTCTGGAAGCCACTGCTGCCACTGCTGATTCAGTCACCCGCCGCCCCCCCCCCTCCCAGTTTGCTGATGGTTTGCTGGGACCACGCTTGTGCTGGTACAGCCTCCACTGAACTGTGCTTCACTCTCACCCCTGTGCAACAAACCTTTCTTGCTGACCTTCTAGGTTATCGTGAGCTGAGAAATCATTTCACTCCATCCTTTTTTGGGTTCTGCTGTTCCAGAATATGTTTTGAGCCATTATTTAAAGTTGTTTGGAGGGGAATTTAGAAGAGCTTGATGAATCCTTGCCATTTCTCTGCCATCTTGGCTCTGCCCTATAAATTACTTCTATACCTTGGCCTTTAAGTATTTAGTTATTATGCCATTAATTAGTAATAATGAATTAATAGTATTTCATTATCCAAGTTTCCTTTAAACATAATTTAGTTTCCTTGGTTACCTCTTTTAACTGTTTCTC
>CM053625.1:42240243-42256082 GCA_028646595.1 Phalanger gymnotis
TTGTTGTTGTTGCAAAGCTACTAGCTTATTGGTCTGGAAATAAATACAAATATTTCATTAAGAAACCTTTTTTGGCAAGATAGCCCCACACTCTCCACCTTTGTTTCTCAGCCACTTCTGCCTCCTTTACCAACTCTTCTGGCACAATGTGTTGACAAGCAAAATGGTCTTTGTTTTCTTTGAGCAATTCAGTATATTTCCTTGAGCCTTGCTAAGTGTTAAGCCCCAGGTCCAGAGCCCTGTTGGGTGTGGAACCTATGTGGATGTGAGCCTCCCAGGACCCTGGGGGGAGTGGCTAGCACTGGAGCCAATAGAAGCCTGTGGTAGGAGGAGCTTGTGGAATGGTTGGAGCAGAGCCAAGAAGCAGTTTGAGGCAGTTGGAGGCAGTTGGAGAAGCAGTGGGGAGGCAGTTGGAGAGGTTGTTGGTGACAGGAGTTAAGAGCTGAAGGAGAGAGGAAGCAGTCAGCTAGCTGGAATACAGCTTGGAGAGTGTGGCGGAAGCGGCGTTGATGGCGGCAGAGACAGCTACAGCCGAAGCTGAAGAGAAAGCCGAAGGCAAAGCACGAGCTGAGGAAGCAGAGCCGACCCGAAAGTAGAGCTGATCCGTTTGTAGACCCAGGAGTGCGAGCAAGGACTTGAGGCCAGTAAATACGATTTGGCTGAATATTATCTTGTTTTCCTGTGGCCTCCTAGTTACTCTTGTGAGGCGGACTTATTGGGCCTGGAAGCTTGTGATCAAAGTGTCGAAATGGGGAGGCTGGTTCGTGAATCTGTTTCTGTGGAGCCTAAATAAATGTTTTATTGTGTTCTACTTAGAGAATCTCTCATACCTTGTGATTCGAGCCATTCAAACATATACATGATTATATTTGAGATTATAAATTCGGTCTTCATACTTCACACAAGGACTGTATAAAGCCTCCAAAGATGGAGGCTCACAGCAAGTCAAATGACATCACTCCAGGCCAGTCATCCTCCCAAAGGTTGGTTTGCAATTAACATCCTTCCAATAGGAAAATTCATTAATTAGCTAAGGCATAGGTCCAAAAATCATGAAAAACCGTCCTAAGTGGTTGCTTTTTTGTGACAATGCCTTCTCCAAAAGGGTGGAGGGGAGATAATTGAAAAATTTAGGAATTCCAGAATCCTTATGTTTCACCAGATCCCATCACCCTTCCCTTAAACCGTCTCCCAATGTTTCTCTTCACTCATCACTTGAGCAAAACCCTCTTTTCAAGAAATAGTTCTAAACAAGTAGCAACATTATGCCAAAGTCAAAATTTACAGCTATCTTTTTAAAGGTCATACCATCATTCTAGAACTTATTCTTTACAACAAAATTGTGAGGCAAATTCATTTCAGGACAAAAGATTCCAAAGTGTTACTATTATTTTTTGGGAGGAGAGCAAGGGATGGGGATAGGGATGTTGCTTTCTTTAGCCAAGCTTATGTTAGAATATGATACCTCTTTCAACGGACTGCAGAGGGCTGCCTTCTGTTCAATGTGGAAAATGTAACAAGCCTTTCTCCTTCCCACCCCATGCTGTACTCCACCTTTTAGGTATGGTTAGATAAAAGGCCCCTAGGCCCCAGAGAGATTATGTACTACTGCAACTCTCTTACCCACTATTCACATAAATGATAAATATTCACATAAAATTGTAGAATTGGTGACGTTCGAGCTGGAAGGGCCTTCAGAGCAAAAAGCATGGGGCAGACTGTCAAGAGAGCTAGAAAATATCTTATAACATAGAACAACAGACTGTTCAAGGTGGAAGGGACTTAGAAGCATAAGACATTAAAACAATGAGCAGAGTTGGAATGATGAAGTAACTGAGGACGAGTGAGGAGAAACAGAGCTCTCAGCCTATGCCATGAAACTCTACTGTGTGAAATTGCCAAAGAGTGAAAATTCATTTTAAATAAGGTGAGAATCAAAGGGAAAAAGGAAGGTTCCTCACCATGTTTTAAAGGAGGTGTGTCAAACTATGAAAAATTATTTTATAAAACTAGATAAAATAATAACAAAATTCATCTGGAAGAACAAAAGTTCCAGAATATCAAGGGAATTAATGAAAAAAGTGCTAGGGAAGGTGGCTTAACCATAGCAGATATTAAACTGTATTATAAAGCAGCAGCCATCAAAACTACTTGGTACTGGTTAAGAAATACAGTGGTAGATCAGTGGAACAGGTTAACTACAGAAGATGCAGTAGTCAATGACTATAATAATCTACTCTTTGATAAACCCAAAGAGCCCAGCTTCTGGAATAAGAACTCATTATTTCACAAAAACTGCTGGGAAAACTGGGAAATAGTATGGCAGAAACTGGGCATAGAGCAATATCTTATACCATATACCAAAATGAAGTCAAAATGGGTTCATGATTTAGACATAAAGGCTGATACTATAAGCAATTTGGGAGAACAAAGAATAGTTTACCTGTCAGATTTGTGGAGAAGGGATGAATTTATGATGAAACAAGAGATAGAAAATGTTACAAAATGCAAAATCAATAATTTTGATTATGTTAAATTGAAAAGTTTTTTTCTGTAAACAAAGACAATGCAGCCAAGATTAGGAGGGAAGCAGAAAATTGGGAAAGAATTTTTACAACCAGTGTCTCTCTTAAAAGCCTCATCTCTAAAATATACAGGGAACTGAGTCAAATTTATAAGAATAAAAGTTATTCCCCAATTGATAAATGGTCAAAGGATATGAAGAGTCAGTTTTCAGAGGAAGAAATTAAAGATATCTATAGTCGTGTGAAAAAATGCTCTAGATCATTACTGATTAGAGAAATTCAAATCAAAACTACTCTTAGGTACCACATCTCTCCTGTCAGATTGGCTAAAATAACAAAACAGGAAAATGATAAATGCTGGAGAAGAGGTGGGAAAATAGGAACACTATTAAATTGTTGGTGGAGTTGTGAACTGATCCAGCCATTCTGGAAAGCACTTTGGAACTATGACCAAAGGGCTATAAAAATGTGCATACCCTTTGACCCAGCAATACCAAGGGCTGTATCCCAAAGAGATCATACAAGTGGGAAGAGGACTTGTATATACAAAAATATTTATAGTAGCTCTTTTTGTGGTGATGAAGAATTGGAAATCAAGGGGATGCCCATCGATTGGAGAATGGGTAAACAGGTTGCAGTATATCAATGTAATGGAATAATATTGTGCTTTAAGAAATCAGGAGCAGATGGACTTCATAATAACCTGGAAAGACTTACATGATCTGATTCTGAGTGAGGGGAGTAGAACCAGGAGAACATTATACATGATTACAGACACACAATATCTGTGATGACTAACTTTGATAGACTTGGCTCTTCTCAGCAATATGAGGTTCTAAGACAGATCCAAAAGACTCATGATGGAAAATGCTATCCACATCCAGAGCAGATTGAGGCAAACTATTTGTTTTCTCTCTCTCCCTCTCTCTCTCTCTCTCTCTCTCTCTCTCTCTTTTCTTTTTTAGTTTCGTTTCTTCTTTCTTGTGGTTCATTCCATTGGTTATAATTCTTCTTTACAACTTGACTATTGTGAAAATAAGTTTAATGTGAAGGTATATGTAGAACCTATATCTGATTACATGGTATCTTGGGGCAGGGAGGAGGAAGGAAAGGGAGGGGGAGAAAATTTGGGACTCAAAAATTTGTGGAACTGAGTGTTGTAAACTAAAATTAAATATATGTATATATATATATATGTGTATATATATATATATATATACATATATATATATATATACATAAAGGGAGAGGCGTGGCAAGGCTGAAATCTCACAGACATGAAATACTGAAGCCCATCAATAACTTTCATTGTACTTAAAGCCTTGTATTTACATTTGCTACTTTAATTGAATGTTAATAGTTAAGAAGAAAATAGGTTTTTATGCTTCAAAATTAAAAGATGTATGAATGCACAATGTAATTTTAAAATATCTACAATTATGATAGTTTGAGTTTCAAAAAGAAAAGAAAAAACAAAAACAACAACCCAAAACCCACCAGCATAAATGTGAGTTTCACCATCTTCCCTCATTAAAAAAAGCCACCCACAATGTCCAGGACTCTCCCTCCTTACATCCAAATAGTATTGCCTGTATTACAAACTGGGTCAGTTTTTCCTTTTGCCGCAAAGAAACATAGTTAGTAGATCAGTTGTGTCATTGACCAAAGGTCTATGTGACTTTTATTAATCAGGCCAGTCTGAGGGTTTATTTTTTTAAATACAAATTTTTCTCTTCTCATAACTTTGTTTTTTGGGGGGGAAGTGGCTCTTTTAAGTTTGATGTGGGTGAGAGAAGACAGCAGCAACTAGAATTTTGTGAACAATTTAATCAAGAGACCGATCTCTGGATGCTTGCTTTTAGACTGGTGCCAGTATCTTTCCACACTACAAACTTCCTCCTTGCCCCACACATCAAAATGACTTTTCCTCAATCCACCTCATTTTGTTCTCACCTGAGCTCACTCTTAAAAAATAAACTTCTGATTAATGCCAAGTTTTGTTTAGTGTGATATGGGAGGGGTGGAACATGGGGCTGAGGGAGAAGGAAAAGGAGGCAGCTACTTAAAACAGAATTCAAACTGGAGCCAGGAGGTAGCTAGTAGTTTTTGTCTAACAGGAGACTCCCATGGACCTGAGCCCAGCATTATCATCAGTGCTTCTAGAACTGGGAGTGATCTCCAGGCTGGTGCCTGTGTGGGAATGGCTGCAGTTGCCTTCCAATGAGGTGACACTGGAGCCAAAGGCTTTATGGGATCTCATGTGGCAAGTTATGCTAACAGAAGGCATGTATCCCATCACTTGGATAAAGTACTTGAAAGCCTCTGTGAGCTTGGCAGGCTGAGAAATTTGTGGCAGGCCTCTGCAGTGCATCATCTTTAGAAGTGTGGTCTTGGTTGGATCCAGTTTAGAGTTGCACTCCATCACAGTATTCACTGCAGGTGAATTGTCTTCAACCTAACTTCTAACAACACAGGGCACTGTATGGTGACAGCACTGGTTCTGGGGACAGGATGCTTAATTTCTACATCTTGATGATGTTGTAGGCGTTGATGAAGAGATGGAGATTGCTTGAGTTCATGTCATTGATGACATGATGGCAGTAGGTGTGCACCACCTCTATGTTGTTCTGCATTTCTTCCTTCCCAAACAGATGAGACAGCACCATATCTAGAAGAGTTTGGTTGCCAGGATCTAGAAGAGATCTTGATTGCTTCCCAATCCATCTACCCTTTAGTGCAAGGGTTCACATTGATGAAGACAAGTCCTTCCACCATTTCTGAGTGGTTCAGAGCAAATCAAGTTAAGATGTAGGCACAAGTTCTGGTTCCCATTCCAATCATGCTTTTAAGTCTTAACTGGTGGAGAATTTCAGGAATCATTTCAGCCAGTTGATCCATGGAGGGAGATGTACTCCACAGGAGAGGATGCTGCTCTATCTTGTTGCCCAGGAGCATCCATGTGGCACATGGCAACATGCTGGGTGACCTCCTTCATGTCCTCTGAATTGAAGAGAAGATTATAGCAGGTTTTGTGGTTCATGCCAATATCATGATTTGTGAGTGTGAAAGGACAGTTCTCCTTTGGGGTTACAATATGGTGGCATGGACCAAACCATGTAAAGTTCCAATGTCCTGCTCCTTTATATTCAAGTCTTGCAGGAGGCCAGTGATGGTATCTTCTCTCTCCATCAGAGGCTTGACCTCTGCAAGGTCCACATGCTAGAGGTCCTTTGACATGGTCATAGACTGTGACTGGGGAGATGAGCCATGAGGATTCAAGGGAAGCTGCTCAGCCACTCCCTAGGCATGTATCCAATTAGGGAACTCAGAACCTGAAAGCATGGGTGAACAGAATAAGTGTGCTGGAAGACTGTGAGGTTTGCTCATCTATTTATAGTAGTATGCCCAAATCATTGCACTGTCCTTTCTCTGTTTTGTTTATGTAAGAATTTACAGAAATAGATTTTCCTCTAAGTACTACTTTGACTGCATCCTATACATTTTAGTATGCTGTCTTATTGTTGTCATTCTCTTTAATGAAATTATTGTTTCTATGATTTGTTCTCTGACCCACTTTTTCTTTAGTATTAGATTATTTAGTTTCAAATTAATTTTTACTCTCTTTCCATTGCACTTTCTTGAATGTATTTTTTATTGCATTATGAACCAAAAGGACTACATTTCATATTTCTGCCTTTCTACATTTGATTTAGAGGTTTTATGCCCTAATACATCATCATTTTTTGTATAGGTGCCATGTACTGCTAAGAAAAAGGTTTATTCATTTCTGTTCCCATTTAATTTTCTCGAAAGGCTTTTCATATCTAACTTTTCTAATATTCTGGTCACCTCCTTAGTTTCTTTCTTGTTTCTTTATTGGTTGGATTTATTGAGTTCTGAGAGGTAACAGTTGAGGTCCTACACTAGTATAGTTTTGCTGTCTATTTCTTACTGTAACTCACTTAACTTCCTTAAGAATTTGGATGCTATATCATTTTGTGCATATATCTTTAGTATTGGCATTACTTTATTAACTTTTTTAACCTGAAAAACAAGGTTATTATTAAAGTTCGTGACAGGATTTTCACTAATTTAAGGCTGCTTTGATATTTTATTTTATTTATTTTATTTTTTAAATTTTATTTAATTTATTTAACATATTTAGTTTTCAGCATTGATTTTCACAAGGGCTTGAATTACAAATTTTCTCCCCATTTCTACCCTCCCGCTCACTCCCAGATGGCGTATATTCTGGTTACCCCATTCCCCATTCAGCTCTCCCTTCTGTCATCCTACTCCCCTTCTTCTCTTGTAGGACCAGATAAATTTCTATGCCCCATTGCTTATGTATCTTATTTCCTAGTTGCATGCAAAAACTTTTTTTGAACGTCTGTTTTTAAAACTTGGAGGTCCAAATTCTCTCCCCTCTTCCTCTCCACCCACCCTCCCTAAGAAGGCAAGCAATTCAACATAGGCCACATGCGTATCATTATGTGAAACCCTTCCACAATACTCATGTTGTGAAATATTGACAATGTTTTGCTCCTTCCTTACCTATCCCCCTTTATTGAATTTGCTCCCTTGACCCTGTTCCTTTTCAAAAGTGGTTGTTTTTGATTACCTCCTCCCCCTGTCTGCCCTCCCTTCTATTGTCACCCCTTTTTTTATCTTCTTCCTCCTTCTTTCCTGTGGGTTAAGACACCCAATTGAGTGTACATGGCACTCCCCCCTCAGGTCAAATCTGTCGAGAGCAAGATTTACTCATTCTTCCTCATCTGGCCCCTCTTCCCTTCCTACAGAACCACTTTTTCTTGCCACATTTATGTGAGATAATTTACCCCATTCTATCTCTCCCTTTCTTCCTCTCTCAATATATTCTTCTTTTATCCCTTAATTTATTTTTTTTTAGATATCATCCCTTCATATTCAACTCACCCTGTGCCGTCTGTCTATATATATATATATATATATGTACATATATGTATATGTATATATATATATATACATACATATATCCACACATATACATACATGGACACAAACATATGTGTGTATATATATATATACATACATACATATATATGCATATTCCTTTCAGCTACTATGATACTGAGGTCTCATGAATCATACACATCATCATTCCATGTAGCAATGTAAACAAAACAGTTCAACTTTAGTAAATCCCTTATGATTTCTCTTTCTCATTTACCTTTTCATGCTTCTCTTGATTCTTGTGTTTGAAAGTCAAATTTTCTATTCAGCTCTGGTCTTTTCACTGAGAAAGCTGAAAGTCCTCTATTTTGTTGAAAATCCATATTTTGCCTTGGAGCATGATACTCAGTTTTGCTGGGTAGATGATTCTTTGTTTTAATTCTACCTCCATTGACCTCCAGAATATCATATTCCAAGCCCTTCGGTCCTTTAATGTGAAAGCTACTAGATCCTGTGTTATCCTGATTATTTTTCCACAATACGCAAATTATTTCTTTCTGGCTGCTTGCAGTATTTTCTCCTTGACCTGGGAGCTCTGGAATTTGGCGATAATATTCCTAGGAGTTTTCTTTTTGGGATCTTTTTGAGGAGGCTATCTGTGGATTCTTTCAATTTCTCTTTTATCCTCTGGCTGTAGAATATCACAGCAGTTCTCCTTGATAATTTCTTGAAAGATGATATCTAGGCTCTTTTTTTGACCATGGCTTTCAGGTAGTCCAATAATTTTTAAATTATCCCTCCTGGATTTATTTTCCAGGTCAGTGGTTTTTCCAGTGAGATATTTCACACTGTCTTCCACTTTTTCATTCCTTTGGTTCTGTTTTACATTATCTTTGATTTCTCATTAAGTCACTGGCTTCCACTTGCTCCAATCTAATTTTTAAGCTAGTATTTTCTTCAGTGGTCTTTTGGACCTCTTTTTCCATTTGGCTAATTCTGCCTTTCAAGGCATTCTTCTCCTCATTGGCTTTTTAGAGCTCTTTTGCCATTTGAGTTAGTCTATTTTTAAGATGTTTTCTTCAATATTTTTTTGGGTCTCCTTTAGCAAGTCATTGACTTGTTTTTCATGGTTTTCTTGCATCCTTCTCATTTCTCTTCCCAATTTTTCCTGTACTTCTCTAACTTGCTTTTCCAAATCCTTTTTGAGCTCTTCCATGGCCTGAGACCAGTTCATGCTTTTCTTGGAGGCTTTTGATGTAGGCTCTTTGACTTTGTTGACTTCTTCTGGCTGTATATTTTCTTCTTCTTTGCCACCAAAGAAAGATTCCAAACTGTGAGACTGAATCTGAGTGAGTTTTTGCTCCCTGGCCATGTTCCCAGCCAACTTACTTGACCCTTGAGTTTTCTGTCAGGGTATGATTGCTTGTAGAGTAAAAAGTATTCTGTTCCAAGTTTGAGGGGATGCACCGTTGATTTCAGAGCTATTTCTATACAGCCATCTCTGCCACACCAGCACTCCTCCTTCTCCAAGAACCCCCAACCTGGACTGATGCAAATCTTAAGCAGGCTCTGCACTCCTGCTCTGATCCGCCACTTAATTCTTCCCACCAGATGGGCCTGGGGCCTGAAGCAACTGCAGCTCTAGTTCTGTAGCTGCACCTCCCCCCCTCCCCCGCTGCCCACGGGGAGGTGGCCAAACTGTGAACTCTTTTCACTCTGTCCCTTGCAGCTTTCCCCACTGACCTTCTCTGTTGCCTTTGGTGTTTGTAGGCTGAGAAGTTTGGTAACTGCCACAGCTCACTAATTCAGGGCACTAGGGCCTGTTCTGCCTGGCTCCTGGTCTGGTTGGTCCTGCTGCCACCCATGCTGGACTCTGCTCCCCTCTGCTCTGTGTGTGATAGACCTCATCCAGTGACCATCCAGGCTGTCCTGGGCTGGATCCCTGCATCCCTCTACTATTTTGTGGGTTCTGCAGTTCTAGAATTTGTTCAGAGCCATTTTTTATAGGTTTTTGGAGGGACCTGGCTTGGATCTCACGCAAGTCCCTGCTTTCCAGCTGCCATCTTCTACTTTATTGTCTATGGTGCTTTTAGTAAAATGTAACTTAATTCCTTATTTCTTTTACTTAGGTCTATTTTTTTTTTTTGCTTTGTCTGACATCAAGATTAGTAGTCCTAATTTTTTTTTTACTTCAGCTGAAATAAAATAGAGTCCGTTACAGCCCCTTACCTTTATTCTATGTTTGTCTCTCTGCTCCAAGTGTGTTTCGTGTAAACAACATATTGTAAGATTCTGGTTTTTGATCTACTCTGCTATCCACTTCCATTTTATCAGGGAATTTATCCCATTCACATTCACAGTTATGATTACTAACTATGTATTTCCGTCCATTCTATTTTTCATTCTGTTTGTCCTCTCTCTCCTTTTACTCTTTGCCTTCTCACAAGTGTTTTGCTTGTCTAACACCTCTTGTGATCTGCCCTCTCTTTTGTCAGTCCCCCACCCACTTTACCTGCCAGATAGGATAGATTTCTATATTTAACAGACTGTTTATATTATTCCATCTTTGAGCCAATACTGATGAGATTAAAGTTCAAGTGATGCTCATAGCCCACCCTCCCATGTTCCCCTCCATTGTAATAGTTTTTTTCACATAATTTCATGTGAAATAACTTACCCTATTCTTCCTCTTTTCCTTCTTCACCCAGTGTACTCCTCTTTCTCATCCCTTAAATATTTTTATGTCATTCCTTCAAATCAGCCTTATATCTGTACCCTCTGCATATGTATAGTCCTTCCATCTGTACTATTAGTGATACAACTTTTTAAGAATTAAAGTGTAATCTTTCCATGTAGAAATGTAAATAGTGTGATGCTATTGAATCTCTTATGTTTTCTTTTCCATTTTTACATGTTTATGCTTCTCTTGGTTCTTGACATTGGAGATCACTTTTTGGTTTAATTCTGGTCTTCTTATGAAAGCTTGAAATCTTTACATTTCACTGATGTATTATGCTTAGTTTCACCAGGTGAGTGACTCTGGGTTGTAGTCCTAGCTCCTTCACCATCTGAAATATCATGTTCTATGATCACTGATACTTTAATGTCATGGTTGCTAAGTCCCATGTAATCTTGATTGTGGCTCCCTGATATTTGAATTGTTTCTTTCCAATCACTTGCAGTATTTTTTCCTTGACGTAATGAATTTTGGTCCTTGGAGTTTTTATTTTGGGATCTCTTTCCTGAACTATCAGTGGATTCAATGCCTATTTTGCCCTCTGGTTCCAGGACATCAGGGCAATTTTCCTTGATAATTTCTTTAAAGATGCCATACAGGTTCTCCTTTTGATAATGGCTTTCTAGTAGTCCAATGATTCTGACATTGTTTCTCCTGGATCCATTTTCCAAGTCAGTTCTTTTCCCCATGAGATATTTTGCATTTTCTTCTATTTTTTTCATTCTTTTGAATTCGTTTGATTAATTCTTTCCCCCACATTTCAATGTATTTATTTTAATTTTCAACGTTCACTTCCACAAAATCTTGAATTCAAAATTTTTTTCTCCATCTCTCCTCTCCCCCCACCCTATGATGACATGCATTTTGATTACCCCTTCCCCCAATGTGCCTTCCCTTCTATCACTGCTCACGCCTTCTCTTATCCCTTTCACCTTCTATTTTTCTGTAGGATAAGATAGATTTCTATACCCCATTGCCTGTGTATCCTATTTCACAGTTTCATGTAACAACAATTTTTAAAATTCATTTTTAAAAGTTCAAGTTCTAAATTCTCTCCCTTCCTCTCTTCACCATCCTCCCACTTTCACTGAGAGGACATGCAATTCAATATAGGTTATAGATGTGTAGTCATGCGAAATAATTCCATAATGTTTATGTTGTGAAAGACTATCTATATTTCCATCTATCCTATCCCCCCATTTATTCTATCCTCTCCTTTGACCCTGTCTCTCCTCAAAAAGTGTTTGCTTCTGATTTCCCCTCACCCAATCTTCCTTCCCTTCTATTCCCTTCCTGTCTTATCCCCTTCTACCCTACTTTCCTGTAGTGCAAGATAGATTTCCACACCCAACTGAGTATGTATCTTATTCTTTCCTTAAGCCAAATCCCATGAGAATAAAGTTCACTCAATCCCTCTCACCTCCCCCTTCCTCATCTCTATTGTAAAAGCTTTTTCTTGCCTCTTTTATGTGAGATAATTTACCCTATTCTACCTCTCCCTTTCTCCTTCTCCCAGTACATTCCTCTCACACCCCTTAATTTTATTTTTAGATATCATCCTTTCATATTCAACTCATTCTGTGCCCTCTGTCTACATATATATATATATATATATATATGCATGCATACATACATATACATATATATATATATATATATATGTGTATATATATATTCCCTCCAACTACCCTAATAATGAGAAAGGTCTCATGAGTTACAAATATCATCTTTCCGTATAGGAATGTAAAAAGTTAAACTTTAATAAGTCCCTCATGATTTCTATTTCCTGTTTACCTTCTTCTCTTGCTCCTTTTGAGTACTATATTTGAAAGTCAATTTTTCTATTTAGCTTTGTTTTATTCTCAAGAATGCATTAAATTCCTCTATGTCGTTGAAAATCAATTTCCTCACCTCATTGTATACAATCAGTTTTGCTAGGTAGGTGATTCTTGGTTTAATCTTTGCTCCTTTCACCTCCAGAGTGTCATATTCAAAGCCCTCTTATCCCTTAATTTAGAAGCTGCTAAATCTTTGTTATCCTGAATATGTTTCCATAATACTTGAATTGCTTCTTTCTGGCTGCTTGCAATATTTTCTCCTTGAATTGGGAACTCTGGAATTTGGCTATAATATTCCTGGGAGTTTTCCTTTTGGCATCTCACTCAAGAGGTGATCAATGGATTCTTTCAATTTCTATTTACTGCCTGGTTATAGAATATCAGGGCAGTTTTAGTGGATAATTTCTTGAAAGATGATCTCTAGGCTCTTTTTTTGATCATGACTTTCAGGTAGTCCTATAATTTTTAAATTGTCTCTCCTGGATCTATTTTTCAGGTCAATTTTTTCACATCATCTTCTTTTTTATTCTTTTGTTTTTGTTTTATAATTTCTTAATTTTTAATAGTCATTAGGTTCCATTTTACCCAGTATAATTTTTTTGCTTTTGTCTTCTGTTTTTTAATTTTTTCAAATTTTAATTAATTTCTTTTTAGTTTAGAACGTTCAGTTCTACAAGCTTTTCAGTTTTAAATTTTGTCCCCCTCCCTCTCTTCTCCCTTCCCCAAGACAGCATACAATCTGATACAGGCTCTACATATACATACATATTAAACATATTGTCACATTAGTCATGCTGTAAAGAAGAATTATAAGCAATGGAATGAATCATGAGAAAGAAGAAACAAAACAGAACAAAACAAGGAGAGAGACCAAATGATATGCTTCAATCTGCATTCAGACTCCATAATTCTTCCTCTGGATGTAGATAGCATTTTCCATCATGAGCCTTTTGGAGTTATCTTAGAACCTTGTATTGCTGATAAGAGCTAAGTCTATCAAAGTTAGTCATTTCACAATGTGGCTCTTACTGTGTACAATGTTCTCTTGGTTCTGCTTCCTTCACTCTACATCAGTTCATGTAAATCTTTCCAGGTTTTTCTGAAGTCCACCTGCTCATCATTTCTTATATCACAATAGTATTCCATTATATTCACATACACAACTTGCTCATCCATTCCTCAGTTGATGGGCATCACCTCAATCCCCAGTTCTTTGCCAACACCAAAAGAGCTGCTATAAATATTTTTGTACATGTGAGTATTTTCCCATTTTTATGATGTCTTTGGGATACAGTCCTAGAAGTGGTATTGCTGAGTCAAAGGGTATGCACATTTTATAGTCCTTTGTGCATAGTTTCAAATTGCTCTGCAAAATGGTTGCATCAGTTCACAACCCCATCAACAATGCGTTAGTGTTTCTATTTTCCCACATCTTCTTCAGCACTTATAATTTTCCTGTTTCTTCATGTTAGCCAATCTCACAGGAGGGATGTCGTACCTAAGAGTAGTTTTGATTTGCTTTTCTCTAATCAATAGTGTTTTAGAGAATTTTTTTTCATATGACTATAGATATCTTTAATTTCTTCCTTTGAAAACTGCCTGTTTATATCCTTTGACTATTTATCAATTGGGCAATGACTTGTATTCTTATAAATTTGACTCAGTTCTCAATATATTTTAGAAATGAGGCCTTTATAAGAGATACTGGTTGTAAAAATTCCTTCCCAGTTTTCTGCTTCCCTCCTAATCTTGCTTACATTGGCTTTGTTTGTACAAAAACTTGCTGATGATTTTTGATAGATGGTACTTATCATTTTAAGGAAGGCTCCACTTATTCCTATGCTCTCTATTGTTTTTAATAGGAGTTGATCTTGTATTTGTCAACACTTTTTTCTGCGTGTATTGAGATAATCGTATGGTTTCTGTTAGTTTTGTTGTTGATGTAATTAATTATGCTAATATTTTCCTAATATTGAACCAGCCCTGCATTCCTGGAAGAAATCTGACCTAGTCATAGTGTATTATTCTCATGAGAAGTTGCTTTAATCTTTTTGCTAATATTTTACTTAAATTTTTGTATGTATATTAATTAGGAAAATTGGTCCATAATTTTCTTTCTCTGTTTTGACTCTTCTTGGTTTAGGTATCAGTACTATATTTGTGACATAAAAAGAATTTGGTAGGGCTGATTCTTTGTCTATTTTCCCAAATAGTTTATAAATTCTTAGAATTAATTGTTCTTTAAATGTTTGATAGAATTACTTTTAAATCCATCTGACCCTGGAGATTTTGTCCTAGGAAGCTCATTAGTGAATTTTTCAATTACTTTTCTGAGAAGGGTTTTTTAAAGTATTTTACTTCCCCTTCTGTGAATCTGGGGAATTTACATTTTTGTAAATATTCATCCATTTCAATTTGCCAAATTTACAGGCATACTGCTGGGCAAAATAGTTCCTAATTATTGTTTTAATTTACTCTTCATTGGTGGTGAGTTCACCCTTTTCATTTTTGATACTGGTAATTTGCTTTTCTTTCTTTTCTTTAATCAAATTAACCAAAGGTTTATCTATTTCATAGATTTTTTTTTATAAAACCAGCTTTTAGTTTTATTGGTTCTATAGTTTTCTTAATTTCAATTTTATTAATCTCTCCTTAGGTTTTCAGGATTTTTATTTTGATATTTAATTGGGGATTTTAAATTTGCTTTTTTCCTAGCTTTTTAGTTGCATATCCATTTCATTGATCTCCTCTTTCTCTATTTTATTCATTTGAGCATTTAGAGATACAAAACTTCCCCTAAGAACTCCTTTAGCTGCATCCCAGAAGGTTTGGTGTGTTGTTTCATCATTGTCATTCTCTTGGATGATGTTATTGATTATTTCTATGATTTGTTGTTTGACCCACTCATTCTTTAGGATTAATTGATTTTTAATCTATCTTTCCATGGTCCTTAATTACATATAATTTTTATTGCATCATGTTATAAAAAGGATGCATTTAAAATTTCTGCCTTACTGCTTTGGATTGTGATTTTTTTATGCCCTAGTACATGGTCAATTTTTTTCTTTAATACATTTAGTTTTCAGCATTGATTTTAACAAGAGTTTGAATTACAAATTTTCTCCCCATTTCTACCCTCCCCCCCCACTCCAAGATGGCCTATATTTTGGATGCCCTGTTCCCCAGTTAGCCCTCCCTTCTGTCACCCCACTCCTCTCCAATGCCCTTTTCCCTTCCTTGCTTGTAGGGCAAGGTAAATTTCTATGCCCCATTGCCTGTGTATCTTAGTTTCTAGTTGCATGCAAAAAACTTTTTTGTTTTTGTTTTTGAACATCTATTTTTAAAGCTTTGAGTTCCAAATTTGCTTCCCTCTTCCCTTCCCACCCACCCTCCCGAAAAAGTCAAGCAATTCAACATGGGCCATATGATTATCATTATGTATAACCCTTCCACAACACTCATGTTGTGAAAGACTAACTATATTTTGCCTCTTCCTAACCTCTCCCTCTTTATTGAATTTTCCCCCTTGACCCCGTCCCTTTTCGAAAGTGTTTGTTTTTGATTACCTCCACCCCCATCTGCCCTCCCTTCTATCATGCCCTCTTTTTTTATCTTCTTCCTCCTTCTTTCCTGTGGGGTAAGATACCCAATTGAGTATGTATGGTATTCCCTCTTCAGGTCAAATCTGATGAGAGCAAGATTCACTCATTCCCCCTCACCTGTCTTCTCTTCTCTTCATGTAGAATTGCTTTTTCTAGCTACTTTTATGTGAGATAATTTACCCCATTCTATCTCTCTCTATTTCCA
>CM053625.1:42256582-42291702 GCA_028646595.1 Phalanger gymnotis
TCATGGTTTTCTTGCATCCTTCTCATTTCTCTTCCCAATTTTTCCTGTACTTCTCTAACTTGCTTTTCCAAATCCTTTTTGAGCTCTTCCATGGCCTGAGGCCAGTTCATGTTTTTCTTGGAGGCTTCTGTTGTAGGCTCTTTGACTTTGTTGACTTCTTCTGGCTGTGTGTTTTGGCCTTCTTTGTCACCAAAGAAAGATTCCAAAGTCTGAGACTGAATCTGGGTGCATTTTCGCTGCCTGGCCATGTTCCCAGACAACTTACTTGACCCTTGAGTTTTCTGTCAGGGTATGACTGCTTGTAGAGTAAAGAGTTCTATGTTCCAAGCTTGGGGGGATGAGCCAGCTCTGCCACACCAACAGTCCTCCTTCCCCAAGATCCCCCAACCCAAACTGGACTTAGATCTTCAGCAGGCTCTTCACTCCTGCTCTGATCTGCCACTTAATTCCTCTCACCAGGTGGGCCTGGGGCGTGAAGCAACTGCAACTCTAGTTCTGTAACTGCCCCACCTCTGCTGCCATGGTGGTGGCTGAACTGGGAACTCTATCACCCTGTCCCCAGCAGCTTTTCCCACTAACCTTATCTGTTGTCTCTGGTGTTTGTGGGTTGAGAAGTCTGGTAACTGCTGCAGCTCACTCATTCAGGGCTCTAGGGCATGCTCTGCACAGCTCCTGGTCTGGTTGGTCTGTGCTGCCCAAGCTGGGCTCTGCACCACTCAGCTCCCACCTCCGTGTGAGATAGACCTTACCCAGAGACCATCCAGGCTGTCTTGGGCTAGAGCCCTGCTTCCCTATGCTATTTTGTGGGTTCAGCAGTTCTAGAATTGGTTCAGAGCCATTTTTATAGGTTTTTGGAGGGACTTTGTTGGGAGCTCATGCTAGTCCCTGCTTTCCAGCTGCCATCTTGGCTCCACCCCCTCACTGGATATATTCATGGTCAATTTTTGTGTCAGTGCTCTATATTACTGAGAATAAAGTACATTCCTTTCTATCCCCCTTCAGTTTTCTCCATTTGTCTACCATATCTAACTTTTCTAAAATTCTATTTACGTCTTTACCTTCTTTCTAGATTATTTTGTGGTTAGATTTATCTGGTTCAGAGAGGGGGAGATTGAGGGCCCCTACTGATATAGTTTTGCTGTCAATTTTTTCCTGTAACTCTCTTAATTTCTTCTCCAAGAATTTGGTTGCTATACGACTTTGTGCATATATGTTTAGTAATGACATTGCTTCATTGTCTATGGTGCCTTTTAGCAGGATATAGTTTCCTTCCTCATCTCTTTTAATTAGATCTATTTTTCCTTTTGCTTTGTCTGAGGTCAGGATTGCTACCCTTGCTTTTTTTTACTTCAGCTGAAGCATAATATATTCTACTCCAGCCTTTTATCTTTATCCTGTGTGTATCCCTCTGTTTCAAATGTGTTTCTTGTAAATACCATATTGTAGAACTATGATTTTAATCCATTCTGCTATCTACTTCCTTTTCAGAGAAGAGTTCATTCCATTCACAGCTTTGATTACTATCCGTGTCTTTCTATTCATCCTGTTTATGCTTTTCTTTCTCCATTCTCCCTTTCCCTCCTCACTAGAGTTTTGCTTTTTGCCACTGCCTCTCTCAATCTGCCCTCATTTCTCACAGGCCCCCTCCCTTTTTTCCCTTTTCCCTTACTTTTTCCCTCTCTTCTATCCCTAACTCCTTTTTTCCCTTTTCCCCTCCAACTGCCTATAGGGCAAGTTAGATTTCTACATTTAACTGAATGTTATTCCCTCCTTGAGCCAAATCAAATTAGAGTAATGTTCAAACAATGGTCATCTCCCTTCCTTCTTTCCCTCTACTATAATATATCTTTGCACCTCTTCATGTGTTGTAATTTACCATTTTCTGCTTCCTCTTTTTCTCTTCTCCTAATACAATCTTTTTTTTTCAGTGCTCAATTAGGTTTTTTTTTAATCATCATATCAAAATCTACCTAAACCTACCCCCTCTGTCTCTGTATTTCCCTTCTATATAATGTAATATAGATACAGTTCTCAAGAGTTATATCATCTTCCCATGTGGGGATGTAAGCAGTTTGTCTTTATTGAATAACATGATTCTGCACCCTCTCCCTTCTGTTCACTTTTTGATGCCTCTCTTGAGTCTTGTAGTTGAAGATCAAATTTTCCATTGAGCTCTGGTCTTTTCATCAGGAAAGTCTAGAAGTCCCCTATTTCATTGAATGTCCTTCTCCTACCCTAAAAGATTATGCACAGTTTTTCTGGGTGGTTGATCCTTGGTTGTAATCCAAGATCCTTTGCCTTACAGAATATAATATTCTAAGCCCTCAGAACTTTTAATGTAGAAGCTGCAAGGTCCTGCATAATCCTGATGGTGGTTCCATAATATTTGAATTGTTTATTTCTGGCTGCTTGCAGTATTTTCTACTTGATCCGATTATTCTGGAATTTGGCTACAATATTCCTTGGCATTTTCAATTTGGAATCTCTTTTAGGAGGTGATTGGAGGATTCTCTCAATGACTATTTTACCTTCTGGTTACCCTCAGGGCAATTTTCCTTGATGGTTTCTTGAAAGATGCTGTCCAGGATATTTTTGTCATCATGGTTCTCAGGTAGACCAATAATTCTTAAATTATCTCTCCTGGATCTATTTTCCAGGTCTATTGTTTTTCCAATGAGGTATTTTATGTTCTATTTTTTTTTTCATTTTTCCCATTTTCTTTGACTGATTCTTGATGTCTCATAGAGTCATTAGCTTCCACTTGCCCAATTCTAATTTTTAATGAATTGTTTTCTTCAGTTAGCTTTTTTACCTTCTTTTCCATTTGGCCAATTCTACTTTTTAAAGGAGTTGTTTTCTTTAGTACTTTTCCCCCCATTTTGTAAATTGCATTTTTAAAGGAATTGTTCAATTTTTTCTTCTACCTCTACTATTTGATGTTTTAAAATCCTTCTTGAGCTCTTTCAAGAAAGCTTTTTGGGCTTAATACCAGTTCACCTTCTTCTTTGTAGTTCCAGATGTGGGTATATTGACCATGTTGTCCTCTCCTGAATTTGTGTTTTGATCTTCCCTGTCACCAAGATATTTTTCTATGGTCATCATTTTTATTTCGTTCTTCTTGCTCATGTAGTTTTCCTTTTTTCTAGATTTTACATTTGATCTCTGCTTCTGGGTCCTAGAGGGTACTGTCCCAGACTTCTTGTGCTGGGGTCTAGGGGTCTGGTTACTGGTCTTCTGTGCTCAGACCTCAGGTGCAGGCAGCTGGATGTTGTAGTGTTTTGGTAGGTTACCTGGTGTTGAGCCGAAGGTGGTGGTGCCTGATGTTGGCACTTGCCTGCTCCTCCACCCTGGGGCTCAGGATCTCCTGCTCATTTGCTGAGGTGGGGGCTGCTGCTGGCTAGTTGGGATGCCTCCTGTCCTGTACAGGTCCCCTTCAGCCACAGCAAGAGGGACCTTTCCCATTAATCCCCCCTGCCTCCTGAACTGAAAGACTGCTAGACGCTATCTTTCTACTGGATTTACTACTCCAATATTTTTTTCCTGGGGTGATATTCTCTGGGTTTTTCAAGTTCAATAAGGGAGGGTGGGAGCAACTTAATGCTTACTCTGCCATCTTGGCTCTCAGAAGACTCCATTCTAATTTTTAAGGACTTATTTTCTTCAGTGAGCTTCTGTACCTCCTTTTCCATTTGACCAATTCTGCTTTTTTAAGGCATTCGTCTCCTCATTGGCTTTTTGGACTCTTTTGCCATTTGGTCTAGTCTATTTTTTCATGTGTTATTTTCTTCAGTACTTTTGACTCATTTTTCATGATTTTCTTGCATCAGTCTCATTTCTCTTCCCAGATTTCCCTCTATTTCTCTTACTTGATTTTCAAAATCTTTTTTGAACTCTTCCATGGACTACAATTAATTCATATTTTTCTTGGAGGCTTTGGATGTAGGAGCTTTGACTTTGTTTTCTTCTTCTGGCTGTGTGTTTTGATCTTCCTTGTCACCAAAGTAAGATTCTACAGTCTGATTTTCCCCCCACTGTTTTCTCATTTTCCTGGACAATTACTTGACTTTTTAACTCTTTGTTAATGTAGGGCTCTGCATCCAGTGTGGAAGGCATAGTGTCCCAAATTTCAGCGGTTTTGTGCAGCTGTTTTCAGAGATACTTATAGGCACCTATACATTTTCAGTTTTTCCAAGGTGGTATGATATAAGGAGAGGTGTTTATTCCTCTCCTGTCCTATGCTCTGGTCAGTGAGTGACCAGAAGCACTCTTTTCTGCCCTAGAATTGTAAGAAGGTTCCCCTGCCTGCTGCCCCAAGTTCTGCTATGCCAGTGCTCTTCCTAATCCAAGGACTGCCACTCAGGACTGTGACCCAGATCTGAGTATGTGCAAAGCAACACAATCCTGCCTCAGTGCCAGCAAAGAGATCCCTGTAATATTCTTCTGATCAGTTGTTCAATCACCTTAACATCTGTGGGCTGAAAGCTCTGGAAGCAGCCCCTGCTGCTACAGCTGCTACTGTTATAGCCACTGCCACTGCAATCCTGGGGCTGCACTGGGGCTGGTGTGTGGTCTTCTCTCACCCAGGTCCAATGGACCTTTGTCATTGACCTTCCAAGCTGTCTTTGGCATTTATAGATTAGGTAGTCTGGAAACCACCTCAGCAACCAGTGATTCAGTCCCCCAAGGCCTGCTTCCAGTTTTCTGGGGCCTCATTTGTGCCAGTGTGGCCAACACTGGACTGTGCTCCTTTCCTGGTGCAACAGACCTTTTCTGTCAACCAACCAGGTAGTCTTGGGCTGGAAATTTTTTCACTCTTTTTGTGGTTCTGCTGTTCTAGATTCTGCTTAGAGTAATTTTTTACAGGTATTAGGAGGGGTTTGGAGGAGAGCTCAAGGGAGTCCCTGCTTTTACTCTGCCATCTTGGCTCTGCCCCTGTTTGATTAATTCTTGATATATCATAGAGTCATTAGCTTTCACTTGCCCAATTCTAACTTTTAAGGAGTTGTTTTCCTTAGTTGTACTTTTTTTCCATTTGGCCAAATGTACTTTTTAAGGAGTTTTTTTTCCCAGTGGATTTTTGCATCACCTTCTCCGTTTGACCAATTCTACTTTTTAAGCAGTTATTTTCTTTTTCCAAACTGTTGACTCTTTTTTCATAATCCTCTTCCATCACTCTCATTTTTTCCCAATTTTCTTCTACCCCTCTCTTTCTCTCTCATACACACACACACACACACACACACACACATATCCTTTTCAAACTCTTTCTGGGCTCGAGACTACTTCCTATTTTTCTTTGGGATTTTGCCCATTTTTCAATGTTCTGCTCTTCTGAGTGTGTCTTGATCTTCCCTGTCACCATAACTTTCTATGGTCACATTCTGTTTTTGGTTATCTTTTTTGATATTCTACCTTTTTTAAAAAAATGACCTCTACTTCTGGGGTAGAAGGGGCACTGTCTTAGGCTTCTTCTGCCAGGGGCTGCAGGCCCTGGCTGTTTACCTGGTATTGCACACATGTTTCCCTGAAGCCCACAGGGGACTCTCATGCCTGATGCTGGGCTAAAGGTATGGATTGGGGGGTGGTTGGTGTTGCTGGTGATTATAGAGGTCTGGCAGCTTACCTGGTGTTGAGCTGGGATTCTAGTGCTGGTGTCTGGCATGTACTGAGGCTGGTGGGGCTGTTTCTGTATTTCCCTGGGGATACATTTAAGCTTCTGGTGGTCTGGCCACTAGAAGCTGCCTCTTTGCCCAGGACTATGCTAAAGGAGGTGGTGGTTCTCAAAGCTGGAGTCTTCCCATTTCCTGGCTGTGATGAGGCATGTGGGGCATCCTAGCATTGGTGTTTGCCTGCTTCACCACACTGGGGCTCAGAACCTACTACTGGTTTTCTGAGACACTTCCTGCCTTGAACTGCACTCTCTATTTACCTGAGTGAGATAGACCTTTCCTGCCTATCTTTCCAGTTTTTGGGGGTCAAAGATTGTATCACCTCATCTTTTTGCCAGTTCTGCTGTTCTAAGATTTGTTTGAGGGCACTATTTTATGGTTGTTGGGAGGTAGGTATGGGAGAGTTGTGGCAATTTACTGCTTACTCCACCATCTTGGCTCCCAGAAGTCTTTCCTTATCTGTCACCTTTTTGCACTCACAAATAATAGCTTTTCCTCTTGATTTTGGGAACAATGGAGAGTAAATATATGAGTAATGGATGGAAGTTACAGGGGAATAAATTTCAGCCTAGTGTAAGGAAGAATTTGTTTGGGAGACAATGAGCTTTTCTTTCCTAGAACAGTTAAAGTTGACACTGAAATTCATGTTTTAGGCCACACTTACACTGTATAACTGCTGAGGTCCTGTCTATCTATAAAATTGTATCATTCTAGCATCAATTGGTTTTCAGATGCCATCCTTATTTATAACAGGTAAAATGAAAGTGAATGAACAATGCATACCAGGCATTTCAGAAAAAAAAGGTTTGATGGAGGATCATGAGAGCTCACTTGTAAGGTTAATTGTAGATTGGTTTAGATGCAAGTGCTGTCTTGTGCATTAAAAACTGTCAGATGACTCAGGGCTAAGCCATTCCAGACTGACGGTGAGTGACAATGCTGCCAGCAGTTCAATGGGAGATGTCTGTTGAGGTACTCTGGGAATCAGGGTTCAGCCAAGACTCATCACTGTCTGCTTTGAGGAGTCAGGAGAGACAGGAAATGTCAAATCAGCATGACACAATGTCACACACAGTGCCTGCAAAAGCTCTCTAGTTACTAGTTGGCTTCGCATTTTTATGTCTGTGTTTAGTACTCTTGCTGGACTGGAAGCTGCATGAGGGCAGGGACGATGCACTGTGATGCAGCAGCAAGAACACTGAATCTGGAATCAGATCACCTCACTCGAATCCTGGCTAGGCTACTTACTACTTTGGGCAAAAATCACTTCATCTCTCTGGATCTCAGGTTCCTCATTAATAATATGAATGGGATGTATTTTCAATTACAACAATTATCTCTGCATCTCCCCGAACACAGGACTTTGCATGGTTTAATAAATGATACTTAATGAATTATTCAATTAATTAGTTTACAGAAATAATATTTGTTGTTCATTCATTTTTCAGTCATATTTGATGCTTTATGATCCCATTTAAGATTTTCTTGGTGAATATACTAGAGTAATTTGCCATCTCCTCTTCTAGCTATTTTTACAGATGAGGAAACTAAGACAAACAGGGTTAGGTGACTTGCCCAGGATCACACAGCTGGTAACTGTCTGAGGCCAGATTTGAATTCAAAAAGATGAATCTTCCTAACTTCAAGCCTGGCACTGTAACCACTGTGCCATCTAGCTGCCCAGATAACAATCATAACCCATGTATATATTGCACTGTAAGATTTACAGAGAATATTTTTCTCTACACCTTTTTAAGGAAAATAGGACAAGTGTGATTACCCTTCTTCTACAAATGAAAAAACTGAGACTCATACAGGTAAAGAAACTTTCACACCAGAGCACAGCTAATATGGCTGAGCCTGGTTTGGAACTCAGGTCTTCTGGCTCCATTTGGAAGATGTAGAAAATGTGAACTGAAAGAGTGGAGAGATTAAGCAAAAAATTGTGACTAAAGCCTGGGAATGGAGATCTGAGGCCCCCTTGTCTAATAGTAGAGGAAGCTACCACAGAAGTGGAATCACAACCACAGCAATGGAGAGGTGGAACTTTGGAAACTGAGTAGTTCAACTCATGCTTGCGAGTCGTCCTTACTATAGCATCCTTAGCGAGTGATCATCCAGCTTTTGCTTGAATAACTTTAAGGATGGAGAATCATCGCCTCTGTATCTGCACCTCTTGAAGCATCCTATTAAGCTTTGGGACAGCTCTAATCATTAGAAATTTTTTTCCTGACACTGAGACCAAATTGGCTTCTTTGTAACTTCCATCTATTGCTTCTGGTTCTGCCCTCTGGGACAAAATACAACAAATTAACTCCTCTTCCAAATGATAGTCCTTCAAATACTTGAAGAGATCTCTTATGTGGCCCTGGGTCTTCTCTTTTTTAGGTTAAGCATACTCGTATGCCACCCCAATGCTCTCAGGCTGATCAATGTTCTTCTTAAACTATAGTGTCTTGAACTGAATGCAGTACTCCACTTGGGGTTTGAAAACCTATGAGAAGAATTATCTTTATAGGGGAGTTGCTGGAATAGCATAATAGTGATGATGATTGTAGTTAGAATTTATAAAACACCTAGAGTGTGCCAGACAATGTGCTAACATTTTTAAGGAAAATAGGGCTAATATGATCACCTTTCTCCTATAGAAAGGAAATACTATCACAAATAGTCATATTTGTGATAGAAATGTGATACCAATACTATCTCATTCCATCCTCACAATAACCCTGGGAAATTGGGTACTATTACTATCCCCAGTTTTAGTTGAGGAAATTGAGGCAAATAGTAGTTAAGTGACTTTCCCAGGGTGACATAGCTAGTCAATGTCTGAGACTGGATTTGAACTCTGGTCTTCCTGATTCCATCCCATGGCTCTATCTACTGCACCACTAACAAGAGTTAGGAGTATTTACTCAGAAAGGGTTTTTTGGAGGAGGTGAGTCAGAATTTGGGGCCCATCCCAGTCATCTAGGTTTGAGATCTTAGAGTTGTCTTTGAATCTTTTCTGTTTCTCATACCTTGTATCCAGTTAAAAAGTCTGTCACTTTCACAACTTTGTTTCCTATCTCTTACGCTCATCCCTTCCTCACGTTTCTTAATATTGCCATCCAAGTGTATGCCTTTATCACATCTTCCTGGCATTATTTTAATAACTTCCTAACTGGTCTCTTTGACTCTGGTTTTCCAAATTCATTACTTCCTAAGCCTTTGCAAACTTTCTAATAAAGAATTTACATTATTGCTCAAATGTCTGTTAGTGGCCCCACATACCCCAATAGTCAGTTGATTTATGACCACATCTACTTGTGCATTGCTTCAAATAATGCAGATTTCCATTCATCCTGGCCTTGTCATCCTTTGTGATGATTGTACATACCCTGCCATGAGTTGACCATAGAAGATCCAGTTAGCATAATAGGGCTATATATGCTTTTTCTTGACATTATGAGGATGCCTGTGGAAGACATTAAACCATCCATTGGTTATACCTTCCTTCTGCTACTGCTACAAGATCAGCTTGACACTTTCAATCATATATTTCTGCAATAAGATCTTACTGCATAATTCTTTGTCTTAATGTATTATAGTTAGTGTATAATTGCCACCTACCTTTTCCCTCCTTTTTAAGTGATCCTGAATTTCAAAGCTTTGTAGATTATGGTGTTCAGTGACTCATAGTCATAAAATACTGCCGTAAGAATATTGGTGTTAAAAGGATAGACTTTTGTTTCAGGGTGTAGCTTGGTCATTTGAAGAACTTGGAAATTTCCCTAGGGCAATCCAGTTTGCCCTACTTTAGGTCAATCATGGGCACAACTTACTGTCTATTTTAAATGTTTGTTCAAGTTCTATGTATGGGGGCAGAGCCAAAATGGCAGAGTAAAGGCAGGGCCTTGCCTAAGCTCTCCCAAATTCCCTTCTAAACAACATTAAAATAGTACCTCACAATGAATTTTGAAGCAGCAGAACAACAACAAAAAAAAAGATTGAGTAAAACAATTTTCTAGCCCAAGACAATTTAGAAAGTCAGCAAGAAAGGTCTATCTCACTAGAGTGAGAATGGGGCTTAGTTCAGCACTCAGGTTGTATTAGCACAGGCTATGCAGGCTGGGGAGATTAACTGAACTAGTAGCAGCTGTAGCTTCTGGACAGATGGCAACGACAAATGCTAAGAAGGAGATTACAGGGGACTCTTTGCTGTCAATGGAAGCAAGATTCTCTTCCATTGCCCATATATAGTTCCGGATCACAGCCCCAGGGTGAGAAGGAGCAATAACAGGAGTAAGGACTTTGGAAACAGCTCTAGGGCAGAAAGAGTGCTTGTGGTCATTCATAGACCAGAACACAGACCAGGAAAACAGTGACTACACTTTTCCTTAGATTATACCACCTTGGAAGATCTGAAAATATATAGAACTCCAGAGCTACCTCTGAAAACAGCTCCATGAAAACCCTGAAGCTTGGGACAGTGCCCTTGCAACTTCAGAGTTGCAGAGGGGTAGAGTCCAACTGTAACATAAAGTTAAAAATCAAGAAATACATTAATACATTTGTATATATGTATATGTGTATGTATATATATATATATATATATATATATATATATATATATATATATATATGGATATAAATGTATCCATGCTTAATTGTAGCCTCAAAGGTGGACAGGAAGAAGGAAAAGGGAAAAGACAACAAAGTAAAAAGTGTGCAGCAAAGAACAAAGAAAACTTATAAGGAAGCAAAGAAAATATGGACAGCTTTCAACACAATGTGTAGTACTCAATATATAGGCTTTCTTGAAATGGAAATTTATTGTGATATATTTTGAATCCTCTCTTACATTCTGCTGTGCACATGACATTTTTTTCTTTTCTTATTTTATATTTAAGTTTACAACATGTTTCTTTTTCTTTTCTTATGTATTTATGTTTTAGTATCCAAATCTAAAATAAGCAAGGATTAAAAAAGAAATACATTAGAAAAATGAGCAAACAACAAAAAAAGAAACTGACCATGCATAGTTACTATGATGACAGGGAAGATCAAAACAGAAGACAACAAACTCAAAACAGCTACATGCCAACCTCAAAGAAAAATGCGAATTGGCCTCAGCCCCCAAAAAAGATTTCAGCAAAGCACTCAAAATGGATTTTAAAAATCAAATAAGAGAAATTGAGAAAAAAATTAGGGAAAGAAATGAGAGTGATGCAAGAGTATCATGAAAAAAAAAAAGAGTCAACAGCTTCATAAAGGCACAACAAATATTGAAGAAAACAACACTTTAAAAAGAAAAATAGGCCAATGGGAAAAGAAGCACAAAAATGCACTGAAGAGAATTCCTTAGAAAGAAGAATTGGTCAAATGAAAAAGATCTATAAAAATTCACCAAAAACAAGAACTCATTAAAAAAAGCAGAATTGGCCAAAGGGGAAAAGAGGTACAAAATTCACTGAAGAAAAAAAGTTAGAATTGGCCAAACGGAAAAGCAGTTACAACAGCTCATTGAAGAAAATAATTCCTTAAAAATTAGAATGGGCAAGTGGAAGCTATTGACTTTATGAAAGATTAAGAAACAATAAAATAAAATCAGAGGAATGAAAAGAATAGAAGAAAATATCCAATACCTCTTTGGAAAAACCATTGATTTGGAAAATATATTGAGGAGAGATAATTTAAGAACTATTTTGGGCTATCTGAAAATCGTGACCATAAAAGACCCTAGATGTCATTTTTCAAGAAATTATCAAGGAAAACTGCCCTGATATTGTAGAACTAGAGGGTAAAATATAAATGGAAAAAATTCATCACCCACCTCCTGAAAGTGATCCCCAAAAGAAAATTCCCAGGAATATTATAGTCAAATTCCAGAACTCTTAGATCAAGCACAAAATACTGCAAGAATTGAGACAGAAACAATTCAAATGTCATGGAGCCACAGTTAGGATAACACAAGATTTAGCAGCTTGTACATTAAATGATTAGAGGGCTTGAAATGTGACATTCTGGAGGCCAAGGGAGCTAGGAATATAATGAAGAATCACTTACTCAGCAAAACTGAGTATAATCCTTTAGGGAGAAAAATCAGTATTTAATGAAATAGAGGACTTTCAAGTATTCCGGATGAAAAGACCAGAGCTGAATCAAAAATTTGACTTTCAAATACGAGTCAAGTGAAACATAAAAAGGCAAACCGGAAAGAGAAATCATAAGGTAGTCAGCAAGGTTAAACTGTTCACAGTCTTGCATGATAGGATGATAATTGTAACTCCTAAGAACTTTATCATTATTAAGGCAGTTAATGGCAGTGAATGTAGACAAAGGTCATGAGTGTGAGTTGACTATGATGGGATAATATCTAAAAAAACCCAAAATTAATGAGTGGGAAAGATGGATGCACTGGGAGCTGGGAGGAGTAAGAGGCAGATTATCTTATGTAATTGGGGTAAATTATCTTATGTAAAAGAGGCACAAAAGAGGTTTTAGAGTAGAGGGGAAGATGGAGGGGGATGGGCAACACTTGAACCATGCTGTCATCACAATTGGTTCAAAGAGGGAATAACATACACTCAGTTGGGTAGAGAAATCTATCTTATCCTGCAGGGAAGTAGGAGGGGATGGTTGATAAGGAAAGTGGTAGATGATAGAAATGAAAGTAGATTGGGGAATGTGGTGATCAGAAGAGGAGGGGCAGGGTGAAGGGGGGAGGGAGGAAAGGAGGGAAGGAGGAAGAGAGAGAGAGAGAGAGAGAGAGAGAGAGAGAGAGAGAGAGAGAGAGAGAGAGGAGGAGGAAAAATAGGTTTTAAAAGGCAAGATAGAGGGAAATACACAGTAATCATAACTATGAATGTGAATTGGATGAATTCACCCACAAAATGGAAGTGGATAGTAGAGTAAATGACATGGTCTAGACATCAAGGTTGCTATCATAAGCAAATCAGAGTAGCATGGGATAGTTTACAATGTCAGACCTATGGGTAAGGGAGGAACTTATGATCAAACAAGAAATAGCATAATAGAATTTAAAATAGATAATTTTGAATATGTTAAAAAGTTTTAAAGAAACAAAACCAATAAAGCCAAGATTAGAAGAAAAGCAGAAAATTGGGGAAATGTTTTATAGCAATTTTCGCTGATAAAGGCTTCACTTCTCAAATATAGAGAAGTAAGTAAAATTTATGAGAATACAAGTTATTCTGCAATTGATTAATAGTCAAAAGATATTAATAGGCAGTTTTAAGAAGAATAAATCAAAGCTATCTATAGTGGTGAAAAAATTCTCTAAATCATTATTGATGAGGGAAATTCAAAATAAAACAACTCTTACGTGCCACATGATACATATCAGATCGGTCAATATGACAGAAAAGACAAATGTTGGGCAGAATATGGGAAAATTGGAACAATAATGCTTTGTGGTGGAGTTGTAAACTTATCTAGCCCTTTTGGAAAACCATTTGGAATTATACCCAAAGGGCTATAAAATTGGCATACCCTTTGATCCAGCAATACCACTATGTGTATGTCACAAAGAGATAAAAAAGCAAAATAAACTATATGCACAAAGCATATTTATAGTAGTGGCAAAGAATCAGAAATTGAGAGGATGTGTATCAATCAAGGTATGGCTGAACGAGTTGTGGTATATGACTGTGATATATAACTGTGTATATACCTTGTGTCATAAGAGATGAGAGCAGGACACTTGCAGAAAAACCTGGACTTACATGAATTGATGCACGGTGGTGTGAGCAGAATCAGGAGACCATTGTACATAGTGGCAGCAATATTGTATGATGATCAACTATGAATGACTTAGCTATTCTCAATAATGCAATGATTCAAGACGGTTCAGAAGTAATTATGATGAAAAAATGCTCTTTAACTCCAGAGAGAGAACTGATGGAGTCTGAAAGCAGATCAAAGCACATTTTAAAAATTTTCTTTACTTTCCTTTTTTTTCTGTTTTCTTTTACAACATGACTAATATGGAAATATGTTTTGCATAACTGTATATCTATAACCTATATCTAATTGCTTACCTTTTCAATGAGGTGGAGGAGAGGGGAAGGAGGGAGAAAATTTTGAGCTCAATATTAAAAAAAAACAAGTTAAAATTGTTTTTACATGTAATTTGAAAAAAATATATAGACTATTAAAAGTTTTTTTTAAATCTATGCACAAGACACAATATGGTGCAGTAGAAAATGTGGTATATTTGGAACCAGAGGCATAAGGTTAAAGTCCCATGTCTGTCACTTATAGTCTGTGTGATCTTGGGTAAATACCTTAACTTCTCTGGGACTCAATTCCTGAAGATGAAAGAGTTGTGTTGGATAACCTCTAAAGCAGAGATAACTCTTTTTGTGTCACAGTCCCCTCTGAAATACTTGGGATACATTTGAACTCATTAGAATAAAGTTTTTAAATGCATAAGATAAAATATATAAGATTGACTACAGAGGATGCCAATTATATGGAAATATAGTTCTTTCTCTCTATGTGTGAGTATGCATATATGTATATATTACTATATATTACTTTATATTATATGTATATATTACTATATATAACTTTAACTACATATACATAGATATATATGTATATCTCTATCTATCTATCTATCTGTCTGTCTGTCTGTCTGTCTGTCTATCTATCTATCTATAAAACTACCCTTGTTCTTATGTCTCTTCCTCTATAATTCTAGGATCTTTTGGAGTTATATGTACCTATTGTAGGATGTAATGGTCTCCATGACTGGTGCCTAACCTATCTTTTCAGCATTAACTCAACCACTCTCCTCATTTATGAATTGTTTTCCAGCCAAACTGAACTTGCTATTATTCAATCTCATCCCATTCTTTCCGTCCTTTATGTTTCGTGCATATCTTCATAAGTGTGAAACTCTCACTCTGTCTCCACATCTCTGCCCATTGAATTTTTTCCTTTTCTTAAAGGCCTGTGCCAGGTGCAGCTTGGCCCATATGGTTTTTTCTGCTCTTCTCAGCTAGAGGAGATCAGTCCCTATCCAATTGCTCATCTCTGTTGTTATGTTGCTGCTGGCAGTGGTGGGAGGGGGAAACGACTAATTTCCTCCCACACTATTAAATGGAAGTAGTGAAAGACCACACAAAAAACCCACACACTGGATATTCTTTCTATATACATGCAAATTAAAATTCTGGTGCCCATAGATAAAACTCCATTAGTCATTCACTATTTGCTCTGGGTACTATCTAATAATGACAGTAGCAAAGCAAATGGTAAAATAACTGATAGGTTGATCTTATCAAGGCACTTGCATTGATAGCAGGGAAGCCTTGTTAGAGTAACTGTATTTCAGGATCACACTGAGTGGCATATGCAAAGAAACTGTCCTGGGAAAATGACAGGTCCCTATGCCAACAAGGAGGGCAGGTGTGGGTCAGTTGCATCCTAAACCTGATTTGATGACAGTAATTTAGAGAAGTCATTTTTCAGTGCATTTATCTGCCAAATCTCAAGATAGAAAAGTGCAAGTTGGAGCCATAATAATTAGTCCATAATTAAGATAATAGCCCACCTAGTCTGAGACTTGCTTCTGCCAGTAAATACCTACATAATATTGGCTGAATCAATTCCCCTCTTTGGAACTCAACTTCCCATAAAATAGGGGAATATGGAAATAATTTCTAAACTTTTTCCAACTCAAATATTCACTAGCTTATGTTCTAAAGTCCCTTCCAGCTCTGACACTCTTATGTTCTATGTTTTGAGATCCTGTCTAATTCAGTTGTCCTAATCTAAGGTTTTTTCTACTTCCAGTGTACCAAGGTACTTTCTAATTATGACATTCTGTGGCTTAAGGTACCTGTCAGCTGTTGAATCTGATATGAGTCTAGAGATTCCTCAGTATTTTCTGTTCCAAGGTGTTACTTTGGAATCCTCTTCTTCAAGGATTAATGTTGGTTGAGTTCAGTTGAAGTTGTAGAGAAATTGGTGTTTACAAATCATGTGCTTTGATTAGTGCCATTAAGTTTCTCAAGATGCTCCATTTTATCCTCATGATGTCCATGGGAGGAAAGAGTGGGGAAGGGATTATTATTTTGCCCCCTTGATAGATGATGGAACTGAGGGTCATAATGGTTAAGTGACTTGTTTAAAGTTATACATATAGAGGATGGCTAAGCTAAGATCAGAATGCATGTCTCTCATTTCACAAATTAGGAACTTTGTAATTAGTCAATAAGCATTTATTGAGCACAAACCATGTCCTGGGTAATATGAGAAGACTTGGAATAAAAAGAGCAAAAGTGAAACAATACCTACCCTAATGAAACTTGCACTCTAATGGGGAGAAAAGATATGAATGCATGGTACATACAAAATACATATAACATAGAATCATGCTAACATCAGAAGGCAAGGGCTCTAGGAAAGGCCTACAGATGGTAATTTCTGAGATGAATTTTGAAGGAAACCCAGGACTCCAAGAACTATAGCTAAAAAGGTAAATAATTCCAGGCTTGGTAGATAGTCAGAAGAAGAAAAGGGATAGGAAATGAAGCATCATATGTGAGAAATAGCAAGAAAGCCAGTATTTCTAAACCATAGAATGTGTGTAGGGGAGATAATGAATAAAGTGAATGGAAAAATAGGAAAAGTTCAGGAGGTAAAGACCTTTGAATGCTGAATAGATGTATTTATATTTAATCTAGAGGCAATAGGGAACCACTGGAAGTTGTTGAGTCATAGGGGTACCATGGTCAGATCTGCTCTTTTAGGAAAATCTCTGTGGTAGTTGTATGGAGCACATACAGAATGGAGGAGAGACTTGAGGCAAAGAGGGGGCTGAATAGAGCATTGGGCCTCAGTTCAATATGACCCTAGGCAAGTCGCTTAGCCTTTTTCTGCTTCAGTTTCCTCATTTGTAAAATGGAGATTATAATAGCACCTCCTTTTCAGAGTTGATGTGAGAATCATATGAGATAATATTTGTGCTTTGCACACCTGAAAACATTATATTATTGCTACTGTTTATCTATTATTATGATAAAGGTCTGAACTATGGTGGTGGCTATATAAGTGGAGATAAGAGGACAAATGTGGGAAATGTGGACAAAAATGTGACAATATTGGGGAACTAATTACATATGTGTCACGAATGAGTGACTAATTAAGGATGTCACTGAGGTTAAGAGGGTAAGTGATTAGAAAGATGGTAGTACTGATGATGGTATTACTGATGAAGAGAGGTGGCTTTTGGGAAAACAATAATAAACAAGTTCTATTTTGGACATGTTGAGTTTGGGATGTCTATGAGACATCTAGCTGGAAATGTCTATTAGGTGATTGGTGACATGGGACTAGAGCTTGGGAGGGAGGCCAGGATTGGATGGAAATAGATTTCCCTCTTTACTTCTAGGAAATAGATTATACCTGTTTGCCTACTCCTGACAAACAGGGCTCCTGAAGTAGATGAACCACAGCTGAGGTGAACTGATTGCAGTTTCTTCCCTGATTTCACTGAGCACAGGCCACACTATATGAAACTCAAACTGCTTCTTGTTTCCCTTGAATTCTCAAAGCTCTGCCTCTCACTCAGCAGTGGCATTTTACCCTTAGAAGAGTCAAAGGGCCAGACACAGGACAAAGGGAGGGATCACTGTGTGACTGGAAATTCCAATGCTGCCTATTGTTATCCATTACCAGACCCTGTGGTGAGAATAAGGGAATGGAAATGGGAAATAAAGATCAGTACTGGACAGCGTAGGAAACCTGGTTCCTAGCTTCTCCTCCACCTACTTACTAGCTATGTGACTTTGGGTAATGTAAAAACAATATTACTTGCAGCTATTGTGGCTGTGTAAGGCCAACAACAAGACCAACAACACCAGCACACAGGAGGGCTGCTAGCGCAGGTTCTTTGATCTGCTTTTCTAAGGAAAGCAACTTTAAGGAGTTAACAATCTTACTTTAATTAAACATACATATATAATTCACTTAGTTCAGGGGGAATAGCCAGCACCCTGAACTGCAGAGCAAATCCAAACAGAAATTATAAACAGAGAAAGTATAAACAGAGCAAATAACCCGAATCAACAGACAGGCTTCTAGCTGTCTGAACAAAGATATACATACATAGTTACCCAAGAGAGAAGGACCCATATCTGAGTTTTTCCAAGCTGGCTCCTTAACAGCTACTCAGAGTCTCCACACCAATATTCTTTCAATCAGTGAGCCCCAAAACAAAATGCCAACCTCAGATCTTATATACCCTCCTCAGGATCAGAGGGCGTCACAACCATGCGACTCAAACCCTTGCAAACTAGGCTTTCGTGTTTCTTAAGCAGGTCATCGAAGACTCTTGATTCAATCAAAGAAACAAAGGCTATACTCAAAGACACTTGATTACCTCAGCGCTGAGAAGCACTCAAACATAAAACAGCAAAAAGTCTTACTTTGTTTACCATTACATTTGAAAGGCAAGACTCAATGGTACTTGATTACCTTAGCATTCCAAAAGAGAAAACAGTAAAAAAAAAGTCCCACCCTTCTACCATTACAGATATGTCTCTTTTCTTTCTCTGGGTCTCATATTTCTCAAATGTAATGAGATAGGACTAGACTAGACAACCTTTATTTTGTCTTCCACTTCTGACATTGTATTCTAAAAACCTATCTAGCTCTAGTGTTCTATGATTCTCTGAATATCTGGCTTCTGACCCCGTAATGCAATTGAAATTGCTCTTTGCAAGCAATCTCTCCCAATAACTAAGTCATGGGATCATAGCTATAGAGCCAGGAGGGCCTATGTTGGCATTCTAGTCCATTCTCCTCAGTTTACAGGTGAGGAAAACAGGGCCTGTGAGGTTAAGGGCCTTAACCCAAGGGTATGTAGATAAGCATCAGGTCTGATTATTCTTGCTCTCCCTGTGGCTTTTGATGTCTGACTACTCCCTCCTCTTAGATATTCTCCTTGACTCTTCCTTCCTTACCCCTTCAAACTGATCAGTTGCTAAGAACAGTTAATTCTATCTCTACAACATCTCTCATAATTCTCACAACTTTTTTCTAAACTACCACAGGTAGTAGTTAACATATATAAAGTGCTTCGCAAACCCTAAAGCACTATATAAATACTCCCTATTATTATTAGTAATAGTAGTTCAGGCTCTCATCATCTCTTACTTGGAATACTACAACAGCCTCCTAATTGTTATCCTGGCCTCCAGTTTCTCTCACCTCCATTCTATGCTTCATACAACTGCCAAATCGATAGTCTTAGAACACAGGCTTGATCGTATCACTTAGCTGCTAAAGAAGCTCTGGTGACTCTCTGTTGCTTCTAGGATAAAACATAAATTCCTTTTTCTAGCATTTAAATCTCTTATTGCCTTTTCGCAACCTGTCTTTCCAAACTGATTTCACTTTAATTTTTCTCATATTGCCTATATTCCAGCAAAACTGGCTTGCTTGTTTTTCCCTTTTCCCTCCCCACTGTCAGAAGTGGAAGAGGCATTAGGGATCATCTAATCTTGCCCTGGGAAGGTAGGTGGGAGAGTGGATAGAGCACCACGCTTGAAGTCAGGAAGACTCATCTTTGTGAGTTCAAATCTGATTTAGACACTTACTAGCTGTGTGACCCTGGGCAAGTCACCTGTTTACTTCAGTTCATTCATCTGTAAAATGAGCCAGAGAAGGAAATGGCAAACCACTCCAGTATCTTTGCCAAGAAAACCCAAAATAGGGTCATGAAGAGTTGTACATGACTGAAACAACAACAACAAAGTCTAGCCCTATCGCTTTACAGCTGGGAAAAATGAGGCCCAGAGAGAGAAAGGGAAATACCCAAAGTCACATAACTAGTCAATAGTGGAGGAGATACTAGAAACCTAGTCCCCTTCATGGTTCAGTGGTGATATTGTCGTCCAGTGAAGTCCCAAACCCATACCTTTGCACAGGCTATGCCCCATGTCCTCCTCACTTCCATCTTGTAGAATCATCAGCTCTCATAAAGGCATAATTTCTACAGGAGGCCTTTCCTAATCTTCCTAATTATTGGTGCCACTTCACCCCTTCAACCCACAAATGGCTTTATATTTACTCAGTATATACTTTGAATAGAGACAGTTTTCATTTTTGTCTTTGCACCAGTACCTAGCCCAAGAGTTCAATAAATGCTCGTTGAATTGTGCTGTTGAATGAACTAAACTGAAGTATCCAGGAAGATATTTTCTTCCAAAACACTGTACTAGGGAAAGACAACATGAGGTGAGGGAGGCCAGGGGATTTTGTGAATGGCCCAGAAAATGTCACTGAGTTTGCTCAAGACCATTTCTGTTACCTTTAACAATTTTTGCCTGGGATTCCTTCTGATTATTTGTTGAGAGCTGTCCATATTTTAACTTGTGTCACGGGAGCCATTCTGTGATTCCTTTCTCATTTCTGCAACAAATTCTCCTTCTCAGTTTAATGTAGCTCTTGTTTTTTCTCTTCTAGAGAATCAGCTTTCCCTTGTCTTCCTCCCTCTGCACTACTCAAGTTCAATTACAACCTACCCCAAGGAGATTTAATCAGATTTCTGCTCTACTTTCAAATTTTCCCCTTATTGTATTAGATATTTGATATTGGATGAGGACCTTTAATTAGGGCCATGGAATGAAACAAGAGTAGTGAGAGTTTTGCATTATGGAAATTGCAGTGGATTTGAAGTTAGAGGAGTTGGGTTCAAATTCCAAGTCTGTTTCTTTGCAACCTGTGTAACCATGGTCAAGGTCACAACCTCTTTGGGCCCTAGTTTATGACTCTATAACATAAAGGAGCTGAACTAGATGATCAAGGAAGGAAGGAAACAAACATTTATGTAGTGCCTACTGTGTGCCAGGCAACATGCTAAGTGCTTCACAAACATTACCTCATTTGATCCTCACAATAACTGTGGGAGGTAGATCCTATTATTTTCCTTATTTTAGAGCTGAGAAAACTCAGGCAGGTAGAGGTTAAGTGACTTACTCAGGGTCACACAGCTAGTAAGTGTCCAAGGATGAATTTGAACTCAGGACTCCCTGACAGACCCAATACTTTGTCAATTTTATGACACCTTGCTACCATTTTAACTCTCAATTAATGACCCCATGAACTCACATTTCTTTGGTGATCGAGGATTTACAGTGCTTTATACCCATTTATTTTATTTTGATCCCCAAAACCTGTATTAGAATGAAGCAGGGCAAGAATTATTATCCCCCTTTTAAGGACTAATAAAACTAATCCCAAGAATAGAAAATAGTTTACTTAAAGTTACAAAGCTAGTTAGTGACAGACTAATGTGTAACTAGGATTTCTGGCACCTGGAACAGATTCAGTTCAACTGGAGTGGGGCTCTTTGAGAAAACCATATGATCATTTTTTTTGCATGGTTCAAGTTGATTGGAGAGAGAGTTAAGGTGTTTGAAAGGGTTACATGTTTCAGGGGTGGTGAAACTCTGTATAAGTTAGGTAGTTAACTTACTGTGGAGGAGGGAGGGTGAACTGGAGAGCCAGAGAGGATAGTAACAAGGATCTGGATAGGACACGGGTGAATTTGGGGAAGATAGTGGAGTAGGTCAGAATATTCGAAGCTTTCATGATTTTCCCCCACAAAAGAGATAGTATAGTACCTTAGGGAGAACAAACGGCAAACGATTGGAGAAGATCAGGAGAAAAATCCCTGGAGGAAGTTTGGTCCCTGTGAAGAGTAAACACCTCCAGGTTAGAGTCCTCTTTAACAACAAGCAGAAAGCCCTGGGGTTAGTTGGTTTGAGAGGCTGCCTCAGTCTCACCACAGGAACTTTTATCCCCAAGATAGTGAGGAGAGTTGGGCTTCTGAGCTGGGAAAGATCTAGGGAATCTCTGTCGACAATGAACACCAGACCAGCTGTACTGTGAAGAGCGGTGGGGGGCGGAGGAGAAGGAAAGAGCACATGCCCAGTGAGTGCAGAAACAATGGGGCAGAATGCTCCTGGCTGTGGGCACTTACAGGAGGTTGGAGGTTTGGCTTTGGTTCTAGGTTCTAGTTTCCTCCATACCCCAGGGCTAGAGGTGATTACAAAAAAAAAAAAACTAATCTGTTACCACAAAAAAAATGCACAGGTGAAGGAGAAAGAATCCAACCATAGAAAGGTATTATGGGAATAGAGAAGCCTGGGTTCATCTTCAGAGGAGGAGGATATTAAAGCAAAGAAACCCCCTTCTGCCCCAAAGAATAACATAAAATTGTCCCCTGCCCAAGATGAATTCATAGAAGATCTTAAAAAAAAGACTTTAAAAATCAAATGACCAAGATGGAGGAAAAACTAAAAAAATAAAAAAGAATGTCAAGAAAAACAAGAAGATTATGAAAGGAAAGTCAACCAATTAGAAAAGGAGATCCAGAACCTTAAGGAAGAAAATGACACCTTGAAAATTAGAATTGGGCAAGGTGAAACCAGTGAACATTATAAGAAATCAAGGAATTGTTAGACAAAATGTGAATAATGAAAAAATAGAAGATAAAGCCAAACATCTTATAAGAAAAGCAACAGATCTGGAGAATAGATCAAGAAGAGAAACCATTAAAATAATTGGACTAATTGAAAGCTATGATCAAAAAAGGATTTTGATACAGTAATACAGGAAATAATTAAAGAAATTTGTTGTGAAGCATTACAACAAGGAGAGAAAGTAGAAGTAGAAAAATATCCATCAATCACCACTTAAAAGGGATCCTATGAGGAAAACTTATAGGAATATTACAGTCAAATCCCAAAACCCCCAGCTCAAAGATAAAATATTGAAAACAACAAGAATAAAACAATTTAAATATATGGTTCCACAATTAGAATCACACAAGACCTAGCAGCAAGGACAATAATGACCACAGGTCTTGGAACACTATATATCAAGGAGCAAATGAACTTGGGCTGTCGCCGAATATATCATACTCAGCAAAATTAAACATAATCCTAAATGAAAAAAATGGACACTTGATCAAGTGTCAGATTTTCAAGACTTTGTTAAAAAAAACCTGAACTTAATAGAGGATTTGACGTACAAGAGCCGAGAGAAACATAAGGTACATACCAAAGACTGATTACAAGGGAGTCAATAAGAATAGACCATTTACTTTTTATATATGTAAAATACAAACATATGTCTAAGATTCTTGATAATAATTGGGTAGCTCATAAGAAAGATTGGGTAAACCTGAGTATGATAAGAATTTAAAAAGTAAAACCATTTAGGAACAGCTAAAAAGAGTATTTTATACAAATGAGGTGCAAGAGGAAGAATCACTACAGAGGTATTAGATGGTGAGGAGGGCTGGTAGTTCTGATAACCTATTTTCATCAGGAATGGGTTTAAGAGAGAACACTACATATATATTTAAAAGAGTATAGAAGTCTTCTATATTCAGAATAAATAAAATGGTAAAAGGAGAGGGGAGAGTACAAGGGAGGGATCGTTAGAGGGGAGGGTGATGGAATAGGTTGTAGGGGGCTATAGAAGGGTGTTCAGATTTATGGGCATGGGATGATAAAGGGGGCACTCTTGGAGGAGTGTAGGCAAGTAATAGGAAGGCAAGGAAGCAGGTAGAAATATAGTAGAGGAGGCAGGAGGGTTAGGAAACCAAGAGATAACCACAAACGTAAAAACAAAGATCAAGAGTAGAATGCGTTTGGGAAAGTATATTTCTATAAATGTATGTATGTATGTATGCATATGTGTGTGTATATGTCTATAGCTATAGAGAAATATGTCTGTACTTAATTGTAGCCTGTGGGGGGAGGGAAAAAAGAACAAAGTAAAAAAGTACCCAGCAGAGAACAAAAGAAAGCTTATGAAGAAGCAAAGGGAAGATGGACAGCTCTCAACACAATGTGTAGTATTTATCATACAGGCATTCTTGAAATGAAAATTTATTTTTACACATTTTGAATCATCTCTTATGTTCTGCTATGCATATGACATGCTTTTTCCTCTTTCTTATGAAAAAAAGAAAATAAAAAAATAAGGTGGGGGTGAATTTTAAGGAAGAGAAGTGGCTAGCAGAAAGAAAAAGGAAAGAATGAATCATTTATTATGAATTTACTATGTGCAAAGGGGTATATGGAGTGTTCATGGAGGTCTAGTACTTCTGGTGTGAGGCTTTGTTGAGCCCTTTTCACAGCTGCTCATCCATATTTGGTCCACCTTTCACCCAACTCCCACCCATGGCTCCAAGAAGCTGTAGCATATACAGTGGCCACACTCTGGTATAACTGTCAGCAGATGGGTTAAACGAGGCTAAGGGTAATGTGCAAAACACTGTGTTAAGTACTGGGGATACAAATAGAAAAGCAAACAATCCTTGCTGTCAAAGAGCTTGCCTTTTAATGGGGGGAGACAACACATACGGAAGGTTTCAATTGCAAGTCAAATGGATGCCTATGGTCCTTGGGGGCAGTGACAAAGCAGATGGTAATGCCTTTCCTTGGATTTAATTTCCACTGATAGAGTCATGTCAGTGCCTGATGTTGAGTCACCTGACAGCACCAAGGACTTTGGTGGCAAGAATTTTTCTTTCTGGGGCTTCCATACTTGCATCTGTAATGCCTTCAGGAGCAGTTACCAGGCTTCCTTTCCACAGGTGTTGCTTAGGCTGTGATCTGGGAGGTGTTACCACTTTCAGTGCCCTGTGTCTCTCTAACTTTGGCAGCAGTTAGCTGGCATCTGTCACTGATGAAGATGAAGAAGGTGAGACACACTGTAGTTTTACTGTGCATTCTGGTCACTGCTGACATTATCTCTCTCTTCTAATTGAGAGAACCTTCACCTTCCAAGAGTCATCGAATAATTCCAGGGTTCTGCTCCCTTGCTTGACCAAATGATTTCCTCTCTATCATCTCCATCCTCCATTTGAACACCTGTAATGTTGAGGAGATCTCTATTTAACTGGTTTGATTTTCTGTGAATTGGCCTGAAACTGAAAGTAACAGCAATGAGGGGACTGGGCCAAGGACACACTCCATCCTTGCAAACTCACTTCTTCCTGAATGATTGGCATCCATCCATAAGCAGCAGAAATGATCACATTACCCATACCCATCTGCTCTGGCTACCTAGAGACTCAACCTAAAAGGGCCTCCACCAGCATGAAAAGGCTTCAGAGGGTATTTGCAAACATAAATAAATAAGCAGGCAAGATAATCTAGGCTGATCCCTGTGGGTCATTTAAATGGAAATATTTTCTTAGCCATAGTAGCATTCAGAGGTATGAAGTATGGCATTTGCTTCAAAGAGAAGCAACTTTATCACTTTTCCAGGCAGAATCAAAAGCGAGAAGCATTCGGAATGCAGCCACTTGACCAAGATTCACTTCAACCAAGGTTTGTTAAGCCAGCTTAATATGCACCAGCCTTGTCTTAGCTGTTCAGGAGGGTATGTGGAATATTAATAATCAGAGCTGATATTTACATAAAACTTTATAGTTTCATAGCAGTTTCACATTCATTCTTTTTTTCTTTAGCACAACAACCCTATGAAATAAGAGTATAATGGTATCTCTGTTTCAAAGATGAAGCAAGATCAGATAAAAAGATTTTAGCATATTGTAGCAAAGCTATTTAGTAGCAGAGCCTAGCCTTGAACTCTGGTCTTTTAACTACACAGGCCATTCCTCTTTTACATGGAGACCTGTTTGTCTCAGTACAAATGGATAACATAGTTCCTCAAGGAGCTCTTAGAATCTAGATGGGGAGATAAGCCTAAAAGGAGAGGGATTGTGTAGTGACTGGTTTAGAGACAGAAGATATAGGTTTGAATCCTTAACTGTGCCACCTTTAAGACATTGGGAAATCCTTTCTGAGATTCAATTTGGCTTCTCTGAAAAATGAAGAGGCTGGACTAAATCAGTGTTTCCTAATCCTTTGGGTCAGCTAGGTGGTACAATGGAAAGATTGCAGGCCTGGAGTCAGGAAGACCTGAGTTCAAATTTGGCCTCTGATACTCATTAGCTATGTGACCTGGAGAAGTCACTTAACCATTCTTTGCCACAGTTTCCTCATCTGTAAATGGAAATAATCATAGCACCTACCTCTGAGGGTTTTTATGAAGATCAAATGAGATTTTAATTGTACAGAGCTTAGCCCAATACCTGGTACAATGTGAGCATTATGTAAATGTTTGGTATTAGCTATCTTTTGGCATTCAGCAAATCTTTCTTTATCAAATGAGGTAATATCTGTACTGTACTTAGCATAGTTCCTGGCATATAGTAGATGCCTAATCAATGCTCATTCCATTCCTTTTCCCTACTCTATTCAATATGAAAGAAAACAGATGCTAGAGTTTACAATGTGTATATGTGTTAAAATGAAGAGATTACTTAATTTCAGTAGAGTGATATAGCTATTTACCAAATGTGTCCCAGAGCTCCCTGAAAAGCTTCCCATATCCTCTGGGGGTTTGTGAACCTTATGTTTCGAACCCATTATCTGTAAGGTCCCTTCTAGCTCTAAATCCAATTTATTCCTTTGGTGCGAAGATACTTCAGCAAGGGGACATACGGTAAGTGCTTCTGGATTCCTCTAATACTTTCAAGGCTACAAATATCTTTATTCACAGCAACCCTGTGAAGAATGTTCATGCTAATGACTAGGTTGGACAATGAGAGCCATAGGAACTCAGGGGAATGAGAGGTTTCTGGACCTTGGAAGGCTTCCTGGAGGAGGTGGGAATTGAGCCACACGTCAAAGAACAGGCTGGATTTGTATGGGTAGAATGGAGGAGCTAAGGGTAGGGTACTAGTTCTCTTCTGTTCCCATGATCTAATTGCCATCTCAGAACAGAGAATAGGCTGTGGTCTTGTCAGAGTATCAGTGTCTGCAAGTGCATTGTCAGAAGGCTTGGCAAGCTCCTGACATTCCAGAATCTTTGTGAATCAAGTAGTCTCTTTATCCCATCAGAAAAAAGACAAATAAACAAACAAAATAACATCTGGAGAAGCTGAAATGTTAGAGAGGCAGAGGGTAAATAAATGAGAAGTGAGAATTGCTGGAGGACTAAGCCAACCATGACTTTTTGCAACTGTTTCCAGATCCCTTCTGTCCTCATAGATAGACACACATGTATCCACCTACCCACACAAATCATTTAAGTCCTCTTAAGAATCCTAATATTCATGAAGTGAATATAGGAGACAAGATTTGTCTTCCCTGGACCAGAACTTGAGGTATTGACTCCTATACACACTCCCACATTAGGATAGGCATGGATTGACCAGAGACTGGTCTCTTCAGAAATGAAGATCTTGGGAGAACCAGGTCATGTACTCCCTCTATCCATGTGCTCTGAAAATAATAAATTAATGAAGCCATTATACTTTCATCCCTGGATTTCTTCAAGCACAAGCTGAATGACCATGAGAAGGAAAATTGTAGAGGGGATTTCTGACCAGAGTAGATCATGTGGTAAATGAAAGCATAGCCCATTAGGTGGAAACAGTCAAGGGTTTTAAAAATTCAACCCTTTTACCCCAAGTGCTAATTTATTTGGGTGCCTATTAACTGGTGGCCCTGAGGACCCCATTCCAAAAGAATTTATGATAAACCTAGTCCTCAGTGGGGATATTCCTGACTCAGGGAATCTAGCACTGAGAGATCTAGAACCTAGCACATTAAAACTGGAAAGTCTCTTGGAACATAGAAGATACAATGTCAGATTTCTGCTTCAGAATTTTTCAGTGCTTAGCAAAGTGGATAGGCAATTAAGAAATATTTAAGTGAATTAATGTCGTTTATTTTAAATCTCTTATTTTACAGGTGAGGTGACTGAGGTCCAGAGAGAAAAAGTAACTTTTCAAAAGTAACATGATTAGTTTCAGAACTGGGACCAGCATCAAGATCTCTGGGTACTTTATCTAGTCTCCTTTTCCTTCTCATGAGGAACAGAAGATTAATCAATAAATTATTAATATCATTAATAAACTAAAATTAATACAGTCCCCTACTTCAGACAGAGGAAACATTGCCATGTAATTAACAATGCTATTACTGTAAGCATCTTAAGAGAGATGGCAGTGACCATTTATAAAAAGGAATATTTCAGTCTAAGACAAGATGGATTTGGGATGACCCAGAGAGTTCTTCCAGAACCTTAAAGGGTTATAAATGCTGGCTATAGAGCTATGATTTCATTGATTTGACGAGGTACCACGGTATAGTGGATAGAGTGCTAGACGAAGTCAGGAAGACCTGTATTGAAATCCTGCCCCAGACACATAATAGCTGTGTGACCCTGTGCAAATGTCTTAACCTCATCGAGCCTCAGTTTTCCTGTCTATATAGTACGTATAATAAGAGTGCCCATATGAGAGGCAGCATGACCTAGTGGATAGAAAACCAGCCTTGAAGGTAGGAAGACCCTGGTTCAAGTCCAGTTTCTGACCTATACAAGCTGTGTAATCCTGAGCAAATCATTTGTGCTCTCAGGGCTCTAGGCCTATGGTATCAAACTCAGGCCTATGGTGTCAAACTCAAATAGAAATGTGGAACACCAAATGATACGCAAGGATCCACGCATGTCACATATCAACTTAGTTTTAAAATGTAGTGTTATCTTTGCTATAATTACATTTAATCCTGTTCAATTAAATTTCAATCTAGTTTACGTTGCCCTCAGAAGTGTGGCAGGCTATACTCCATTCATAGGCCACAGGCTCTTTCTGCTCTAAGCAATTTTCCCAGTGCAGGGGAACCTGTGGTCTTGAGGACAGATGTGGCCTTTTATTAAGGGGCATCATTTTGCGAAGTTTGGATTCAAAGAGCTACATTTCAGGACCTTTTGTTCTGTGATGTTTGGATTCAGTCAAAAGGATGCACTTGAGGACCTAGAGGGCCACATGTGGCCTCAAGGCTGCAGGTTTCCCACCCCCAAAAAACTCCTCATATTTAAAATGGATTAGATAATCTCTAAATTCTCCTAGTTTGAAACCCAAGACCATACGGTTGTTGCAAGAATCCAGGTAAATGTATGAATGTGTGTATGGGTGAAGTTCTTTACAAATCTTGAAGTTTGATGAGTTGTTAATGTTTAGTTTTATTACTGATGTGAGTATATTGCAACCCCTTTCTTACCCCACATCCTTTGTAATTCTTATCTGTGTGTTTCCATGTATGCCCCAGAGAATATCCATCCAGATTGTCTTCTCTTTCTTTTAATTATGAATGCTGGAGAAGCATTAAACTCTTCATCTGTTGTTCTTCACAATCCCTTCTTGGCCAGTCCATCTTCTTGTCTGGTAATAAATGCCCTTGATGATGCCTTTTTAATGCCAGTTATCACACAGAAGACATCACTGATGATGCTGAAGTCTGCTTCCACCCACCATGGGTTGCTCATTTGTTCTTTGAGTCATCTGAAATTTTGGTTTTTGTGAGACCACGGCATTCCAGGATTCATAGTCACACAGCATCACTGAGGAAATATTGGTGTTCTAAAAGGACTTTAGTGCTAGAGAGCAGCATGGGGGTCATTTATAACTTCTCAAATGCTTTCCAGACTGATCTCTTCCTAGTTAATTCTGGGCCAGACCATTGTTCAAGATATATATGCTGATGAACTAACTCAATGGGCTGCCCATCCAAGAGCATGACAGCCAATGTGCATTTTTCCTTTACTTTGTTTTTCTGATATGAATGGTCTAGCTTTTTCAAATGTCTATGGATCTCATTAAATAGCACTCCAGGAGCTGATACTATCAGCCTAATGTCATTAGCAAGGGAGAACACCTGGAAAATATCACTTGTCCTATTTAGATTTTATAAAGACACATTCTCATGACACTTGCTAATTAATCTGGTCTACAAGATGACAATGATGATGGGGACAATCAAGACATTGTTGTTACATCCACTAACAATGCGTCTTGCATCTATCTCCTTATCTCCATTTTTGCATGGCTACCATTACAATATGGTTCGGCTGACACAAGTAGGGAGCCTGCAGCCTCAAGGCCACATGTGGTCCTCTGGGTCCTCAAGTGCAGCCTTTTAACTGAATCCTCGGATTCAGACAACAGGCCACACTTGAGGACCTAGAGGATCACATGTGGCCTCGAGGCTGCAGGTTCCCCATCCTATTTCAACACCTTAACTCTCGGCAGGAATATTTCAAAAACCTCCTAACTGATTTTCCTGCGTCAGGTTTTGCCTCAGCTTTCCATCCCCTACAAAGCTGTCGATATCATATTCCTAAAGCACCATTTTGACCATGGCAGTCCTCAACTCAAGGAACTCCAGTGGCTCCCCATATCCACTGGGATAAAATACAAATTCCTCCACTTGAATTTTAAAGCCCTTCCCACAAGGTATAGTGTGAATCATTCTTCTTCATGCTCTACATTCTAGCCAAACTGAAGTACTTGCTCTCCACCACGTGGGTTATTCCATCTTCTATTCCCATACACAAGCAGTCCCCTATGCCTGTAATGCACTCTCTCTCTATCACTGTATCATGGAATACCTGACTCCTTTCAAGGTTCAAAGTTACCCCAGATGCTAACATCCTACAGGAAGCTTATTCTGATGCTCCCATTTGCTACTACTTTCCTCCTAGATCTCTCTCTCTCTCTCTCTCTCTCTCTCTCTCTCTCTCTCTCTCTCCCCCCTCCCCATGACAAGAAGTCTCTTTTTTAAATTCTCAATGATCCTCAATATCTATCCCAGTGGTACCTTGTACATAACAGCCATTTAATAATGTTTGTTATTAGAAGCAGCTAGCAGGCATAGTAGCAGATTGAGGGCTGGTCCTGGAGTTCAAATCCTGCTCCAGATACGTAGTACCTTTGTGATTCTGGAAGTGTCATTTAACTTCTCCTGGCTTCAATTTTCTCATTTATAAAGTAGGGATAACAATATGTCCTCACAACAGAGTTGCTGTGAGGACCAAATGAAAAAAAACCCAATAGCCATTGTTATTTGTTTTGGTTTTTTTTTTCCTAGAACAACTCCCGAATGCATACTTAACAAATATTTGTTGAATTAAAATTTTTTTCAAATATTAGACCAGAAGCTGGCATACATCTCAACTTTTGACCTGAGTTATGCTTCATCACTTTCATTTTTCCTCTCTCCTTCATCTATGGAAGTAATAAAATCAGAGGGAATTTGGGGAAGCTGGCTAAGACTTACCTGGTAAATATCTTGCTTTATGGTATCTCTGTACGCTTTCATTCAGTTGTTGTCTCCCTCCACTTAATACTCTACAAGCCTTCTTGGTTTCCCCCCTGCTTTGTGTCCTTGAGGAGAATTAGTACTCTAGGATGCAACCATTTAAAAGCATCTTGGAATAGGAGCTAAATATTTGTGAAGAAGAGGTCAAATGTTGATGTTCAAGGCTGAATTGTATCTCAGAACGTGAGACTTTAAATCTCTTACATCATAAACATGAGTCCTTGCTCATCTCCCTTGTTCTGCAGAAAAGAATCGAAGACACTTCGATAATCATTCACTTCTTTAAAATTTCCTGAAATTAGAAAAAATAGAGCACAAAGCATTTTCGCTCTTAGAAAATGCTCTTATTTTGTTTTTCTTCTAGATCTATGATGCCATCAGAGTAGGATTTCCCTCCAGCAGTGTAGATCAGCACCATTTTATCTGTCCCTAGTCTGAGAGACTTGTCTGAAAACAGGAAGAGATTACAGGACTTGCTCAGGCTCACAGAAATAGTAGGAATCAGAGACAGGACATGAACCAAGTGCCCAAACTAGCCCTCCATCCACTATTCCAAACTGCTTTTCTGTACCACAGTATTTTAATTTTATTACAGTAGAAGAAGCAAGACCATGTGATCAGGAATAATTTTTCCTTTGAGATCCTCAGGTTTCTTGCTTATAAAATGTGGATAATCATAATTGCTCTGCTAACCTCCCAGGGCTTTTTGTGAGAAAAGCACTTTGCAATCCTTAAAGGACAATAGAAAAGGGTTACTCTTGTTATTAATATTGCATATCTAGGAATATTTAACTGGCTACCCTCATAATAGCATAGCAACCCTAGAAAGCATAAATAGCCTCCCCATGAACACTAACACAATAAGAGTCAACTGTGGTCTTGACCAAGTACATTGGTAGAAAAAGCAGTATGATGGAAGGGCTGCTGGGAAAGAATCACCCTAGCCTCAAGATACATCTTCATCATGGTGCATGAAATTCTACCAAGGGAGCTTTATTCCTTCTTTGGGCATCCCTGGGCTTCTGGTGAGAGCATTAAAGATTTCTACCAGCAAGAGCCCAAATGTTTGAGATTTACTTTACCTTACCTATCGAAGTGAGCAGCCATGTGGTAAAAAAAAATGTACCAATCTGAGAGTTAGGAAATTTGGCTTTTGTTCCAGGTTCACCATTTATTTCCTTTGTGCCTGGCTAGGCAAGGCACAAAACCACTCTAACCCTCTAATTCCTCATTTGCAAAATGAATTCAGTTTTTGTAGGAGGCTATGTAGAAAGGTTTTAAAAAAAGGAAATCAGTAGCATGGGGGGTCAAAGGAACTGAATTCAAATTCTACCTCTGACCTGTATATTACGGAGAGAGATAGGGGAGAGAGAGAAAGAGAGAGAAAGAGAGAGAGAGAAAGAGAGAGAGAGAGAGAGAGAGAGAGAGAGAGAGAGAGAGAGAGAGAGAGAAAGACATGGAGACAGAGACACAGAGAAAGAGATAGAAAGAGACACAGAGATAGAAGGAGACACACACAGAAACAGAGAGAGACCAACAAAGAGACAAAGGAAGACAGAGACAGAGACACCGAGAGAGATAGGGATGCAGAGACAGAGAAACAGAGACAGAGAAAATGAGAGAATGAAATGATAGGGTTGGATTAAAAGGGCTCCGAGGTCTCTATTAAATCTACATAATCCTGTGACTTGATCTCCAATGTCTCTTACAGCTCTAACAGTCTATATTCTAATGTCTCTGAGTTCTCACCATCTAAGTCCCCCTTTAGCTCTATGCTAAGATTCTTTCCAGTTCAAGCATTTTATTTCCTACTCTGCATTCCATGATCCAAGGTTCCCGTGAGCTCTAAAATGCTGCATGCTAAAGTCACTTTAAACACTGTTGTTCTCTGGCTTTACTTTTTAATTTTGCCCAGGACTGGGCCTATAACATTTACCATTCCAGAAATACATGAGAGCATTTGAGAAATCAATTAGAACCTTTCACCACTTCCTGGCACTTCATGAGTCTCCTTTGCCAGAAACACTGTCAGGATGGACTCCTGTAGTGTATTTAACACAATAAGGCAACGCATTACTCTGATAAGCAGGGCAGGTTGATTACCAGCAGCATGAGAGCGGGGGTGGTGTCAGAATCTTTGGCCCAGACTGAAATATTAGTCTTTAATAAAGGTGGCTGTCTCAGGGCCAAGGAAATGATTTGCCCATAGTTTTATTTGACTGTGCTGGCCAATTCTGTAGTTAATAATACCATATAAACGTGTGGTGCTCTGTGTTTCAAAGATCTTTCCCTCGTTGCATTAGATCAACTTAACAACCCTATGGGATTGCAGAGCAGGGATTCTTCTCCCCATTTTGCAGGTGGCAGCTGAGGTCCAGAGAGGGAGAACAATTTGCCCAAATTTAAAAAAAAAACAGAAGCAAGCCTAGAACGTAGGCCTCCTGGCTCCCAGTTATTGCTCTTCCTACCGCACAGAGCTGACTCTCTAAATAACTTTGGTACCTCCTGGGGCAGGAGATTGGTATACTTTTCAACTCAGAAGGTCAAGGGGGCAGGTAAGGAAGTGGTGTAGGAGAGTTGGCAGAGGGCTAGGAGAAGATCTGAATATGTGTCCTAACCCTGTAACTAATTCAGCTGTATGAGCTTCACAAGTTATTTCTATTCTCTGAGCCTTAGGGACTTCATCTACAAACCAAAGTGTAAGGATGCTTACATTATCTACCTCATAGGGTCATCGTCCAGGAATACTTGTTCTAGAGCTGTGATTTCTGCAATGCAGAAGATGATTGGTGGGTGTGCTGTTCCAATATAGGAGTTGGATCTCCTAGTCTTAGAGTGACCTTGACTACTATGTCCCGTGGTCACATGATAATATGTGCCAGAGACAGGAGTTAGGTCCAGGTCTTTTTGACTGTAAGGAGGGGAGGGTCTTCTGCTATTCTACCTGTGAGAAAAAAATTGGATAAGATCTGTAACTCATTGACATAGGAAATTCTCTAGATTTGAGGAAGCTCCCTCTATGAATAAAGATTAGTAATAGCCCTTTAATTTATAGTTTTAGGGCATTACTTTGTGTATTGGGAATCAAGATGGGCTCTTAGCACTTATTCAACCAAGTGCCCTTGAAGAGTTTGGCCTTTGTTTCCTTGATTAAATTAGGAGTCCTTGATGACCTCCTTGCCTTAAGGGAAAGCCTACTTTACATGGGTTTGAGTGACATGTTTGTGACATCAGAGGTTTTTGGACCACGTGGATTTAAGTCGCATTTTTGTGAGGATTTTAAGTCATGTAGGTGAGTCGAACATGTGACTCACCTTTGGCCTTGAATAGGATGTAGAAGCACAGAGGCTGGCTTTCCCTTTCGGAGCTCTGAGCCACAGCAGGAGAGGCAAGTGACTCTGAGCCAGCCTTGTGAACTCCCAGCTGAACTCAGATGTTAATGGTTCCTTGGTAACTATGAGCTGTATTTGGTCTGTTCATAAATGCATGTTTGTAATTTGTTTGTATTTGCTCTGAAGTTCAGGGTGCTGGCTTTTCCCCCTGAGCTGACTGAACGATATTTGTATGTTGGATTAAAGATTGTTAACCTCTTAACATTGCTTTCCTTAGTAAAGCAGATCAAAAGAAACTGGGCTTGCAGCATTCTATGTGGTTGTTGTTGTTGTTGTTGTCAGTTTTATACAGCCACAGTAGCTGCTAACAAGATTGTTGAAACACCTTGGGGCACTGAGAGGTTAAGGGACTTATCCATGGTCATGTAGCCACAACTTGAACCCAAGTCATCTGGCTTTTAAGGTCAAACTCTATTAACTCTTCCATGCTGCTTAGCACTTTTGAAATCTGAACTGTTATATAAAGACTCTTCTACTAAAGTTCACCATTAATACCTCATTGTGCTTTAGAAGCTATCCTAGGTTCTTTTTATTTCTTTTAAGAAATTATTTTAAAAATTCTGAACTTAACAGAGACCAAATAACATGAATCTTTCTAAATCTATAGCAGAATAGAAAAAGAAGCTTGTATAGGAAACTACATGTCTTTCTTATGTACCATTTTCTTTTCTTTTTAAATATATTAAATTTGACTTGTAACTTTCAGAGGTGTTTTGCTTGGCTGTTGATCCTGGGTTCTTGATGATCTAATCAGTTCTAGATGCTGGTGGGTCTCATCAAAGTGGGAAGTTTCTTTTTTTTTAATTTATTTTTAATATGTTTAGTTTTCAGCATTGATTTTCACATGC
>CM053625.1:42292202-42317502 GCA_028646595.1 Phalanger gymnotis
TGAGGAGAAGAATGCCTTGAAAGGCAGAATTAGCCAAATGGAAAAGGAGGTCCAAAAGAGAGAGAGAGAGAGAAAGAGAGAGAGAGAGAGAGAGAGAGAGAGAGAGAGAGAGAGAGAGAGAGAAGTTTTGGCAGCTAGATGGTATAATGGCTGAGGAATTAAAAAGACCTGAGTTCAATTCTTGCCTCAGACATTTATTAGCTATGCGATCCTGGGCAATTCACTTAACTTCTGTCTGTCTCAGCTTCCTACACTGTAAAATGGGGATAATACCAGCACCTACCTCAAATGTTTGTTCTGGAGACTGAATAAGATAAATTACATAAAGTGCTTTACAAATCTTAAAACACTATAATATATAAATTCTATTGTTATTACTAGTTATGTGACTTTGAGGAAGTCATTTCCTCTCTGCAAACTTCCTTCAGTTTCCTATGGAAGAGAGGTAATAGAGCTTCAATTGTCTGTCTTGTCGGGTAGTTTCTAAAGATCAAATCTATGTGAGATACAATGTGACTACTATAGATATGTGAGTTATTATTTTTGCTGTTATTGTTAATATTATCTCAGAAATTCTAAAGGTAGCACACTTCATTGCTTGACTTGTAAAAAGAGCTGCTCAGTAGCTGTCCCTTTAAGGGAAAGTTCAGAGAAGAGTTTTCCCCATAAGACAAGTTGACCCATCTCCATTATGTTCAATTTGGGCTCTGGGCCCTCAGAAGCCAAGCTAACAGGAAGTGATGCACCTGGGGTCCAACCATGACCCATTGCCCGATAACTGGGCCCTTTTCCCACTGCTCCTTGGTTAGCTTTCTAATTGCCACTGACGGCTGTAATTAAAGTCTCTTGTAAGGAAGGGAGGGAAGAAAGCATTTCCGCAGTGCCAAGCTGTGGCTTATTAAAGTAATTGCTCCAATTTAAGATTGGCTAGGTCAGGGCCGTGTCAGGAGAAGGAGAAGAGGAGAGAGTCTTTAGAGGCCAGGAGAAGGAGCAAGATAAAAGGGAAAGAGAAGAATCAAGATGTAAAGGAAGTGGAAAAGCAGAAAGAGGAGGATGGAGAGGAGAAAGAAAAAGGAGAAGGAAAAAGAAGAGGAAGAACAGAAAGCGGAGGAGGAAGAAGAGAGAATTTAGTTAAAGCAAGAGAGCAATCATTGGTTTGGAATTGGGACACAATGCTGATCCCCTGTCACCCATGACTGAGTTTGTTTACTGTAATGTTCGAGATGGTCAAATCTAATAAGCTGTAGGTTTAGTTAAAGAGTGAGTCACCAGTCCATACATCCATCAAAGACACTTTCAGGCTGGGTGTGGTGGCACATGCCTGGACTTCAACCTACTAGAGAGGATGAAGCTGGAAAATACCTTGAACTGAGAAATTCTGAGCTTTGGTGGCCTACTACAGATTGGATATCTGCTTTAAATTTGGCATCAATATAGTGAGTCCTAGGGAATTGGAGAGGAGAGGCACACCACTTTGTCTTTAGAGGGGAGAACCAGCCTAGATTGGCAATGGAGTATCTCAATTTCCTATACTTATCAGTAGTGGTAGGATCATGCCAGTAAAAGGCCCAAGCACTTCTAGCATGGGGGAGATGAAGGATGGGAAGGAGAAACACACAGAGAAAAAGAGACAGAGAGAGGAATAAGGAAGGAAAGAAGGGAAGAAAGAGAAGAAGAAAGAGGGAGATGAAAGGAAAGATGGGAAGAAAGAAAGAGGGATAAAGAGAAGGAAGGAAAGTGAGAAAGAAAGGACAATGAGAGAAAGAGAATGAAGGAAAGTTAGTTAATTAATCAAGTTATTAAGTCTTCAATGAGCCTTACTTTGTGCAAAACCCTTTGTTGGTACCTAGGGTCAGGAACATAAATTAAAAGCTACAGTCTTTGCCCCCTCACCAAGGAATTTACTGTCTAAAACCACAGCATCTCAGAGTTGGAGGGGCCTCATCGTGTAGTACAAGTCAGGCCTGAAGAAGGAATCTTCCCTGCACCATTAACTAGTAGTCAGTCATTCTGGCTCCACTTGATTTCTAGAGACACGGGCCTCACTTCCTCTCAGTTCCATTTTTGGAGAAGGTTGAGAAATAATATGTGAACACATGCCTAGATAACTAACATTGTAAGTATATAAGTGGTAAGTGCCAACTTAGGGGCTGTGTGGAATGGTTACAAATGCATAGGACTAACATCTAGGAGACTTGGGTTCTAGACCTTGCTAGACCCTGGGGAAATCCCTTCATCTCTATGAGTTTCAGTTTACTTCTCTGTTAGGTAGCAGGGTTGGATTAGGTGATTGCTCAATTCTCTTCTAATAGTTTTAACGGGTTATATTCTAAGAACCATTCCAGCTTTAATATTGTATATTGTAAGGTCCCTTTCTGCTTTAATGTTCACAGACTGAGTGGTACAGTTAATGTCTACTCACAATATGAGTTGGAAGAGGGAGTGATGACTATGGGTTATAGACCTTAGCATGTTTGTGTGGTTGTGGTTTGTCTTTCTTTCTCAAGGAGGACCATGATATCAGGATTTGATGCCATGACTTGCAAGTGAATTGGATTGCAGTGTGGGAGGGCTGTGAAAAGTCACCAGGCTCACTTTTCCTCCATAGCCATTTGGGTCCAGTGGCCAGATATAGATCAGCACAACTGGAGATGGCTCAGGATGTAATAGAACACCTCGACATTTTGAAGCTAAGGTCTTTCCAGTACTTACTTTGACTGAGGCAACACCCATTCAGAGATTAGATCTGTTTAAGAAGTGACCATGGGATGGTCCCTTTAATAAAAAATAATCAAGCTGGGATGGGAAGACATGCAGTGTTGTTTCTGGCCAAAAGAGAAACAATTACTATTTACATTCACTCTGAGACATCTGCCCAAAATATAACCATTGTGTGGTGCTTGGGCAATTGTTGGCCAATCAATGAGAGCTAGGGTGAATTTGATTTCAGCATGGTCTTTAAGAAAGAAATTGGGGGCAGCTAGGTGGTGCAGTGAGTACAGCACTGGCCCTGGAGTCAGGAGGACCTGAGTTCAAATCCAGCCTCAGACACTTAACACCCTTACTAGCTGTGCGATCTTGGGCAAATCACTTAACCCCAATTGCCCTGCCTTCCCCCCTCCAAAAAAAAGAAAGAAATGGGAAAGCTTCTTTGGTGAGGTGGGCATTGAAGAGAGTCTTGAAGGATAGGAAGGATTTGAATAAACAGGAAAAAATGGTGAGGGCATTCCAGGCAAAGTGCAGAGGTGATAAAACTATAAGAAAGTATTCTAACAGTGTTCTAACAGTCTAGCTAAAGCAAAGGGATTTGTTTAAAGAGGTAATATGATATAAGTCCCTTTGGGTTACTTAAGCGTATTTGTTTTCTCCAACCTACCTGCCTTCCAGTTTGCTTCAAACTTAACTCTATTCAGTAAACATTTACTAAATCCCTTTCAGCTATGAACACTGCAACACTGGAAGAACGTTAATGCTGAAAAAGACTTTGAATCAGGAAGTAATTTGGTACTGTTGAAAGACACAATTTCCCAGAGGCTATCCAGCCTGCTCTCATCTTTCTCCTCTGTTCTGGGACCAGCTCACTGACCTCCTGCAGAAAGCATTCAATTTTTGTGTACCCATTGAATAAACTAAATTCATGTTATAGTCTGGATGAAAGATGTTTTTCATCCATTTGTCTTTTCTTGTGTGGATTGTTTGAGTGAACTCTTAGGTGACAGTGTTTATTAGTGAAGATACTCAGCTACCTTGATTCACTTCTACTCTGGTACTTCTACTCTTGTTCTGATTCTAGAACATGAAGCTGAAAATATAGCCACAACTCAGGACAATAGTCTGTTTCTACAATCCGGCTAGCAGCTTCTGTGGGCGTGTAAGATCCACCAACAACTAGCACCCAGAAAGCTGCAAACACGCTGCAAAGGCACAGGTTCTTTTGATTTGCTTTAGTAAGGAAAGCAACGTGAAGGGATTGACAAGTTTACTTTAATCCAGCATACAGACAGCATTCACTTATTTCAGGGGAAAAAGCCAGCACCCTGAACTTCAGAACAAAATACTAAGAAATTACAAACATTGACACACAGACCAAATACAGATTCATAGTTACCAACATCTAGGTTCAGCCCAGGAGCTCATGAAAGGGGCTGGCCCAGAGTCACGTGTGCCACCACTGCTGTGGGTAAGAGCTCCAAAGAAGAGAAAGCCAACCCCTGGTTTTATATTTCTTTTTCAGGGTCAGGGGTGAGTCACACATGCGACTCACCCACGTGACCTAGAATCATCACAAAGAGGCGACTTAAACCCACATGGTCTAAAAGCCTCTGATGTCCCAGACATGTCACTCAAACTCATATGTAAACTAGGCCCTCCCCTGAGTGCCCCGCCTTAGTTACCAATCCACACCCACATAGGTTTTACACCTAATACGAGTTTGGGCCTGGGGCTTAGCACCTAGTAAGGTTCAATGAAATACACTGAATTACTCAAAGGAAACAAAAGCCAAACTCTTCAAGGGCACTTGGTTGAACCAAGTGCTAAGAGCCCATTTTGCTTACTAACACATAGCCCTGCCCAGAGCTGTGGGTAGAATATGAATTTCTTGAGTTGCAGAGGGCTGTTGTCCTCTGTACCCTTTATGCCTGAGAGAATAAAGGGGCATGGATCCCTTCACAAATTTACCAATCTATGACAAGCTGCTCCCATATTCCTTTGAATACCCTAATTATGAAGAGTCTGTATAATAATAAATGCAAGGGTTTGGTAGTAGTCCTTTGGTTTCAGGGGCTACATTTTTGATGGAATAATGAAGAGGTATTGAATCTAGAGTCAGAAGACCTGGGTTTGAATCCTTGGTCTGTTACTACCTATGCTACCCTGAGCAAATCCCTTAGTTCCCTTGGGCTTCCATTTAATTATTTGTAAAATGAGGGGCACAGGATAGATGACCTCTGGTCAGCCTTAGATGTATGATCTGTGATCTTCAGTCATTCTGTCTGCCTCTGTTTACCCCCTATTTTTTTTTCTTTGGGAAGGGGCCTACTCAGTCAGCAAACATTTATTAAGTCTCTATTATGTTCCAGGCATGGTGCTGTGCCTGGTTCATATAGCCAATGTGATTATGAAAATACAAAGAAGTACAGGAAAAAGGCTATGAGTAACTTGATGAGGGAAAGGATTTTTATGTATGTGTGGGAGATAAACAAAGGTTTCATGGAAAAGGTAGCACTGGAGTTTGAAGGAAGGGAGTGACTTTGGTCGAGATGACTGGGAGGAGGAAGTGTATCCTGTCCATTTCTGAAATGTGGGGGAGGGTGAGCAGAGGCACAGACATGAGAGAGGTCAAACAAGAGCAGAGGGTGAACTTTTGAGCATTGGTAAAATGGTCAAGACCAGAGAACAAGTAAAACTCATAGAAGATGCTGGTTACTGGATTCGGCTGACTCCCATAGAGCCATGGAATGGATTATATAGTTAGAGCTGGAAGGGACATTGAAGAATGGCTGTTTAATCTTATAGCTGAGGAAACTAAGGCCCTATCATTTGCTCAAGGTCACGCAGCTAGATTTGAACCTAGGTTTTCTTATCTCCAAATCCTCTGCATTTTCCATTTTATCACACATGCCTCAAAAGTATGGCGGTAGAAATATTTGCAGTTTGACTGTAACTAATGTGAAGGGGAGAAGTGGGGGGAAAGAACTATAGAATCTCAAAGTTAAAAGGGAGCTTATTAGACACTTTGTGTTTAAATTGCCTGATTTTACAAAGAGAGAAAAAAGAGATCCCCTAGAGAAATGACTTGCCCAATATCACATGGGTAGTTGTAGCAATGCTGAAATTAAAACACAAGCCTGAATAGAGAGAAATCAAGACAAGATATTTATGAAAATTGACCCCACGTGACCCCTACCCCTATGCATTGCTGTCCCTCATAAACTTGGAATCTTCATTCTACTTGATACATCACCAAATAAGTCCCCCTTGGGCACAAAGAATAGGACCTTCTGGTATCAAAATGTGAATTTATTTAAAAAATCATTTGATTACAAATTTTCCCTCTTTTCACCTTAACTTCTGCATTTTGCAACCTGATTCGTCTGGAGAGATGGATTAGAGGCTGTATTGTACGTCAATATTTTTTTTTTTGGTTCCTTCAATATGAGGATTTTCTCTCCAATACAAATTGTGAACTTTCCACAACTAAATCTCTAATATTTGCTGTGGCTGAGAAATATATTACCCCATAGCCAACCTAGTGACAAATATCTCTGTCCTTAAGTAGCCTCAATCTTCTAATGACAAATACATGACCTGTTGACGAGACCACTTTCAAAGTCTTTTCAGTTGGACAGATCTGCCAGGGGATTGAAGGTCCTCTGGCAGAGAGCTAGAGACCCTAGGTTCACCTCTCTGCCAATGTGAGGAACTGGACAAAGATTTTGGTGGTGCTGGTATTATTCCTTAAAGAAAACAAAAGAATGAGCAGCTCTGGCCTGACTGTTTAGCTAGGAGGTGCCAATATTTACTTGGATTTTATCCAGGGTGGAAACCCCAGCCTATAAATCTTAGGAGGACAGGATTCCTCTTGAGATAGAGGCTAGAATAATGGGGACAACCTTTCTGGCAATATTTTCTCACTTAGAGTTATAAAAGCCAAAACATGCATTTCAGGGTCCCTGGAACAAAAATGTTTGGTTCAGCTCTAAATATGGATGCCTTTAGAATTTGTTCACACTCAATGGGCCCCAGATTCCCCATCCTTCTTCTCTCCTCCTGTTTAGAGTCCCAGGGACACCCCCAATTAACATTTCTCCAGTGCTGAGGCCCTCCGCCCCTCCGCCCCCGCCTAATCATGCTTCATGGAACAGTGACAAATTGTTTCCTTGGGAACACCCACACCCACGTTACCAGCTTCTCTCCTCTTCACACACCCCAACCCCTCCCACCCCAAACCAGCAACCAGGCCAATATGCAGATCAACCCCTTCAACCTTCCCATCCCTCTCAACACACATGCACAGAAAACTCAGCAGGGGAGTCTTTACTGCAGAACAAAGGAGTTTGTTTTCAAACATGGAGGAGGGCGGGCTCCCCTTTGAGGATCTCCTTGAGTTTGGAGACCTCACTTGTAAGACATAAGGAGAACAGGGCCCTTACTGTGCTAAGATGCACATAATAGCATGCCCAAGTGAATATAGAACAAAGCACATGAATTGTAAGATTTAGAGTTGGAAAGGATCCAACCTAACCCCTTCATTCTGCAGATGAAGGAACTGAGACCCAGATTGGGGAGGTGGCTGACCCGGGTCATAAAGTTAGTAGCAGATAGGATTTCTAACCAGTTCAGGTTGTCACTTTTAGATTTCTACCATTGGTAGATCTGTGTCTTCTCTGTCCCTTGTATGCAGGTCATGAGAATTTATGGATAAAAGGTGGAGGCTGCATACTGTGGCCATTGATAGAGTTTTTCCTTTGCACAGTTTAGCCCAATGTGACTCTACCCCTCTCCTACTGTGCTGGTCTGGCAGGAGGTGAGGGGTAATCATAGCTCAGGTAATATCAGCTGATGGCTCTAGCATCAGAGATAAGAGGGGCTATTGAAGGCCTAAGGAATGACTCAGTAGGAAGGTAGAAAGGTTAGGAAAAAGAGTGGCGTTGTGATATATATTAAAGGAGCAAGGTCTGTGAGGCAGCTGTTGGGAAGTAGAAAGGCACTGGTCCCAGAGCCAGGTGACCTGAGTTCAAATGCTGACTTCGACACTTATGAGTTCCATGTCCCTGGGGAAGTAAGTCACTATTTCTGTTTCCTCACTTGTAAAATGGATATGATGATACTTACATTATCTGCTTTATGGGATTGTGATGAGGAAAGTTCTTAGTGAAATTTACAGTACTAAAGAAATATGACCTCTCTCTCTCTCTCTCTCTCTCTCTCTCTCTCTCTCTCTCTCACACACACACACACACACGCACACACACACACACACATCCCTGTTGCCATTGTTTTGTCATCATGGCAAGTCACTGACTCTCTGTAGATCTGATTCCTCACATATAAATGAGATAAGCATCTCTACTTGTCTCTCTATCGGAGACTTTCAGAGATGGAAGGGACTTCAGAGGATGTTGAGTCCAATGCCTACCTGAGTGGGAATTTTCTCTAAAATATTTCTGAAAGTGGCCATCCAATCTCCACTTAAAGGTCTCCAGTGATGGTTAATGCACTATTTTTGCTGGGGCACACTAGCCTACTGGAGAGATCTAATTGTTAACAAAGCGTCCCAGGCATTAAACCCAAATCTGCCTCTGCAGCTCCCATTTTTTGCTCTCTGGAGCCAAGAGAACCAGATATAACCAGGCATTCTAGTCCATCAAATACCTAAAAGCCAATGCATCCTGTTCCCCACTTAGTCTTTTCTTCTCCAGGCTACAGATCTCCAATTCCTTCAATAGTTACATACCATGATCTCTATTCCAGTCACCCTCCTGTGGATGTATTCTAATTTTCAATGTCTCTCCTAGGGCATCTGGGTGATTATTGTTGTTCAGTCATTTCAGTCAGGCCTAACTCTTCATGACCCTATTTGGAGTTTTCTTGGCAAAGATACTTGAGTGGTTTGCCATTTCCTTCCCTAAGCTAGGTGGTACAGTAGATAAAATGCTTGTCATACAGTCTGGAAGATCTGGGTTCAAAAATGAGCTCAGACACTTAATAGCTATGTGACCATAAGCAAGTTACTTAACCTCTGCCTTAGTTTCCTCATTTGTAAAATGACTATTATAATAATAATATCTACCTCCCAGGGTTATGAGGATCAAATGAAATAATACTTGTTAAGTGCTTTGTAAAACTTAAAGCACTATATAAATGCTAACTTCAAAAGAGTGCTAAAGAAAATACTCCAGATATAGTCTGATAAAGGCAGAGTAAAGAGAAATTAGTAATTCTCGTTTTTAGGAAACACACCTCTATTAAAACAACCTTGGGGAGAAGGAAAATAAAAATTGAGTGGGACTGCCTTTGTCCATTTTCATCCCATTTGGCCAACACATAATACAAATGATTTTCCTCTTGCCCTCAACATAGTCAAAGAACCTCACCTTTTGGGTGTCTGATAGTTCTTGTATGACCATCACACACTTTCATATTCATCACCTGTTATCTATACTTGCTTCTGTATCCATCTATTTGTCTTCTTAAAATTCAAGCCAATCAACTAATTTCATATGTATTTATATCTACCTCTTTAGAAAGTTTGCCCTCTATGATTTTTTCCTTTAGAGTTATTTGTTTTTAGATTCAAAATTCTTAAGGGTTCTTATCCCTCCTTATTTGACTCACTCAACAGAATTTTATGCCACGTCATCCTACCTATCTTTTCTCTGAACATAGACATATGGCCCTCTTTCCCCAAATTTAGGGTGTGTGTTAGGTAATACATAACAAGCTTCCTCTTCTCTGTTATGGCCTCTAGTATGAACTAGTCATTTCTTTCTATGATTTCTGTAACTTCTACTTCAGGGGCCAAAATCTCTTTCTTTGAGTCAGAAAAAAGACCAGAAGAGCCTCCACTTTATGGCAGTGCATTCCATTGTTGGACAACCTCCTTGGATCTTGGATCTATTTGTCTTAACCAGTAGAATCCTTCTTCTTCATGAAGAAAATATATGTAGCTTACTTGTCACTAGAAGTCTTAAAGCAGAGGCTGGATAATCATGTGTTAGGTTGTTATATCACTGTTAAAGCTTTAGATAAGATTGAACTCAATCGGAAGCTTAAAAGCTGAAACTTTTCTGGAGGTGGGTAACTAGGATAGGAGGATTTGAAACTATACTGTAAAAGGAGCAGTTGAAAGAACTAGTTATCTTTAGCCTGGAGAAGGAGTAAGTGGGGCATGAGAGTTATCTTTAAGTATTTGAAGGATTCTAATGTGAAAGATTTAATTATGCTTTTTTTCTGCATGGCTCAAAAAGGTTGAACTAGGTCCAAAAAAGTTGGGAGGGGTTGGGGAGAGAGGAATTCTAGGGAGAGAAATTTCAGGAAGAACTTTCTAGTAATTAAAACTGCCCCAAAGTGGAATTATCTCCCTCTAGAGATAAGGACAACCCAACTCATCTTCCACCCCACCCCACAATCAAGAGATGCAATTTGGTATAGTAGGATCAGAGTGTAGGTGTTCAGAAAGCACAGGATTCAGATGTTCAGGCACACCTCCAGGGGAGGAGCTAATGGGAATGTTCTCCCAGACTATGTCCTGAACACTCGGTCCATGCTTTATCTTTGCCTATGACTGGAATATAGGAGAGCTAGATTTGGACCCAGGTTCTGCGTACATATCAGACTATCACTTAGCTTTTCTAGCCCTTGCTTGCCTAATATGAAAATGTGGATAAAGATATTTGCTCAGTCTCTCTAACAAGGTTGTTGTGTGGAAAAATACTTTGTTAGCCTTAATTTACAACAGAAATATGAATTATTCTTATTTTATTATAATTAATAATAATAACATGGACAGTAGATAGTCCCTTGCCAGGAATATTCTAGAGAATATTTCAATCCAGTTCAATTAAATAGTTTGTTATTTTAATTTATTTTGATTTTTTCGATGAAAAAGATTTTATTTTTTCTTCTTCTTCTCTCCCTCCCTTATTACATAAAGAACAATGAAACTCTTGTAACAAGTATATGTAGGTAAGAAAAATAAATTCCTTCTTTGGCCATGTCCAAAAAGATGTCTCAGTCTGCCACTTGTGTATATTACTTCTCTGCTAGGAGATGGGTGTGATGCTTCATCATTGATCCTTGTCCTCTGGAGTCATGGTTGGTCATTGCATTGATAAGAGTTATTAAGTCATTCAAAGTTGTTTGTTTCTACAAAGTTGTATAATTATATGTAACATTCTTCTCATTCTGTTCAATTTACTCGGCGTCCATTCACAGAAGTCTTCCTGGCAAACAAGTATTTTATCAAGGGTTCATCTCATGCAAAGCAGCTAGGTGGCAGAGTCGATAGCATTCTGGGCTTGGAGTCAGGAAGACGTGAGTTCAAGTTCAGCCTCAGATATTTACTAGCTGCATGATCCTGGGTAATTTACTTAACCTCTGCCTGCCTCAGTTTCCTCAACTGTAAAATGAGAATAGAAATAGTACTTCACAGAGCTGTAGGGATAATGAGATATTTGTAAAGTTTTCACCACAGTACCTAGAACACAGTAGATGCTTAATACATGCTTTAGTCCCACATCTCTCTGATGCTAAGTGCTTGGGAAACAGGCATTTTTACAAATAACATATACCTTTCCCTTAAGGAGCAGAAATATACTGGGGGATATGTATACAGGTAGTTATAATTTAAGGTTGCAGTAATAAGGATGAAAACATCAGAGATTTAAAGCTGAAAGAGCATGTTAGAAATTATCTGGTCTAATCCCCTCATTTTGAAACATGAGAAAACTGTAGAAAAGGTAAACTGAGGCACAACACTTCAGGAAAATTTAAGGAGGATAAGACTTTTTAAACTGAGAGGATTAGAATGAATAGAGATTGGATTAAATATCCACTGAAGTCTCTTTTTGCTCTGGAGGGTCTGTGACTACATGATTCTATGGAGCAGGTCCATGAAAAAAGCAGGGGAATTTTTAGAGTGACAAGAGGGAGGACAAAGGAAATCAACTCAAATCTGTTCATCGGGGGAAAAGAAAAGTGTTCAGAGATACAATTGAACAATCTAAATGAATTATTACAAAAGGCTATAATTCAGTGTTCCTTGCTACCTCATCCCATAGCTCAGGTGGAAGGGGACAGTCCCTGCAATTAGCAGAAACTCAATTCAGAAGAGCAGAAAGGAAATCCTCTTTGACACAATGTGTAATTATTCACTACTGAGGGATATTATTGTGGCAAATTGAAGCAAGAAGGATTCAGAAAAGGATTAGGTTCTTATATGAATAGCAACAGCATTTGCAGTTACGAGCTGGGATAACGATTACATGGCCAATTAATTCCCAGGCCTCCTGGTAGAAGCTGAGCACAAACCAGGGTCAGAGAGAATGGATGGCCTGTGGCACAGTATTGTGTCAGCTAATTTTTCAGGTGAATTCTGTGTGTGTGTGTGGTTTTTTGGCCACTTCTAAAGATTTGAAGAGAGATTTCCTTGAGAATCAGACCTCCATCTTGGGAACCTCTTTGTGGGTATGGCTGTGGACATGGGGTGGAACCTGTTATGGTCTCTGGGAGCTCTGGCTGTGTTCCATTCTACCAATGGATTGCAACGAGATGATTTTATTCTTTTCTTCTTGTTATATTGAGAGGTAGTGGAATGCAGGTGCTGGATCTTATTTGTCTTTATCCCTAATGCTAATTGTAGCTCTGAGCATTGTAGGTGTTCAACAACAGTTTGTTGAATTGAACTAAATAGAACAGATTCCAAAGGAAGGAAAAAAGAGTAGATGCTTTTTCAGGCACCAGCACCAAGCTGATCAAAACCTTTATACTTAGCTCTAAATTTTCTGGCAGCTAATCAAGAAGGAAAACACAGGTTTCCCAGTTGTAATCTGACGGTTAAAAAGCAGACAATTCGTTTCTAAAGACATTCATTCTCTCTCTCTCTCTTTCTTTCTCTGTCTCTGTGTGTGTGTGTGTGTGTGTCTCTCTCTCTCTCCTATGTTTGTATCTTTCTCTGTCTCACTTTCTCTGTCTGTTTTTCCATTCCTATCTCTGTCTGTCGCTCTGCAGAATACAGCTCTAAAAGGAATTTATCCTGTGTGTCTTTATATTGCAGACAATACGAATCACTGATTTTAAAGAAAAAGATGAGAAATCCTCTTGTTGAATTACAGAACGTTAGAGCTGGACCAGACTTCAGAACCCACAATGTCAAAACTGCAAGTTACTTCAGAATATAGAAGGTTAAGCCTGGGAGGAGTAGAAAGAGTATTGGAAATTAGGAAACACAGGTTTGACTCCCATCTCAGACATTCATTTGCTGTTTGATCATGGGCAAGTCATCTAATCTTTGAGAGACTCAGTTTTCTCATCTATAAAATGGAGGTAATGATTCTCACATTACCGACCTCATAGAATTGCTGCGAGGAAAGTGCTTTGCAAAACCTAAAGCGCTAGAGAACTGAATTATTATCTTAAAATGTAAGAGCTTGGAGAAGCTTAGCACTGTAGTGCCTTCAGTGTAGGTTATTTCGCCCTGGGTAAGAAGGGTGTTGATTCCAGCATCAATTGATTTCTGAAAGAGCTATCACTAGTCCTTTAATTAGTAAGCCTGAGCTAACCCCCAATTATCCAATAAGGATCCAAAAATTACAAGAACTCTACCACTGGCAAATGAGCACTTCCATAAAATACGTGAAACTTGCAATCATTTGATTGCTTTTTAATGAATAGCTGCAGAGGTCATTGCAGGCCATCCCCCCAGATATCAATTACTTCTAAAAAGGAAATCTTAAATGACTATTTAGTAACTGCAATAATGGCTAACAGATTAAGTAGTTATGTCCTTTGCTTTTGGGATGGAGCATAATGCTGAAATGTGAGTACAATGCCCCAATTCAGAAAAGGATTGTGGTTCCAAAAGAGATAGCAAATTTTCCAAGACTGAAAACATTGGAATATCCTACCTTTGCAAAACTTTATATATCGTTGTGGTAATTCTTCAGACAGTGCTTATAGTAAACAGGTAGGAAGTAATTATCTAGCACTGCAATTTATACCATAGATCTTTAACCTTATTTATTAAAGCTGGAGAGGCATCCTTTGAATTAAGAGCTTAGTATGTAATTAATATGTGATAAAAGTGTGTCCATTAAATTGGAATTATAGCCATTTAATGGAACATTTAATTTAATATGAAACTTCTTATCATGTCTGCCAAGAGTACCTTTAATTTCTAAATGTTATGGTGAGGATGCCTGTGCTGCAGACCAAGGGCCTATAAAGCCCAAATATGGCAGAAAAATCTTTTGACTTTAGAATCTACCAAGGATCTACTCCTGGTTCTGCCACCAAATCATTGGGTAACATTCACTTATCCCTTCTGAACCTCAGTTTTCCTACTACATAAAATAAGGAGGCTGATTCTGGAAAGAGATTTGTTATTCAGATAAAAAAGGTAATAAAAACTATCTATACCCTTTGACCCAGAGATCTCACTGCTAGTCATAAGCCCCATGGTCAAAGATAGAAGAAAAGGTTCAACGATATGCTAAAATATTCATAGTAGCAGTTTTTGTAGCAGCAAAGAACTGGAAACAATCTAGAGGCCCACAGATTAGGGACTGATTAAACTAATTGTGTCACATAAATTTAAAGAACTTTAGTATTTGGTAAGAAACAATAATTTTGGAAGAATTCAGAAGGAAATGGGAAAAACTGAGGCAGAGCGAAGTAGGCAGAAGCTGAAAAATGCAATACACAGTAACAATAGTTTTGTAAAAGTTAAAGAACAACAAAAGAAAACCAAATACTATGTAATTATTATGACTAAGTTTGGCCCCCAAGAAGAGACGAGAAAATATATATTATTCTCTTCGTTGTAGAAGCAGAAGAATATGGGTATGAAACGTTGCCTATGCTATCAGACTTAGTTGATACATTGATTAATTTTGCTGAAAACATTATTTTTAATTCTGTTACAAGGGATAGCTCACTGGTTAGGGAAGAAGAAAGGAATATACTCAGAATTAAATTGATGTAAAAATAAACATCATTCATAGATAAAACATTGGACTTGGAATCAGGAAGACCTGGGTTCAAATCCTGCCTCAAGTTCTTAGCTCTATGACCATGGGAAGTTCATCTAACCTGTCTGGGCCTCACTTTCTTCATCTTTAAATGGGAAGGTTGGATTCAATCTTCTTTAAGCCCCCTTCAATCGCTAACTCCATAATCCTTTGATTCTATTAAATAGAGTGAGAGAGTTGGACTAGGTGGTCTTGAAGATCCCTTTCAGCTTTAAGATTCTTTGTTTCAGTGGTCTTTACAGTTCTTACATTCTGGGCTTTATGTTCTATTCTTCCTTCCAGCACGAATGTGCTATGATTATACCATTCCAGGTACTTGTGTTACCTACCCCAAGAGGCTGTTGTCTTAACGATAATCTTTTGTGCCATTTTTACGTGACTGCATGGTAGATGTTCATTTTCCTGAAAAGGTCATCTCCATCAGTAGTGATTTGAAGTAAACTCTGTCTTAAGTGGAAGATCCTAGAGACCAATTCTCCTATGTGCTTCGCCCCGCCCCCCCCCGCCCCATATCGCAGAGTACTAAACATGAAAAATATAATGTGGTGTGAACCAGTGATCAAGAGATTTAGGTTCTTGTCTGGGCTTTGACACCAGTAATAGCTCACCTTTGTATAATGCTTTATTAGAATTATTTTTCCAAATCTCTCAGTGAGGTAAACAGTGCAATCATTTTTATGTTTATTTTCCAAAAGAGGAAACTAAGGCACAGTGTTTTGCCCAAGGTCATATAGCGGATAGATCAAAAAGCCTGGACTCAAAGTCTAATTTTGTTTTAGGGTTTTTTTTACCACTATATCTTATACCCTTGAGCCAATCAGCCACCACTTCTCTGGACTTGTTGTTGCTGTTAAGAATGCAATGCAAATAACAGAAGTACAGAATTTAAAGATGGATTCTATCTGAAAAATAATCTAAATGTGTCAAGTTTTATAATAATAAACATTTTAAATGAATGTGATCTCATCTAAGTCGATATTCTCTCCAAACAGGGTGATCACAATTATTCCCATGAATCATTCAATAGTGATGGAATGACAACATGCCTTTATTAAGTGCCAACACTGTGTTAGGCCTTGTCAATGTAAAGACAAAAAGGAAACAGCTTCTGTCATCAAGAAGCTTTTATTCTATCTCAGGAAATGAGTTCACATTTAAATATATATTAAATATGTACAAGGAAAGGTGATTTCAGGGAGAGGCACTAGGAACTGGTGGTAGGGCAATAGGAAAGACCTTGTATAAGAGTTATTGCTTGAACTGAGCTCTGAAGAAGTTGGGATTCTTAGAGGCAGATGTGAGGAGGGATTGGATTCCAGACACAGGGGACAAACTATACAAAGGCTTGGAAATTGGAGATAGGAACATGTCTACCAACTTCTGGTTCAGATGTCAGTGAGTACTGATATACTGAGAAATATCTATCAACAATGAAGAAAAGTGTCAAATGAACCTGAAACTACTGAGTCCTTCTCTTATATAAAGGATGACGCAAACATGGGCTAATCTAGAGGTCAATGTCCTCTAGTAGGTAGTAGCTCAAGGAAACCAACTGAAGGTCAGCACTCAAGTCTGAGGATGTTCTAGGAAACCAGCCTGAAGTCAACACCATCTCCCTTGTGGATTCTTCAGGGACTGAGATTGGGAGCTGAAGTCTAGGAAGCCTGAAGGCATAAACCACTGATTTAAAAAAATGAAGTTAGATCAATAGGACCATTCTGAAACCCATCCGCTTCAAGGGCTAAGATCTGAAACTAGGAAACTCTAGTAGGTGACTCCACAAAGAAACTATAACACTATCAGTGTTGATGAGAGGCCAAGATATACCCAGAAGACAGATGGAAGCTGCAGACTATGGGAGCAGGCATGATTTGGTATCTGTGGTGAATTTAGCTCCTAACCCTAGGCCAAGACTATGAAAGACAAGTTAGTGGAAGAAATAAATGCCTCCCTCCAAGATATAACTCACCCAGTGACTACAGGGCAACAGCTTCCAAACTGTATTAGAAATAGAAATTATCCCTAATAAAATACATTACTTCTCCAGCAATAAATTAGGAGACGGGGCTTTGACAGACACTGGACCTAATACAAAGTACTAATCTAAGAACTGAAATGATAGAATAAGCAAATAGACAAAGAAGTGAAATAAAATACAACCCTGCTACAATGAAAAGACATTGCAGATCTAAAGAATTCTAAGGTGGTAACTTTAAAATAGTCACAAGTAAAACTTCAGGAAAAAAATAATGGATTAGCCACCATAACTCTTAGAATGTATGGAAGAAATGAAGGTAAAGTAGCCACAAGAGATTTTTTAAAAATGAAATTAATAACACTTGGAAAGAAAACAGCTTAAAGCAAAAAAGTAGACAATCTTACCTAATCAATTGATACTCTGAAAAATAAAATAGAACAAACAACTCAATGAGGCAATGATAAAATATTAGAAGAAAGTAAAAAAAAATATTCCAAGTGATAGATATATATACATATGTGCATATATGTATACATACATATATACATAGATACATATGAATTGCATTTATATGTCTACAGATATGTATGTATATGTGTGTGTGTGTGTGTGTGTAGAAGCAACTGCCTTGGAGAATGGAACAAAGAGAAAAATTGCAAATCCTCATACTGGAAAACCATGACCAAACCAAAACTATAGACACCTTATTTTCAGAACTTGTAAAAGAATACTGTCCAGCAATATTAGAATCATAAAAGTGAAAATAAAAAGAATCCACTAATCCAACTCCACAGGAGGTAATCAACCCCTGAAAGAAACCCTAATTGAACATGCAAAAACATTGTAGCCAAAATCAGAGTTTTCGGGTCAAAGAAAAATAGATTGAAAGTGGAAAGGAGAAAAGAACAAGTACAGGCAAACCATAATTGGGATTACAGAAGATTTAGCACCAGGTACTTGAAGGAAATGGAATGTTGGAATGGGGTATATTAAAAGGCAAAAGAAAAAAGTTTATATCCAATAGTAACTTATTGAAAACTGACTATAACATTTCAGAAGAAAAATTAACTTTTAGTAGAATAGATAGCTTTCAAGTATTCCTATTGAGAAAGTGATAGCTGCAGAAATCTTTTATATATTAATGTGGGAGGAAAAAGAAACCTGGAAAGGTAGCTATATCTGAGCAATCTGAAGGCACTAAATGGCCTCATATTCTAAAGGGGGAAAAGAGATGACTGTCAATTCAAAACCTATCTTTAAGAATCAAACAGGTAGCAAAGAAAGACAAGTTCAGGGCTTGGATGGAATTTTGTGATATTTTGTTTGATTCAAGTAAACAAAGAAAAGTAAGGAAACTAGAACGCACTAGAAAAGCAATGAACAATGGTAACGATATTTGTTGTAAGCATCTCCAGAACCTTAGTTTTAGTCTTCTCCTTTTGGAGGAGGAAAGAAGTTACTATCTGGATTATGGGTGATGACCTAGCAAAGGAGACTTAAAAGGTACACATCTTAAAATCACAGATTTAGAATTGGAAAGAGTCTTTTAAAAAATTTATTTGTTTTTAGTTTTCAGCATCAACTTCCATGTTTTAAATTTTCTCCTCCTTCCTCCTGTCCTCCTCCCCAAGACAGCATGCAATCTGTTATAGGCTCTACATATACATTCATATTAACCATATTTTTATATTAGTCATATTATAAAGAAGAATTAGAATGAATGCGAGGAACCATGAGAAAGAAAAACAAAACAAAACAGAACAGAACAAATAAAGAGAGCAAATAGTATGCTTTGATCTGGATTCAGACTCCATATTTCTTTCTCTGGATGTGGGTGGCATTTTTCATCATGAGTCTTTTGGAGTTGTTTCAGGTTCTTACAATTGCTGAAAAGAACAAAGTCTATCAAGGTCGGTCATCTCACAATGTGGCTGTTACTGTGCATGATGGTCTGGTACTACTCACTTAACCCAGCATCAGCTCATATAAATCTTTCTAGGTTTTTCTGAAGTCTGCCTGCTCATCATTTCTCAGAGTAAAATAGTATTCTATCACATTCATATATCACAACATGTTCAACCCTTCCCCAATTGATGGATATCCCCTCAATTTCCAGTTCTTGGCCACCACAAAAAGAACTGCAATAAATATTTTTGTACATGTGGCTCCTTTCCCCATTTTCATGATCTCTTTTGGATACAGACTTAGAAGTGGTATTGTCAAATGGGTCAAAGGGTATGCACATTTTTATAACCCTTTGGGCATACTTCCACATTGCTCTAGCATTGGAAGGAATCTTAAAAGTCATCTTGTCAAAACCCCTTATTTAACAGATGAGGGAATTAGCCTAGGAAAGTCAAGCGACTTGGCCATACAGGTAGTGAGTGGCATGTCTGGGAGTTGAGCTAATGTCCTCTGACTCAAAGTCCAGTGATGTTTTCACTACATTTTCCTGTCCCCTAACTTGTCTTGTTCAACCCTTGACCAATGCTTTTGTATATTCTCTGCAAAAGGTTTACTCAATAAGATGAAGCCCTTCCTCTATATCTCACTTTAAAAAAATATTTATTTTATTCTGAACTTAATAATACAAACATTTCCATAGCATAGTGGATTAAAAAATGATTGCACATGAAACTGCAAATCTATTCTGTACAGCTTGCTATTCCTTTTAAATATATAATAAAATTATCATTTAAATTCCTTTTCCCCCTTCCCCGTAGAGATGGCTACTGTTAGACACAAATATGTATACATACATATGTATACAAATATATACATGTATGTATATATATGTATATATATATAAAACCATTCTATACATTTATCTATAAGTTCTTTGTCTGGATGCAGATAGCATCTTCCTTCATAGTTCCATTGTAGTTAATTTGGGTACTTATAATTGTCAAAATGATTTGGTCACTCAGTTGTTCTTAAAACAATATTGCTGTTACTATATATAATGTCATTTTGGTTCTACTCTTTTTGTTTTTCATTATTTCATGCAAGTCTATCCATGTTTTTCTAAGGTTATCGAGTTCATCTTTTCTTATGATATATCAATATTCCATCACAATCATATACCACATCTTGTTCAGCCATTCCCCAACTGACAGGTATCCCCACAATTTCTGATTCTTTGCTACCACAAAGAGAGGTGCTATAAATATTTTAGAACATACAGATTCATTTCCCTTTCCCCTAAGTACCTTGGGAAATAGACCTAGTGGTAGTATTGATGGGTCAAAGAGATTCCTATGGGACACCTACGAAGCATATTGGCTGTCTCTCTGGTATTATATAACCCTTGATCTTACTATATGACCGGTCCATCTTTTTTTCTGGTCACGCCAATGTTCCTTCATGAATCAGGAAATGCAATACTCTCTAAGGAATCAAACTTTCAGGTCACCTGAAGGACAATGAAGAGACACGTATTGGACATAAATAGTATGTATCACATTGACAATGACAGATTGCAGAGGTCAAGTGATATAAAAGATGTAAAGCTGTTTTAGCTTATTTATCTCTTGATGATATCTTTTATATTATTTCATTTCTATAATCATTCAATATACAGAAGACTATTTGTGTTAAAATACAGAATTTTGTTTGAAGGAGCAGCTTAGAGACACTCAAAGTGTTGTACAATTTCTCCCAAAAAAGGAAACCTAAACTCTTCCACCTCTTCAATTCTAAGTGCAGTTCCTTCTCAGTCTGAAGTGTCTATGGAAGAAATTTGGGCTATCCATCCAGTTTTCTATCATAGCTTCAATAATAGCCATTCTTTACTTAACTTAGTTTTTCCCGTTCTTTGCATACTTGATTTTTCTTATGGGCTTAGTTGGGCAGAACCCCTTTGAATGCTTATGGATCTCATTCAGTAAGTTCTTTGATGTTCTGGGAGTTGGTAGAATGAACTGAATGTTATTCATAATTAAGAGGACTGAAGGACTTCATCATCCATAAGGAATTTCTCTTATAATTATTCTCTGCAATGGACCTCCTCCAAGAAAGTGGCAATTTGTGTGTGAGCATATTTCTCCATGTTTTATTTCTCTGTTGAAATTAATAACTAGAAGATTGTTAAACAGTCATCTCTGCTATGCCTGTATGATATTAATATATGTGAGTGAGATACCTTGTTGGAAGAGAGCCTTGAAGGCTGCATTTTACTCTACTAAGTCAAGTAGTTTCTTTTTATAGTCAACCAACAACAAGCACAGCAGGTTCTTATATTCTGTGAGCTTTTCAGTCAATTGAATAGTTGGAAAATATGGTCTGCAATAATATTGTTTGCCAAAGTTTGCCCTTTCCTTTCTTATGTTTTCAATATTGATACTCTTTATCCATGCGTGGGTTATTTATTGGGTAGTGATGAGAAAGTGGACATATGGGTCAGTGGTTACATCCTTTCTGGGGGAATTAAAACATCTATGGTTCTAACTCTTCCAACTGAACATCTTTCCATCCTTTAATGCCTTTGAAATTGTGTTATCTCTAATATGGAACACCTCGGTATATACCTGAGGCCTGTTTTTCTTCATTGTTTTCTTTGGTGCTATTTTTACTTCCCCATGCAGAACACAGGAAAATGTTGTGGCAGTATCACTTTCATTGATGGAAAACAAAAGCTTATTATAAAAAATATGTGCCAGGAATGAGACCATGTTGCTCACAATTTTTCACCATCTTCTTGCACAGGATTTTTTAAAAAGTAAATGAGTTTATCTTCCAAACCAGTGTTGTCCTTCATAGCTATGTCTATACTTAGAAAGAAGGCCAGGTGCTTTCTTCCTGAAGGATTTTCTAGGTCTTTTCTGTTTCCCCGTTGTGAAAATTGCTTAATATCAGATAAACCTCTATAGTCCATGTCAATATCTGAGGGTCATTCTGTATTTTTCCTATGTTATTGTGGCCTACTGATGATGAGTTTCCTGCACTTAGCTAGACTGATCCTCAGGCAACAGATAGAGCCTGTTGCTGGGATGATGCCTGAAGTCCTCAAAATGTGATAGAAACTACCAGAGCTTGTACACCTGCCATAACCTTTGAGAACCCAGGGTCAATTCTCTGCCACAATGAATCACAAAAGAATAGTTTTTGTAGATGAATGGGTAACCTAAGACATCTAGTACAGTAATACAGCTGATCCTGGAGAAACCAGGAAGAATCCTGGGAAGAATTTTCTTTTCTTTATAAAGGATAAGGCACTATGGAAAGAGCTAGCAGTTCTGGTGACATCTCATGAGCTGCTACTAGAATCTAAAAAATTTAGGGAAAGACAGAAAATCTATGCTTAGTTGTGTCCATGTAGGCCATAGGTCTCCAAGTCACACAGTCTCAAGCATGTTGGAACAACTTAGGGAAGGGAAATCAGCAAATCTTAACCTCAGAATTCCCTAAAACTATACAGATTTCAGTTTATAATGTTATAGAGCTGAAAAAAACTTTAAAGAAAACCCAATCCATGTATTATATAAGAAATATAGTCACAGAAAAGGTTTTATTTTTTAAGGTCTCCAAGGGAGAAAGTAGCAAAATAAGGATTCTAACCCATGCTTGTAGAAATTCATATATTTCTCCCTACATGCCTATATAGAAATGTATGTATGTACACAATACATGGGAAAATACACACACACATACACACATTTTATATATATATATATATGTATATATATATATATATATGTATATATACATACCTATGTATATATACATATATATATGCCACATACATTTATACCTAAAATATATGTGCATGTATCATATATGTGTATATACTAATATACATACTATAACATATATATTATAACATGCATAAACACATCATATACTTAGGTTAAATGAGTCACACAGTATACAGGCTACAATTGAGGGGTATGAGATCTTCTGCCCAAAATCTTGTCTCTAAATATGAGTCTTCTTAGGAGCCAAGATTCCCACATTAGTCTCTCCTTTGAGCTGAAACATAGAAGACCTTTGTTAAAATGAAAATTTCCTTTTTGGAAAGGATGGGGAGAAAAACCATTATTAATTTTTGATGCCTTAGCTTGAGTTAGTTTATCAAATCAGGTAAGCACTCATGTAGGAAAGAACAGGATGCCAGGTGCTAGCAGGGTAGATTTGTGGGCACCAAAGCAGAAGATACTCAGTGTTTTTAGGGAGGAGCAATATAAAAGCACTGAGCCCCTCAACAAAGCATTTGACATCTATTACCTTATTTGTTCCTAACAACCACTTTGTGAATTAAGTTCTAATCATTTTTATCCACATTTTACAAATGAAGAATATGAAGCTTAGACAAGCTTTGGTCATGGTTATGCAACTAGCTAATAAGCATCTGACCCTGGACTAAAAGCCAGGGAGGAGGTAAATGAGGCTAAAGCAGTAAAGATTGGCTTTGCTGGCCTTAAAATTGTGCTTTGTGTTCTCTCTGCATGAACAGAGAAGTAGTTACATGTTAAGGATTACAGAATTCTTGGGGCACTCTGAAATTTGTCCCTGAGGGTCACACAGTCGCAAAAGGCATGTGTAAGAGGCAGTTGTTTGGCCTGGAGAGTGATGGTTGAGGTTGTTACTGACCTATTCCTGTTCTGCCTGTACAAACTTTATACTGTAGGCTTATAACAAACAGTCAACCTGACAGCTGTTAGCCAGCCCATTAGCCACTTGAAAGAATTTTGCTTTCTCCCCTGCAGTGGCTTCCTTTCTGATGCATCTTCTTCCCCTGTTGAGATGCTGTCCCTCTGGGCTGAGGTGGAGTAAGTTCCCTCTCTTGCCTTTTCTGAGTATAAACTGTTTGATTTAGAAGCTCTCACTGGTGTGTTTCTCTGCTCTCCAATGGGCTGAAGATGCTATTATAGCCTCCGGGCCACTCGTAGAGGTGCCCCAGAAGCCCAGAGCATTTGTCATCACCACATAGAAACCAAGATAAGGTGAGTGACTTGTCATTCTGTACTCTAATGAGCTGCAGGGACAACTTGGGGCTCTAGTGGCAGAAAGCAATTAGGCAGAATGAGTGGCAAGATGACACTTCCAAAGCTAGATAGCCCATTCAGAATGCCACCATTGTCAATCAGTAGCCATCACCTGGTAGAGGGCCCTAAACATTCCCATTTGTCAGCACATCAGTGAGTGTTTAGACTGGGCACCTGACTGGATGGGAGGTGATTTTTCTCAAGTTAATTACACCTGTGCAAATTTCTTTTCTCAGCTACCAAACAATGTAAAAAAAAATTCCTGTCAGCATGGATCAAAAACTAGACATGCAAGTTAGAATTTTGGAATAAAAAATAAAAGATTATAAAATAAAAATGTAAATAAAAAGTAAAAGGAAGAATATTAGACTTTATTGCAAGGTTTGAGTCTTGTTTCTCTAGATGTGCAGTTTTAGGTAGGTGAGTTTAAATTTCCTCATGTATAGGATGAAGAGTATTGGACTGTATCTCCAATAGTTCTTTCCAGCCCTGAAATTATGTAACTCACTGTGAACAGTGGCTCCTCTATTAAGAAAGTAGATTTTTAAGCCAGATGCAAAGGATTTTAGAATGAGCGGCAGTGTTGTGTTAGAGTGCTCACTGGTCTTGTGAATTTTAGGAAAAGATCTGATATCAAGTCTTATCTCTAAAGTTTATTAGCTGATAAAATAGGGCAAATTCATTTATCTCTGTGACACTATTTTCTCATCTATAAAATGGGCCTCATATTCCTGCTTTATCTACTTCAGAAAGTAAAGGAAACATTTTGTAGATCTTATAGTGCCATATTTAGTCACCCTGGTTTTCAAAGGTCTCTTCCAGCTTTAACAGTGTGTGCCCTATATTCTAAAGACCTTGTCCAATTTGAAATTGCTTCACCCTTCTTTTTGCATTCCTAAAAGACCTCTATATTTTTACCAACCATCTCTCCATTGTTTCAGTCTTTGTTTATTCTTCTGTTTACTCAAATTGCCAGCCTTACTTTCTTAACAAAGGCTTGTGCTTAGGTTGAATTCTATTCCCATATGCCTGGATTGTGTGGGTAGACCCTGCTTGATCCTGAGTTAAGTGGGTAAAACTGAACCTTGTATTCAACAGTGATTCTCTGGATCCACCCCCCCCCCACTATTGTTCAGGCTCAGGATGCTGTGTTGGTAAGCAAAATGGCCTTTGCTTTCTTTGAGTAACTCAGTGTATTTCATTAAGCCTTACTAGATGCTAAGCCCCAGGCCCAAAGCCCTATTAGGTGGGGAACCTATGTGGATGTGGATTGGTGACTGGGGTGGGGCTCAAGGTGGGGCTGGCTAAGGGGAGGTGTTGACTCCAGAGCCATGCCCTATTAGGTGTTAACCTAATCTATGTAGATATGAACCTCCCAGGGTCCTAAGGGGAAAGGTCAACTCAAGAACCAATAAGTTCTGGTCATTCAGACAATGCTTGATGACATCAAAAACTCTGTAAGAAGAGAGAAGACAGCTTGAAGATCGATTTCTGTTGGAGCCAGAGACAGCTACAGCCCAAGCTGAAGATAAAGCCAAAGCAGGAGCTGCAGTAGCAGAGCAGCCCTGTGTGTGGACTGAGGAGTGCTG
>CM053625.1:42318002-42348946 GCA_028646595.1 Phalanger gymnotis
TAAAGTTGAACTGTTTTGTTTACTTTCCTACATGGAAAGATGATGTGTGTAATTCATGAAACCTTTCTCAGTATTAGGGTAGTTGAAGGGAATACACACACACAAAGGGCACAGAATGAGTTGAATATGAAGGGATGCTATCTAAAAAAAGTAAATAAAATTAAAGGATGAGAGAGCAATACATTGAAAGAAGGAGAAATGGAGAGATAGAAGGGGGTAAATTATCTCACATAAAAGTGGCAAGGAAAAGCAGTTCATTGCAAGGGAAGAGGGGGCAGGTGATGGGGAATGAGTGAATCTTGCTTTCGTCAGATTTGATTTGAGGAGGCAATACCATATATACTCAATTGGGTATCTTACCCGACAGGAAAGTAGGGGGAAGGAGTAAAAAAGTGGGGATGATAGAAGGAAGGGCAACTGGGGGAAGAAGTGATCAAAAGCAAACACTTTTGAAAAGGGACAGGGTCAAGGGTGAAAATTAAATAAAGGGAGACAGGATAGGATGTAGGGAAGTATAGTTAGTCTTTTACAACATGACTATTTATGGGAGTGTTTTGCATAATGATACATGTGTGGCCTATGTTGAACTGCTTGCCTTCTTAGGGAGAGTGGGTGGGGAGGGAAGAGGATAAAGAATTTGGAACTCAAAGTTTTAAAAGCAGATGCTCAAAAAAAGTTGTTTTTGCATGCAACTGGGAAATAAGATATACAGGCAATGGGGCATAGACTTGCCCTACAAGAAAGTAGGAGGAAAAGGGATAGGGGGCAGTGGGGTGACACAAGGGAGGGCTTACTGGGGAATGGGGCAATCAGAACATATGCCATGTTGGAGTGAGAGGGAGGGTAGAAATGGGGAGAAAAATTGTAACTCAAAATCTTGTGGAAATCAATGCTGAAAACTAAAAAATATTAAATAATAAAGTATGGAATTAAAAAAAAAGCCCTCGTAATTGTTCAGTTTTATAACATTGATGGTGTATAGATTGGCTCATTTAAGTCTTTCCATATCTTTTTAAATAATTTATTTTCTGATTTATTATAACATAATAATATATATCACATTCATTTACTTCAATTTCTTCATCTGTCTCTCAATTGACAGATAACATCTTAATTGCCAAGATTTGGTTTGGGTTTTTTTGGCCACTGATAAAGGAGTAGCTAAATATCTTATTGTATGACTATTACCTAAATATTTTTGCACGTGAAAGGACCTTTTCCTCTTTCTTGATCTCTTTGGCCTATATTCCTAGCAGTGTCACAGCTGGATCAAAAAGCATGCAGTAGTTATTCAATTTTTAAAATATAATTGTAAATCACTTTCTGGAATGGTTACATACATTCACAATCATGTCAACCTATAGTACATCCATCTGCCTATTTTTCCATAACACCTCCCCCTACAACATTTATCACTTTATCCAGTATTATGTATGCCAATATCTTTTCCAAGAAAACACCAAAAGGGGTCATAAAGAGTCAGATACAACTCATCAACAAAAGACATCCAAGGTCCTTTTCAATACAAAGAGTCTATGTTTCTAGTATCTCTTCCTCCACTGACCTCAGTAACATTCATTGCTATATTTGACACTTACAAAATCATGTCTAAGAGTGTTTGATATCTTCTCCAGTGTATGTATCTAGACTGTAAGCCCATTGAGGGCAAATAACATCATATCATTCTTCAATCTCCCTTGTATCTAGAATGGTGCCTTCTACATTGTAGGTGCTCAGTAGTGCAGCATGGTATCATGGAACTACCATTGGGCGTCTATCCTAAATTTCTTTTTTTGCGAAATGCCAAATGTACCTGTTTTGCCCTGTGTGGGACTCTTGGAAAGAATACTAGAACATAGTGTGACTCAAGTAGAAGCATTCCCTCAGACATACTCTCCCTCAGGAGCATCTATGCGCCATCACTTGCCAGTGATATGACTTTGGTCATGTCATTTCAGCACTCTAGTAAAATGGGGGAGAATGTCTCCTCACCCCCTACCTGACAGGACTTTTTGTGAGGATTAAGTGATTTTATACACATATGCGTATGTATCTTTTGTAGGATGATGACATGATACATAGAAAATGCTTTTGTTTCATTTCTTGTTGACTCCCCTCTTCTCTATCTCTACACCAGCTGCCTTACCCCCACCTATGTGGCTTTCTCTCCTCTTATTCACTTTCTTTTCTGGTGCCCCTTTAGATTTTTCTCTTCCTCTATTAGAACGTAATATCCTTTACAGTAGAGATTGTCTTGTGTTCTTGTTTTGATATCTCTAGCTCTTAGCATAGTGCTAGGCACATAACAAGTGTGTTTTTCAGTTGTTTCAATCTTGTCCAACTCCTCATGACTCCATTTAGGTTTTCTTGGCAAAGATACTAGAGTGGTTTGCCATTTCCTTCTCCCATTCATTTTACAGATGAAGAACTGAGTCAGAGTTAAGTAACTTGCCCAGGGTCATACAGCTGATAAGTGTCTGAGGCCAGATTTGAATTTGGGAAGATGAGTCTTCCTGATTCCAGGTCCAGCATTCTATCCACTATGCTGTCTAGCTTAGCAAATGCTTTACCTATGTTGCTCTCCAATAAGAAACCATATTTGCAGCACTCCACATACCTTAGAGTGCTATATAAATGCTATCTAGCTGTTATTTATCTTTGAAAGAACATTAGAATCATAATAAATTAGAAGTCACTCTCCCTTTATGATGATGAGAAAAATGCCCAGAGATAGAAAGTTACTTATTTCAGAGTCACACTGTGAGATTCCTGACTCCAGGCCTAAAACTATCCACTGTAGCACCTAGCTTTTAGATATCATAGGATTGTAGAATTGAGAGCAGGAAGGGGCCTTAGAGATAACCTGGTCCATCTTTATATTTTATATATCAGAACTCCAGTCAAATCTTGACCACTAACTATCTATGTGGCTTTGGGTAAACCATTTAAACCCTCTCAGCTACAATTTAGTAGTAATTGCAAAGCTATGACTGGCGTTAAGAATAAATCTCATTAGCTCTAGCTGGCTGAAGAGATAATGGCAGGGAGCTCAAATGTCTAGAAGGACTCTGTCCAGGTGGAGAAGGGTCAGAGAAGTGAAATGTAGGAGGCAATGTGGAATAATGGAAAGAACACTGGATTTGTATGTACAGCTACCAAAGTGATATTGAAGCATCAGTCTGACCATGGTCACCTACTCTCCAGAAACTCCACTGGCTCCCTGTTACCTCTAGGATCAAATAAAATCTCTTGTTTAACACTGAAAGTTCCTCATGACCTGGTTCAAACCTACATTTCCAGCTGAATAGGCCTTCCTTCTGTTTCTCATATAAATACTTTTCTGTGTTTAGAATGTGCTGCTTCCACATTCCCCACTTCTTGGGATCCTTAGATTCTTCTCAGATCTTAGATTCTTTCTGCAAAAGACCTTCTTTGGTCCCCCAGGTTCTAGTGCTTTTTCCACCAAAGTTATGACGCATATATTTTGGCAGCCAGGTGGTACAGTGGATAGAGTGCTGGGCCTGAAGTCAAGAAGACCTGAATCCAGCCTCAGAGACTTACTAACAGTGTGACCCCAGTGTAACAACCATGCTATTTGTTGCTACTGTGGCTGTGTAAGGCCAATAATACCAGCACACAGGAGGGCTACGAGCACAGGTTCTATAATCTGCTTTTCTAAGGAAAGCAACTTTAAGGGGTTTACGATCTCACTTTAATCAAACATACATATATCATTCACTTAGTGCAGGGGGAAAAGTCAGCATCCTGAACTTCAGAGAAAACACGAACAGAAATTATAAGCAGTAATTATATAAACAGAGCAAATAAACACAAATCAACAGACAGGCTTCTATCTGTCTGACCATAACAATATATACACAGTTACCAGAGAGAGAGAAGCACCAATATCTGGGTTTTCAAAACCAGAGGGCTCCTTAACAGCTACCCAGAGTCTCATTTGGTCAAATCTCACAACACTCTTCCAGTGAATGAACAATGCTAACCTCAGAGTATATATATACTTGTTCAGGGTCAGAGTGCTTCATATTTCTCGAGGGTTTCATACCTCTTGAGGGTTTCACACATCTTGAGAGTTTCACACATCTCATGACCTAACTAGCAGAAAGGTGTGGGCCTTCCTACAAAGGCAAGACTCAATCAAAGGCATTTGATTTCCTTAGTGCTGAGAAGCACCCCAAAACAAAAGACAACAAAAAGTGCAACTTTGCTTGCCCTTACACTTGGCCATGTCATTTAACTTCTGTTTACTTCAGTTTCATAATCTGTAAAATGGGGATAATAATAGTACTTATCTCCCAGGGTTATTGTGAGGATCAAATGAGATAATAATTGTGCTTAATATAGTGCCTGGTATGTACTAAGTGCCATATAAATGTTAGCTATTTTTGTTGTTGTTCAGTCTTGCCCTACTCTTCATGACCCTATTTGGGGTTTTCTTGGCAAAGATGCTGCAGTGGTTGCCATTTCCTCTGTCACCTCATTTTACAGATGAGGAAATCAGGGTTAAGTGACTTGACCAGGGTCCCATAGCTATAAATGTCTGAGGCCATACTTGAACTCATGTCTTCCGGACTCCAGGCCCAACACTCTGTACACTGTGCTATGTAGCTGCCTTCTATCACTATGTGTGCAAGTTGTGTTCACATTTAAAAGGGAAGCTCTTTGAGGACAGTGATGGTTTTACTTAATAAGTGCTTGTTGATTAAATTCATTGCTTGATAGGTTAGATGATCTTTAAGGTCCCTTCTATCTCTCTCTATGTGATCCTATGATCCTATGAATATCGCCCAACATCTCTCAGCAGAGACCTGTCTAAGACCTAAACAGATGGCTGCCCTTCTCCCAGTCTGATGTTTCTCTTCTTTTCAGATGAGCTAAACCGACCGTGGATTGGGAAAGAAAATGTTCACTGGCTCACAACTGTCCAACCTTTAGTTAGTTGAACATGTTTATGCTGTTGTTAGAAGTGATGGCAAAAGGAGGTGGAAAGAAATAAAGTACCAATAAAGATCCTGAGTTAACAACCAAGTACCTGATGTGTATACTAATGAGTTTCTTTTTAAGAAGAGGGACAAATACGGACTTTAAAGAAGGCTCCTGAAAAACTCATTAATCCAGCTAAGATTAAGAAAAAGAAGTTGAGGGTTGTTTTGGGAATCTTCTAAGTAACAAAGAGACCATGATGTCTGCCTGGAAATCATGGTCGCATCATTGGTAGATTCTAATATATCGCAGATCCTGAAAACTGCAAGGGACGGGAGATATACCAAATAGTCTAATCTCTCCATTTTAAAAATGGATCAAGATGAGGGGAATGACTTATTTGACCCAGGTCACAGTCAGTTAATGGCAGAGACCAAACAGAACCAAGGTTTCCCGACTACCACCTATACTGAAAAGGTATTTCACATGAATGATTATGTTGACAGCTCTGAATTTCTGATAAGATGCTATCAACTGATGTCTCTACAGTAATATCATTTTCAGCTGAGATGAATTTTAATATGCAAAGTGGAAAGACATCTGAACACAGCTGATTACAGAGACAACAGACATTCCATTCACTAATAACATTTTAGAATGTGTTCTCTAGCAGTTTTCATCAGCGCATACGGTGTAGATTTTTTCATTATATGGAATATTCCCTAGTTCTAAAGGGCTGAACAAATCCTTCTGTCCTTGCTGAGTCAGAAGACAGTATGGAACTATACTCTCATTCCAGGTAATGGGAACCATACTCATATTCCAGCCACCAGCTTTCAGAATATATAGTTGTATGTTCTCCCAACTTTTGGTCAAGAATGTCATAGAATTATTGCTGCATGCACTATATTATGATCCTGTCAAATTACTTTCCTAGTTAGGAATGAGGCCATTGATAGCCTTGTATATTTTCTACTTGAGATTTAATTCAATTAAATAGGCACTTTTTAGGCTCTGTGATAAAATCTGGAGATTAAAGGACAAAAATAAGAAAATCCCTGTCCTCAAGGAATTTACATTTTACATTTTACGTGGACTGATATGAAGTGAAGTGAGCAGAACCAGAAATTAAACTGGGCCTGGAGAATCAAATTAGAATATAGATCCAGGCTTGCATCTCAGCTCAATCATTATCTTTTCCTTGGGTCACCTTGGGCAAATTACATCCCTTTAAGAAACCTCATTTTATTCATCTGTAAGATGATGAGCTTAAACCATGTAATTCCTGAGGTCCTTTCCTTCTCTGATATTCTATGGTTCAATACAGAAATGTAGCCTAAAGCAGCCACAATGGAATTTTCATTCAGGTCACATATAGTACCTCCCATGGCCTTATGTAGATGGGAAAGGGGCTACTGTGTGTTTGAGATTGGAAGGTGTCTATTTCAATCAGAGATGTGAGAGAGTCAATAACCATAGAGGAGAACCTACAGAGTTGTTCTGAACATGATGTTAGCTTAGGGAATCAACAGAATGATGAAAGGTATCACAGTCCAAAGATCAAAGCCAGAGATCCACCAGTTCAGATAAGATACAAGATCAAGGAACTAGGCAGAAAAATACAGTCTGACTTTAGGAACAGCCAGCCCAAAAAGTAAAGAAAAGAAAAATATAAAACAAAATAAAAGCCAGAAGATCTGCCCAGAGCTAGGTCATGAAAATGAGAGAGAGAGAGAGAAAGAGAGAGAGAGAGAGAGAGAGAGAGAGAGAGCGCACAGTATGCTACTTTGCATAATGGAAAGAATGCTGTATCTGGAGTGAGAAGTCCATATTCCAACCCCAGCTATTTCAAATCTTTGTAATCCTAGCAGGTACTAATGCACTATTAGTGGAGTTGTGGACTGATCCAATGGTTCTGGAGAGCAATTTGGAACTATGCCCAAAGTGAAATCAGACTATGCCTACCCTTTGATCCAGCATGAGCACTACTAGGTCTATATTCAAAAGAGATCAAACAAACGAGGAAAAGGACCTACTTGTACAAAAATATTTATTGCAGCTCTTTTTGTGGTGGCAAAGAATTTGAAATAGAAGGAATGCCCATCAATTGTGGAATGGCTAAACAAATTGTGGTATATGAATGTAATGGAATACAATTTTGCTATAAGAAATGATGAGCAGGCAGATTTCAGAAAAACCTGGAAAGACATGAACTGATATGAAGTGAAGTGAGAATAACCAGGAGAACATCGTACACAATAACAGCAATATTGTGCAATGATTGTCTATGAATAACTTCTTCTCAGCAATACAAGAATTCAAGACAATTCCAAAGGACTCATGGGAAAAATGCTATCCACATCCAAAGAAAAAGCTGGTGGATTCTGAATACAGAATGAAACTTATTATTTTCACTTTTTTGTTTTTGATTTTCTTTGGATCTATATCTTCTTTTACAATGTGACTAATATGGAATATGTTTTACATAAATGTACATTTATAACCTATATCAAATTGCTTGGAGGAGGAGAAGGGAGGGAGAAAATTTGGAACACAACATTTTAAAAAATAAGTATTAAAAATTGACTTTATACGTAATTGGAAAAAGTAAAAAATTACTAAAAAAGATATAGCCCCTCAGAGCCTTAGTTCAGAAGTGTAAAATGTTGAACATAGGATAGCTAATCTCTTAAATTCATTCCAATTCTGAGATTTGGAGAAATAAAAAGATTATCCTGACATTTAAAGTCCAATCACCAGGCTTTCTTGATGTTCCTCACATATGACATTTTGATTTGTCCTCCAAGCCTAGAATTTGTTCCTTCCACACTCTAGGGACATTTTATGGCTAGTGTCCCTAACTCCTTCACTTAGCTAGAGTCAAAGAAGTTTGGATTCATATGTAAATGTAATTTGTGAGAAATTCAGGGCTGATTACTTTTGTCTTTTTATCCCAAGCCCCTGGCATAGGGCCTAGCTAGTTTATAGCAAACACCTAGTAAATGCTTGTTGATTGCCATAAAACTCAGAAAGGAACATCATTGTGACCAATCCAACAGATATTAATTAGGTATTTTTTGTGTGTCAAGCCCTGTGCTAGGTACTGGGAATACAAAGAAAGATAGGACATAGATTCTCTTCTCAGAGAATTTATAATCTAATGGGGGAGGGATTGTGTGAGGTGGAAGATATTTACACAAATAACAATAGTAAACAAAAGAGAGTGAGATAGGTACAATGAAGAGTTGCAGAAAAATTACTAGAGAGAAATATAAGGAGGGAAAGATCACTTTCAGCTGAAGAGGGAGAGGAAGGAGTGTTGGAAAAGTCTCCACCGATGAATTAGCACTTGAGCTGGACCTCTAAGGGATAGAGGACTTGACCACCTGGATGGAGATGACTTTCAGGGAGAGAGTCAGACCTGAGACTTGGGTCGATTTACTGGTAAATGGAGAATCAATGGAGATCAGGGTTGCCTTGGAGACACAAACCAGAAGACCTTGAAAATCAGGACCTATGCTTGATCAAAAGCCCCCAGGTGAGTTCTGAGTAGGATGCATTCCATTCCAGCCTGGCTTCCAGTTTCTTCATGGACTTCATGCCAGGGAAGACCAGAAAGGGTCAAAACTGGGAGCCATACCAGGCCGAAAGATTTTCCCTGGGGAGCTCGTTCCTATGGCTGGGGAACATGTGGTTACTGTGATCCTTTGAGTGGAGGTCAGAGTTGAGCAGCCTGCCAGACAGTAGGATATGAGGTAGGAGGTTCCAATTCTGACCAGGCAGATTAAGGACTGGCATCTGGAGATATTCTTATGATAAGGAAACCCAGGGGCAATTCCAGCTATGCCCATGGATCAAAAGTTGTATTAGACAAAATATGGTCATTCAGTCATTCAGCATTTATTAAATGTCTGCTTTGTGAAAGGTACTGTTCTGGGCACTGAGAGCAATAATCACTGCTTGTTCTGTGATGGTGTATACCTTGTGAGAGGGACTAGCCACAAATTTTATTCCATATGTTTCCTCTACCCCTCATTATGCACATGGCAATGCCAATACAAATCCCATCAGTAGAGGGCCACCTGTCAGACCACTCCCAAAATGCACTGCTCTATTTTCATAACCCACAGTGCATGGCTGTCTCCCCTAATTCCCTGCTGTGGGCTCCCAAATAGTGAGGCCACATGGTACAGTGGAAAGAGCACTATATCTGAAGTCAGTAGGTCTGAGTTCAGATCCTGCCTCCAATAATAATTACCTGTGTGACTGTAGGCAGTTACTTTAATTCTCTGGCACTCAGTTTTCTTATCTACAAAATGAAGGAATTAGAACTAGATGCCCTTGGATGTTCCTTCCATCTCTTCATCTGAGATCCTAAATGTTTGTTGGATTAGAGATCTTGTTTTGTTGATTAGTCATGTCCAACTCTTCAAGACCCCCTTTGGGGCTTTCTTGGCAAAGACTCTAGATAGGTTTGCCATTTATTTTTCCAGATCATTTTACAGATGAGAAAACTGAGGCGGAGGCTTGCCCAGGGTCATATAACTAGTCAGTGTCTGAGGCTGAATTAGAACTCAGTTCCTCCTGACTGAGGGCCAGTACTATATCCACTGTGCCACCTAGCTGACCCTAGATTGGGTACCAGTGCCTATCATTCTTTGATTTTATGATTCTTATTATCTCTTGAACACGTTTAATACAACCACTGTGTCTCCTCCAGTATTCCCACGCTCACAGGACCTCAGCAACCTTCTATTCCCCCTCATTACCACATACACCAGCATTCTATTTCCTGACACCTCTGAGTGCCTCCTACCACTCATATAATTGCAACCACTCAATCCCTTTGCCAGTCTCTTCCCCCACAATGGCAAATGAAGGGAAAGAACTTGTCCCTTACAAGGGGCGACACTTGCTTTTTTCTCTGTCTCTTTTCATCTGAGCAGCATCCCTGGATCTTAATAGTTTAAACCTGGCAGGAGAGTTAAAGCAGCAGTGGATTCCTATGGTCTGGGCACAGAAGCAGCAGCATGCTCTAACAAAAGTGCTCACCCCTGACAGCCCAGAGACTTTGGACTTCCAAGTCCCTACTCCACTACTTAGTATCCATGTGACCTTGGGAAATTCATGGAACTTTTAGGGTCTCAGTTAACCCATCTGTACAAAATGCTCTCTGTGCAAGTGCTGGGCAAATCTATATGAGACGTTTTGAGGGGAAAGCTGAAATTTCCTTAGAAAAATAGGATTTAGGAGCAGTTGATTCCTTCCCATGTCCTACCTGGCTTCTATCTGTCATTCTTATTTTCTCTAGGTTCCTCACTCTTCCTACCTCGAGGAAGAGGATCCTGCAATATTCACCATGATAAATGAATAATTAAATGTCCTCTGGGGCTCTAAACATTATACATTCCTTCATGTCCCCTCTTGCCTTGTCATGTCCATGTTATTTCCTGGCAACTCCCTCCCCAGGGCAGAGAGACAAATTGCTTTGGAAGAAAATATTCATAACAAATCCAAGATAGGTGAAGTCAACATGGTCCGTCTTTGGTCTCCTTTCAGGATTCTGAGCCAAAGTTCAGGGAAAAATAAAGAAATTAACAGGAGCTCTATAGCTAATGGATTGGAGATGACATCTTGTTCAAACTATGTCCTGGGCCTCAGTTTCCTTGTCTTTGATATGGGGATTTTGTGAGAACTTGAGTCTCCTGACTCCTAGGTCAAGTCAGTGCACTTGTCAACACAACTTACTGCCAGCCTCGTCATCACAACAATGGCAAACAGGTCCAAAGAGATGAATGAATTCAGTATCATTGGCTTTGGAGCTGGGAAGGAGCTTAGGGATCATCTGGCCCAGTGGCTCAATCCAGTAGTCTGAGAACCTTTGGGGACTTTACAATGGTGATTCAAAGGAGCAGGGTTGGCACCTAGGTGATGCAGTGCATAGAGTATTGGGCCCAGAGTCAGGAAGACCTGAATTCAAATCCAGCCTCAGACACATACTCTCACAGAAAGGGCAATAACTTAACTTTGGTCAGCCTCTGTTTGCTCAACTGTAAAATGGGGATCATACTAGCACCCTAGCTCTCAGACTTGTGAGAATCAAATGAAATAATATTTGTAAAATTCTTAGCACATTACCTGGCACAGAATAGATCCTTCCCATTGCCCTTCCCTTTCTTAAGGGATTCAAGCCAAAAATTCTTTAATGCCACTTTAAGTAGTAAATAATTGCTTATGAATATCGTAAGTAGCATAATAAATTACCCTTGGGGTTTAAAACACTCTTTTTTGGTGCTGAGAAGGATTTAATGAATAAAAATCATTTGAAACCAATCTCATTTTAGAGGTGAGAGAGGCTAAGTGACATTTGATATCACACAATTAATAAATACCAGGGTCAGGATTTGAATCAGGTCTTCTGATTCCAAATCCAATGTTCTTTCCATTACACTGTGCTATCTCTTCCAAGGTCAGCTTGAATTAAGAATATTTTCTCCTCTCCACCTCCCTTCCACAAATCCTTCCCCTCCTTCCCCCATGCCATTTCTAAGCCTTACCATCTGGGTGATGAGGCTGGGGAGAGAGAAGAATAAAGGGAAGGAGGGAAAGATAGAGGCATCATAAGATTATAGATGTATAGGTGAAAATCACCTTCTAGTCTCTCAAGTCCACTCTCTCCCATTTTATAGATGAAGAAACTGAGGCCTGAAGAGGGGTAGAGACTTATCTAAGGTCCTAAAGGCTGTGTTTGGATTTAGGTTCATTTATTCCAGATGTAGTTGGGACTTGGGAGACAGAAGAGTGGAGAAGAGAGAAGAAGAGAGGAGAGGAGAGGAGAGGAGAGGAGAGGAGAGGAGAGGAAGGGGAGGGGAAGGGGAGGGGAGAGGAAGAGGGAAAGTGAGGGGGAGAGGGAGAGGGAGGAAGAGAGGGAGGGAGGGAGGGGGAGAGAGAGATGGTGTGGAGGCAATCATCAAAGCCAGGCAAATAATGACTTTGGATTCCTTGGCTCTTTGGAAAATTCAGTCTCCAAGCAGGGAGGCGTGGGTGGATCTGGAGAGACTGCTTTTCAAACCTCTTTTTCCCTGGGAGGAGGTGGATTCCATCAAAAAGACTAAGGCTTCCCAGAGGGACAAGGCTAGAACAGCAGGTTGAGCCCGGCAGGCTAGGGCTCTGATTTTGACTTTACCACCCACTCCAACAACTGTGGAGGGGCCAGGCCCCATTCTCCCTCCTCCCACTCCTCTTCTTGGCAGACAGAACCTCTGTTTAATGCTGGAAACCTAATCAGGTCAGACAATTCTACAGGACATTGGGATCATGGAAGAAGACGAGCCTGTTGCCACTAAATAGCAGGGTTTCTGATGTTTGAAATGTCTTAACAGTTGATAATATTTGCATCATCCTTATAAAGTTCTTTACATGTATAATTTCATTTGATCTTCATGATGAGAGGCAATACATAGAAAACATATCACATAGTACAATAGAGAACTTTATTTAGAGAAAGTACACCATGTTCAAATTCACATCCTGCTATATACTATGTGACCTTGGACAAGTCACTTACTTCCCTTCCATGAGCCTCAGTTTCCTCCATATAATATAAAGGAATTCTAACATGGTCCATGAAGACCCTTTCTCTACTTAAAAATGAAATGAATGTTTTCTCTGTACACAGTGTAACACTAAATAATTCTGACAAACCTGTCAAGTTGGTAATATGCACCCACCTTCCTGCAAATGAGGGGGAGGTACTGATCCATAAAGGTAGAACTCAAACAAGTTTATAGGAGTAGCATACATTGTTCTCCTCTGACATACTAGTATAGGGGCTCTTTACCTTTTTATGTTATGGACCCCTTTAGCCATCTGGTGAAGCTTATCCTTTTCAGAATAATGTTTTCTTACCTATATTCATAATTGAAAGGAATGCTAAATTTTGCTTAGAGGTTTATGAAAATGAAGATGTAATTTGATTCATTATCCAAGTTCTCAGCTCCCCTGACATCTATCTATAGATCCTGCCTTGGGGTTCATGTTCCTCAGGTTGAAAAACTCGATGCTGGTAGATGTCTCTGGACTGGTCTTGATTCTCTATATCCTACCTGCTCGAGGAGCTTCAGTGCCTGATGCCTCGTCCTCTAGGCACCATGATTCATTTTGGAGATGTTGCAGTCAAAGAATGTGGCCTTGATTCCCAGTTCTGACACTTAGCAACTCTGACCTTTGGTTAAGTCCCTTAACCTCCCTGATGTTCACTTTCACAGAAATATACTGGCTCTCTCAGTGAGCTGTGGTGAGTCAGGAATATGGGCCCATAGATAGAGAGCTGAAGAGAGAAAGGAATCCCTATTGTAACATACCTGGCAATGGGTAGGCTGGCCTGTGCTTGAAGATCTTCAAGAAGGGACAAATGACTACCTCTCTGCTTTGGAACAGCTCTGTCTGCTAGGAATTTTTTCTTAACATTGAACCTACCCTTATCTCTTTGCAATTTCTACCTCTTTCATCCTGGTTCTGCCCTCTGAGGCCAAATGGAAGAAACCTAACTCATCTTCCACATGAAAGCCCTTAAAATATGTAAATACAGCTCTCATGTCCTGCCTCCCAGTCTTGTCCCCTCCAAGACAAACATAGCTAGTTCATTCAATGGGTCCGTACATGGCACAGACTCAAGACCTGATTAGATGAAAAGTGAGCAGAATAAAAGAATCAGAGATAATCATAAACTTGGGAACAAGGGATACCAACTGTTAAGTGTGAGGTGGTTTGACTGCCAGAAAAAGGGAAATATGAAGGAGGAGCAGGTTTTAGGGAAAAAGTATCCAAGTTGGCTTAAGACTTCCTAGAAAGGCTTTCTTCCTATCATATCCCATTGAAGAATTGAAACCAACTTTGAGCCTTTTATTTTAGTGTCTGATTCCTTGTGTCTAAGCTTCTTTGAGGTTTTTTTTCCACGATGGAAGTAGTCCTACACATTGTGAAAGATTAATTGTCTAAGGAAATATGCCCCCAAAGCTTAGTGATTTGAAGGGAAAGGAAAAGGAGATTGTCAGAAACATTATTTCATTGCCACAGAAATCAGACCTGGGTGGGAGAAGGACTCTGGGTTCTAATGGGGGGCAAAAACAGCAGCAAAGTGTTTACAACTCAGGAGTGAAACTGCCACCCTTCAAAGGATGGAGAATAGTATGAAACATCTAATTGACTGTCATTGTCACAACACAAATGCATATCCCTGCTTCCTGAAAAGAATGTCAAAGAGAGTATGTAGGATGCCCAGTAGGAGCCCATCCTCACTGCTGTAAACACATGGCTTACAGATGGTGGGTCAAGAGGGACATCTTCCTTCAAAGAGGAAGGCACTTTGAGCATTCTATTTGTGCGAACTTGTTCAAATAAGTTGAGTTTCCTTATCTATAAAATAGGGCTAATAATACTTACAGTAATCTCTCTTACAGGCCTATTGTGAGGAAAGCACTTCAAAATGTTACAGGAGTGTTAACTGTTCATATTATTAGAGACCTTGTAAGGAAAGGGGTAAGAATGAGGACCTCCTGTAATTGCCATTGTGCATTCTACCCCAAAGGAGGAGTGTAATATATTAAAGGTAGAGTGAGTTTTAAAACACAATAGACCCCAAGAACTGAGAGGGATCTTAAGGGTCAGTTAATCCAACTTCCTCATTTTAATGAGAAAGCTGAAGTTTTACATTGGGAGGCAGGGTAGGAGGGTGGGGCAGAAATCTAACCTGCCTAAGGTCACACATCCCTTTAGTAGTAGAGCCAGTATTAGAATCCTGGCGTCTTGATTTTATAATTCGATATTCTTTCATTTATGATAGGTAGCATTTCTACATCACTGAGTTTTTAAAAGCATTTTACTTATACTATCTTATTTCATCCTTAGGAAAGCTCCATGAGATGTGTGCTATTATTATCTACATTTTACAGATCAGGAAATTGAGCTAATACAGCTAATTAGTGTCTGAGATGCAATTTGAACTCAGGTTTTTCTGGCACCAAGTCTAGCACTTATTCCATGATGCCATGTTGTTTCCTATGTTATACTGCCAAGAGTCCTAAGGTTTCCTCAGAAGATGGAATATTTCTTTCCTGTTAATTCAATACAATCTTCCCAGGAAGCATTAGTGGGGTGTAGTAAAGAACTGCAAGAAGGGTTAGATTCAAGTCTTGTTTCTGCCATATATAGGGTTTGTGACTTGGAACATATCACTTAATCTCCTAGTGACCTAGGCAATTCTCTAAGGTGTTAAACTGGGGAAAAGGTGCTGACCTGCATTGGTAAAAGGAGTTTTCTTATCTAAAAGTTTCCAATGAAATTACAATTCTTATCTCTATCTTCTCTCTAAGTTTCTTAAAAGTTTTGTTAAGAATTCCAGCTACTTCCATCACAATTCTCAGGTACCACTATTTCAGCTAATAGTAATTTTCAATAGTAATATTTCAGTTAATAATAATTCAGCATGAAATATGCTGTTACATGTACAGAAATGATCATAGGAGTTGAAGAAATTGCCTTGTGAAACCATTATTCTTTGCTATACTCTTGGAAGGTAGTTGGAGGAAATGTGTATCGGGGGAGGAGGGTGGGGATTCACCAAGATTTAGGTTGTTTGGGTGGTTGGTGTTTTTATTTTTTTTTGTCAATGAAAATCCAAAATAAACTCAGGAATGTGAAAATGAAAAACAGAACTCCCAGCAGATGGGTCTTAGATCTGTTGCTTCCCTTCAGCTGAAGGCAAAAATACTTAAGGAAATGTAGAATTGTTATATTTAGAGTAGGGAGGTCTAGGCATAGGAGACCTCAAGATGCAGAGACATCAGGGCAGGCAGAAACTTGGGAGAGCATGGGGCAGAACAGCAAAAAGATACGCAGAAAAAATGAAAGTTATTAGAGGGAAGGGGATAGTTCATCATTAGAAAGCTTGGCTTCTCTTTGCTCACCTTGACACCACAAGCACTTCAGGTCAATAGCCTTTCTCAGATCTCTGTTCTTCAGATCCAAATACCTTTCATCTTAGTTATAGAATCACAGAATCATACATATGGATTGTCAGAGCTCTAAGGGACCTAAGAACAAAATAAAAATAAAAAGTCACAGTGAGAAGAGACACTAAACTATAAAATACGAGAACTGGAAGGGAGATTAGAAGATAGAATATAAGATGTCAGTATCTTAAAGGACCTTAGGATAAAGTACATAGAATATCTGATTTTGAAGGAACATTAGGAAATAGAACAAAAGCTATTGGAGATAAAAAGGAGTTCGGTACCTGTCACATCCTTAACACTCTCCTCTCCGCCCCCCACTCAGTAGAATTAAGCTCTTTGGGAGCAAGAAATGCTTTATTTTTGATTATTTATCCCTCAAAGCTAGTAGAGTGTTTCATACATAGTAGACACTTAGTAAATATTCGTTGATTAAATAGAATAGAGTATTGGACCTCAACAGAACATTGGGGCATAGATTTCATTAACTTCAATCATAAACTATGAAAGCTTTAGGGGAGCTTAGAACATAGGATGTTAGTAGCAGAAAGGGCCTTAAAATATAGAATGTAAAGAACATAGAACATGAAGCATCAGACATAAAAGGACTTTAGAACATTGATGGGAGATTAGATGAGACATCAGAACTGTTAGAACTTAGATCATGGAATATCATACTTAAAGAGGATCTAAAAGCTTATAGTGAATGCTAGTACATAGAATGTCAGAGCTAGAAGGGTCTTATATCACGAAATCATTTTAGAACTGATGTGAGCCTAGAACTTAGAATGTTTGAACTCAGAACATGAAATGTCAGAGCTGAGAAACCTTATACAGAACTGGAAGGAACATAAGAATATAGGGCATAGATACAGAAACTCCAGCTTCCCTGCAAAACTGGAGAAAGAGGACGACCAGATAGGATTCATTCCTATTGGCTCAAATGCTTCGGCTTTGTGCAATAGCTGCCTGGCCCTTCGCTAAGCACCTATCATATACAAGCCTTTTTCCTCCTTTTTTTTTTGACAAAAGCCATCATCTACCTACTATCAAAATATGAGAAAACCAGTAACCTTTCCAAACATTGGCCAATTGTGTGCTTATAAGCTTTATACAAAATAGTCACAGTTTATCTTACATAAACACATATAAGAAAGCAATATATAGGTTAAGGAGGAAAAAAAAAACCCTCATGCCAAAAGTTCCTAGGATAAAAGGAGGAAATTATTATTGATGTGTAATTATTAAATAAGCTTCCCCAGATGGTCATAACATTTAGACTATATTGATTGTCACAAAACCATTGACTCAGTTCTACACTCATCCCTTATGCTTGTAGTGAAAATATACAAAATGGACCCAAATTTAGTGAGGGTGCAAGAGTATTTTAGGACAATATGAAAAGCGTTCTCTATTTAAATATACTGCCAATACAATAATGTTAAGAACAATTGATATGAAATATGGCATTTTCATGGATACAGTTTAAGCTTATTATGGCTAAGTCTAGCTCTAAGTCCATTTTAATTTCTTCTAAATAAAACAAAGGATGGTTTCCAAAATTAAGAGGAAGTTATAAAAACATATCTTGTTACTTTATTCATGTTTGTGAATTTCTTCATGTATATGTACACCAGATTACTTCCTATCACCAAACAACAAAACATCTAATACATTAAGCAAGTATTTTTTATCTATTGAAATTTTTCTGCAATTATATAAAAATACTTTTTGTACTTAATAGTTTCATATTCTTAATGCCTGACAGGGAAGGATAATGACTGACAGCTTCAAGTTTGACTCTGAAAGTAAAATTAAACCAATGGGTAAAAGAGATACCTACAAACACCTTGGTTTCCTCCAGGTAAGACACATGATGTATAAAACTTTCAAGGAGCAAGCTGTGATTGAATATGTTAAGAAATTTATTGGCAGCTTGAAAGGAAAGCTGAATAGGAAGAACACATTTAAAATGATTAATACTTATACCAACCTACAAGGAGTTCCCTATATCAATGATTTCATGGATACAGTCTCCAACACTTACATTATACCAGTCTTTCCTTTTTTAAAAAAAATAAAATTTTAATGATATCACTTGTTTTTACATAATTTACATCTCTATTCCATTCCATGTTCCCCTCTCATGGAACTTATTCTTACATTAAATAATAAAAAAGGAGAAGAAAATTTCAACAAAACTAACCAACACATTAAAAATTCAAATATTATATGTTACATTAGCATCCATAAGTATCTGTACCTGCAAAGAATTTTAGGAGGTGACTTCTCTCTCCTTTGAGGTCAAACTGGATCAATTTAATTAGCTAATCTTCAGCTTTTATCATTTTGTTATTCTTTTCATTTGCCTTTTTTGTGTAGATACATATATGTATATGTCTTCATGTAGTATGCATGTATATATATACATATATATATACATCTGCATATATGTTATGTGTATATATAGAGACAGAGAAAAAGAAGAAGGGGAGAGAGACAGAGAGAGAGAAGGAGAGAGAGAGATACACAGAGAGAGAGAGATACACAGAGAGAGAGAGAGAGATTTTCCTGGTTGGGATTATTCCACATCAGTTTGTGTAAGTCCTCTTATGTTTCTACATAATAGTAGTTCATATTTATATCGTTCTTTAAAGGTTTGCAAAGTGTTTTACATATAATATCTCATTTGATACTCACATCAGTCCCATGAATTAAATGCAATTATTAGACCCATTTTACAGGTGAAGAAACTAGGCCAAAACAAGGTGATTGACTTGCCCAGTGTCATACAGCAAGGAAGAATCTATGACAGGCTTTAAATTCAGGTCTCCCTGATTCTAAATCCACCCCTTTTCCCTTTATAGCTAATAGCTGTCCACTATATGAATTTTTTCTTATAGTGCAGTATATTCATGTACCATACCTCATCTAGACATTCCCTAAAAATCAATGGCTATCTATTTTGTTTACAGTTTTTCTATACTACCAAAATGTTTATCTTTTTATCCTTATTCTCCTTAGTGTATCCCGAGTGGTATTTCTGAGTCAACAGGTATGGTCGTTTTTGTTATTTTATTAACATAATTCCAAATTGTTTTTCAGAACTGCTGGACCAATTTATATCTTCTCCCAGAGTGTATTTGTATGCTTGTTTTTTCTATATTCTCTATAACATTGACTATTATCATGTTTTTTTTTTTCATATTTGCCAATTTGCTGAGTATCATGTAAAATTTCAGGGTGGTTTGGTTTGCACTTTTCTTATCACTGGTTATTTGGAGTATTCTTTTATATGGTTGCTAATTGTAACGTCTTTTGAGAGCTATTTGTTCATATCATTTGATCACTTTTCTATATGGGAATGTTAAAACAAAGGACAAAGAAGATGAGAAACAGATAGAAAGAGCACTAGATTTGAAGGGTTGGTTAGGATATCTGAGCTCGTGTCTTGACTTTGGGAAATGGTCTTTCTCTGGGCCATAATTTCCCTAACTACAAAATGAATGAAGTCAGTTCCTTATCCCAGGAAGTATTCAAGTGGAAGTGTGGACATTTTGCCAGGATTGTGGAAAAGGAAATTAATAGTTGAATTATAGGTCAACTACTAAATGACCCATGAAGCCCCTTCTAAATCAGTAATTCTAAGGTTCTTTCCATTTCCAATATTTTGTATTCTAAGATCCATTCTGTCTTTGGTATTCTGTACTCTGTAATTTAAGATACCATCTAGCTCCTAAATTTCTCCCAGTTATAGAATTTCATAATTGAAAATGACCTCAAAGGCTATCCAGTCCAACTGAGACTCGAAAAAGGATTTTAAAATTTACCTGAAAAGTGATCATTCAGACTCTGGTCTGAACTTCTAGGGAGACGCAAACTATCACTTTTCAAGACAGCCCATTTATTTAACTCCTGGGCAATTCTAATTGTCCTAACATGAAACCTAAATTTTCCTCTTTACTATGTTCACATTGCTTTTGTTTCTGCTCTCTGGTGCCCTTCAAAGCAACTGTAAATGCTCTTACACATGACATCACTTCAAATATTTGAAGAGTCATCATGCCCCCTTCCCTGTCTTATTTTCACCAGACTAAACATTTTCAGATACTTTAGTCCATTCTCATATGACATGAACACATGGCCTTACACCCCACCTGCATGACCCAATGCTGGAAACTTATCCATACCCTTCTTTAAATGTGTGCCTCAGAACTAAATATGATACTTCCAATGTGGTATTGCTAGTGTAGACTATAAGAGAACTATTACCTCTTTACTGTTATGTTTCTCTTAATGCAGTCTAAGATTGGATTATTTTTACCTCTACCATTTTATCTTCTAATATCCCTTCCAATTCTAGCATTTCATGCTCTATATTTTTCAGGTTTCTTCAACCTCTGATATGCTATTATATGATTCTAATATACTATGATCTCAATAATAGCCAATAGTCAATAAACATATTACATGCCTACTATGTGGCAGGCACTGTGCTAATCTATGAGTAGCTTCAGCATCCCTTCATGACTTTTGCTCCCCTTCAATCGCCTCTTCCCATGGTACCCATCCTGGTTTTCTAGGGCTAACCATATGCTGTCCTACTTTGACTTGCCCTCCCAGGCATTGCCTAGTCTTCTCCTTTACAAAAATATACTGTTTTTATCCAATGTCTTCAGGGCCTTGCTTCATGCCAATGGACTGATTCATATTATGATGTTCATAATGGATAATGGCTTCAGGGGTTGCCCTTTGGCTTGTCCACATTTTTGTGTGTATATATGTATGTGTATACACACACACATACACAATGCATATGTACACACACGTATATATGTGAAATATGTCAGATTCACATTTGTATATATATATATGTGGTATGTGTGTATGCATGTATGTGTGTATACATAGCTGTATATATGTATGTCTGTGTTTCTGTAATCAACAACCTATCATGTTATCATGTGCAGAGTGTCTTGTTTGGAAGTGAGGGAGACAAGAGTTTAGTTAATTCAATCTAATAACTATTTATTGGTGGTGCAGTGGCTAGAGTGCTGGGCCTGAAGTCAGGAAGACTTATCTTCCTGAGTTTAAATCCAGCCTCAGACATTTTTTAACTCTGTGACCCTGGGTAAGTTACTTGATGCCGTTTGCCTCAGTTTCTTCATCTGTAAAATGAACTGGAGAAGGAAATGGCAAACCACTCCAGTATTTTTGCCAAGAAAACCCCAGATGGGATCACAAAGAGTCAGACATGACTGAAAGGACTGAACAATAAAGCACCTACTATGTGCCAAGCACCGTGCAAAAGGCAGGCCTTGCTCTCAATCAGCTTACAATTTAATGGGGGAGACAACATACTACAACTACAAACTAATATACACAAAACAAGCTACATATAAATTAAATAAGAAATAATTAACAGAGGGAAGGCAGTGGAGGTAAGAGGATTGGGGAAGGCTTCCTGTAGGAGGTGGAATTTTAGTTAGAATTTAAAGGAAGACTGAGAAGTCAATAGTTAGAGCAGAAGAGGGAGAGTATTCCAAGTATGGGGGACAACCAGATAAGGTAAGACTGTAGTCAAATAGGGGGAATGATACCAATTCAGTTCTAATACAAAATATTGTATTATAAGAGTGGCTACAGACCTTTGTAAAAGTGCTATGTTGGAGGAGAAGTGATATTTTTAATCAACAGATCAGAGAAGGCTTCTTGAAGAGGGTAGAATTGCTTCATTTTGACAAGTATGTCTATTTTTTACTTAAATAATTTTTACTAAATTCCAATAATTTTTACTAGCAATTTTAACTAAATTTAACAATTTTTACTAAATTCCAACATGTCTAATCTTTAACCTTTTCACTCAATTGAAACCATTTTCTCCGAGGTTACCAGTAATATCTTAATTGCCAAATTTAATGGCCTTCTCATAATCCTTATTCTCTTTAACTTCTCCGGAGTATCGGACACTGTTGATCACCTCTTTCTCCTGGAAACCGTTTCCTCCATGAGCTTTCATGACACTGCTCTCTCTTGGTTTTCTACTACCTCGGTATCCATTACAGATTCATCATCCATGTCATACCAGGAGTGTGCTGGAACCAGTTTAAAGTAGCTCACTGGCTATTGGATATTTCCAACTGGGCATCTCACAGGAATCTCAAACTTATTATGTCCAAACAAAATTCACTATATCTTCCTCCCCAAAAAAGTCCATAGTGCTCTTCTGAACTTTCCTGTTACTATCAAGGACACCACGTTCATTTCGGTCACTTAGATTTGTGACATTCGTGTTATCTTTGATTTCTCACTTTTACTCACCTCATATATCCACATCTGGTTGTTTCTATTTCCACAATCAGTAGCACTCACATATGTCCCCTTCTTTTTACTCTTGTATCCACCACTCTAGTTTCAGATATTCTCTCTTTCCTGGGCCATTTTCCTGTTCCTTCCTCAAAACTGTTTGTATTCCAAATCTATCCTCTACACAGACACCAAAGTAATTCTCCTAGTACACTTCTGATGTTACCCCTTTCTCACTCAATAAACCTCAGTGTCTCCTTATTATTAATGTTATTTTTGGTCTTTCATTTTTGAAGAGGACCAGTGATGTAACAGGGTAACATCTTGACTTGTGAGTGAATTGGATTTAAGTGAGGCAAAGATACACAAAGTCATCAGCCTCACTCTCTCTTCCAGAGTCATCAAAGTCCAGTGGCAGGACAAGGGACAAGATGACTTCTCATACTGTGCAATCCAGCCATATTGGAGAATTTGATGTTCCACGTATGCAAAACTTCATCTCTCACCTCCTTACCTATGCATGGACTGTCCCACATGGTCGGAACGTACTGCCTATTCACCTTCACCTCCCAGAGTCTCTCATTTTATGTCATGTTTATCTCAAACACCATCTCCCATCTTCTTTGTAAATACTTTCCTGATTCCCCTCTCCCTCATCTGCTACTCTACTCTTTTTCCAAATGACTTTGGATTCATTTTTAGACAGCCTACATACATACATACATATACATATATATATGAATATATATGCACACACATACACGCATTGCATATCTCTCTATATATCGATATACTATATATAGTATATGCACTATATATAACATATGCTTATTTACTTTATATCCATCTACACACTGTCCCCCCTACACATACCTTCTCAACTTATCTTCTGGAAGGTGCCCATGACAGGCGACATCAGAAGCAACAGGGATGAGAAGTTGAGAAGCTGCAGGATGTGTTCTCCTATGGAGTGGAGAGTACTTCCTTCTTCTGTGGTTCATGTTTTGTTTCTCCATAATCATATGCTCCTACTTCCAACTCTGCCCCAACTGAAACAATCTTATCTACTAAGGCATGAGCTTCTGTAACTAGGAGTCTTCAATCAGAGGAGCCTTTTCCAGTTTCCTGGCCTAACCCTAAATATGCTCAGGAGCTGGAGTTCAATAACAAACCTCCAGATTATTGGAGCCTTTTTAAAATAGACCCTCTTAGAGGTCTTACTCTGTTGACAACTTCAAAGAAGGCCCTGAAGGAAAAAGAGAAAGTGGATGATACTTGAAGGGAGGTCCATTTGTTTGGGAAATAACCTTTGACCTCAGGTGGCTGGAAAACCTCCTAACATATAAGAGGTCAGGACTTAACCTTCCCATTGTAGTCTATGAACTCCTCTTTCTCTAGGATACAGTCATTGAATATCTCAAACCAGAACAACAAAGGCAGGGAACATCAGCCTGGAGTTGGGACAAAAGGACTCTAAGGGAGTACCTCTCTAAATGATGGGGGAGGAAACTGTGCTGAGGTCTAGCTTCCCTCAATCATGAGGCCATATTAAACTTGCTCACTCTTATTAAAAAATGTTGTCTTACCTTAAAAACCAAAGAAGAGGGTGAGGGCATCCTAGACTAAACTACTCCAGGCCTGGGGGCTCAATAGCTCTCAATTGTCATGAGAGCCAGAGCCACAACTACCCTCATGGACCAAGGTTTCAGAGACAGCTTCCCATATCTCCATGCCCCAATCTGGCATGTTTGTCTTTCTGGGTCTCCTGGTGCACAATACTTTTCAAATGAGCCACTTGTCCCTTGGCTCTGCCGCTTTAGGAAAGACACAATAAAATAAGCAAATGCTTTTAAACAAAAACAAGCAAAGAATGGTTATGAATTTAATAAATTCAGGTAGTATTATAGATAAAAGGACCAGTTGGGAGACGGTGAGAAGCATATGAATGGGGGAGGGTCAATTTGACTGGAATGTAGAGACAAGGCTAGGCAAGAGATAAGGCTAGAAAGGTAAGGTGATCTCAAGTTGTTGAGGACCTGAATGCCAGATAGAGAAATTTGAATTTGTTAAATGGGTAATAGAGAGCCATTGAATATTTCTGAAGAGAGGAAAACATAATTGTATAATAACAATGGAAAAGGAGCATATAATGGAGAAATTTTCATCATCATGTAAAAGCAAGCATGTTATCCATTTGACCAGGAAGGCTTTAAGTGCCTTTCAAATCTCACCCTCTAGGCAGCTTCTTATTCTACCTATGCAGTAAACCCAGATAGGAATTGCATTAAGCCATCCTTCTAGTCCTGGTAAAATAATTCTTGGGGGGGCACACTGGAGTGCTGCAGCCATCTTAAAGGTAGAAAGATGGAAAATTCAAATAAGGTGATGTGGGAAGCACCGAATTGGCAGGGACTGGCAAGAGTCTGCCGCAAGGGCACTGTGGAGGGGAGGCAAGATGCCAGTCCACTTCAGAGGCCACAGCAGGATAGTAAGGAAGGGGATGGAGAAAGATCCAAGCCAGATGCCTCACAGCTGGAAGTATAAATTTGAGTTATAACAAGAATACAGCAGTATAAATGTGAGTGGAAATTCTCCAACCTACAAACTATATGTAGGTAGGAAGCCTGATGTAATTCATGGAGCACAGAACTGAGAATTAAGAGATCAGGGTTCTAGTCCTAGTTCTGACATTAACTCCATATGTGATATTGGCCAAGTATCTTCCCTTTGGGGAATGTTTCCTATCTGTAAAATGAGGGAATTGAATTGTTCCCTAAGGTCACTTACAGCTCTGGCATTCTATGTTCTAAAGACCCTTGACTTTCCAGCTTTATGATCTATAAAACAGTTTGTCATGTACTAAGAAAGTCATAGAACTTAGATTAATGGTAGCAAGGATTACCTGAGAACCATTTACAAAGAACTTAGTATAAACACACTCACATATATATATATATATATATATATACATACACACACACACATATACATGACCAATGTATATGTGTGTATGTGTATATATCCATATATATGTATTTATAAATGTGTGTATTTGTGTTTGTGTATAGACAGAGAGATACAAACTTCCTAGAAATAAGTTCTCAGGATAGGTCAGTAACAAGAAGTGACAGAGTATTAACACTTCATAAAATTATCTTGAGGTAAAGGGTGCTCCACAAATTGTGTTGGTCTGGGTAGAACATTCATCAGTGCTGTTTGAGAAAGCCTTCTGGGAAGAAGTGAGCTTATAAAATAACCAGCATTTATATATGGCTTTAAGGTTTCCATAGTATTGTACAAATATTTTCTCATTTTATCGTTACAATAATCCTGGAGGTAGGTGCTGTCATTATTCGATTTTACAGCTAAGGGAACTAAGGTAAGTAGAAGTTAGCCGATTTGCCCAGGGTCACACAGATTATAAATGTTTGAGGCTAGATATGAACTCAGGCCATCCTGAGTACAAAAAGGCCCTACTCTATCTACTGAACCAGCTGGATGCCTCAAGAATCTTTGAACTCTAAAGGGGAGATATACTTTCATTCATTCAGCAACATTTATTAAACTGAGTACTGGAGAATATACAACAATAAATGAGGTATGGTAATTAACTTCAAGAAGCTTTCAATCTAATAGTGGATGTGTACACAGAAAAATATAATACAAATTGGAAAAGTATATATATAATTGTGAATACATAATGATTATGAAGTGCTATGAGAGCCTAGATCTCATTTGACCTGGACTTAAAAGAAGGGACAGCAAATCAACAAGTGGGGCTGCGGGGTGACAATGGAACAGACATTTCAGGCATAGAGAATAGTAAGAGCAAATACTAGCGGGTAGAAAAATGAAGGGCTTGTTCTAGAGTTGGTGAATAATCAAGACAGGCAGGAAGGTAAAAGGTATAACGGGGAAGAGTAGGAGCTAAGGTTGGGAAGAATCATAGAATGTCAGAGTGAGAACTTGTGACACACAATGCCAGTGCCTTATTGGAATAGTGATAGTTGGAATGGGCCTTAGGATGTTTAATATTAAAGACATCTAACCAAATCTTGTTTTAAAGAAGAAACTGAGGATCAAAATGGCAGTGACTTGCCCAAGGTCAGCTAACTAGTTTGGGGGAGGTGGTATGCTGGTAAATATTTAACAACTGGTTTCCCAGAAAAAAATGTGATGACATATTTTCAAGTTCAATCTACATTATTAATATTTTCCCACTATTTTCTTAAGTCTTAGCAATCAGTAGGGCAATAAATAAGACTAGATTTGTAGTGGTTGATGATTTTCAGGGTTTAAACGTTCATACTGAAAAATTAATAATTAGATCTTACAAGCCAATTCAATCTAGCCCTAATACAACTATGGTTTGGGACCAGATTAAAAAAATAAGAATATATTCTGTAGATCGTAGGGACTAACTATTAAGGACCTTTGAGCAGGGGAGTATTGTAAAATTACCGAAATAGAAACCTGCCTCCCCCCACCAAAGCCAGCATTAATGAGTGACAGCAAATGAGAAATAGAGGACATAGGACTGCCACCTTGTCTGCCCCACCTCCTGGGTACTCCCACACACCAACTAATATAATAACACAAATGAAGTGCATTCATCCAGCCTTAACACAGCTCATACAAGGGAACCTTTGGTCCATAACCCAGACATCATTATTTTTATTATTAGAAGGGATATTAGAAACCAACTACTCCACCCCTCCTCCATTCTATATATGAGGAAATTGAGGTCCACAGAGTTTAAGTACCTTTCAATACACTGCACTGCTATCTTCTGAATCTTGAGAATTCAAATAGAAATAAGTGGAGAGATTAACAAACAACCAAAACCAGGTCCCAAAGAGCAGAACTGTGTCTTTGGAAGGAGTGATTTCCCAGTTTGCTGCCTATAAAAATGCTGACACAGCTAGTTTTTCCAGACACTTTTTGCCAGAGGGTTTAAAGCATTCTAATTGCTAGGGATCCCCAGGAGATTAGGTCAGCTGCAGAGAATTGTTGAGGTCAGCCTTTTTGTTCCATTCTCTATCCCTCCCCCATTTTTATTTATTTATTTGTTTATGTATTTAAGTCAAAGAAAATGGAGGTAGCTGAAAGCTGGAAGGACAATGAAATCCTTGCTTTCTAAAGGTGTTGGTAAATTAGTGGGGGTGGGTAGGCTGAGTCCTAACACCTTTAAACATTCCAGTCATGCTGTTCTTTGAATACTGCCTCCCCTCCCTGCACCATCTTAAGCAAATACTTCAAATTGAAATCACCAAGTTTGACATTTAAACTAAAGAATTCCTATTTCCCCATGCCCAACTTCTTGGTAGACTGGATTAGAGAAACAACTGCCAGAGCTGTTGATGATTCTAAGCCAGCAGAGAAATGGGATACTCAGAACTCCAGGTGTCTCCTGCTGTTTGTAAACAGAGTCATGTGTGTCTGGTTCTGTGGAAAGAGCCCTGAGTCCTAGATATAGAATCAAAGACCTGGGTTCAGATCCTGATTCCATTGTTCACTAACTATCTGACTTCAGGCAAGTCATTTCTACTCTCTAATCCCCAGTTCCTTTTTCTATAAAATGAGGATAACCGTATGTATCTTGCCTATTTTATAAGGTTGTGGAACACATGAGACATATTAGTCAATTTCCTCTTCTACAGTCAATGACTTCTTCTTGTCACTGCCTAAGGCATAATTCCGACCATACCAATCCCTGCTGACATACTTCAATAACTCTCCATTTCCAACAGGAAAATTTTGAGAAATTCAGCAAACATTAAACACCTATTGTATGTAGAGATTTACATTCAGAACTTTGAGAGATATAAAGAAATGAAACAACGTCTGCCTTATAGAACTTCAAATCTATTATACCTTAATGGAGGCTGACTAGGAGCCTTAGCCCAAGACCTCTGGGAATAACAGTGCCCCTTCTCATGCTACCCCTCACCCCTTAATGGTCCTGCTTCTAGGCTGATCCTCACAGTCAGGAGGGAGAAATCTGAGTAGAAAAGTTGTCTGCTAACCTTACCAACTACTGGCTAACTGCCACTGATGATAAAATAAGTCCCAGACTGCCAGAGACAGCAATGACAACCAAATGATTAGCTCCACTTCTGGCTTATCTCCTGAAGTCATCAGCCAGGGAAGCAACTCCTGTGGAGATTTGGCCTGGCAAAAGCCCCTACTTCAGCTGACATTAGATACTGAAGACCTGGAAAAAGCAAATGTTGAAAGCAAAATCTTTAGTGCTATCAAATGGCTCAACATCAGTCTGATGGTCAAGAAATGTTTATTAACCACTTAATATGTGGCAGGCACTGAGCTAAGTACTGGGGATATTGTTTTAAAATGGGCAAAAATATTTCCTTTTCTCAAGGAGGTCACAATATTATCGGAGAGGCAGTAAGTATGTATAAACATGCTATATACAAGATAAATAGGAAATAATCAACTGAAGGAGGGCACTAGAATTAAAAAGGGATTAACAAAGACATTCTGTAGAAGGTAGGCTTTTATCTGGGACTTGAAGGAAGTCAGAGAAACTAAGAAATGGAGGTAAGAAGGTAAAGCATTCCAGTCATTGGGGACTGTAGTAGGAAGGCCGAATTTATGACCTCAAAGAGAATCATACATGTGTCTGAACAGTTCAGAATCGTTGGATATAAGAAATTCTCTAAGTAGAAGGCAGAAGGATTAAAACATTTATTTAGGCTCCACAGTAACAGACCCACGAACCAGCCTCCCCATTTCGACACTTTGATCACAAACTTCCAGGCCCAATAAGTCCGCCTTACAAGAGTAACCAGGAGGCCACAGAAAAGCATAATGGCATTAAACCAAATCATATTCATGCTACCAGTAAGAAGATCACAAACTGCCCTCAAGTTCTTGCTTGGCACTCCTCGGTCCACACACAGGTCGGCTCTACTTTCGGATAGGCTCTGCTTCTGCAGCTCCTGCTTCAGCTTTGGCTTTTTCTTCAGCTTCGGCTGTAGCTGTCTCTGCTGCCATCACCACCACTTCCACTACAATCTCCAAGCTGTGTTCCAGCTAGCTGACTGCTTCCTTTCTCCTTCAGCTCTTAACTGCTGTCACCAACTGCTGCTCTACTGCCTCTCCAACTGCATCTTAGCTCTGCTTCAACTGTTCTGCAAGGTCCTCCCACCACAGGCTTCTATTGGCTCCAGTCCTAGCTACTCCTCCCAGGATCCTGGGAGGCTCACATCCACATAGGTTCCACACCCAACAGGGCTCTGGGTCTGGGGCTTAACACTTAGCAAGGTTCAACGAAATACATTGAGTTACTCAAAGAAAACAAACACCATTTTGCTTATCAATACAGGGACACACAACGAAAATGCTTGGAACCAATAGATGGAGAAGATGTTTTTTGCTTTTTCATTTGTTTGAAGATTTCTGATGGAGTATCTCTGATGGAGAAATCTGAAGATTTCTTGATGGAGTGTAAGTTGTAGGTAAACTGGGAAGATGGAAGGGATAGGCTGTGAAGGGCTTTGCATGCCAAAGGATTTTGTATTTGATCCTGGATGTGATAGGGAGTCATTGGAGTTTATGGGCTACGGGGAGGGTGAGACATGATTAGACATGTACTTTAGAAAAATCATTTTGGCAACTGAGTGGAAAATGGACTGGAAGAGGGAGAGACTTATGGCAAGCAGACCAATGACAGGCTATTGCAATAGTCCAGGGGTGAGGAGATGAGTGACTATATCAGGGAAATGGGAGTATCAGAAGAGAGAAGGGAACATATATTAGAGATGTTGTAAAGCGTAAATCAAGAGGCTTTGGAAATAGATTGAATATGGAAAGGGGCAATGAGAGGAAGTGAGAAAAGGATCACATCTAGATTACAAGCCTGGAGAACCAAGAAGATGGCTGTGCCTTTTACAGTAACAGGAATGTTTGGAAAGGGGGAAAGTTTTGGAGAAAGCTAGTGAGTTCCGTTTTGGACAGACTGAATTTAAGATGTCTACAGAATATCCAGCTCAAGATGTCTAATATTCGTTGGGAGATGTGAGCCTGGAGATCAGCAGAGATTTGATCAGCATTAGATTTGAAAAACATCACCATAGAGATGGTAATTGAATCCATGGGAACTAATGAAATCACCAAGTCTTACAGAGGGAGAAAAGAAGAGGGCCCAAAAGAGAGAGCCCCGTGGGACAGCCACAATTAGTGTGTGTGACCCAGATCTTGAGCAAAGGAGACTGAAAAGGAGCAGTGAGAGCAGCAGAAGGAGTAGGAGGAGGACCAGGAGAGAGTAGTATTCTGAAAACCTAGAGAGGAAGAGATTATTAAGGAGAAGGGGATGCTCAACAATGTCAAAGACCTCAGAGGTCAAGAAGAATGAGGATTAAGAAAAGGCAGTTAAAAATTGGCAGACCATTGGTATCATTGGAGAAAGTGGTTTTGGTTGAATGATGAGATCAGAAGTCAGAATGTTGGGAGTTAAGAAGAGAGCAAGAGGAAAGGAAATAGAGGCAACTATTGCAGACTTTTCCTCAAGGAGTTAAACCACAAAGGAAAGAAAAGTTGTGGAATGATAGTTAGTGACCATCCAGCAAGATTTTTCTGAGGACGGGGGAGATGTCAGTGTGTTTTCCAGGCAGTAGTTTAGAGAACAAGTAGTTTTTTCAGTTAGAATGTGGTGTGTGTGTG
>CM053625.1:42349446-42366661 GCA_028646595.1 Phalanger gymnotis
GGATTTTAAACCATAACCCTTGATTGCTCTCTTTAGCTCTTTTTTCACAGAACCTCTGCCTTTGTCTTATTCCCACGTGGCTTTTGGCTAACTTCCTCTTTGAAACAGACAGCTTTCTGTGGGGCTGACTGAGCTGATAATTTTTCTAATTTTCTCCTCAGCTCCTCTATTTCTTGTTGCAGCCTCTATCTCTCCTCACTCTCTCCCACCTGTTTCTGAAACTGGTCTAAATCAGGGTATAGTGAGTCTGAGTAAAGGAGAACTCTGGAATCTGGGGAGGAGGGTCGCAATTGTTCCAGAGTAGAACCAGAGAGGTAGAGGGTGTGGTCTGAATGGGCTGTAAACTGCCTGGGCTCTTTCCCACAGCAGCCTTCTGTGGCTTTAAGAGCTGCTTTGATAATATTGTATACCAAAAATGCGCTGGGTTCCAAGCCCCCGGGGTTTTCTGACTCATAGCTTGTTAACTGCTCTCCTATGACTTTCCAAGACCCTGCAGTAACGGGGTTGCTCTGTGGTCCAAGGGGGTATTTTTTCCACTACTTTAAGAAAACCCTTGATAATCCGGGGGGTGGGGGGGGATGGTGGTGGTGGTGATCGTACATCTCTGGTCCTTGGCTGTCTTATATATAATTCTTACGAATGCAGCCTGATCCTCGGTGGTCCCTAAGGACTCTGCTTGCCCCATGATAAGGGAAATTCCTTACCTCACCAGTGTAAGCTGGGTTGCCCACGGAGACAGGATGGTGCTTCATGCTGAGAATTCAAATTCATCCCAAGGCTGTGCTCTTCTCCTTCTTCTCCTGAAGGAGGCACCTTGGGGATCATGGGGGGTGTGCATGTGGCTCCGTGTGGTGTACCACGTTTGGGCACCACTTGTTGGGGTTCCTGGTTACCCCAAACTCCCAGGCCTTTGTCTACCAAAGGCCTGATCTCGCAGACAACAAATGAGGTGGGAGGCAAAGATGGTAAGCTGCTCCGTTTATTCAGGTTAGTACCCAAACTTTTATACCTTTGATTATGTAGCAATAGGGCCGCCTTGGTTCCTCCTACTCTCCTCCTACTCTCCTCCCCTTTCCTTCCCACACTCTCCCCATAATTCACCTGTGCACAGGTAAATCCGGAAGAGAACCTGGCTCCATATTGCCAACAAGGGCAAGACCCTTCCTCCTGACTCCATCTTGTCCCACCCTTACCTCAGAGCCCTGAGTTTACCTCAGCAGGCCCTGGGCACAGAGGTCCAGCAAGGGCAGGGGTCGGCTCTAACTCACCCTGTTACAGAGTTGTTGCTCAAGGGAATAGATTAGGTACATAATACACGGAAGTAAATGAGTATAGCAGTCCACTGTTCGATAAACTCAAAGATACCAGCTATTGGGACAAGAACTCACTATTTTACAAAAACTTAGGAGAAAACTGGAAAATAGTCTGGAAGAAGAAGTAGAAACTAACATCTCACAATGTATACCAAGATAAGGTCAAAATGGATATATGATTTAGACATAAAGGCTGATATCATAAACAAATTAGAGAATGAAATAAATTTCCCGACAGATCTATGGATAGGGAAACACTTCATGACCAAATGAAATAGAAAGTTTGTGGAAGGCAAATTGGATAATTTTGATTTCATGGAAGTCAAATATTTTTGTGCAAATAAAGCCACTGCAGCCAAAATCAGAAAGAAAATTGAGAAACTGGTGGAAAATTTTTTGCAGCAAGTTGCTCTGATACAGGTCTCATTTCTCAAATACATAGAAAATTGAACCAAATTTATAAAAAAAAATAGAAGTCATTCTTCAATATAAAGGGAGAAAGGGTGTAAACAGACAATTTTCAAAGAAGAAATCAAAACTAACAATAGTCATAAAAAATGTTCTAGATCACTAATATTAGAGAAAGGAAAATTTAGACAAGTTTGAGGTACTGCATCACACTCATTAGTTAGATTTAGATGACAGAAAAGGAAGATGACAAACGCTGGAGAGGAAATGGGAAAATAGGTGCAATAATACACTGTTGGTGAAATTGTGAACTAGTCCAACCATGGTATGGAATAATTTGGAATTATGTTCAAAGAGCTATAAGACTGTGTGTACCATTTGACCCAGCAAACTACTACTAGGTCTGTATCCTAAGAAAAGGACCTATATGCACATCAGTATTTATATCTGTGGTGATAATGAAAAGGAAAATAAGGGGAACTATTTGTTGGGAAATGGCTAAACAAATTATAGTATATGAATGTAATGGAATATTATCATGCTTTAAGAAATGGTGAAGGAAGGGCAGAGCCAAGATGGTGGAGTAGAAACAGGGATCTGATAGAACTCTCCCCCCCGAACTCCTCGAAATACCTGTAAAAATGATTAACAAGTTCTAGAGCAGTAGAAGTCACAAAATGACAGAGGGAAGCAGATTTCCAGTCCAAGACAATCTGAAGGGCCAACAGGAAGGGTCTATTGCACTATACTCTAAGCAGAGCACAGCTCAGAGCAGGTTGCACTGCAGGGACTGGAACAGGCTTCAGGGCACTGAATCACTGGCATCTCTGGAGGTTTCCAGACTTCTCAACCCACACATACCAAAGACAGCTTCGAAGGTGAGTGGGAAAGCTCTTTCACCTGTGTAAAAGGGGAGAGTAGCCAAGCGCCAGTTGCAATCCCAGCCCCAGGGCAGTGGAAGCCACTATCACAGCTATGGCTGCTTCTGGAGTTGTTGGCCTACAGATGGTGGGAGAACTGAGCACCTGATCTGGGTCACAGTCCTGTGTGGTGGTCCTGGGGTGAGGAGGAGCACTGCCGTGGTGGAGCCACTGGCAGCTGTGGAGAAGGAACTCTTCTGGCAGTTTCAGGGCAGAAAAGAGTGCTTGTGGTTATTCATAGACCAGAGCACAGGCCAGGAAAGGAGTAAACACCTCTCTTTTGATCATATCACTTTGGAGGAACTAAAAATTTACAAGTCCCCAGAGATATTTCTGAAAACAGCTGCACAAACCCCCTGAAACTTGGGGCAGTTTATCTGCCACTTAACAAAGAGCTCAAAAGTTAAATAATTGGCAGGGAAAATGAGCAAACAGGGAAAAAAGACTAAGACTATAGAAGGTTAATTTGTTGGTGAAAAGAAGTTTTCTTACACATTTACTGAAAAGGAAGATCAAGGAATGTAGCCAGAGGAAGATAACAAGGTCAAGGCTCCTATATCCAAAGCCTCTAAGAAAAATATGAAATGGTCTCAGCCACAGAAGAGCTCAAAAAAGATTTTGAAAACAAAAGAGGGGAAGTAGAGAAAAATTGGGAAAAGAAATGAGAGTGATGCAAGAAAATCATGAAAAACAAGTCAACAGCTTGCTAAAGGAGACATCAAAAAGAGCTGAAGAAAATAACAACCTAAAAAATGGACTAACCCAAATGGCAAAATTGCTCCAAAAAGCCAATGAGGAAAAGAATGCCTTGAAAAGTAGAATTAGCTAAACGGAACAGGAGGTCCAAAAGCTCACTGAAGAAAATAATTCCTTAAAAATTAGAATGCAGCAAATGGAAGCTAATGACTTTATGAGAAATTAAGGAATTATAAGACAGAACCAAAAGAATGAAAAAATAGAAGACAATGTGAAAACAACTCATTAGAAAAACAACTAACCTGGAAAATAGATCCAGGAGAGAACACTTAAAAATTATTGGTCTTCCTGAAAACTGTGAACAAAAAAAGAGCCTAGATATCCTCTTTCAAGGAATTATAAAGGAAAACTGTTGTTTCAAGAATCCAGCTAGCAGCTTCTGTGGGGGTGTAAGATCCACCCACAGCCAGCACCCAGAAAGCTGCCAACAGTACAGGTTCTTTGGATCTGCTTAACTAAGGAAAGCAAGGTGAAAGGGTTGACAAGCTTACTTTAATTCAGCATGCAAATATCATTCACTTAGTTCAGGGAAAGAGACCAGCACACTGAACTTCAGAGCAAATTAAAAACAAATTACAAACATCAACAGACAGACCCAATACAGACTCATAGTTACCAATATCTAGATTAAGCCCGGCAGCTCAGAACAAGGGCTGGCTCAGAGTCATGTGCGCCACCCCTGCTGTGGCAAAGAGCTCCAAGGAAGAGGATGCCAACCCCTGGTTTTATATTTTTTTTCAGCGTCAGGGGTGAGTCACCCACGCGACCAAAATCATCACAAAGAGGTGACTTAAACCCATGTGGGCTAAGAGCCTCTGCTGTCCCAGACATGTAAACTTGGCCCTCCCTGGAGTTAGCTCCACCTTGGGCCCCACCTTAGTTGCCAGTCCACCCCCACATAGGCTTTACACCTAATAGGGGTTTGGGCCTGGGGCTTAGACTTAGTAAGACTCAATGAAATACACTGAATTACTCAAAGCAAACAAAAGCCAAACTCTTCAATAGTATTTGTTGAACTAAGTGCTGAGGAGCCCATTTTGCTTACCAACACAACTACCCTGATATCCTAGAACCCAAGGGTAAAATAGAAATGGAAAGAATCCACTGATCACCTCCTGGAAGAGATTCCAAAAGGAAAACTCCTAGGAATATTGTAGCCAAATTCCAGAGTTCCCAGTTCAAGGAGAAAATATTGCAAGCAGTCAGAAAGAAACAATTTAAGCATTGTGGAAACACAATCAGGATGACACAAGTTTAGCAGCTTCTACACTAAGGGATCAGAGGGCTTGGAATATGACATTCCAGAGGTCAAATGAGACAGGATTAAAATAAAGAATCATCTACCAGCAGAACTGAGTATTATATTTCAGGGGAAATGGAATTTCAATGAAATAGAGGACTTCTAAGCATTCTTGTTGAAAAGACCATAGAGGAGTAGAAAATTTATGTATATATGTATGTGTGTATGTATATATATATACATATATATGTATATGTGTGTGTATGCACATATATATGTATATGTGCACATATGTGTATAGATGTATATATCTGTATATATACACACATATACATATGTGTATATATGTGTGTATGTGGATAGATCAATAGATAGAGAGACAGACAGACAGAAAGACAGACAGACAGACAGACAGACAGACAGACAGACAGACAGATAGATAGATAGATAGATAGATAGATAGATAGATAGATAGATAGATAGATGGCACGGGGTGAACCAAATATGAAGAAATGACACCTACAAAATAAAATTAAGAGTTGAGAGGAATGTTCTGGGAGAAAGAGAAAGGGGGAGATAGAATGTAGTAAATCATCTCACATAAAAGAGGCAAGACGGAGCTTTTACAATAGAGAGGAAGGTGGGGAGTGAAAAGCAATAAGTGAGCTTTACTCTCATCAGATTTTGCCTAAGGAGGCAATAACATACACACTCAATTACGTATGGAAATCTTTCTTACCCTACAGGAAAGGGGGGGGGGAGTATAAGAGAGGAGAGATAATGGAAGGGATGGCAGATTGGGGGAAGGGGCAACAAGAAGCAAATACTTTTGTGGAGGGACAAGTCAAAGGAGAGAATAGAATAAATGGAGAATGGGACAAGATAGAGGGAAATATAATTAGTCTTCACAACATAAATGTTATAGAAGTGTTTTGCATGACTTCATATGTATAACCTATATTGAATTGCTTGCTTTCTCAATGCGAGTGTGTAACAACAATGTTGCTAGCAGCTACTGTGGCTGTGTAAGATCAGTAACACCAGCACACAGAAGGGCTGCCAACACAGGGTCTTTGATTTGCTTTTCTAAGGAAAGCAACTTTAGGGAGTTAACAATCTCAGCTTAATCAAACATACATATATCATTCACTTAGTTCAGGGAGAAAAGTCAGCACTCTGAACTTCAGAGAGAATACAAACAGAAATTATAAACATACATTATATAAATAGAGTAAATAACATAAATAAATCTATCTATAGCAATACACAGTTACCAGAGAAGCACCAACAACTGGTTTTTTCAAAGCTGAGGGGGAGGTGCTCATTAACAACAGCTACCCAGAATTCATCTGGTCAAACCACACAACACTCTTCCAGTGAGTGAGAGCTCCCAAACAAAATGCTAACCTCTGAGTTTATATACCCTTCTTAGGGCCTAAAGGCTCCATACCTAATCAACAAAAGGGTGTGGGCCTGGGGCTTTGCAACTAGTAAGACTTAATCAAAGGCACTTGATTACTTTAGTATTCTAAAACAGAAAACAGTAAAAAAAAGTCCCACCTTAATTACCATTACACGGTGCATGGGGAAGGTAGAGAATGAGGAACTCAAGGCTTTGAAAATGAATGTTAAAAATTGTTTTTACGTGCCACTGGGAAATAAGATATACAGGCAATGGGGTATAGAAATCTATCTTACCCTACAGGAAAATAGAAGGGAAGGGGATAAGAAAAGGGAGATGAGAAAAAAGGGCAGATTGGAGGAAGGGGTAATCAAAATGCATGCTGTCTTAGGGTGGGGGAGGGGAGAGATGGGGAGAAAATTGGGAATTCAAAATCTTGTGGAAGTAAATGTTGAAAACTGAAAATTAAAAAAAATGTATTAAAAAATAATCTCAGGATTCTATATTTGCATTAAATTACTATATATTTAGACAGAAGATTTATATCACAACTTTTAATGCATTTTTCCTAATCAATAACTTCTCTATTATACATTTTATACAAAAGCCATTAAAATTTTCTTGTAATCAAAAAAAAAAAAGAAAAGAAGTGGTAAAGAGGATGGTTTCAGACAAACCTGGGAAATCTTATGTGAACTGATGCAAAGCAAAGTGAGCAGAACCAGAACAATATACATAAATAAGAACAATGTTGTAAAGATCATAAACTGTGAAATACTTGCTAACTCTGATCAATTATCCACCACAACTCCAAAGCACTCATGATGTAAATTGCTATCCTTCTCCAGATACACTCTCAGAGTGTGGATTGAAGCATATCATTTCTTTTATTTTTCTGTTTTTTTTTCTTTCCCCCTAGAATACGGCCAATGCAGAAATAAGTTTTGCATGACTGCTTATGTATAATGGGTCTCACATTTCTTGCCTTCTCAAAGCAAAAGAGAGGAAATAATTTGGAAGTTAAAATAAAATTTAAAATAACAAATATAAAAAACACACCAAGAAGCATAAGAATAAAGAAATCTTTCCTCAGTATAAATATTATCTCTGTAAAGCCAAGAACCAGAATTATTTCTAAAGGGAATAAATTAGACTTTTCCAATAAGATCAAGGATAATACTAAGGTATCCATTGTCAACAATCCTCTTCAATAGTGCTAGAAATGCTATCTATAGAAATGAAATAAAATTTAAAAAAATGAGAATATAGGAAAAGACATAAAAGAAATAAAATGATCTCTTTTACAGATAATATGAGCTTAATTAGCCCTTGAGAGTCAACTTTAAAAATTTAAAGAATTAACAATTTCAGCAAAGTTGCAGAATATAACATACAGCCTCATACTTCAACAATGTCTGCATTTTATCAACAAAAATCTAGCAGGAAAAGACAGAGAAATTCTATGTAAAATAACTGCATACCTTCTAGGTCACATGAGCAAAAAGTTGAAAGACTAGATATTTTTTTCTGATCTCCATGACCTCTCAAAAATCTCCAAAATGAAAATTAAGCATCCAACGTAAAGACATTTCTCTTGTCTCTATGATTTGGGCACCTATAAGAGAAAAGGTTTAAAAAGGAAACAAAACAAAACATGAACTGACACCTATGCTGAGTTCATTCAGAACCCCTCTCCCATTTCCCATGCTATTTACAGCAAGCATGCACTTGATGACCCAAGGACCCAAACATGAACTTTTAAAAAAATGTAGCCCCATATTCTGTTCCTTTCTCCCTCTTTCCACTGCCTTGGAGATCCTGGTTCCAGGGCACAGACATTTACTGTACAAGAAAACCCCAAGGAAGTGCTTTAGAGGAAAAACATGCTATGAGTCACAACAAAAAGGGCAACTAAACCCAATGCAACCCTTTAGGAGCAAACACCATTGGGGGTCTTAACAGATAGCTAGCTCTGAGGCAGATAACCATATAAGACAAGCATAGCAAAGTCCTACCATTTCTGGGGGTGGGGAACCCCACAGCATAAGTGCTGCAAATCCCTGAACTGCCAGTGTGAGACAGGACACCATGTATGTGACAATGTTGGAAAGCTATGTAGTACTCCACTAAGCCTGATGTAAAGATCTCAGAATCCATCTGAGGCCAGTTCTGTCCACCCAAAAGTCACATGGGATAAAGACCTAGGCTGGAATAAATTACCCATTGTGGGAGGAAGATGATATACTTGAAGACCTGGTCTTTAAGGAAACTGCCATCAGAGGGGAGAGAGTCTGGAAATAAACATTAGTGGAAAATAAGGGGTGGGGAGGAGCTAAAATGATCAAATTCTCAGGAAGAACAAAATTTAAAAAGAACATGTGTATAAATGTACAGGTATAACACTAACAACATAAGGAAATATGGCCTCCAAATATAATGAGTTCAGCAACCTATGAACTGCAAAACACAGGAAAAGATCCAAGACTTGATGGAAGAGAAGACCCTGTGGAATGTGAAGAGAACATGAAACCAAAGCACAATCTACCTGAGTGATTCAAAAGAGAAATGAGAATTATGATAGAAGAAATCCTAGTCTCCACAGCAAAAATAATAGCCAAAATAGGAAAAAAAAAAGTTTGAATCTATGATGGCAAGTCTCATCAAAGAAACAAAAGAGAGAACAATTGATTGGGAATACAAATATAGAAAAATGAAGAACAATCTAGAAGAAGAGAAGAAACATCAATGTTAAAAGAAAATATGCTTACTATGCAAATAAAACATATTGATCTTGAAGAGAGGAGGCATAGAGACAACGTAAGAAGAACACGATAGAATGAAAACTTGAATACCACAATTCAAGAAATAATACAAGAAACCTGCTCTGAACTTCTGAACACAGAAAATGGAATACAAATGGAAATTCAGAGATTATGTCTAGGAGAAGACAAAAACCAAGGCTACAAACTCCAAGATAAATTGTGGTTGAATTTAAAAATTCAATTCAGAAACATCTGTTCCGCAAACAATCAGAAAAAAAGACTTTCAAATACAATGGGAAAGAAATGTGAATAATGCAAGACTATTCTATACCTACCAGAAAATTGAGGAGGGATAGAATTACATGTTCCAAAATGAATGGAGTTTCTGATAAAATACAGGCTCTCCTACCCTCTGAATCTAAGCTTCACCATAAATGAAAAAAGGATAGTCAATAATAAAGAGATATTTTAAACATTTTTAGAAAGAAAACCAAATGTGAAGATTATTTGCTTCTCAAACACCCCAGCCAACAGACATGTAGGAGGAGTGAATAAACACAGCAGACAAGAACAGCAATAGGAAAAGAGTGACAGCAGAGAGACCAGTAAGAAACTTCTTTCTAAATGTATACAAGTAGTCAGAGGTGAAAGCAGAAGTCCAGAGGAGGACACAATGAAGATAAAGGACTAAGGCATTATGGACAGAATTTGGTAGCACCCTGCCTACAAGTGTAATCAATTCTCTCTGTGGGACTACAAGACAACATGGGGAGGGGAGTACATGAAAAGAGGGTAGTGGAGAGCACAGGGAATATGTAATGTGTCCAGGTCAAAACAAGGGGTATTATTAGTGAGGGTAAGGTGAGTCTTGTGCCCTCAGTAAGAGTAGAGCCTTCAGGGGAGTGGGTGAGGAAGAAAGGGTAGAGAGGGATTTTGTAAAAGGACAGAAAGAAAAGAGGCCTTGCTTTGGTGGTGGGAGGGATTTCCATGATGAATGCTTTTATGGGTGAAGAGAGATGGGGACCTTGGTCAAGGTTTGGCCTGGGGATTTGGGAGAAGGGGCAGTGGAACTCCTGGGGGGCAAATGGTACCTAGGCAAGTGAGAGGACATGGATCCAGGGAGCAGATTTTGAGACAAATAGGAGAAAAAAAAGTAACTTGAGAAGGGTATAGATGAGTGGTGGCCTGTATAATCTGGGATGTAGTAGTGGAGGGCCCTACCATGGGGCAGTGTACTCTCTGACTTCTGAAAAACTTAGCATTGTTCTAGGAATGGGGCACAATGGAAAATGGGAATCCACAAAGGCAATCCTGACAAGTCAGTGGAAGACAATGCCTAAAAGAAAGAGCCTAAAATGGATACCTTGGAAGTTTTGATGAGTAATACAAAGAAAAAAAGAAAGACTAAACAAATAGAGGGGTCAGAAACCAAAGAATGATCATCTAGAGTAGACAGAGAGAGAAGAAGAATAATGTAGAATCAGATGAATCCTTTCTGGAAAAGGATATAAAATGAAATAAAATTAATGAAGAGGAATAGTTGAATGGGGAGAAAGGAGGAGGTAATTGACTTGACTAACAGAAGAAAAAAAGTAGGGAAAACTTATATAACTGGATAAAAGCAGGAGAGACAAAGTAACTAATAAGCAAAATCCCAAAGATAAAGGGATTAACGATGAGCGGAGCGAATTGGGGTGAGGGGAAGAGAACCAGTAGAAATGTGGCCACCTTAAAAAGATTAAAGTAACTGAAGGAACATCTTCCTTTGTTTATGTCAGAAGAAGAAAAATTCAGAGAATTTTTCAGAGAAAAATATAAAAGTAGCTCATGACTTTAAATGAGAATGGATTAAACAATCCAATAAAACAAAAAAGAATGACAGATTGGATATGAAAACAAATCCTACAATCTGTTGCTTACAAGAAACACTTTAAAAAAAAAACAAAAACATACACAAAATAAAATTGAGAGAATGGAAAAAAAATCGGTATTCATCAAATGTATCCAAAAGAGCAAGAGTTGCTATCATGCTATCAGATGAAGCAAAAATAGGAATTTGATAAAAGGTGGCGGGGGTGGGGGGCAGAGAAATTGTATTATGCTTAAAGGAACCAAAGAAAACAAACCAGTAACAGTAATAAACTCAAACATTCCAAAGTGTCTGAGCATCCAAATTTTTAAAGGAAATATTATCTGAGTTTGAATAAGATGTGACACAATAGAGACAGGAGACTTCAACATTTCTATTTATTTTGGATAAATCTAATGAAAAATAGACAAAAGGGGCACATACAGAACTTAACAAATTTCTGGAGAGACATTGTTGAAAGACTTATGTTATCTAATAAATGGGTCAACAAAAGAATATTTACCACATGGAACTTAAAAAAATTGATCATGTATTAGGGCACAGAGATATTTCAAATAAATATAAAAAGGCAGAAATAGTTAATAATCTCCTGCAGACCAAAACATAATAAAAATGGCAATTGGTTGAGGTGCCACAAACAAAAGATACAGGCCCAAATGGAGACTTAATAACAAAATCTTAAATAATAAGTTGGTTAAAAATAAATCATAGAAAAATTAATAACCATGCCAAAGAAAATTATAAAGATGAATCAATACACCAAAATTTCTGGGATGCAGTTAAAGAACTTCTACTACATTTTGTACCATAAACAATGAAGAACTATGAAAAAATATCAAAGAGCAAACTTCTCTCATAAAGTCCTCACTTTTCAAATATGTAGGGGAATGGATCAAATTTATAAAAAGAAAAGCTGTTCCCCAATTGATAAATGGTCAAAGCATGTAAACAACCAGTTTCAGAAGGAGAAATCAAAGCTATCTATATTCATATGAAAAAATTCTCTAAATCACTATTGATTAAAGAAATGCAAATTAAAACAACTCTGAGGTACCACTCATGCCTGTCAGATAGACTAACATTACAGAAAAGAAATTGACAAATGTTGCAGGGAATGTGGAAAAGTAGCAATGCTGATGCACTGTTGGTGGAGTTGTGAACTGGTCCAATCATTCCAGAGAACAATTTAGAAATATACCCAAAGGACTATAAAACCATGCATACCCATGGATCTAGCAATACCACTACAGTGTATCCCAACGATATCAAAGAAAAAGGAAAAGGACCATGATAATCCATAATTCCATTATAATCATGTACCACAACTGATTCAGCCATTCCCTAATGGGTGGAAATTGATGGGATGTCCATCAGTTAGGTAATGGCTGAACCAGTTGTGGTATATGATTATGATGGAATGCTAATGTGACAAAAGAAATGGTGAGCAGGATAGTTTCAGCAAACAAAGAAAAAAAAACCTGGAAAGAATATGACCTGAGGCAGAGTGAATTGAGAAGAATCAGATCATTGTACACAGTAATAGTAATATTGTAATGATGATCAACTGTGAAAGACTTAGGACTCTGATTGATAAAATGATCCAAGCTAATTCCTAAGGACTCTTGATGAAAAGTGCTATCCATCTCCAGAGAGAGAACTGATGAACTCTGAATAAAAATTGAAGTGTGTTTTATTTCACTTCACAACATGGCTAATGTAGAAATATATTTTGCATGATTTCATATGTAGGATATTACATATTACATATTGATATTACAACTGCCTTCTCAATGGGTAGGAGAGGAGCTGGAGGGAAGGAGGGAGTTTGGAACTCAATTTAAAAAAAATGAATGTTAAAAATAAATAATACCTTTTAAGAACTGAGAAAAAAGCACCCGACCACAATTCTTTTATCAGTCAAATAGAGTCCTAATGCCTAAATCAGAGAAAGATAAAGGAAAAAAAGGAGTACTATAGGCCAATATCATTAATGGACATTGATTCAAAAATTTTTAACAAAACTATTTCAAAGACTTTATAGTGATTTATCTAAATATTCATTCTTTATGACCTAGTGTAATTTATACCAGAGACACGCGGATAGTTCAGTATCAGGAAAACAATCAACCATATTAACCATACTATAAGCTATCAATAGCCATATAAAATTCCTCTAAATTACTAATAATGAGAGGATTGCAAATTAAAATAACTCTGAGGTTCCACCTCATTCACACCAGACTGCAAAAGTTGATAAAAAGAAAAAGCACAAATGCTGGAGTCTCATTGGGAAAATTGGTACATCAATGACCTGCGGGTATAGCCATTAAGTGGTCCAGTCATTCTGGAAAGCAATTTGTAACTATGCCCAATCATACCCTTTGTGCACACCCTTTGTGAATACCCTTTGACCCATTAATGTCACTACTAGGTCTATACCCCAAATTGATCCAAGAAAGAGAAAAAGGACCCATATGCGTAAAAAATATTTATGCCAGTTTTGGGGTGGTGTCAAATGATTGGAAACTGAGGGTTTGCCCCTCAACTGGGAAATCGTAGAAAAAATTTTGGTTTATGAATGTGATTGAATACTATTGTAAGTATTGTAAATACTAAGAAGCAGTTAAGGGAATGGTTTCAGAAAAAAATAAAAGCCCTGGAAAAGGTTATATTAGGTGATGAAGAGTGAAGTGAGCAGAACCGGGAGAACAATTTATATTGTAACAGAAGCAATGTAACATAAACAACTTTGAAACACTTAGGAACTCTAACCAATGTGATGACCAACCATAATTCTAGAAGACTGATGATGAAATATGGTATCTACCACCTGACAGAAAGATGATGGGCTCAGAATCTCAACTGAGGCATATATTTTTAATATGTCTGTTGGGGGAATTTGTTTTTCTTCACTAGAAAATTTGTAACAGAGGTTTTGTTTATTTTTTAAGGGTTTGGTGGGAGGGAGAGGAGGCAGATTTTACGTAACTATTAAAATTAATTTAAAATGTTGCTATATTTTGAAAAGAAATTAGATTTGATCTATAACCCCCAGTGTCAAAAGTAGGACCAATGGTAGGGAAATGTGTCAGGGATGCACTTTTTGGCTCAATGTAAGTAAGAACTTCCCAACAATCAGACTTATTCAACAATTGAAATAATTGCTCTAGATTACAGTGAAATCCCTGTTATTTCTGATATTCAAGACAATGTTGTGGATGACTTTCCATTTCTACTGTATATGGTTTGCGTGACTATGTACAATGTTTTTCCATGTTGTCTCCTCCTTTTATAATGAAAGCTGCTTGAGACAGGGATTATGATTTTCGGCTCTTTTTATTCTTAGTGTTTACCACAGCATATGCCATCATTTAAATGCTTGTTGACTGACATTTATTGGGCTTATTGTAGAGGGTTTTCATGCATCAGGTCATATTGTTCTGCATAACTTCTCAGGCTGAAGAATATTATTAGAATTATTAGAATGTGAGCTAAAGGACACCTTAAAGACAACCTAATTCAATCCCCTTATTTTCTTGTGAGAGGAAATTGAGTCACACAAAGGCAAAGTGACTTGTCCAAGGTAATATAGTTAGATGATGGCAGGGACTGGTTTGACTAGCATCTTAGTCACCTAGCTCTTAGGAATCCAATTGTATTTCTCTTCCACATTCTGCCTGTAAATCCCTTTTCATAATAGCTAATGATTTAATCCTTTTAGCAGGACTTGTTGTTTGACCCAAAGTCTTCCTCCCTCACCCTCTCACACATCTACTAAGGTACATGTGATTGTGGGTATGCAGGCCAGGCAGGGAGAGGATGAGGAACTCACAATAATCAGCCTACTGAAGTTTCTCTACTTCTGTGTTAACCAAACCAGCTTGTAACATACCTTTAAATCTCTGGAAGATTTTCAGGGGCTATACATCAAGGCCCAAGACATTTTAGGTTCTTAGTCCTTGGTGCTTAAGTATCTTTCCCTCCTTTCTCTTCTTGTAGTTAGTGAAAGTACTTTCCATGGACCTCTCTTTGCCCCCTGCCAGCCTGGAGAATTAGACAGTTAGCTTTGGCAGGCAAACCTTGAGTTCATCTCAGTTCTCTGGGAGTTCATAGAGGGAAACTATTCTTTAAAGGGCCCTTTTGTGAAGAAAGAAATGAACGATTTCCTTGAGTATGAGTGTGCATTGCCGCTCTGGGTGCCAGTTCGTTAGCTACTATTCTCCAAGCTATGGACCGAGATGGGCCAGTATGGTCTGCCCCTCTGTGTTCTTTATTGACATCAGTTACTCACCACCCCACCCCAAATCTGGGGAGCAGAGAAATGGAGGAAATTTAACTCAAACTGCCTATTAGGGAAAGACAGAATGATGTAGAAGGAGAATTGGACTAGGAGGCAGGAAACCTGACTCTAAGTATCAGCTCTGCCACTAACTGGGCATAGCTATGTGTCTCTTAGTATTGTAATGATCAATCTGCCCCACAGTAGCTATATGGAATGGACATTTAATAATGCCTTTCATGCCCTCAGCTTTGGTCAGAACAATAGATCTCAGGGAAAAACGTAGCCATAGGTTGAGTGACTGGGTGGAGGATGTGCTTTATGTTACTCTCTTGTTTCCAAAATGGTCTTTCCTTTAAGAAAGTTCAGTAGCTTCAAAATGAAGCTGGTCACTAGGTAACATAGGGTTTTTACACTGAAGATTATGACTGCTGTCTCCTGTCTGAAGGAGTATCTTAGGAGCAGATTAAAGAAAACCTAGCAAAGAATTTATTTTCTGACTACACTTCAGTAGTAGAAAAAAAATATACTTAGGTAACACATTGGACTTCATCCAAGTACCCACAGTCCTCAGAGACTGACTGTGACTGGCTCCAGATATGCACACATCAATGCTCTTTTCTCATTAGGAGCAAAAGACTATGAGTCTCAGTGCATGCTTATTAACCACTATCAGGGAGCCTAAGGTTGTTGGTCACTAAAAGCAAGAAAACAGAAACTATAGCCCATTGCCAGAATAAGGGATTTAGTCTCTCTCCCATTCTAGGATTTTCTTATAGGCAACACAGAAAGGCAGAGTGATCACAATCCACTGGGTTAGTAATCCTCAAACTAGAATTTATATTGTGGCTCTAGAGATGAACATATTGATAATGAATGATCCCATGGAAAAGGAGAAAGTCAGGTGAAGCTTTCTTAATAATGGGGAGTGTTTCTCAATGTTGATGGCTTCCTTTCTGTGTCTGCGCTTGTGTTCCCTTACTGTGTGTATTCCTGGGGGAAAGCTTCATATAATGTACTGTTCTGTAAAGTACCTGAGATTTTAAACATTGAATCAAGCATCCAAGGGCTAGATGGTGATAATGCTGGGCTGAAACTTGAGTAGTACCTTCGTCTTTGACAATACTCCTCTGTTCTATTGTCTGGGTATGCTCGTTTCAGAAATCATAGGGACCTGGCAGTTAAAGAATGAAGCATTATAAAAAAAAAGGCTTTTATGCCCCTCAGCCCTCATGATTTGAGATTTCTTGGTGAGTGTTCTGGTAAAAAAAATAACTCAGCATAATCAATCTGGTGTATGAATTTATGTAGGCTTGATTTTTGAGAGAATTTAAAATAAATACTTAATTTAGGGAATTATTCTCATTAGATTTATATACTTATGCTAAGTTGGAAATTTCCTCCCAAAGTGTACCTTCAATGAGCCAATATGGCATTAAGGTGACACTAGTTTCTCAAAAGCTATGACAACAGTGTTCTTATATCTTATAGCTTCTATCAACCTGAGAATATTTCTATTATTATTATTACTTAGTTAGAATTTACATATCTCTTTCAGATCTACAAAAAACACCATATTATTCAATCTGATCCTCACAACCACCCTGTGAGGTAGGTGCTTTTATTATTCTCATTTTTAAAATGGGGAAATTGAGGCTCATGGAGGTTAAATGACTTGCCCAGAGTCAAATAAGTAAGCTCTGAGGCAGGATTTGAACTTTGACATTCCTGACTCTAAATCCTATCCACCATGATACTTAACTGCCTTAAGGCAAATAGTATTGGATTTGGCATCAGGAGATGTAGGCTGAAACCCCAGTTTTGCCAAATGCTACCTATATAATCTTGGGTATACAATGAATTAATTTCTTTGCTCTCAGTTTTCTCATATATAAAAATATATAAAAAGGAGAGGGAATAAATGCTTTTTAAGTTCCCTTCCAGCTCTAAAGTTACTATACTATGTTCCTGACTGTGACTAGTGTTCAAGGTCAAGTCTAGCTAATATGAAGAGGCTCATTGCCAGCAAGTTGGCTACTAAATGATAAATTCTTTGACTGTTGGACCTAATGAAACAACAACAAAGAAATTAAACAACTTGACATTCTATGAACTTGCCTTCAACTTCTCAAGTGGTGGTAGAAGAGTTGCAGAAAAGGTGTCCAAGAAATTATAGATATAGATATATAAACATTAATTTGGCATATTCTTTCTTTCCTTCCTTCCTTCCTTCCTTCTTTCCTTCCTTCCTTCCTTCCTTCCTTC
>CM053625.1:42367161-42385269 GCA_028646595.1 Phalanger gymnotis
CCCCCCGCCCCCAGAAGCTGCTAGCCAGATTGTGGAAACAACTTCATATTACAAATACAGAATATATGTTCATGGATTTAGAGCTGGAAGAGAGCTTAGAGGTCATTGAGTCCACCCCCTCATTTTACAGATGAGGAAACTGAGATGAAGATAAGTTAAATGACTTCTCCAGAGTCATGTAACTAGCAGTGTCTGGGGTAGGATTTGAAGCCAGATCTTCCTTATTTCAACTACAATGCCCTATTCACTATTCCATATTGACGTGTTGAGAGACTGACCTGCCCAAAGTCACACATCTTGTTTAAGGCAGTCAAAAGTTGAACCCTAAATCTCTCAAATTCCAGGTGAGGTTTTCCACTGTGTCACACTGCCTCTTCCTTTATGCCTAAACATTGAGTTGGTGCAGAAACATTTACCCACTAACATTTTTGCTTTTTCTTTGTTGCCTTAGGGGGAAGAACTAAGAGCAATGAGTAGAAGTTAAAAAGTCAAATTTCAACTCAATATAAGGAAAGATGGAGCACTGCTGAAGCAGAATGGGCTACTCAGGAGGTAGTTGGCTCCAAATCATTGAACTGGAGGTCTTTACATAGAGATTTGGTGACTACTTCTTGGCCATGCTTTATAGGGGAAACTCACTTACTTATATATAGTTTAGACTAGATGGTCTCAACAGTCTCTTCCCACTTTGTAATTCTATAATTCTGTAAATTTTATTTGAAGAGCCGTGTTACTCCCACTGAACCAGCACATTTTAACAGGCTAGATTGGAGCCTCTCCTTCCAGAATGAATAATTAGAGCTAAACCTTGCTAATCACTGCTCAGCAAACTTGTTGCACAGGCCTGCACTTAAAGAGAAGAGAAGTACATTATACACTTACAAAGCCCCTTCATTTCCTGCTTCTTGAATTTTCTGAGTTCTTTGCTTGGATCACCACTAAATCAGATCTTTACTTAATTACAACTGAAACCAACTAATTTTCTCAGTTGTCTTTTCAAACAGGAAGACATAATTTCCCTGTCTCTTCAGAGAGAAGAAAATCTATTCCAATAAAAGCTGAGTGTAATCTGCTTCCATGTTCTGTCTCTAGGTCTTCTCCATCTTAAAGACACCTATCACCACAGAAAAATACTGACTAGTTGTGGAAGCCAAGCTGATGAGTCAGTCATAGATGATTGGAAGAACCAAATCAAAGTGCTATTGTTGAAAAGCCTGAGCAGAGGTAATGCCAGTTCTAGGAATAATTAGTTAAGGCATTAAAGTATTTCAGCTCATTCTCAATTTCAGTAATAAGAATGAGAACCGGAAGAAGTAGGTGGCTCAATATCTGTATGGATGGATATATGGGTGGATGGGTGGATTGATAGGTGGATAGATGGACAAATGGTTGTGTAGATGAATTGTTATCATTGTTCAGTCATTTCAGTAGCATCCAACTCCTCATATCCCATCTGGGGTTCTCTTAGCCAAGATATTAGAGTGGCTTGTCATTTCTTTCTCCAGCTCATTTTACTGATGAGGAAACTGAGGAAAACAGGGTTAAGTGACTTGTCCAGATTAACATAGCTAGTTTGAATAGGTAGCCAAACAAGCTAACACAATCGGCTTACATGAATAAGTCTACTTTCTGGAAGAATGGAGAGTATTCATTTGTTTTCTGATCATTCCACATCTGGGATATTGTGTCCAATTCTAAGTGCCACACACTAAGATGGACAAAGGCAAGGTAAAACTTTCTATAAAGGCAACAAAGGTGAGAGGGGGAATGAAATCATGTGGAGATAAAGTGGAAAAAAACCTAGAGACCATTTATCAAAGAGAAGAGAACACTTGATGTGAACATAGAATCTATCTGTAAATAAGTGAAGGACATATGGAATAGGGCCTCGACTTATTTTGTTGATCCTAGGAAGACATAATAAGGAACAACTGTTAGAAGTTTCTTAGAAGCAGAATTTAACTGAAAGAGATGGGATAGATTTAGGACTTTGTAGCAAGGAAAACTGTCCAACAGTAGAATAGGGTGTCTTGGTCATTAGAGTGTTCCTAATCACTACAGATTTCCAACAAATGTTGAGTCACCACTTATTAGGAGTGTCATAAAAGGAATTAATACTTCAGATGGGGGGTTGGACCAGGATAGTCTCTTCCAACACCAGAAGGTTATGATTCACTGATGGATAAATGCATAGACCAGGATGGTAACTGATAGTGAATGATGACCAAAGGTCAGAAAGCATTAAGTCCTTTTTAGACTAGGAGGTACAAAAAATCCAGTGGATGGTGACAGGTTGAAGTATATTTGTTAATAAATGGATAAATGACACAGAAAGCTAAGGGGGAAAAAACCTCTGAGTTTCTATGGAAACCTTCACCTAAAATGTTTCCCTCAAGCAGCACAGCCAACTTCCCAAATGCCAGAGAGAAACAGAATGTGGACAGAAGAAAGCAATTTTCATTTGGCTGTCATACCCTGAGTGGCAAGAGGGCTTCTGGGAGACACAAGGTTTAGAGAAGTCATGGATCCATCAGCTGATATTTCTTCTTTATAGAAGGACATCAAGAAAGGATGATTGGAAGTTTTTCCCTGCAAGGAGCTGAGGGTGGTTGACCTGTTGAGGATTACATCAAAATACAGCTGGTACTACATGTAAATGATCAGGAAGGAATTAAGGAGAGAAAGGTTCTATTAGGGGAATCAGAGGCTACATGTTAGAAAGAGGGATAAAAAAGAAGAGAAAGAAAACAAATAACAAAGATCTCAGCTCTCAAGGACTGCCTAGGATTCTTGTGGAGAAATGACGTGAAATGTTTTTTAAAAATTAGAGAAAAATTCAAGGCAGTTTAGAATCAATGCTAATTTGTATAGATCTTAATACAAAAGAATCCAGAAAAGAGAAAGATTAATGTGAGATAGGAGAGTCAGAGAAATCTACATGGAGGAGGTGAGTCCTTAAAGATGGAAATGATAGCAGCCAATATAATTTATATATTTATAAGTTCTTCTAAAATAATTCTCTCGTTTGATTTTTATAAGTGAAGATAATTTGTATAATGTTTATATAATCCTCTAAATATTTATGTAGTTGTTAAATTAAATGCTTGCTGACTGACTACTTATTCTGACTCTAAATTTCAGTGGCTTTCTCCCCTTATACAGTATGATGTCTATCCCAAAATTAAGAATGTCTCATTTGTCTCAGAGATGGGTAACAGGAGGTAGATGGGAATATTAGACTCCTTTGAAAAGGCATCCCAGATAGAGCAGAGGTTTCCTTGTTAACCTGCTCCCCCAGAGGAATTATTTGTACCACCTGCTCCAGGATGCCTGGCAAGAGAATAGTCTCAGTTCCCTTCCCTGGGGACAGTCAGAAGAAAGCAATTGTCCCTCTGCCTTGAAGACAGAAATTAGGGAGAAAAATGATGTGGCTATTCCCTGGAATGCAAAGCCAGACACTGGCTCAGCAAAGAATGGCCTAATTAATTAAGAGCCAAAAACCTGCACCATTTCCTTCTCTGCACCTCTCCCCTCCTTAAATTATTGATCTCAGTTCTCTGAGCCCAAATTTTCTTTTCCAAAAGAAGAAAATAGGACTCACACTTTGTTGTGGTTTCTGTAAAAAGTTCCTAGAGTTTTACTGATACTCAGCTCTCTCCATTTTTTTAAACTTGCATTATCAATCAATGAATTAATCATCAGTCCTCAATGTGTACCTACTGTGTGAATATTCTGGTACGAAGGGCTATGGGGGATATGCACAAAGAACTGGAAGCTATGGTCCCAACCATCCTTCACAGACAACTGTTTCCCTGACCGTGCTCCCTTCTATTCTACAAACCAAGTATAGTTTCATACTACTCTGTCTCAGGTGGCTATTGGTGAGCACAGACTCATTACAGGTACCAAACTTTCAATGGCTCTTTAAGATTCTGCTCTCTCCTATGCAGAACCTATGAACCCCAAAGAATCAAATCAAGCACCAGGGTCCCAAAATAGGGCTTCATTTCTCAAGACCATGAATTTATCAGGCAGTATCATATAATAAAAAAAGCAAAGTGTTTGGAAATAGAAAATCTGGTTCAAATCCCAGCTCAAATCCCAGTTTATAACAGTGTGACCTTGGGCAAATCACTTCACCTGTAAATTGAGGGAGTTGAACTACATCGGGAATTCTTAACCTGGGCTTTCATACCCACAAAAAGTCTGTGGATATATTTTTAGGGATCCATGGCTTTGAGTTCACAGTTGTGTATGTTCTTAGAGAGGTAGAGGGTTTGGAAACTTCAAGAGCAAGTTGTTGGGAGTTTATAAGTTAAAAAGTTTCTGTTCTTCTTCCTCATCCTATCAGTCATCAAGCCACAGTATTCTTTCCTTAATACTCTGTCTTGAATCCATCTCTACCTTACCTTTTCTACTATCAATATTGTATCGTAGTCCCTAATTAACCATATTGTTTTATTAACCACCTACATGTCTTCCAGCCACTAGCCTCTCCCCTAAGCCATCCTAAGCACACTGTGGGTTAATTTTTCTAATACACTGCTTGTGTTATTTTACAATGTTGCTGAAAAATCTAAAAGGGAGATAAAGTCTATACTCCTTAGGTTATCCTTCAAGGCCCTCTTCAGTCTAATGCTCATTTATATCTCCATTTTAACTCTTTCAGTCCTGTCACTCTGACCAAACTGATCTCCTCATTCTTCTAAGCATGTAACTCTTACTTTCCTTTTCCTCAGTGTAAAAGGAGATGACCATAAAAATTTTCTAATCCAATTTCTACCTGAAGCTAGAATCTCTTCCACAGCATCCCTAATGAGAAGGCACCCATCATTTGCTTGAACATCTCTGTTGCTGAGAAGCTCTGTGCCCTTGTTGAACAAATCTTTGTTCTGGCCTCGGGTCAGATTTGACCCTGGTCAATAGGTCAAACTCAGAAAAGGAAAGATAAAAGCAATTTATTAGCACATCAAGGCAACAAGCAGTTGGGTGTGGCCAGCATGAATTTCAAACCACTTGCTGCTTTTACAGGTGGGAGTAAACAATTTCCACCGTAGGGCAAAAGTATGCTGATTGATATACATATCAATGAGAAGGCAGATTTGGTGACACCTTAGTTCTTCTTCCATGTCTAAGTGCACATGCACAAGGGTATTTCCAAACTGCCATCTCCTGCAGACTGCCTGTGCATGTTCCCCTTTAAGCAAGGTTTAAATACAGAGTCACTTGGACTGACTTTGCATACCTTATTAGCAACGGAGCAGCTCTGGTTGTTAAATTATTTCTTATTATGAGCCCACACCTCTCTCCCTGGAACTTCAATCTACTGTTGCTGGTTCTGCCCTCTGAAGGCAGAACAAAACAAGAATAACATATTTCTCCAACTAGGACATTGTTTCAGCTACTGGAAGACAACTATGATGTCATAATCTCTCCTCATTTCCCCACCCCCTCCATGTCATCTCTTTTATACAGCAAATATCAGCTCTGGATGTTTTTTCTGGCTTTTTTCCATGCCTAGAATGCTCTCTCTCCTTGTCTCTACCTCCTGGCTTCCCTGATTTTCCTTAAATCCCAACTAAAATCCCACCTTTTACAGGAAACATTTCCCAATCCCTCTTAAGTCTATTGCCTTCTCTCCATGAACTATTTCATATTTATCTTGTATATAACTTGTTTATACATGCTTTTTTGTTTGTTGTCTACCACATTATATTATTAGAACCTTGTAGACATCTACTGTCTTTTGCCTTTCTTTGTAATTCCTGTACTTAGCACAGTGCCTGGCACATAGTTGGTGCTTATCAACCAACTGAAATCCACAATTCCTTCAGCTGACCAAAATGCCTGGCTTGTAGTCTACTCTCTTCTGCTTGTGTTCCAGCTTCTCAATGACTCTCCTAAAATAGGATCTTTGAAAAGAACAAAATTATCTATCAGGAGGTGGTGAACTGGTGGCCTCGAGGCCACATGTGGGCTCAAAGGGCTGCATTTGAGGACCTAGAGGGCCACATGTAGCCTTGAGACCACAGGTTCCCTACCCTGATGATTCTAGATGGAGTACTGGAAAATGTGGTGGGATATTTATTGGTCTCAATCTATACACAATTAATAGAGGACAAAGGAGGACTTAACCCCAATTCTCTCACACCAAGTCCCAAACCTTTCCCACTCCACTATTCTGCTTTTCCTGGGCATTTATTTCTATTGTTCTCTATAGGTAGGAGATCCAAATAGAATTTGTATGTAAAATTAAGCCAAGTATTAATCTTCTAAGGGGGTCTTTCTCCTTAGCTTTGGCTCTGGGAGGCTGGCTTTTCTCCTAACCTTTGCTCTTTCATCATGTATAGCTACTAAGCTGAGAAGGTGGTGTGATCATCTTTATAAACAGAAAGATATAAATACCCTGGAGAGAAGGCAGGCTCTCTCCTGGCACCAGAGTCCCAGCCATCTTCCCATGGCTATTCATCATTCCCAGACCTTACTCTTTCCCTGAGCACTAGAACCAATGACCCTGCTTAGAAAGTTGGCCAATTAACTAAACATTCAGATTCTTCTGGCTAAGGTTTAGATAGAGTTTGGTTAATAGATTGTCTTGTGGCTCTGTTAAGCACTCTCTCACTCTTTTAGCACAGTGCAATAAAGCCTGATCAATTCAATTCAACAATCATTAAATGCCTGGCACATAGTAAACTCTTAATTGAGGCTTGTTGTCCAAGACTATGCTCTGGGCAAGGTCCTGGGTTAGGCCTAGATATAATGAAGCTTTATATAAAAGGAATCTTTAAACTAATCTAGTCCAATTCCAACATTACTTTTGCTTTTTCATTTCATTTTATCTTCTGTCTTATTGATGTCCTATTTTCCTAGTCATTTCTGAATATAGCACTCTCTTCCACCTCTCTTTGCCCCACATGGAATCAGCCATTCATTTGTAACCAAGAAAAACTGTTAAACAAACAAAAACTACATAGTGACCACCTTTAACAATGTATGTGACATTCTGGCTTCCCAGCCCTGCTTCTGGCTTTCTGGACCGTACCACCATGCCTTTGTTGCCTCATTGCCTAGACTCTCCTGATTCTAGAATATCCATCAACCTCTATGACCTTCTTAACCTGGGATGTCACTCTGATATGTTGGTCCTCTTCTCTTAATTAATTTCTCATGGGGCCTCCATTTCATGGAAGCAAGGACCCATTCTGGCCAATCTTAATTCTCCTCTTCGTTTTTCTTTTTAATTCCCAGACTTTGACATTATATTCTGCAGAGTTACCTTTCTCTCTACCTCTACTTTTGAGCTCCTGTTTGTGTGCTGTCTTCCTTTAATGGAGTATAAGTTGTTTGAAGGCAGGGAATGTTATTTTTTTCTTATATTTTCAACCTCAAAACTCAGTACTGTGTTAGGGTTAAAAATACAAGAAAAAAAGACACCCCCTGACTTCAAACAACTTATATTGCAACAGCATTTTCAGTAGTTTTTCAATAATATCTGACTTTTTGTGACACTATTTTTTTTTTTTTGTCAAGGATGCTGGAATGGTTTGCCATTTCCTTCTCCAGATCATTTTACAGATAAGAAAACTGAGACAAGTAGGGTTAAGTGACTTTCCCAGGGTCACAAAACTAGTAAGTGTCTGAGGTCAGATTTGAACTCAACAAGATGATTCTTCCTGACTCTAGTCCCAGTGCTCTATCCACTGAACCACACCTTTGATGTAAGTGACTTTGAAATCTATGTATCCAGTCCCAGTCTCTAACCTAAATTCCAGTTTTGCATCACTAACTGCAACCTCTCCAAAGTTGGGAAGCTAGGTGGCACAGGGAATAAAGTGCTGGGCCTAGAGGCAAGAAGACTCATCTTTGTGAGTTCAAATCTAGCCTCATATACTTACTTAGCTGTCTGACTCAGAGAAAGTGACTTAACTGTTTCCTTCAGTTCCTAATCTTTAAAATGAGCTGGAGAAGGAAATGACAAACCACTCTAGTGTCTTTGCCAAGAAAACCCCAAGGGGGGTCAAAAAGAGTCAGACATGACGGAAAAATGACTGAACAAGAAAAATAGCATAATTAGTACTTAATAAAAGCTTGTTGCCTTTCCCTGATTGCTACATAGCCTCTACCTCTGCTGAGAGAATCTTGGAATCATAGAATGAAAGAACTTAGAGACTGAAGGGAGCTCAGCATTCACTCAGCATGATTTCATACAAAGTCTTCCATATTTCCTTGAAGTTTTCGTTTTCAACTTTTGTTACTCGTATAATAAAATTCCATTCTATTCCTATACCATAGGTTTTTTCCCTTTCACTAACTGCCCAGTGAATAGACACTTGGGGTTTTTTTTCTAGATTTTTCCTACTACAAAAAGTGCTGCTATGAATATGTCGGTATAAATTAAACCTTTCTTTATATATTTGGCCTCCTTGTAGCATATTCCAAGCAGTAGGATCATTGAGTAAAAGTGTATGAACAATTTATTCACTTTTCCTAGATAATTCTAAAGTTTCTTGAACACTAACCTAATAATTTAACAGAAGTAGAAACTGAGATGCACAAAAGGCAAATGACTTGCTAAAGTCACATAATGACTTTAGTGGCAGAAACTAGACCAGAACCCATGTGATTACAGAAAGTTGTATCTGGAAGGCACTTAAGGTCATCATATACATTCAACTCTAAAAGAATTAAGGAAACAGGCCTCAAAGGTATAAAAGCAGAATTAATAGCAGGGGTCAGGTTTCTTAGAACAGTTTAGTGTCCTTTCTACTGCCTATGGCTATTTCTCATGGACCAAATAGTGATCCTAGAACAAAACAATTTCATAAAACAAAAGCTTGTTTGAACATCATGGTCACCTTGCGAGCTAGAAGTTGTCAGCCTTGTCACCCAAGTCTAGTGTTACAAAGAAGTTCAGTTGAATTTCTCCTTTCCCTATTTTGGATCAGTATTCATTTTGATCTGGACAGTGGAATAATGGAGGTTCAGGATCACGGTTTTCCTCTGAATACTAAAAATAGGCACCGTGATTTACTGGCAAGAAGAATGAACTTGGAGTTAGACACCTTGGTTTAAGTAACAATTCTGATGCTCTCCAGCTGCGTGAACTCGTATAAATATTTTGACCTCTTTAAGCCTCAGTTTCCTTGTAATAATTCTAACCGCCCTTCCAAGGTTGTTGTATAAGATTAGGCACGCAAATGATTTTAAACAGTAAAAGCCATACAAATGTGAGTTATATATTTGTCAGATCCATTCCTACTCCTCAAATGAATCTGCCCTCTCTAAGGTTACTAGTAATCTATAATAATTGCTAAGTCCAATGACCTTTCCTTATTCCCTATTTTTTTTTTACTTCTTAGCAACTTTGTTGACCACTGCTTCCTTCCAGATGTTCTTTCCTGCCTTGACTTCTATGCTACTATTCTCCCTATTCTCTTCTCTGTGTGAATGTTATTTCACAGCCTGCTTTGTCAGTTCATTGCCAATAATATTCTATCTGGATATCATCAAGACTCCATTCAGGACGCTCAACTCTTCTCTTCCTGCATTTCTCATTGTCCTCTCATGAGCTTCTATGGATTCAATGATCATTTCTATATAGATCAGAAATGTCAGACTCAAAAAGAAACTGTCTGTATATTGACTTAAGTATTTCCCAGTAACGTTTTAATCTGGTTGAGACCTTATAGTCGCTTTGCAGGTGGGTCAGTGAGTTTGACACCATTGATATAGATGGCTTTGAAATCTATATCCAGTCCCAATTTTTACCCTAAACTCCAATCTTGCATTACTAATTGCCTGCTGGAAACTTCCACCTATGTTAATGGGTATATTAAATTCCAAATAACTAAAAGTAATTATCTTCTTCCTTGATCTTACCCCATTCTCCAAATATTCCTGTATTTTGTAAATATCATTATCCTTCAAGTCCCCCTGGATGACAATCTTAGTGTCATGATTGACTATTTTCTCTGCCTCACTCTGTCCCAGACCCTGAAATCCTGTTGGTTTTCATGATTTGTCCATTCTATCTTCAACATATTTCTCACATCTGTCCTTTTCTAGTTTGTGTCTTTTATCGCCTGTTGTCTGGACTCTTTACAGTAGCCTCTTGATTGTAATCTCTACTTTTGGTCTCTTCTCTCCCTCATTGATTCTAAACACACTTGTCGAAATCATCTCCTTAAAGCACAAGTCTGATTCTCCTCCTCAGGAACCTCAGAATTTCCCTATTGCTTCTGCATAAAATACAAACTCTTCCCTCCACCTTTCAAAGCCCCTTCACATTCTGACTCATGCCTACTTTTCTGGGCTTGTTTCCTATTACTCACCTTTAAGGATTCTATGTTAACGCCAAATTGGTCCTTTCTCTGACCTTGACAACTTTTCTCCTACTTCTGCATTTTTGCATAAGCTGTCTCCCTGTTGGGAATGCACTCTTCACTTGTCTCTTAGAATCCTTTACTTCCTTGGCTACTTTCTCAATGTAGGTCTCCCTCCTTTCTGATTCCCTTAGTTAAAATCTGCTGCCTTTTCAAATTATTTGATATTTACTTGTCTGTCAAATATTCTATGCCCTTGTAGAATTCAAACTCCCTGAAGGCAGGAACTAATTTTTTTGGGGTATTTTTATCTTCAGTGCCCAGCATAGTGCCTTGTATATAGCAGGCACTTGATGAGTATTTACTGGATGAATGAAATGGGGATTCAGGAGATTTGAGATCTAGTTACAATTCTCCTACCAAGTGGCTGTGTTATCCTGGTCGTCACTTCCTTTGTTGGAGCTTCAATATCCTCTTTTTATCTATAAAAGGAGGAAACTAGATTAGGTGATCTTCAAGGTCCCTTCTAACTGACATTTTATTTGCTAAAATCTAACTGCTATTCTGTGCTTCTATATTCTAGGATTCCTGCTAGGTCTAACATTCCATGATCCTATAAAAAATAAGTGGTGAACTTCAACCAGTTTGTGTTCAAATTAGCACATCACCAAGAGGAGGAGTGGAATTTGAATTAATGAGGTTTTACCATATTAGGGGACTTCTCATTCTAATGGATTCCCATCCATCCTCCTAATTTAGTTCTGTGATTTCAGTCTGGGAGCCCTTCCCAGTCTTAGCCGGAGAGGGATGGGAAGTGGGCGAGAGGGCAGAATGGGAACCTGTTATTCTGACCTTTCTTCCCTTCCCACATATTTCACTTCTTGAAGGTGAAATGGGAACTCCTCCAGCAACCCAAGCAGCTTCATAACCTGTGACTCAGAAGAACATTCTCTTTTTTCTGTAGTTCATTGTGCCCAGATCCAATTCATCTTAATACATTTATTAACGACCAAAGAAACTGACATCCTATTTTTATCTTGTGCTGTCTGAATCCTAAGAAATTGCAAATCCAGACATCTATTTGATATTTTTTTTTCCTTATAAAAATCAGACTCTTAGAAATAGCTCTAGAAGAGGCCTCAAGGATCATCTAGTCAAACTCCTACCCAATTAAAGAATCTCCTGTATACTTACTGAGTTGCCACCCAATCTCACCCTGACAATTTCTAGTGATTGAAGCTCAGTATAAAACAAGGTAGTACATTCCCACTGTATGTCAGCTCTATTGTTATTACTATTGACAATAAGCTCATATTTGTTCAATGTTATTCAATTTAGAGACCTTTTTGTTTCAACAACCCTATGAGGCAGGCAGCATCCATTTTTATTATTCTCATTTTATTGATGAGAAAAATGAGGCTTAGAGATAGTAATGAACTTGACTATAGCCACAATGATAGGTAAGTGGCAAAGCCAGGATTCCTATTCATATCTCTTGATTCCAAGTCCCAGGTTCTCCCCAATATACCAAATGTTTGCTTAGCAGCCCAGTGTAGCAGAAGATGTAGAGAAGTGGCAAAAGGAAAGATGGTATACTTAGAACATTGAATTTGAAATTAGATGACATGGGTTCAAAGCCACACTCTACTATTTCTATCCATGTGACAGTCATTTCACTTCTGGAAGTATCAGTTTCCTCTTACACAAATTCAGAGAGCTGTACTAAGTGATGTTGAGAGTACCTCCCACCTCAAAAATCCAATGATCCTATGACCTCTTTTTCAGTTCTCCTGCATTAGTCTTAATGAATCCCTCGGGAACTAAACAAAATAATTCCAATGCCCTTTCCCATCATAACCCTTCAAATACATGAAATACAAAGTAATCATGTTGCCCCAAGTTTTCCCTTCTCAAAGGTAACCATTTGCCAACCTTTTAACAGATCCTCATCTGCCTTAGTTTCAGGTCACTCCTTCTTTCTGGTTATCTCCATTTTGATATAGTTAAGTTTGTCAATGTCTTTGGTGGATATGCCATTTCACTGGAATAAGCATTCCCTCTCCCAATGCACAGCCCAGTCTCTGTAGACTTCATCAACTGGTACAATTCTTGCTCATGTTTTCCATCAATCCACATTTGTCAATGTCCTTTCAAAATTATGATACTCAGAACTGAGCACATGACTCCACCTGTGGCCCAAGTAGAGCAAAGGACATTTAGACTATTATTTCCATCACACGGAGGAGGAGGAGGAGGAGGAGGAAGAAGAGGAGGAGGAAGAGGAAGAGGAAGACAGCAAAGAAGTAGTGTTAGTAGTTGTGTTAGCAATAGTAATTAGTAGGTAGTAGTAATAGTAGTAGGATTAGGAGTACTTAGTAGGTAGTAGTAGTAGTATTTTCCAACATTTCTATAGCACTTCCATACAACTTCTCACAGTTTTTAGCTCTTTAAGTTAACAAAATGTTTTCCTCATAAGGACCTTGTGAAGAAGGTTGTGCTAATATTACAATCCTTTTTATACAGAAGGAGTCTAAAATTCACACTTCAGTATGAAGTAGCTACAGATACCACACAAAGAGTAGGTTTTAACATGTGGTAGAGTCTGAGTCTGAGTCTGAGTCTGATAGGCCTGATAAGTATCCACTGGGTGATTAGCCATCCTTCACCAAAATCATTGCCAGAACCTCCTAATTAAAGATTAAGTTGGTATTAGTATCAAATAAACTGTGTGTATGCATATGTATATACACATACATACCTACAAACACACACCTACACACACACATATATATACCCTTATGTGTGTATATAAGCATGTACATATATATATATGTGTGTGTGTGTGTGTGTGTGTGTGTGTGTATAATTCTTAATGCAGGTGATTCATAACTCCTCCACCAAAAAAATAATTCTTCATGTTGCTGTATTTAATCAGCAACCACTGTCTACTGTATCCCTCCATCTCTCTCTCTCTCTCTCTCTCTCTCTCTCTCTCTCTCTCTCTCGCTCTCGCTCTCGCTCTCTCTCTCTCGCTCTGTTTCTCTCTGCATGTCTCTATCCCTGTCTCTATCTTTTCCTCCCACTCAGCTTTTAAGCACTGGCATCCTTGGCTAACAACCTAGAGAGCAGCCTTTTTGTTCTGTATTTTTCCAGCCTTCAGAGAAATGTGCCAGCAGTCAGAGGTCTTGAGAACCTCTTGCTGGGTCAATCTTGAGCTTCAAAGTGATTTCATGCAAGGCAGTGGGTGTTAGAATCCTGGGTTCTTTGCTGCATGCAGCTCCTTGGGGGCTATTCTCTTGGAACACCCAGGAAGTACCTTTGTATTTTTTTTAAGGATAAATCAAAATTTTAAAAACTGTTCCATAGTTAACCATTACTCACTATGGTTGCCTCCTATATAATTCAGATTCACATACTCTTTAAAAAGTGCTCACTAAAAAGTGCTTGGAGAACTGAAAGCCCCTGAATGTACTCATGTGTACACATATACATATACATGCATATGCATACACCTGTCTACATATGTGTATACACACACACACAATTTCTTTGTAAGACACTTGAATGGTCTTAATAATCCCTTAACAGTGCTCAAAATAAACTGCTAAGAAGGTTTAGTAAAGATGTGTGAAAATATTTCAAAATGTCTGAGCTGGAATGGCCATTACTGATCTTCTAGTCTTACTCTTTCATTTACAGACGAGGAAACCAAGGACAAAATCACAGGTCTAGTTGGCAACTGAACTGGAGTAAGAACCCAGGCATTTTCATTTCCAATTCATTGGTCTTTCCATCACAATGAACCACTGTTCCTTTCTTTGCAATGACAAAATTAGAATATGTGCATTTCCCTAATGGACATTGCTGAAAGGGGCTAATGTTATTATTTCATAAATTCCTAAAATCTCAGAGTTGTCAGCATTTTCAAAATCTTATCTGGTCAAATTTATACCTAAAGTAGTAATCCCTTCTACAACATCTCTAACAAGGAATTACCTGTCCTATAAATGGAGGTCACATATTAATATGGGGAAATCACCACAACCCATTCTATTTGTGGACAGCTCTCATTGCTAGGAAGTTTTTCTTCATAATTGGTCAACTACTTGCCTCCCTATAATTCATTCTCTTGGTCTTAGTTACCTACTTCTGGATTATATGGAACAAGTACAATCTTCTCTTTCTATATGACAGTCTTTCAGCCAGTTGAAGACAGCAATCATATCCCCCCATTTCCCCCAAGCCTAATCTTCTCCAAATCTAAATATCTCATTCAAACCTTACATAATATGTTTATTAGTCCCATTCATCCTTTACACAACCTCCAAAGTGATTTTCCTGAAGTATTTGTCTCACTATTTCACATCTCCACCAAACTCTAGTGGCTACCCAAACCTTCTAGGATCAAGTAAATGCTCCTCTATTTGACAGGTACGGCTTCACATCCTGGCCCATTCTTACCTTTATAGTAGTATTATAAATTGCTCCTCTCTATTAATAATACAACTGGTATTTTAAAAATCTTTTTTAATATATTTTATGTGTTTGTCTGCCATATTAAGATGTAGGCTCCTTAAGAACAGAAACTGTTGCATTTTGTCTTTGGATTCTCAGCACCAAGCTCCATCCCTGCAACATAGTCAGGACTTAATGAATGCTTGAACTGATTCGCCATACTTGGGGTTTTCAAATTCTTTCCTGAAATGTGCCAAGTCTTGGGCACAATATTGCATATGGGATATCACTTGCCTTAGAAGACAGCAGGACTATTGCTTCCCTTATTTCTTTTCCTTGCCCTCCTTATCTTGAGAATTGAGTGAAACGGCACTAAGTATATTTCTTAAAATGTGTTTGTTTTTTCCACTCAGACTGGAAAAGCTTCAGATGATCCCTTTGCAGCAGAGTCTAAGCAGATGGCAAATAGCATGACTTGCCATTTAAACTCTCAGTTATCCAAGCTGGGCTGAAAAAGATCTTGCAGGTCATCTTGACTTGATGCCAATTGATGATTGCTCCCCCTGGCACATCTGCAAATGTTGCTTTAGTCTAGATTTAAATGACTTGGGCAAATGAGGTTCTTATCATTTGTGCAGCGTAATGAAGCTCACTGTGATGCCATCTCTCTTGATGTCCAGTCAAAATGTGACTGTTTCTGCACTGCTACTCTAATTCCAGCTATCTGAAATAGCTAAAGAAGCTTAAACTCTAATGAGATGTGTCCTTTTAAAATCAGTCTTATAGACCATCGGCCAGATCCATCATATGCATGCATGTGTACTACTGAGAAAGTGTCGGTACATCTGGCCCCATTCATTCATTAATCCATCCATTCAGTTATTAATTAATTCTTGACCCTTTTACCCCACAGAGAATGCACAGATGTTCACTGTCTACTTCCAGTGGATCATGTGACTGCCCTAAAGGATAAATAATGTGATATGATATGATACGATATGATACGACACAATACAATATAATATAATATTATATAATATAATATGCAATATATAACATCACATCATATCACATAACATAGCAATAATATATACACACATACATACACATATAGCTATGCATGTATACATAATATACATGTGTATACATACCTATGCATACATACATATACACACATGTATATGTATGCATGTATATTATATATGCACATTACAATATATCATATACAATATGCATATGTTTATATATGTATACACATATGTACATGTATATATTTATATGTGTGTATGCACATAAATGTACACACATATCTGTATATAGGCCTACATGTGCACACGTATGCTCACACACGTGTATGCATGCATACGTGTAGGTGTATGCATACATGTGTATATGCATATATAAGTACGTGTGTGTACAATGCATGTATGTTTATGTGCATATATACACATATCCTCATGCACATTTGTGTACATACATACACTTACATATATACATGCATGTGTATATGCATACGTGTGTGTGTATCTATATGTGTATATGTGTGTGTGTGTGTATGAAGACACTCACTTGAAGAGTCCTATGTGGACAGAAGTTAGATCCCCAGAGGTGGTTCTATAGAAAGAAATAATGTAACCAGAAGGAAGAGGAGCTTTGGAGAAATATAATGAATTTAAAAGTGTTGCTCTCTAAGTTACAGTAAGAGAGAGATGAAGATTTCCTAGAGGAAGGTGGAAAAGCATATTTACAGCTAGTGTAATGAAGGTGAAATGATCAGGGGGAGCTACCTATCAATTTGATGAATACCTTATCCACTATCTAGACAAATTTGATACAATATAAGACTTGGGCCTTCATCAGAAGGGCATCTACCTAGATAGACATGTTATCTAACCCTTTCCTAAGAGGACATAAGGAATCTTTGAACTTGGTCCCTTGTAGAATGGCTTTAGTCCTCCAAGTGCAGATCAGTACTCTTCCTTTTCCAAATCACACTTTGTTGGTGAAATATTCTCTTTTTATGAGGTTTGTGCCTGACTCTTCAATTCAGGGAACTGGGGCATGATCAAACTTAGGACTGGAGACATGGAAAAATCAGTCCAAGCTTCCCCGGGAAAGCACAGGACACTTGGCATGAGTTTCTCAGGCAAGTTGCCATTTTTTGCTCTTAGGTAGGGGGAAGGAGGAATACCTTCTCTCCTACCTTACTGAATATATTGTGGGAGAAGAAAAGAGACAAGCCATTTCAAAATTTGTTCTTATGTGCTACAGTATAAAAGAAAAACATCTCCTCTGACCAATCATCTGAGAGGCATCCTACTCCCTGAGTGAAAACCAATCAGGATGGATTCTCCTTGTCTGCTTTCATGGAGATATACTCTTTGTTCAAAGGTTCATGTCTTGTCATCTCATCAAATTGATGGGGATAACTCATTAAAATGATCTCCCTTTTCCATTACCCTTCCCCTTCATACACACTTCATACTTAAAAGACAGGGCAGGTCCAGACACACAGATTTGGGAATAATCTTCCCAGAGATTTTAGTTGAAGCCTAAGGAATTAATAAGATGACCAGTCAATGGTTGTAAAAGTGAGGAACTGAGTCCTGTACATGAGTTACCCTCAATGGCAAATGTAGTCAGTGACAATGAATAGAAGCTGCTGCATTTCTGTTCAAATGGAGTGTTGGGAAGGGGAACTCAGGCCTTCCAGTCAAGGAGGCAAACAGTGAAGGTCACCAAATCCCAGAAATGCATTTAGCATGATAAGGAGAAATAATTATATCATGCTGATAGAAGATAGGAAAAACAAGAACCAAAGAGAACCCACTGGAGCCAACATAAAACTAGTAGAGAACTGTAAGATAACTTGTCAAGGCTTAACAGTGACTTCTTTAGAAGTCCTTCTTAACCTGGAGCTCTGGCCTTCCAGGCTAGCTCACTCCTGAGGCTTTAAAGAACTCATAGATCTTTGAACCCAGATGCTGAAAGGCTCAGGAGGAGCTAGAGTTCTGTGACTGGAAGAATGTTAGGAAGAAAGTTTAGAAACACAGGTTATTAGAGCTGGAACGGAAGTTGGCAATCTTCTAGCCTAACCTCCTCGTTTCATTTTACTTCCATAAACATTCAATTCAATGCCTACTATATGAGAAGCACAGATGCAATGATTTTTTAAAAAATCCCTGACCTCAAGGAGCTAACGTTTTGCTGAGAGTTATGAGAAGTATATGGATAACTAAGTACAAAGTGTACATAAATAATATAAAATAATTTCAAAAGAGAGAGAACTAACAAATGGGGTAGGGATCAGGAAATATCTGGTACAGAAAGT
>CM053625.1:42385769-42420413 GCA_028646595.1 Phalanger gymnotis
ATGGAAATGGGGAGAAAATCTGTAATTCAAACGCATGTGAAAATCAATGCTGAAAACTAAACATATTAAAAATAAATTTAAAAAAATCAAATGAGAGAAACTGAGGAAAAATTAAACAGAAAAATAAGAATAATACAAGAAAAATAAGAAGATTATGACAAGAAAGTTGATCAGTTAGAAGAGGAGATCCAGAATCTTAAGAAAACCACTCCTTGAAAATCAAAATTGGGCAAGGGGAAGCCAGCGAAGTTATAAAAGATGACAAATATATACACGTGTATATTATATACATACATATGTATACATATACATACATATAAAGAATGAAAAAATAGAAGATAATGTGAAACATCTCATAAGAAAAACAATAGCTGTAGAGAACAGATCAAGAAGAGAAAACATGAGAATAATTTTACTACCTGAAAGTCCTGATCTAAAAAAGAATCTTGATACAATATTACAAGAAATAATTGATGAAAATTGTCCTGAATCATTGGAACAAGTTGGGAAAGTAGAAATAGAAAAAAAATTCACCAGTCCCCACCTGAAAGAGATCATAAGAGGAAAACTTACAGGAATATTGTAGTTAAATTCCAAAACCCCAGATCAAGGACAAAATATCATGAGCAACAAGAAAAAATAATAATTTACATATGATGGTGCCACAATTAAAATCACACAAGACTTAGCTCTGGCCACACTAAAAGATGGCAGGTCTTGGAACACTACATATCAATGAGCAAAAGTAATGGGCCTCTGGCCAAAAATATCATACCCAGCAAAACTAAGCATAATTCTGAATTTTAAAAAAATGGACATTTGATCAATTGTCAGACTTTCAAGACTGTTTAAGAAAACTTGAACTCAGTAGAATATATGACATAGAAGAAGGAAGAGAAGCATAAGGTACATATCAATAACCAATTACAAGAGACTAAATAACAATAGAATGTTTACCTTTTATGTATAGAAAATGTAAACCCAGTGTCTAAGATTGTCATTAGTAATTAGGTAACATAAGAAAGATTGGGGTATACCTGGGTATGATAGGACTTCAAAAAGTAAAACAGTTGAGGAACAGCTAAAAGAGTAATTATCTTATACAAATGAGGTGCAAATGAAAGGTTGTTGTGGGTTGTGTTTGTCCTTCCTTCTCCAGGGGACCATGACGTGAGGTAAATGACATGACTTGCATCTGACTTTGATTTGAGTGAGGGAGGACTGTGCAAGGTCACCAGCCTCATTCTCTCCTCCAGAGCCATCTGGGTCCTGTGGCCTGATATTTACCAGGATGAGTGTAGATGGCACAGAATGCATTGGGACACCTTGGCCCTTTTAGGCTAAGGTCTTTTCAGGTGCTCACTGTGAGTGAGGTGAGGTCCATTCTTTGAATAGGTCTCTTTAAGAAGTTGATCAAGAGATGCCCCTTTAATCAAAAACTCAAAAAAAAAAATATCAAACTGGGAGGAGAAGACCTTCGGGGTTCCTGCCCAAAAGAGAAGCAGTTACTCTTTAATATTTACATTCCCTCTGTGCTAAGACAGCAGGGACCTATCGTTCAATCTATGAGCTCCAAGGTGAGTTGGGTTTAAGGCTTGGTTTTGACAAAGAAATATAGCCATTAAACCCAAAATAAAGGAGGCAGCCTTTCACCATTGAAATGTGCCTTCCTTTGGGCAGAACACCCTGAGGTGAGGTGAGGTGCCAATACAGAAGAATCAGATGAGGTAGAGGACTATTCTGGAAATCTACTTTCATCAGGAATGGGTTTAGAAGGGGCAAATACACATACATCTAGAAGAGTATAAAAGTCTTCTAAATTTCAAAAGAAACAAAACTCTAAGGTTATAGGGAGGGGGGAAAGGATAAAGGAGGGATCTTTAGAGATTTAGCGGAATGGGAGGATAAGAGAGGGAGCCTTAGGGGGAGGGAGACTAAATAGGTCAAAGGGGTATGCAAAAGGGTGTTTAGATTTAGGGGAATGGGGGGATAAGGATAAGATTACTGGAGTGGGGTTAGATAGGAGGGCAAGGTAGTAGGTAGAAGTAAAGTAAAGGACTTAGGAAAGATAGGAAAAAAGAGATATGCACTAACATAAAAACAAGATTAGGAGTAGAATCTCTTAGGGAAAATATATGTTTATATATGTATGCATGCATGTATGTGTATATATATATATATGCATGTGTATATATATATACACATGCATATATATATGTGTGTATATATCAATACCTATATACAAATGTATCCATGCTCAATTGTAGCCTTGGGGTGGTGGGCATGGGGGAGGAAGGGGGAGAAAGAACAAAGTAAAAAGTGTACGGCAGAGAACAAAAGAAAGCCTATAAGGAAACAAAGATGAACAGTTTTCACCATAACACACAGTGTTTTATATATAGTCTTTCATAAAATAATAAGTTATTGCTATATATTCTGAATCCTGTTCTATGTTCAGCTGTGCACATGTTTTTTTTTCTTTTCTTATGTTATATTTAAGTATAACATTTAACAGAGGCAGCTGGGTGGTGCAGTGAATAGAGTACCAACCCTGGAGTCAGGAGGACCTGTGTTCAAATGCGGCCTCAGACACTTGACACTTACTAGCTATGTGACCTTGGGCATGCCACTTAACTCCAATTGTCTTGCATCCCCCCTTCAAGAAAAAATAAGTAGAATATCTGTAGAACTTACTTTCCAGACTTTTGGGCCTCAAATGAGATAACACGCGGAAAGTGCTTTGACCGGTTTTTACTACCACATTAGGTATCCAAGGCCCTCCAAAATTTAGTGCCACTCGACCTTTACATCCTTATCTCCTATTACTCTCTTCCAAGCATCCTATGATGCTATAATCAAGCTGTCATATGAAAACAGCTTGTACTCTCTTGCTTTTGCTCAAACTATTTCATATGACTAGAATGGATTATTTCCTCTTCTTTACTTGATTAATCCCTATGCATCCTTCAAAATCAAACTGGAGTCACTCTCCCAGGAAGCCTTCCTTCTTTCTCACATTAGTGAACACTTCTCCTCCCTCTAATGTCACATAGTTTCAACTTCTCTAAGTTTTCTTTTTTTTTTAAATTTCGCATTATAATTAGCTTTGTTTCTCTCCTCTAAACTTAAAAGTGGGAATGCCATCTTATCTGAATATGCATCATTCCGGTTCGCACTCCAGTGCTTTGCAACCTTTTTTCCCTCACATCTAGGCCTATGCTTTCAAGAATGTAAAAAAAAAAAAACCTCCTAGTGAAGAAATGTCCTACCCCAACCTGGATCAACTTAGAGTCTTAGAGACTCTGGGCACTAAGAAGTTCAATGAATTTCCAAGTGTCTTTCAGCCCAAATGTGTCAGAACCAGAGGTTGAACCCAAGTCTTCCTAACTCTGAGGTCAGCTTGCTCTCTAGACATTATATCACTCTGCACAGCTAGGTCTTTTTCTTGTTAAGTTTTCTATATTCTTCTTGAGGTGAGGTGACAATACAGAAGAATTAGATGAGGTAGAAGACTGTTCTTTTCTATATTCTTCATCCTTGCAGTATTTATTTAGTTGATTTTTTTTACATACAGATATAGAATTTTGTGTTTGTCTCTATTAAATTAATTCTTATTAGATTTGGCCCACCATTTCAGAGCATGAGGAGTTTTGGGGATGTCTCTTGTGTCATCTAAAGTGTTTAAGATTCATCCAAGTCACTGATAAAAATATAGAATAAAGGCCAAAGCCTCCTTCCAAATTGCTGTTTGTACACTGATCAATTACAGATGAATCCACTTCAGAGGGATTCTCAACCAGAATTATACTTTGGAGGTTGGAAGGGAATTAAGAGATCATCGAAACAAAAGAAAAAAATGTTAAAGAAGAAAGATCATTTTCTCCAATCTCTTTTTTTTACAAATGAGAAAATAGGCCCAGAGAAAGATCACATGCCCCATATATGTTGTAGAATTAGAAAGGCTTAGAATTTCCAGTGACAGACTATGATTGAATTACTAGGTTCAAATTTTACCTCAGAAATATACTAGATGGATGACCTTGGGTAAGTCATTTAGCCACACTTAAAAAAAATAGTTTCCTCAGCTGAATGAAAGTGTTAGATTCAGAGGCCTTCAAGGTCTCTTCTAGCCCTAAACTCTATGTCCTTGCGATCCTATTACCAGCTTATCTATGATACAGGAGGGCCCTTTAGCATAATTTTGGCCAATAGGGTAAACAGATGAAAATGTGAAAGTGCTCTTGGTTTCCCTTGGGACTCCTTGTTCATTTTCTGGTCATGATGGCAGAGATGGAGAAATGGATGCAAAGGTTACCAAGAATCACACATTTTAGACCTTATGAAAGCATCATTATAACTATTTGTATGCTTGATATGAGGCAGGGTAATGCAATGGGAACAGTACTGGCTCTGGAGCCAGAGAACCTAACTTCAAATTCTACCTCTGACCATTACCTCCTAAGTGAGCATTGGCAAATCATTTAACCAACTGAGACCTCAGTTTCTTTATTTGTAAAGTGAGGGAGTTGGCTTAGATGGCCTCTGAAATCCTCTCTAAATCTATATTTCAGTGATCTTCATCCAATTTAACATTATAATAGCTGAGTTAAGGATAAAATTTAATTTAGCTGCATCCAAGCTTTTAAAGTCTGGTGCAAGTTCAATGTACTCAAAGTAATACTCCTAAATTTTTACCCACCCAAATTTCCTTCTCAAAAGATAACACCATTTTTACTATCAGTTTAATTTCGTAACATTACATGGTAATGGTAGTGATGGACAATTTACTTAAAATAGAAAAGCCAGGTACAATTGGTAAAAATCCATGAGCAACAATTACCCTCACTGTTCATAGCTCAAGCCAAACCAATTCACAACCACTCGGAATGAAAGGTAGTGAGTCCAGCCTAGTCTTGGCCCAATAACTAGAATCCTTTTGACAGCAAATTGCCCATCACTAGCAAAATGCTCTTACTTCCCTGCCTGAAAACTAGTGTCTCTCTCTATAGAAACTTAACAACTACCGTGCCTTGGCTCCATTGCTGTTCACTACAAGAATTCCATGTCATTTGGATCCAGGAGCCACTGGAAGGTTTCCCCATTCTGGGATGAAATAGTTCAGTCCAAGGTGGGTAGCTATACACATGTCAGGTCAGAAACTCTCTCCTTATCCCAGATGTGGATAGAACTTAATGTCTAGCTATGGCTGTCAACTCAATAATCAAAAATATACAGACACATATATCCATATATCATATAAATTCATCCATTTATATTAATTTATATTTTGAGTATATAAAATAAATGGAAAGTAGTTTCTGAGAGTATGAAAATAGCAACTAAGCTAAGGGAGTGGAGATAAGGGAAAATTACTTGTAGAAAATAATGCTTGATCTGAGCTTTGAATGAAACTAAAGATTCTAAGAGGCAGGAGTGAGGAAAGGGAGAAATTGAGGAAGGGACACTATAGAAACTTAAGACAACCAGTAAGGCACGGAGACAGGATATGAAATGTAACAGGTAAGGAAAGGCAAGATCCCCAGTTTGACTGGACCTAATAGTGCTTAAAAGGGAGACGATGTATAAGAAGCCTGAGAGTGTAGGTTGGAGGTAGGTGGTGAACAGCTTTAAATAACAGATAGAAAGAAATCTGTATTTGATCCCAGAGGTAACAGGTAGATACTGGAACTTACTGAATAGGAAAGCAATGTGGTTAGAGAAGTACTTCATGAGAGAAAGAGCATACATTTAGAACTCAGAGGGATGTTGGAGGTTATCATGTCCAACACACTCATGTCACAAATGAGGAAACTTCAGCCTCAAAGGGATTCAGCAACTTGCCCAGGGCTACAAAGCTAGAAGTAGCTGAGACAGATTTCATACCTCAAATTTCCTGACTTTAAGTCCAATATACTATCCACTATGCTGTTTCTGGAAATTCACTTTGACAGCTCTGTGGAGGATAGATCAAACAGGGGGAAAATAAGGCAGGGATCCTCATTAGGAAGCCACACCAAGGGACCAGGTGTGAACTTCATGAGCTAGGGTAATGGTCCTATAAGTAGAGAAAAGTTACGAGAGCTGTTATGAAGGTGGAATCAACAAAGTATGGCAACTTGATTAAAAATGTGGTACAAGAGATAGAGAGGAGTAGAAGATAATTCCAAGATGATGAACCCAGGAGACTAAAAGGATGATGGTGCCCTCTATAGAAAGAGAGAAGTTAGTAAGAAAGGCAGATTTAAGAGGAAAGATTTTGTTAAACAGCTGAGTTTGAAATGATTGTGGAACATACCATTCAGAATGTCTAATAATTTATATGACTTTTATGTTGTTTTGAGGTTTCCAAAGAACTTTCCACATCTCTCCTTTGATTCCAACTTTATATATGGGGAAACTGAAGGAAGCAAAGGTTAAGTGACTTGCCTGCACTCCCTCACATAGCTACCAAGTTTCTGAGGCCATATTATGAAAGAGGTCTCCTTGACAACAATGCCAGGACTTTATCCAGAAAACCACTTAACCAGTGACATAAGACTTGATTCACAAGAGAGACCTGGGGTGCAGGATGAAGACAGGGTAACTCCACAGTCTGAGGGGATGATTAACTTGTTTTAAACAAAAAAAAAGCAATTCTACATAACATAAATTATGGGATTCATTTACATTGACATGATGATTAAACCATAGGAACTAATGGAGTTACCAAAAAAGACAATGTGGAGAAATTAACTAGAATCATCTTTGATGACAGTGAAATTAAATCATTTGGATTCTCTTCCTGTTTCTTCTTCCCACTGAGGCATACCATATTGAAAAATCTCAATGACCCTTCAGTCAGACAGTCCATTAATAAACATATATCAAGCACCTACTACGTGCTAAGTGCTGAGGTAGCAAAGAAAAGCGAAAAACAGTCCCTGCTGTTAAGGGAGCTTGTAGACTAATGGGGAGACAAAATGCAAACAAGCTTTAGACAGAACAAAAAGGAAATGGTCAAAAGAAGGAAGGCATGCATCCCCTTAAGACTGACTCTTAGGATGATGTTGGGAAGAGAAGCTGGGGAACTGACCAAACACATATTTTAAAAATCCAAGGTAGAGAGAAGTTATTTTAAAAAACACTCAGGGACTAATTTTCAAATTTCTGAAAGAAGGGGAGATTCCAAAAGTGTGGGGGGAGAATCCTGGATGGCATTATTATTCCAAAAAAGGTGACTGATTGTTAGGAACATTACTCTCATAGTCATGCTGTTTTCACATATGTTACTCTTCTTCTTACCTACTCAATCACTCTGACAGCAATGATAGCTCTCCATCAACACTCCTTCTTTCACCATGCTCAGAATCTGTTTTTCCCTTCAGTGCCTCTAACACCACTAAAAAGAGTACATCCCTCAAATTGCTTAAATCTGTCTGGAGGTTTTTGTATGCCTCCACAACTTTGGGCATATGGCAATTTCTTGCTCACAATGTTAGAATGTAACAACCCACTCCTTGACCCCTACTGCTTCCTTTTATGTTCCTACTTCCTTGTTCCCCTCCAGAGCGAAAGGTCAAGGGACCACAGGGACCACAGACAACACCTGCCTCCACCTTCTGTATATTTATGGTATTTTTCTTCAGTATGAATTTCATACTTTTGCAGTACTATGACATTCTAGCTGAATGTTTCCCCAGATTTAAATCATTCATAAGATTCTTCTTCTTCTTCTTCCATGGCATCATATTCCTCTTTTCTCAAGTCATTCTCTGTATTCAGCCTTTTATACTGGTTTCCTCCTCTACCAGGGTTTCTTCTCTTATGCACACTGCTGTTACTGATTCTGTTCCCCTTTCTTCATTGCCATTTCAATTTATAATACTTTCCAGAATATTTTGTAACACAGAATTGGCCACTTAAACTTCTTGGTCTTAATATTCTTCTGTCTCTACCCCTCAGCTACAGATTTTCTTTTAACTTTTAATCCTTTCCAGGGCATTTCATAACACAGCCTCTTGGTCTTAATATTTTTCAGTCTCTTTCCCTCATCAACAGATTTTCTTGATTTCTTTTTTCTCGTTTTCCTATTGCTATTGCTTTCTGCTATCCTTTTATCAAGGAGATGAGTGTTGCTACAGAGTGATCCCAGATCCATCTCTGCTTCATAGAAAAGACCTCTGCTATCCCCCATTCAGGGATAAGGATGTTTTCCCACCCTTAAAACTTATTTTGGCTGTCTTTTGGTGTAACCCTGGACTTGAGATCTCATTGTTCTAAAACCATCATGGAGGACCCTTTTACCTAGCCCCTCCTATCTCAATCACATAGAGGTACTATACCATGCACTAATAAGCGTGGTGCCTAAAATACTAACATCAAAACATGGGCTTAGTAGGCCCAATGTGGTTTTGTCCAAAGGTGTAGAAGTCTCTTTCTGATGTCTGGTGGCTCCCACTCCTTTTTTAAAATTTTACTCATCCTGATTCCAGAGTCAAGTCAGATGAGCTGAAGTTTCACAGCAAAATTAAGGTTATAACTTGCCCTGTACCACTACAGTGACATCTCACAACAACAACTACTGTTTATATAGTACTTTAAGGTTTGTCAAGTGCTTTTCTTGTATTATTTAATTTGATAATTAAAACAACCCTGTGAGGTCAGTGCTATTTGTTTCCCCATTTTACAAATGAAATAACTAAGGCTGAGAAAGGTTAAGTGTCTTGTTCAAGGTCAAGCATGTTACTCACAGAAGTTGGGATATCTTATTACTGATTGCAAGTGGTTATATAGATATTTCCTTACAGTGTATTTCAAAATGTGGATAGTGATCCAGACTAGGCTATCCTTTTCCAATAAAAGAAATGGATGCTCTATTTATGGAGGGTCTTTTGGTTTACTTATACTAAGGGAATTTATTTCCTAATTTTTAAAATATTTTTCAAATTTTTCTAATCACAGAAAAGGGGGCCATTTATGAAATGTTAAACTAAATGTAAAAATTTCACCACTCTAGGTGATTCTTTTTAAGGTTTGGATGAGTCCCTCAAGTGATTCAGGAAAAAAAAAGCAATGCCAAAGGATGAAAAATGATAGGTAATGCTCTGGGTGAACCATAAAAGTCAATTCAGTGTCAACAAGAGATAGACTCAAAGATGATCCTAGACCCTGATAAGAAAAATGGAAGACACAAAAAATTGTAAAAAGAGAAGTTGTAAGAAGCCATGTGGAGCTGGGAAAGTTCAAGCACAAGCAGAGACAACTTCTACAAATAGAGGGGATGATAGGACCCTGGAAGTCACTTGGTACAATCCCCTCATCTAACCTTCCTGCACCCTGTCTCTATAGATCTCAATGTGGTAATCCTGTATCTCTTTTCTCCCTTAGAACTCCTTCCTGGGAGCTTAAAGATTTTTCTTCTGGGCTAGGAGAAGTTCGTATGCCTTTCTTTGATTTAAACATTTACTTTGTCTTTTAAAATAGTGTTAGTCATTGACATTTGCTAATCAGATTGTGTCTTTTTGGGACACCTAAAGAGAGGAGTCAACATTCTCAGAGATTTGGAGATAAATCTAACCCTGAGGTCTGTTGTCCAGTAGCACCACCTCAGGCGGTCATATCATATAGTCAGGGTATCTATCTCTAGGGCTTCAAGTTGACGAATTCTTCCCTAGAAATTCCATTTGAAGAAGAACCCACAATAGCTATGCTTAACTTCAAACCTGGCTGAGGCTTAGCTTAAACCCTTGACTCTCTGCATGATCTTGCTCCTCATAGGTCACCCCCACCCCTTTTAGTTCACCTTTATGTATGGTCTTCTCTCCATTCAAACATAAGCTTCTTGAGGGCAGGCACTGTTTTACTTTTTGCTTGTATTGTTATTCCCAGGGTTTAGCACCATGCGTATCACAAAGTGCTTAATAAGTGCTATATGTTTGTATGTATATACATATCTATCTATCCACGTAGCTAGCTAGCCATTGGGGGTTTAGAGCTAATAGAGGGATAAAAAGAATTATATATCCTTTAATACTATTTCCTAGAGTAAAGAAGGAAGATTTATACCAGGAAATCCATCTGAGAAATTAGCAAGTAGTAATGTGACGAACAAATAGGAGTTATTTTTTAAAATTATTTTATTTTTAGTCTTCAACATTCACTTCCACAAAATTTTGATTTCAAAATTTTCTTCCCATCCCTCCCCTCCTCCCACCCCAAGACAGCATGCATTCTGATTACTCCTTCCCCCAATCTGCCCTCCCTGTTATCAACCCCTTCTTTTCTCTTTTCCCCTTCCTTTTTGTTTTCTTGTAGGACAAGATAGATTTTTATACTCCATTGCTTGTATATCTTATTTCCCAGATGCAGATAAAAAGAATTTTTAACAATCATTTTTAAAACTTTGAGTTTGACATTCTCTCCCTTCTTCCCTCCCCACTCATTCTCATTGAGAAAGCAAGCAATTTGATGTAGTTTATACATGTGCAGTTATGCAAAACACTTCCATAATAGTCATGTTGTGAAAGACTAATTATATTTCCCTCCATCCTATCCTCCCCTCCATTTATTCTATACTCTCCTTTGACCCTGTCCCACCTCAAAAACATTTGTTTCTGATTTCCCCTCCCCCCATTTGCCTTACCTGGTATCATCACTCTCCCCCCTCCTTCTCCCTTCTCCCCTACTTTCCTGTAGGGTACGATAAATTTGCATACCCAATTGAGTGTGTATGTTATTCCCTCCTTCAGCCAAATCTGATGAGATTAAGGTTCACTCATTCCCTCTCACCTCCACCTTCTTCTCCTCCATTGTAAAAACTTTATTTTGCCTCTTTTATATGTGATAAATTACTCCTTTCTGCCTCTACCTTTTCCCTTCTCTCAGCACATTCCACTCTCACCCCTTAATTTTATTTTTAGATCTCATCCCTTCATATTCAACTAACCCTGTGCCCTCTGTCTATATATATATACATGTATATGTATATATATAATAGATAGATATAGATATATAGATGTCTATCTGCATGTATATATGTATATATGTATATATATATATAGACATATATTCCCTCCAACTACCCTAATACTGAGAAAGGTCTCATGAGTTGCAAGTATCATCTTTCTATGTATGAATGTAAACAGTTCACCTTATGATTTCTCTTTCCTGTTTACCTTTTCATGCTTCTCTTGAAACAAATATTTGAAAGTCAAATTTTCTATTCAGCTCTGGTCCTTTCATCAAGAGTGCTTGAAAATGCTCTATTTCATTGAATGTCCATTTTTCCCTGGAAAGATTATACTCAGTTTTGCTGGGTAGGTGATTCTTGGTTTTAATTCTAGCTCCTTTGGCCTCCAGAATATCATATCCAAAGTCCCTCTGAACCCTTAATGTGGAAGCTGCTAAATCTTGTGTCATCCTGATTGTGTTTACACAATACTTGAATTATTTCTTTCTGGATGCTTACAATATTTTCTCCTTGACCTGAGGACTCTGCAATTTTGTGACAATATTCTTAGGAGTTTTCCTTTTGGGATCTTTATCAAGATATGATTGGCAGATTCTTTCAATTTCTATTTTACTCTCTGGTTCTAGAATATCAGGGTAGTTTTCCTAGATAATTTTTTGAAAGATGATGTCTGGGCTCTGAGATCCCTGCAATTCCCTTCTGGTCAGTGCTTGGTCTCCCACTGTCTGTGGGCCAAGAGCTCTAGGAAAAGCCACTGCCACTGCTGCTGCCATCACAGCCACCACCCTGGGGTTGTACCACACTCCTCTCTCACCCAGGTCCCCCAGACCTTTCCTACTGACCTTCTAATTGTCTTTGGCATTTATGGGGTGAGAAGTTTGGAAACCACCACTGTTGCCAGTTATTCAGTCCCCTGAGGCCTACTCCAAATTTCCTGGGGCTCAGTCTGTTCCAGCACAGCCCTCAGTGAGCTGCGCTTCTCCCTCAGACTGGTGCAACAGACTTTTTCTGTGGACCTTTGAGGTTGTCTTGGGCTAGAAATTTGTTTCACTCTGTCATTTTGTGAGTTCTGCTACTTTAGAATTTGTTCAGAGTTTTTTTATAGGTATTTGGAGGTGTTTGAGGGAGAGCTCAGGTTAGTCACTGCCTTTGCTCTGCCATCTTAGTCCTGCAAATAGGAGTTATTAAGCCACCTTGATCACCACATTATTCTATAACCGTTACATTATGAGGATGGCAACATTAGCTTGTTCTATCAAAATGTTCTAAATGTCAATGGCACTATCTCCCAAATGCCAGATCCTCATGTCATTGGTCCTGGAATACAGAAGAAGGAATTCTGATTTTGGAGCCTTAGAGATTGGGGAAGCCCCAAGGCTTCCAGCCCCAGGCTATTTTGAGGCTCTCAGAGTTTTACTTAGGAGTAAATGCCTGGAGTTAGCAAAATTATTCACTTAAATCTTTTACCATCTTTGATAGCTCAGGCAGTGTGTCTAGAGGAGGGAAAGCCACCTCAGATGCAGTGGTGGCATTACTTTTAGTGATCTCACTTGCATACTCTTCTTGGTACTCTTATTCTGCTATTCTCCATGTCCATTGAATTACCCTCATTTAGGTATTAGTTTCTTTCATAAGCATTAAGGATGAGAATAGATCCCCACATAACTTCAGTGGTATCAATGAGAGCTTCATGTACCCATAGCCTTAAAAGCAAAAGTATGCATTGTCCCCTCAAACCACAAACTCTAACATTGATCAAACAATCAATCACTCAAATAATAAGAGTCTACTTATTAAATGCTAGGCACTGAACTTCATTCTGAGAATATAAAGACAAAAGGAAAATAATCCTTTCCCTCAAAGACTTTGCAATCTAGCTAAGGGAGACACAACATATCTATCTATCTATCTATCTATCTATCTATCTATCTATCTATCTATCTCTTCATCTAGATATGTATATCTAGATAGAGATAGATAGATAGATAGATAGATAGATAGAGAGAGAGAGAGAGAGAGAGAGAGAGAGAGAGATATTCATATATATTGATATTGATATTGACAAAATAGACACAAAGTAATTTGGGGCATGGACAATATTTTAGCTTCTCAGGGTTCGAGAAAGGCTTCATTTACAAGGTGTTGTTTGAGGTGAGCCTTGAAAGAAACTAAGGATTTACAGAGATGGAGATGGAGCAAAGGCATATATGTATTCCAAGCATGGAGAAGTCAATGAAAAGAGGTAATAAATGAAGTATTGTTCAGGAAGAATAAAGGGGGAAAAGGCCAGTTTGGCTTTACCATTTCCATAGTGTACATGAAGGGGATTAGGGTTCAATAAGGCCAGAAAGATTGTCTGGAACCAGGTTATGAAGGATTTCAAATACCAAACAGAGGAGATAATAAATCCTGAGAAAAGTATGTCAGATTTAGTGCTAGAAGGGATCTTTGGGATCACGGAGTCCAATGCCTTCATTTTACAGATGAAGAACTGGCCTGGTGTCCAAGGCATTATTCATTCTTCCCAGGCCCTAAGCTCTAAGGGGCTGACTAGGCTATGTGGCATCAGTGATTTATAGCATATATGTTGCCCTTAGTCCCTTAGTCCCTTAGTCATGGAGGGACATGTGAAGTGCATTAAACCTTTTTTAAAAATGAATTCTATATAAATTGGTATTGAGAAGGATATATATGTCTTCCAGCCTGATGGACTTTCTTATTCCTATTAGACCATTGTTGTGATTGACCTAGGTACGTGCAACATGGATAGGAACCTTGAGAGCTATACCTGTCAATATTTATCCTTGATGCATCTTTGTTTAAACTTACTTGAAAGAGAATTTTTTGAAAAAATCTACCTTTAGTTTTTCTAGATTTGGCCTCACAATTGGAACCAGTATGCATCTGGCCTTGAAAACATGGAGAGGTTAAATGTTATGTCCAAGGTCATGCAGGTTATAAGTAGCAGAGCTGGAATCTATATTAGTAAATTACTCATTTCTATAAGAATCTTAGTGAGGATAGCCTATACATATATCAAAGACGACCTTAAAACATGGGAAGGAATAAATAGGAGATTTTCTACAATATGCCATGTCTTCAATCTCAGAATGATTATGAGCTTTAGTGAATATAGCATCTCACTCTTTTATTATTATTTTTATAAAATAACTTTTGACTTGGTAGGGCAAAATGTAGTCTTAACATCTCCCTACAAAAAAGGTGTTTCCCATTTAATAAGATAATGTAAGTGTAACTGGCGAAGAAAGAGGTGACTGGCCAATTGAGGTCAGTCCTTGAAGAAGGAAGATCATCCAAAACTCAGTGGCGGATGGAACCACAGAGCTAATTCTTTTCTACAATCTTCTGACTATTCCATGATTTCATGCTTCCTTATGGGGGAAGCATAAAATAGGGAGAGAGATACTCACCAAAGGTACTAACCCATGTTATGAAGGATATCTTGTGCAATGGCCAAATAGAAGATTGATTTTCTTTGGAGGATGCTCTCCAGATGCTCCTTTCAGCAGATGGTGGTATACTGATTGCTTGGAGGTTTGGAACACTACTTGGTCTCCTTAGTGAGATCTATGGTCATTTTAAAGAGATTGACCTAGCCATCTGCACTGGAGGAAAAAAAAGCTGAAGAATGGACATTGCCCAGAGTATGGCATGTGGTTGGATAGACAGCTCAATGAGTTGGTCCATCAGTAAATATTTTTTGGACAGACCCTGAAAATGAATCATGAATAAGGCCTCAAATTGAACAGGAGGAGAAGAGCAGGTTAGATTGCATTTAGAAAATTACATGGCCCTCTTAATGATTCCAAGCTTCTCACTGCCATAAAAAAACTCATTTTTTTAAACACCAAATTCTGTCAGTGGTATTTCTATGCCTACGAATCATGGAACACCACAATTTAAGAAGAATTAAGACTCAATGAAACCCAAAGGGAAATAGAAAGATGCATCACAGGTTTAAATAGAATGTAGCATGATACCACTACTTGAGAAGTGGCATGAAAGCCATAATGGAGGAGATATGGCAGAATGCAAGGTGAGCTGTCCATGTACCAAGCACAAAGGACAACAGATAGACAGCTTGAGCGTTTCACTGGTATCCACAAAATAGAAAAAAAGGAATTATGCCAAGACTGCCAGGGTACTGAGTAGACCCCCTATTTAGGATTTATAAAAAAGTCACAGATAAAAAACAACCAGAGTGAAAAGCCATGGGTGAGTGGAGACTGAAAACTTGGAGTGAAGATGTGTTATGTCAAAATGTCCAAAAAATGGGAGAACCTCTCCTAGAAGGTGATTGTCAATTAGCTTACCACCATTTTTAGTAGAGATCTGTTCCATAAAGTTATTCTATGTGATTACCTTCTAGTGAATTGTGTTATGTGTCAGTTTCCCAGTATGGATTATAGTTTATTCATCTCATGAATAGAGACTTAGACTAGATAAAACTAACAGTCTACCAATGAGAGCACCATAAATTCAGAAATCATACCAATTATCTCATGTCATAGGTAAAGAAACTGAGGACCAAAGAAATGCAATGACCTGCCCAAAATTACACAGGCAGTAAATTGTAGAGCTAGGATTTTTAACACAGGTCATCTAAATCCAGATTCAGCATTCTTCCTTGACCCCATTGTATAGCAGAAGAAAATGAGACACAAAAATGAGAAATCTCTTGCTAATTTTGCAAAATGAGTCAGTGAAAGAACTGGGTATCAAATTCACAATGCTTTACCCTTATTCTAATGCTTTTCCAGTGGCATCTGCTGCCTTCTTCTACCTTTCAGTTCTAACATTCTGTTTTCCACATTCCAAGTTTCTTCAGTTTCTAACATTCTTTTTTTCTAGAAGTTTCTGTGCAATGAACAAATGTCTCATATGCTTTCAGATAACCAACAACCCAAAAGTTGTGCATAGGAAGGAAAAGACTGATCTTGAAAGGATAGAATGATGAGTAAAATCCAATCATATTAACTATAAAAGAAATTTGGTTTTGCATAGGGAGCTCACAGTGTGAAAACTCCATCCACCAATGCATAGCAACAACTCTTCTGTAACTTAGAGTGTTAGGAGCTTACCTTCTAATGAGGGAAGAAAACATGTAAAAGGAAGCTAAAAAGCAGGGGGGAAGAGGAAGGTATTTGCGCAGGGACATGGTGGTCAGTCAGTAAATAAATATTTATTCAGTGCTTACTGTGTCCCAAACATTATGGTAAGTCTAAAGAATCAGAAGCAGAGATAGAAAAGAAGTGAAGACAGTTGTCCTGGTGAACCCAATTTCAAGTACAGTGTCTAGTTCTGGTTACTTCATTATAGGAAGAACATTGACAAGCAAGATAACATCCAGAGGGTGTATAAAGATTGGAATAGTGAGGAGGCTTTAAAGCCTGCCATATAAGAATCAGCTGAAAAAAATGAAGATATGTAGTCTGGATAAGTAGGGATCATGGGAAAGTCATTATAGTCATCTTTGAGAATTTGAAGGAGAATCATGTGGAAGAGTGATTTGGGTTTTGCAGCTAGACCTCTTTGGCAGTAGGAGCAATGGGTGGAAGGAAAATTTTGGTTTCATAAAAGAAAAAGTTTTCTAACAATGAAATCTGTTCAAAAGTGTAATGAGTTGTCTTAATATAGATAGTGAATTTCCCATTAAAATAGACATTCAAGCAGATGTCGAATAAATGTTTCATGAAGTATTACATGGTGTAGTATAGGGAGTATTCAATTTGGAGTCTGGAAAACTTATGTCACTCTTAGTTCAGCGTCCAAGTCTATAAAATGGGTATAATAATACCTACAGTACATAGATTACATGATCGTTATGAAGCTCAAATAAGATAATGTGAGTGTAACTAGTGAGGAAAGAGGCAACTAGCCAATTGAAGTCAGTCCTTGAAGAAGGAACCAATCTTTTTTACCTGGTTCATTTGCTTTTAGCATACACAGGAACTCCCTGCCTGTTTCTACTACAATCATGTCCAAAATTTCTAAGCCCATTTCTGGTTATGAGTGATTTAGGATTTGCAACTATATGGTGACATATAGTCTTATAATTGGCTGGAGAGATAGAAAAATTAAGGAATTAGGAACTGCTGAGCCAAAACTGAGTGTGTAGACAAAATATGGGATCCACCCATCTCTCACTTTCTTTCCTTTGTGACTTCAAAGACCCTAATGTTACTTTGAGCTACTAAGTGAGGAAGGTTGAGCTGACTGCATTCTTCTACCTGGCCACTATGTATTCATGAGCACATAGTACCTCTGTTTCTCCAGTGTTTGTTCTTTTCTGATCTTTTCTGATAAATGAGTATTCTGGAGGGCAAGGGGGAGTGTCCAGAAACCTGAATTCAAAGAATTGGGAAGTTCTAACAGAGGTCCCATTAGTGACCATAGGAAGTCCTAACAGACCTGGTAGCAGTGACCACCAGAAAAGTATTGACCAACAGCAGTAGAAATAGCTATAGATGGATGAGGAAAGAGTCAACCAAGGATGGTGGGAGTTTTAGGGATTATAACCTCTTATAATGGAGAGAAGACTCAGCTATGGATTCTAGAAGAACACTGATCCTTTGAGCCCAATAAAGAGATACAACTAAGTGAAATTTTATAAGAAATCCATAAAGGGACTAAAGTACTTGTACGCCTAAGAGTCAGTCAATCCTTTGTCAAATGTGTTTTCTGCACATGTCCTTCACTACCATTTATCTTAAAATATGGGTGCACTCTCCTCAGGGACCTTATATATTCAATGGGAGAGAGTATGCTCCTGTTTTGGGGGGCAGGGGTGATTTGTGCCAAAGGTTCTTACCATAACTTTTCACTAAACTCAATTTCTAAAAACTAAGGGTGTTCAACTGATTGATTGATAATGGAGAACAAAATTTTGTGGGTTCAGGACCAATAGTAATTAAAAAAACATGCAGCCTCTCAGGGATGCATCTAGAATCATTTTTTTTTGTATGGTGGAGGGAAGGGCAATTGGAGTTAAGTGACTTGCCCAAAGTCACACAGCTAGTAAGTGTGTGAAGTGTCCGAGGCAGGATTTGAAGTTCAGTCCTCCTGACTCCAGGGCTTGTGCTCTACTCACTGTGCCACCTAGCTGTCCCTGCACCTAGAATTCTGATGTGGTAAGTCAGCCACTCTGAGGATTTTAGACCACCAGGGGTGTGTGAGGTTTAGGGAATTGGATGAATATTTTAAAAAATTGCAAATTTTAAAATGCAATATAAATCTTAATTGTTATTATCACCTCTGAACTTGTAGATTCTGTGAAATAACTGCTAGGTTTCTTTCTTGCCTCTCTTATCATCTATAGTGCCTTATGTAACCACATCCTCCATTTCAAAGGTCTCCTTACTAATCCTCACCCCCCCCCGTGTGGTTTCATGAACATTCTATATTAATTATTGCTTCCTTGACTTTAGAAAGCAAGACAGGATAATATAAAGAATCACCAATTGGGAACCAAGAGACAACCAGTCAGTTCTCAATTGTGTCACTTAGCTGTTATGCAATCCTGAACAAATCACCCTATTCCCTGTTAGTCAGTTTCCTCTTCAGTAAAATGAGTAGGATTAATTGGATGATATCTAAATACACTCCAAGCTTAAGTTATCTGTGCTTCATAAGGTTCCCTCTTACTGAAATGCCTTCTCTATTCCTCTCTACCTGAGCTAAACCCACACATCCTTCAAGGCCTAACAAGAATTCTATCCCTTAATTCAATTTAATTCAATAAATATTTATGAAATGCCTACTTGTATACGGGGTGTTAAAGAAGGACTATGACCTCTAGTGTGACGGATTGCCAAGCCCTTTTCAGGCCTGCTCATCTACTTTTAGTGTCCAAACAATCACCCAACTCTCACCTGTGACTACAAAAAGCTAAAGCATGCACAGCAGCCAAACCCAGTAAACCCATCTCAGCAGAAAGGCTAAACCAGGTTGAGGGTAACTAACAGGCCTCAAACCTATCGCTGAGTTAGGGGGATGTCTACCCCAAGCTTGTGAAGATGGCCTTCCAGCAGAATGAGCGGACAAGAAGAATTTGTTCCAACACCATGCAGGTGGCTGATACAGGCAGTGTGGGGTGCTTAGAGCTTGGTCAGATGTCAAAGACATCAAGGTCATTCACTGCTTCCCAGGCCATTACCAGGCATCCTGACTTTTGTCTTGCCACTGGGCTTTGATGACTATGGAAGAGAGAGTGAGCTGAGGACTCTGTGCAACTATGCCTCACTTACATCCAATTCATGTGCAAGTTATTACCCCATGATGTCATTCATCTTCTTGGAAAACGAAGGACAATCACCAACATCAAGCACCTACTACATGGAAGAGTACTGGGAAATAGTCCCTGCTTTTAAGGAACTTATATTTCTTGGTCTGCTCCCAAAGCATTAGCCTACATTGATCTCTCTCTCTCCTATAGACTACACTTAAACCTATTGCTCACATCACCGATTTTAATACTTGATCATATACACTGTCATCCAATAAGATTTTAAGCTACTAAAAGTCAATAACATGTCATTTCTTTCTTGCATCTGTTTTCTGACGAATAGAACATGTAACAGGAATTAAAATGACATTTATTTATCTAGTTGGTAAACATTCAGATTTTGTATAAATTGCATTGGATTGGCACTCTGGTCACGTGGATACTAGTTCTGCCACTAGCTGGGATACATTTTACCTTTCTGGGTCTCATTTTCCTCCTATGAAAATGAGGGAGAAAATAAACTTCATAATTTCTAATTTCCCTTTCTGATCTAATAGTATTTCCCTGTACTATTCCATGTTATAATGTCCCTTTCAACTCTAAAATTCTATAGTTGATGTTCTAAAATTTCATGTTCAAATGTCTCTTTCAGGTCTTGACATTATTTTCTAATATCTCTTTCAGGTGTAATATTCTATATTCTAGGTTTCCTTACAGATTTAATCATCTATGCCATATGGTTTATATTCCTTTCCAGTACTGACATTCTATGAATGAGGTGGTAGCTGTGCATGGAGTAGGTCACACAAACTGTTGGCATTTCCTGGAAATTTTTTATTAGGAAATAAGGCATTAGGCCTGTCTTCCTTTAGAGATGTAGTTACCCCATAAGCAGCCTGCTTAACAGTCAAACGCTCGATATCTATTGAATTCCCACCATGCTGTGGCCTGGACTGGGGCCATAGAGACATAGAAGAGAGACAGAAAACCATAGGTAATCTACAGTGTTAAGAAACACCATGGATTCCCACAGATGTGCTTTGGCTCAGAAAATGAAGTCCCTCTATCTTCCCCCCCAGCTTTAAAGTCTGATTCAATGATTCTATCAAGCCTTAATGGACTTAATAGACTTACCATAGACTTACATCTGAATATATTTAAGTTGGATAGGAAAAGGGACCAAGAGGAGGAAACAAATGCACTGCCTTCTGAGGTTTCTGTAATCTTGACAGCCTTTTCATTTGTCTAGAAACTACAAAAAGTACTTTGTCTCTTCATTAAAAATGTGTCTGGGGAAGGAGGAGAGGCAGTCAGGTGTCAGATATGCTAGGCCTCTCTATTGATGATTTGGCATGTCTCTTGTATGAGGCTGTATCAGATAAATAAAATAATGGCTAGAGTGCAGTGTAAAGAAGAACCTTGGGAAAGGCATTATCTCTGCCTCAGATGGTTAATTAGAAGCTCTTTCTCAAAAGTTAGCCATTGTAAGGTCTTGATAAGATTCTACCAAGGCAGATATAGAAACTAAGGGTATGTGGGAAGGTGTCTCTGAGAACTAAAGTCTCCTCTCACTTTCTCAGTAATATTAATCAACAAGGGAAGGGAGAGGGAGAGTAGGATAAATGAAGAAGGAAGAGCAGACCTCTGGAGAGCCATAAATCTAGCCTTAATAATAACATCTGGCATTTATTTATATGCTTCTTTTCTTTGTCTATTCATAAATCTCTCACTTGACTCTTATAACAATCATGGAAGACAAGGAAAATATTGTGTAAAAGAATCAATGATTAAATAAGTGGATACAGTTTAAAGTATGCTGTTATAGTAGAAAATGATATTTATGTTTTAAAGGTATAGTAATCAAAATACCAATTAAATAATTATATCGATATAGTTAACATTATAGAATACTTTTTAGTTATTTCAAGGAAAATTTGGGGAACATTGTCATATAATTTCCCAAATATACATTCATTAGTACATATATTTTGGGCAGACACTGCAAATGATCAATAAACATCCTCTCTTTTACCTATTCAATTCTGGAAAAAGTTTATAGACCATCCTACAGAGATTGAATAAGATAGATGTAATCATAGAAAAGATCATCTGGCTGAACAACCAACTGTACATCATATTTTGGACAATAGGCATTCTTCATCCACTTGGTTTTCCATGTATGGGTCTGTCTCAGTTCATCACAACAATATAGGGACCTATGAAACTTTCACAAAATAATCAGATAGTCCATTAATGCTAATAGTAATAGACCTTTGTAAACCTGACTCACTTCTATGAGGTAAATTTATATAATTGGGCTGTAATTCATAGTGATTCTGTGCTTAGAGGGTGTAGTTATAGGATGGCTTGCACTTATGTTCCATGTTAGAGAACAGAACATTCTAACAATGATCTGGGACTTGAACTCCAAGCTCTGAGGTCAGAAAAGTCCTCTCCTGTATGGGTTCCATTGTACTTTCATGATCCAAAAGGATCCCAGTCAATATAAGGCAAGGGTAAAACACAGATGTTTATGAAAAATAATGTTAAATCTGGAACATGTGTCCTTCCACAGTACATTTAGGAAAAAACCACAAATGCAAATAATGCTTAGACAAGGGAGAATCCACTTCTTCCTTCCTATCTTTGCTGGCATGTTTCTTCCTGTCCTTCTGGTCCAGCAAGCACCAGAGAGAAAACACACACAGTCACATACACATCTTGACTTGTCCATTTTCATAAAAATCATTTCTGATGGTCCTTAAAGAAAGGAACTGAAGATTTTGCAGACACCATCTGCCCTCAAAGCACTACAACTAACTGGGATCTCTCCCATCTTTTAGCCTAGTTCTCAAGAACTCTGCTTTTCTTGCCACCAATTCCCACCATTACTGTGTAAGAAAAACAAATAAAGCTATACCACACTCTCCCCCCACCCCAACCAGTTTCTCTGTGAGTCCTTATTCTGAAGTTAATTTCTTCACTTCCAAAACCAGAGAGAACTTCAAATCCCAGGGGATTTTGTGGTGAGCCAGCCTTTTGCCAGACATTGTTATGCCTTTATTATGGGTGCATTTTAGTTCACACTAAGGAAGACTAAAGGCTCAAGTTGAAAAAAAAAACAAACAAACTTGAGGGCAAAGACACAAGGAATGGTGGCAAAAAAAGATAGTGCTGCTTAGGTCAAAGTCAAAATTAGGTCCCCATTTTCTGATAGGAAAGGACCCAGGCAAGTCATTGTGCAGGGTGTAAAGTCTGCACCTGGGCCAAATTTACAATAATCTGAAGGTACATGGGTAATTAGAGAAAGGTCATATATGGTCCTGAGAAATTGTATCCTATGGACTTGGCACTCCTATTTTCTACCAAGTTCTCTTTATTTGTTTTTATTTTTAATTCATTTTTTCCTTCAGTAACATGTTAAAAACTATTCATTTTTTAAAAAGTTTTGAGTCCCAAATTCTCTCCCTTTCTTCCTCCCTTCACACCTAGTTACAAAAATACATGATTATACATGCAATCATGCAAAACATATTTCCAAATTATTCGTTTTGGGAAAAAAACAAGAAGAAAAATAAAGTTAAAAAATATGTTTTAATCTGCATTCTGAGTTCATCAGCTCTTTCTCTTGAAGTGGATAGTGTTTTTCCTCATAAGTACTCTGGAAATGTCTTGGATCATTGTGTTGCTGAGAAGAGTTGAGTCATTCCTAGTTGATCATCATACAATATTATCGTTACCATGTACAATGTTCTCCTGGTTCTGCTCACTTCACTTTTCATCTGTTCGTGTTAGTTTTCTCAGGTTTTTTCTGAAAGCATTCTGTCACACTTCTTATAGCACAATAGATGTCACAATCATATACCACAACTTGCTTAACCATTCCCCAATGTATCTCCTCAATTTCCAATTCTTTGCCACCACTAAAAGAGCTGCTATAAACATTTTTGTACATATAGGTTCTTTTCCTTTTTCTTTGATCCTTTGGTGATACAGACATAGTAGTAGCACTGCTGGGTCAAAAGGTATGCAAAGTTTTATGGCCTTTGGGCATACAATCAAACTTCTCTACAGAATGGTTGGATCAGTTTATGACTCAACCAACAATGCATTGGTGTCCCAATTTTCCCGCAACCTCTCCAATATTTATCATCCTCCTTTCCTGTAATATTAGTGAATCTGAGAGTTATGAGGTCGTTCCTGTAGAATACAAAACTGTCTAATCTAAAAGAAAAAAAAACACTGAGGCAGAGCTCCAACCCAAGAGCACTTTATTAAAGGGTCCATGGTCCCCACTAATGAAATGGACCTCAGATCTTCCTTATGATCTTAGATGCTCCCTGGTCCCCAGGGCTTTACTTTTTGATACCCTTGCTAGTTTGACAACAGACACTCAGAAGAGACAAAGTAAAATACAAGGTCTCATTGGTTAATAGGCCTTGCTTTTGACTTTCCAGGAGGGCCAGAAATGATGAATCAGCATAGGTGATCACATGGGCAAGGCAAAGGTCATCTATGATCATAAAATGGTCACTTTCTCATTTTGGATGAGAAAGAGTGGTCTGGAGGTACAAAAATAAGTTGAAGGATTTTCCGTATCACCTCAAGATATCACACGTACATTGGGTTTACTTATCAGCATTCTTGTGGTTGCCCACATGAACTTACAATCTGCAGTTCATAACTCTGATGCCTGATATACAGAATTTATAATTACTACCCCTATGGAATCATATCAAACTGATCAACATTGATTGGAGATACGTTTGGAATAAAATAGGGGTCTAAATTAATCATGTCTGTCATACCCCGGAGCTGTATTAATTCACATTTCTCTAACCAATAGTGATTTAGAGCACTTTTAATATGAATATAGATAGCTTTCATTTCTTCTTCTGAAAACTGCCTATTTATAACCTTAACTGTGTATCAGTTGTATTCTTATAAATATAATTTCAGTTCCCTATGTATTTGAGAAATGATATCTTTATCAGAGAAACTTAATACAAATTTCCCCCAGTTTCCTGCTTTCCTTTTAATCTTGGTTGAATTTGTTTTGTTTGGGCCAACCCTTTTTAATTTAATATAATAAAAATTATCTCTTTGGCATCATAATTCTATCTCTTGTTTGGTCATAAATTCTTCTCTTATCCATAGATCTGACAGATAAAATATTCCATACTTCCTTAATCTCCTTATGATATCACTCTTTATGTCTAAATCATGTACCCATTTTGACCTTATTTTGCCTATCAGGTATTTTAAATTTTATTTTTTTAGTAAAGCCTAGTATTTGATATGGGTGATGCTTAGGTCCTTTATCATCTCTTACCAGGTGACTTTAGTAATATAGATGAGGGCCATGAGGTTTAGTGGGAAGGCGCAGAGCCTCATTCAGGTCAATCGAATTGATTCCTCATCTCTGTTGCTACAGTAGGAGAATGCTAAAAGATTGGCTAGCATGGCCTCATTCTAGATACATGGGGCATGGAAGTTCCTCCACATGGAAGATTTCAGTAAAATACAAGGTAGTGCTCCTGAGCCTTAAGTATACAAAAGTCAGTCCTCTCACCTAAAAAAAAAAAAAACTCTTGAGATTTTTTAGATTACAATAGGACTGTTAAACCTTTTTGAATAATCATTACACTTATTTGGAAAACTTTGCAAAGATGTCTATAAATAGGCATCTAACATATTTCTACTATTTATAAGCAATTCCTCTTTCTTGACTGGATACCCTACCTAGCAGGGCCAAATACTTTTTGGCAAGCATAAACCTCCCTGTTTTACCATCTTTTTGCACCAGCATTCTTCTATCAATGCTTATGGTTATAAATCATGCAATACCACAGTCTCTGAGGAATTAAAATTGGTGAGTCACCAAAAAGGAAAATAGAGAGATCCATGGCAGGTAAGGAGGATAGACAGGATGACTACTGCTCTGATAATCTCAAAATGCTGAGAAACTTCAAGGAAAGTCCCCCCCCCCCCAACACTGGATGAAACTCTCTCCCCTGGAGAATTTATAGGATATCATAGATAAGAGTTATAAAGCATGAGAAAACATGGATGGGTTCATAGCATCATATATCCAGAACTAGATGGGACCTCATGGGCCACGTATTTAAACCTCTTCATTTTATAGTTGGGGAAACAGGTAATAAGAGGTTTAGTGACTTGCCCAAGGCCACTTGAATAGTAAGTAGAGAACTAGGATTCAAACCCAGGACCTCTGATTCCAAATCCATTGGTCTTTCAATTATATGATATTATTGCTATCTCCACTGTTGGAAGTTGTACTCATAGCAATAAAATCAGAAATCCACTTAAGTACCAAAATGCATATGATCATTTCATCATTATATAATAACAGAGGCATTCAAAGTCTGGTGACTAGAGCACTGCCCTTGAAGCCATGAGGATTCAAATTTAAGTCCTTTCTCTGACACATGGTGACTGCGATCCTGGGCAAGTCACCAAAGTTCTTAAGTAGTAACTTCTTAATAGCATTCCTTGCAGAGAAGCTGTATTGGTAGAGGAAGTTTCATAAACTCTAATAAACCTCATGAAATTTTACAAGTATTCATAAAATCACAGGTCTAATCCTTATCTCTTTGTAAAAACTATCACATCTACTGTTACTTTCATCCTCTAGTATTACCAGAGAGAGTACTCCATAAGATGAAAGCTATGACCTTGTCCAAGATCGCACAATGAGTTAGTGGCAGAAGAGTGACTCAGTCTGGTGCTCTTTTGTTTCTTTCCTATTGTCTTCCTTCCTCATTTACATTCCCTATACTTCTTTTGGCATCAACTTCTCCACCCCTTCCCATCTTAGAATTCTATGAGTCTACAATTCTAGGATGATATTTTAAAGTAGAGTAAACATTTAACAAGATGATGTTTCCTATGCTTAGAATACCCTTTCCTCATATTTTCTCCCATGGAAACCCTAGTAATCCTTCAAGAAATAGTTCAGATATTGCCTCTTCCATGAAACTCCTTGAGCTCCTGCTCAGAAACTATATTTCCTGTTTGTGAACTATCATACCACTTGCTTGTACTCCTCAGGCACTTTCATTCTTTACTTTGCAACAATTATCTGAATCGATGGTTTTTCGCTACTACTAGACTTAAAACAATTTAGGAAAAGGGAACACGTCTTATTCTCATTATTTGTGGATGGTGGAATTGTTTTCCTCTCTTAGGCTTTATTCCCTTTCAACTTAAAGATTTTAATTTAAAGATGTGAACCTAGCAAGAGAATTATGGTTTGGTAAAATTATTGATTAAGTTTCCAAGGTGGGGGAGAGTAATAATGAGAACACATTTATGTAGCCCTTTAAGGTTGGCAAAGCACCTTGCATGTATTATCTCATTTCCTCCTAACAACAGCCCTGTGAGATGGATGCTGTGATTATCTCTCTTTGCAAATAAGGAAACTGATGCTCAGGGATGTTATACAATTTGCCTGAATTCACATCTAGTAAATGCCTTATGAGGCTTGAACCAATATCTCTCTGAATCCCAGGCAAACTCAATCCGCTGGGTCACGCTGCCTCTTAGTACTTAGCATAGAACCCTCTATATGGCACTTGAGTGTGGCCTTGAACAAGTCACTCTCCCCACATATATTTTCTGGTGATGTTTTCATGTGGGTGAAAAAGGATTTTCCTTCCATCTCTAATTATCTATGATCTCAAAGGTCCATCAAAAGTCAAGTGAATTCCAAAAGCACTGGTAATCCCTGTTCTTTTCTACTTGTTAATTTTGTAGCTCATTTATTCAAGATCTACTGTGGTTCTTGACTACATCAGAAAGTTACAGGGCTTTTGTGATCATTTGCTCTTAGGATTCTATAGTTCAAAAGCTGACCTTCAATGGAAGCAAAGTAGGGAAGCCCAGATTCTGAAATGCTAATCAGCAGGTGAAATAGACTCCAGCAGGAGACCTGAATGTTTCCCCTCTTTTTCTCTGTTTCTAACTCTAATCACCCCGTCTCAGTAAAATTTCCCCCAATTATCTCGATCTAAGAGGGTGAGCAGGGAAAATTTTTCTCATAAAAGACAGAAACAGTGTGGTTCAAGTGAAAAGTCAGAGAAAGGCATCATGCAGTAGTTGCCTACTTAGGAAACTCTCTCACTCTCTTTACCTACTGAAATACTAACTGTCCTGCAAGGGCAGAATGAACTTCAACTGCTATGCTCCAGTTGTCTTCCTTTTCCATTCATATCCACAGAATTTAACATAATACTTTGTACATGACAAGGGCTCAAAAAATCACCCTTCACCCATCCATTATCATTTTATAATGATAATAAGTGGAAAAGGTTGTGTTGCATAGTAGATAGTGTGTAGGACCTGGAACCAGGAAGATTTGGCTCAAATCCACTTGTGACATTTTTAGCTATGTGGCCGTAAATGAGCCATTGACATTCTGACATCTCCCTAGAATAATAGATTTAGAACTAGAAGCCATCTAGTGCAACCCCTCATTTTACAAATAAGTAAACTGAGGTCCACGTATGAGCTTACCCAAGGTTACATATGTAATGAGCATCATGTAAGATTGAAAGTCACCTCCGATTCTGGAGTCACTGTTTTTCCTACTGTGCCACACTGCTATTTGCTTGGTCATAGACAGGTTGTAATCTGCAAGGGAAAAAGGTGGTGAAGGGATCTTCCCACGTAATGGACACTTAGAACTTCCCTTGATGATGAAACCACAGAGCCTCTGTATGTTTTTTCTCATATTGTACCGGAAACCACTGCTTGCCCCCCCCAATACATCCTAATACTGTCCTGTCTCCATGTATATTCTCATTTTATTCTCTACAATTAGACTTCTACCATTGCTGTTGAATTTTAACTATAAAACTATAGTTTAAAACTATAAGACCAAAGTCAAATCCTACCTTCTTAGGGAAAGCTTACCCAATCCCTCCAGTTGGAAAAGTGTCTTATTCTCAGGTGCCCAAACATTTTGTTTGCATCATTCTGGGGTACTTTTATTTTATATTAATTATTTGTAGATGGGGTTTAGTGTGATGTATATCAGAAGCAGGAACAAAAGGTTGATGTGGCAAAGAGGCAAATTTAGAAATCACTTTCTAACAACTAGATTTATAAAAAAAGTAGAATAGGCTGCCTCAACATGCTCTAATTTCCCTTTCAATGAAGATCTTCAAATAAGGTTTGGAAGACCATTTGCCAGGGATGATACAGAGGAGACTCTCATTCACATCTGGGTTGGACTAGATGGCCTTTAAAGTACTTTTTGTCTTTGAGATTTTGAATGTCTTACCCAATAAACTGTAAACTGCATCACGGCAGAAAAACTTCTTAGAGCATTACACTTAGTAGACACTTAATAAATACTTGTTGGACCCATATGTACAAAAATATTTATAGCAGCTTTTTTTTGTGGTGGCCAAGAATTGGAAATTGAGGGAATGCCCATCAGTTGGGGAATGGCTGAACAAGTGGTCTATGGATATAATAGCATACTATTATGCTACAAGACATGATGAGCAGGTAGACTTCAGAAAAACCTGAAAGATTGAACTGATGTTGAGTGAAGTGAGCAGAACCAGAAGAACACTGCACAGAGTAACAACCATAATGTGTCATAACTAACTTTGATAGACTTATCTCTTCTTAACAATGCAAGGATCTAAGACAACTCAAAAGACTCATGATGGAAAATGATGTCCACATCCAGAAAAAAAAATATGGAGTCTGAATACAGATTGAATCATATTATTTGCTCTTTCTTCTTCTTCTTCTTCTTCTTCTTCTTCTTCTTCTTCTTCTTCTTCTTCTTCTTCTTCTTCTCCTTTTTTTTGTTTCTTCTTTCTCATGGCTGCTCCCATTGTTTCTAATTCATCTTTACATGTCTAATATGAAAGTAAGTTCAATTTGAATGTGTATGTAGAGCCTATATCAAATTACATGGTGTCTTGGGGTGGGGGGATGGGAGACATGGGGAGAAATTTTGGAACTCAAAATCTTATGAAAGTAAATGTTGAAAACTAAAGAGAAATAAATTAATTTAAAAAATAAATAAATGCTGATGGAATTGGGTGGACTAGATGCACATTCTAGTTGAAGGGAAGAGATGTATGTGATAAGATACAATAGAAAATCCATGGCTATTGTAGAGAAATTAAGTGCTCTAGGAGTTCAGAGAATACAATGATGACAGAGTATTAAAAAATTAGGAATAGGGACTGGACATGTGATTTTACTGGTATAGGGAACTCAACAGATAAAGAATCTCCTTCTGATGAAGATTGGTACCTTCTCTGCAACTTATTGTCTTACATAGTTGCCTGAAGCACTGAGAAGTTGCGTGACCTGCCAGGGACCCACAGACAGTATGTGTCATATATAAGATGTGAATTTAGATATAGCTAGTTCTAAGGATAGCTCCCTAGTCATCGTGTCATGTTCCCTCTCTTGCTAAAGCATCAAGTCTAAATATTTCCTGCTTTTCTTGTTACTTGAACAACAGAGAATACCTTAGAGAAGTCACACAGTGCCAGAGAAGAGCCCAATTCCTACTTACACCTTTGGTACCTATCAATTGTGTGACTTTAGGAAGTACCAGTTAATCTTCTAGACAGAGATTTCCATATATGACAAATAGGCAGGGGGTTGAGATTATACCTGTCTCCAAGTCTTTGATGGGTTGTCATGTAGAAGGAGATTCAGTTTGCTCTGCTTATTCCCAGAGGAAAGAATTAGGAGCAATATGCAGAAGTTTGAGAGAGTCAAATCGCAGTTTGCTGTAAATGAAACCTTCTGAACAATTAGAGCTATTCAAGAGGAAAGTAAGTAATATCTCCCAAGGTGACTCATCTTAATCACCTCACTGCAGGTTTTCCAGGAGAAATTTGGTTTCACTTGTCTGTGATGGTGGAGAGAGCCTCTAACATTGTTTCCAACTCTTAAGATTCTATGAAGCTGTGATTAGATGACCTCAAAGTTGCTTTCCTTCTATTCCAATTCATATATTTTATGTTGTAAGATCCCCAGAACCCTGATGACCTGTAGTCTGTTTAAATATCCCTTCTAGCTCTATAGTTCTGTGTTCTATGGTTTCTTCAAATTCTAATGTTGTTATTAGTCTATAATTCTAAGATGGATCTCTGTATTACAAAAACCACCTGAAAGGACCTGCACTTAAGTTGGTCCTAAAGTAGAATGGAGAATGAGTGGTCCGGGGGCTGGGGGGTGGGGCAATGAGATGATGGGAGACATTATATACAAGGAGCATTTAGGTCACTGACCTCCTAAAAAGGATCATATAATCAGTAAAGATTATTATCTAAAACAGCTTCATGCTACTTTATCAGTGTCTTTCCATCCTTCAATGTTTAACTGGCCTTTCCTCCTTTTTTCCCACCTTCAACATAAGCATTATGTTTTCCACTACTCTAAGGTCTTGTTCTCCTCTAATTGTGACACTTGGAAGAAACTACTGACACCATGATCTCCCTTGTTCAAAGTTTCAAACACCCTTGTCTTTATCTCCAGTTCTATTCTCTTTTATTCCAGTCTTTGTTGAAGAACTGGACCTTCACTTCAATAAAGCTGGCCTTTCTGCTTGTACTCTGATATGCCTCCTTTGAGTGATTGTTGTACCAATCATCACTGGTCTCCTGCTAATCTTTTTATCAACTAGCACCTTCCTTGCTGACTAAAAGTAGGCTTGAATTGCCTCCATTATTAAAATAACAATAACAGCATTTCACTTCATCCTACTGTACCCTCAAACTGTCTTCCTTTTCAGAGAAAACTATCTGCTATCCTTGACTCTTTTTCTTCCCTATCACTCTTCAATGCATTCTAATTTGGCTTCTGAACTCATCACTCTTTTGAAATTATTCTCTTCAAAGTTACCAGTGATTTCTTAATTGCCATATTCAATGATCTTTCCTCAGTCTTCATTTTTCTTGACCTCTTTGAAGCATTTTATACTATTGGTCACCCTCTCCTCCTGACACATCTCTTTGGGTTACCACGCCACCATTCTTTATTCATTCTTCTACCTGTCTAACCATGTTTTTCCCCTCAGATTTCCATGCTAGATCATTATCCACATTCTTTCCTTTACAAGTGTAGTCCAAAGTTCTGACCTGGGCTTTCTCTTCTACCTCTGTACCGGATCCCTTAATGATTTCATCAGCTACTATGGGTTCGAGTATCATTTCTCTGTATATGACTCTCAGATACTTATATTTAACCCTGGTCTCCTCAGCTCTAGCCCCAAATTATCAATCTCCTATTGGACATTTTGAATTGGATGTCCCATAGCCATCTCAAACTTAACTTGTCTGAAACAAAACTCGTTACCTTTTTTCCCAAACCTCTGACTCTTGTAAACTACTCTGTCTCCATAGGTACCACCAGCATCCCATTCCCCCAGGTTGTCACTTTCAGGATTATATTTTATATCTCTCTTACCCTCATCACCAAGACTTGTCAATTCTTTCCCCACACCATTTCAGAAACAATTATTTTCTGACCAGATCACCACATTAGTTCAAATCCTTATCACATCTCTCCTGAAGTATTGCAAAAGCCTTCACATTCCTCTTACTGACTAAATTTTCCCTTTTTTCCCTAATCCGATCAACACACAACTAACAAATTGATATTCCAAAATCACAAGTCTAAAGATATCCCTCCCCACCCCCAACCAAAAAGCTTTGGTAGCTCCTCTTGGCTTCTAGGACAAATACAAACTCATCCATTATGTATTTAAAGTTATTTGCAATATGGTTCCAGCCTATACTTCCAGATTTATTACATACATTCCTGGAGGAGAAAATGAGGCTGGTGACCTTGCACAGCCCTCCCTCACTCAAATCAAAGTGAACTGCAAGTCATGTCATCATTTCCATGATGTCATGGTCCTCTTTGAGACAAAGGACCAAAACAACACACTTTGCCCGATATTTAGAATGCCTATTCTCAAAACTGCCTCTTAGGATGCCTTGCTTCCTCCAAAGTTCAGGCCAATCATAGCGCAGATTGAGACATATTTCTTGGACAGGGGCATTGTGGGAAACTGTATTGCTAAATTATATTTATAATGTGGATTTGAATTTTTCTTACTTTCTTAATAGGGAGGAAAGAAAGTTTAGTTAAAACCTCCTTGAAAAAGCCCTGGATTTAGAGTCAGAGGACCTCTGTAGCTAGGTGGAACAGCAGATACAGCCCTGGGCCTGGAATCAAGAAGACCTGAGTTCAAGTTCAAATACTTATTAGCTGTGTCATTTAACCTCTAAGCAAGTCATTTAACGTCTTCCTGCCTCAGTTCCTTCAACTGTACAATGGGGGTAGTAATACCACCTCCTTCCTAAGGTTGCTGTGAAGATCCAAATACATGGTATTTTTTTAAAGCACTTAGACTAGTACCTGGCATATAGTAGTCTCATAAATTCTCGTTGTCATTATTACTACCTACACAACCTTGCTCAAGTCATGTCATTTTATTTTGGTTCTCTGCCTAATCTGTAAAATAAGGGAGTTGGATTTAGGGCTTCTAAGGTCCCTTCCAGCTCTGTAGCCTCTGAGTCCATAGATTTTGGTGAAAGAGTGGGGAAAATATTTGAAGGTGTCCCTGGCACGTCTGAAATGATTTCTTTTGTGTAAACCCAATTTGATCTGTAGCAAGTATCTCACAAAGCCAGTTGCAACACGAATGTGGAGCCGGGATAAACCTGAGGAGAAAATCCTTCTGACTGGTCTTTATCCATGTCCCACTGCTCCCTGCTCCATAGCCTTTGAATGCAGTGAGTTTCCATTATCCCTGGAGTGTGTTCAATCGTGTGCACTCTTCTGCGGCTGCCGATGCTGTGTTCAGGTGCACCTTTTAGAAATGATAATCATGGTCCATGGTTGATGCAGATTGCAACCTTTCTCTACCACCTGTGCTGCCTTTTCTGCCTGGCTGGCTAGGGGTGGGAAGAAGCAGGACCATAACACCTTTTTATGTATTCATACTCCATTATCTGTCCTTGCTCTTATCTTCTGTATAACTTTTTAAAAATCTAAGTTGAGTCTCTTTGAATAACTGCTTCATTTCCTCCTCATTTTAAACTTTCATTTTTGAGAGTTTCTCATTCTTCCAGGGATAACTTCCCCTATAGAATTTTAATTTATAGGATCCTAGCAATTGTTTCTTTCAACCCTTTAAAATGCACTTTTTCCAAGTCTGGTGTGTACATCAGAAAATGACAGGCTTTCATCTTTTCTCTCATAAATTCTACAATTCTGTGATCACTGTCTACCAAGGTTTTCCCATCACTTTTAATTCATTGCTGATCAGAAAAAAATTGATAATAACTGTTTTTTATTTCCCCCATGGGATTCTACTACTTTTAAAGTCATTCAATAAATCAATAAACATTAAGTACCTAATATGTGCCAGGACTGTGCTACGAACTGAAAACACAAAACAAAATAAAGGGGAAAGGGAGAGGGAAGGAGGGAGGAAGAGAGAGAAAGAGAGAGAGAGACACACAGAGAGACACAGAGAGACAGACGCAGAAGCAGAGACAGACACAGAAGCAGAGACAGACACAGACAGACAGACATAGAGAGAGAAAGTTCCTGCCCTCAATGAGCTTACAATCTAACAGAGGAAGACCACACAGAAAAAAAAACTGAAAAGGGAGGAGAGAAGAGGGAGATGGTACCCAGAGAGTGGGCCATATTGATGAAGATTAGAGGAGTGCAGACAGATGGGAAAAGGGCTCCATCCCTGAATAGAGGTTCTGGGAGGAATTATCCATCTTTACAGGGGCCTCAGAGGCAGAGGATACTGATGAGGTATGAGTACCAGGTAGTGATTTTGTAGGATGAGGTACCTAGAGTATTGCTGTAGCTTTTAATGCCTCAAATCAAGACCTCCTATAAGTAGTGACCCATCAGTAACTATGAACTCAAAATAGGAAACTCTAAAGCTCTTTTTCTCAGATATGACCTCACATGTTCTTAAACAATCTTACTGTAGTCACCAAACAATTACTTGGCTTAAAATGTTTTAGTTATAACCTTCAAAACTCTGAAACTAGTCACATGCAAATGAGCTAATAGACCACAATGCCCTGCAGTCATACTCACTTCAATCATTACTCTTCCTTCAAAAAATTCTTCTCATTACATTAATATGAGGGTTTTTTTTTCTTTTTTTGTTTTTGTTTTGAAGAGTAAAGGAAACTTTATTATTCGGGTAAAGGTTTAGGATTTTCTGGCTGTAAGCGAAGCATAAAGGTTTTTAAAAAAGTTGATCACAAAGTCACAGCTGAATGTTGAGTCTCATTTTATGTAACCAAACACAACATGGAGGTTTTACTCATCATAAAATTTCATTTCCATTAAAAGGAGAGAGACATACTCTTACTTTCAGGTCCTGTAGCCAGTCTGTACCTTTCCTAAA
>CM053625.1:42420913-42441677 GCA_028646595.1 Phalanger gymnotis
CCCCAGCCACAAGTAATCTTGTCGTTGCAACATAACTTAGACAATTAGGGAGAAAAGGTTGCTACCATGGAAATAATTGGAAACTTGGGATGAATTTACTGTTCTATCCTGGAATTTGGAGTAAATAAAGAGAAAAGCATCTGGCATTAGTTTATTATAGACCATAGATATGAGGAAAACATTTCAAAGTACTCAGAGAAAGAAGAGTTAGAATCCTAGGAACTACATTTCTGTAAGGGAGATCAGTCAAAGACTGAGAAGAAAACCTGGCCCCAAAATTTCTGAAAATGCAAACAAAAACAATTCCAGTGAGGAAGAAATTTGTTGTTGTTGTTGAGTTATTTCTGTCGTGTTTGACTCCAGGCCTAGTGCTTTCTCCACTATGGCATGTAGCTGCCATCACCAGCAGTTAGATGGAAGCCTCACAGAAGAAACAACATTGCCTGATGGAAAACCGAGGGTTTTTAATCCTCTGGTTTTGTTTTTTTTTTTTTCCTGCCTCTGCTATGCATTTGATGTTTAACCTTGAGAAAATCATTTTCTTTTTTCTATAACTCAGTTCTCACTCTCCACCCCTACAAAATAAGGAGGTAGGACTAGTTGAATTCAAAATTCCCTCTTAGTTCTGATGGTCTAATAATAACAACACATTTATTTTTTACTTTCCTTACATCATTTGTACTTGACAATAGATCTATAGAATAGAAAGGATATGTACCATTCCCATTTCACAGATGAGGCAGCTGAAGTCTATGGAAGTGAAATAATAGACAGAACTAAGACAAGAAACTTTTTCTCTGACCTCTTTAGACATTTGTCTATTTGCCTTTTAAGATCATTTCACTGCCTTTTAGAAGGAAATTTGTTGAGCTAAGCATTATTAATTTATATTTGCTAGATGGAAGGCCAGGCTGAAAAAATCAAATGAGAGAGAGAGACACATAGAGAGAGATAGAGACAGAGAGACAGACATAGACACAGAGACAGATACAGAAGCAGACAGAGCCAGAGATTTAGAGACAGACAGAGGAGATGGACAGACACACACACATACACACACACACACACACACACACACACACATACAGAGAGAGAGAGAGGGGGCGGGGAGCTTAAGCATCAGAAGATATGGATTCTAGTACCATCTTGTTCACTTAATGTCTGTATGACCTTGGATAAGGTGACTTCTGTTGTTCAGAAGAAAAGACTCCAAAATCTGAAATAGTTTTAGAAAGAAATTTATTAAGTCATTTGGTAGAGGAGAGCAAGCCGAAAAGGGAGAGGCTCTCCCTCTACTCAGGAAGATTTACGTTACATAAGATTTTGACAAAGGTTTCCCACACAGGAACTCCACAGATCCTACTTCTACAGTTAAGCAAATTTGCCAAAGAGGACAGCCTGAAAGTAAAGTAGATTGAGATAGATATGAGGAACTGTAACCCAATGCAGAAGCTTGGGGTGAAATCCTCAGGAGTTTCTGGGTGTGGTAACCCAAAACAAACCAAAAATTATTTGTGTGGATCTGGGACCTGGGACACTTGAAAATATCTTGTAGCCATCTCTGGCATTCCTAGAGAGTAACTGGGGTCAACCAACTTTCTTTCATCACATAATGTTAGATTTAAATTGTATAATAAATTCCCCCAAACACTGTAATAAATAATCTTTCCTACACTTTCCTTCTTCATAAATTTCATTTCAAGTCACTTCACTTCTGAGGTTCAGTCCTTAAATTCCTGTTAAATGAAGGATTGGATTAAATAATAATCTGCAAGATTTTTTACTCTGTATTATATGTTCACTCTGATATCCTATATTTTAAGTTCTCTTCTGATGTAGATATACTGTGGTCTATACTCTAAGTTGTCATCTGCTTCTAAATTTCTCTTAAATTAGCAATTACATCACAGATTCCTCTTGCAATCTAAATGAGGTGAGAGAGAAGAATTAAGTTCTCCTCAAGCCATTTTCCTACCAGGGCAAGTAAATAAAACACAAACCATTTTTTTTACCTGCTTCAGATTTTGTTGAAGATTAAAAGAAATTCACTTCAGGCCAAAAACTGAATTCCTAGCAAAAATTGCACCTATTAGCAAATGGGACAGTCCCCTGGTGGCAAGATGGTGGCTTTCACCAGAGTACATTTTGTCATTTAGCTCTGGGGCAGATGTGAGGTACTTTAATCAAGCAGAAATAGGATTCCATGAGGAAGTAGTGCTCTTTTTAATGTGAGCATAAAAATTGGTCATTTTCTCATGTCTCATATGTTAGAGAATGTCTTAATTGAAAAGGACCTCAGAGAGCCATATGTACAATCCCCTAATTTTACAGAGAACCACAGGGTTGGATAGTAAAAGGAACATTTGTTCAGGAATTAAGGTACCTAGGTTTGAATTCTGACTCTGCTATTACCTGTATGGCCTTAGACAAGTTGTTTGACTCTAATCACTTTCTTTCACTCTTCAGTTCTCAACCTTTTTAAAATAAGGGAATCTGACTAGTTGATAACTGTGGTTCTTTTCAGTTCTGACATCCATGAAAATGAGACATCGTGTTTGATGTGAGCGTGATCATGAGTACTAGTGTGACATAAACATGAATGTCAACACTCTCTTTACGTGTGATTATGGAATGACTGAATTGATGATAGACATTTTACGTAGGAGTTCACTACTGTTCACATAGGAATAATCAGAAAGGAATTTATCAATTTGAAACTTTCTGCTACTTGAAATTGGAAGGAAACTTCAAGTGCCATTTATTCCATCCCACTCCAACAACCTGGACTGAATCTAAATCTCTCTAAATGGTAAAATATCTATGCTATCCCTAAAACCATTTTATCATCTCAAAGTCTACTTACCCTATCAGGAAGTCCTTCCTGATATCTAGCTTAAATCTCACTTGAAGTGATTCCTGAATATTTCTTCTTTTTTATCTCCGGGTAGATTATGTTTAAGGGGTAATTTTAAAGTTTTAAGGATCTTCACGTGGGACCTCACAGAACCTTAGAAAGTTATACCACTAAGGGAACCCAAAGGTCATGTAGTTCAAGTCCATTTGCGTCTGTGTTTGGGGAGGATGGATGATGTCAACTTGATCAGTATGATGTAGTTATAGGGAGATGAGCCATTGTTTGGAATTTTACCTGCATTACCCCATGATATTTCTCTGTGTGTGTGTGTCTGTTTGTATATGTGTGTGAGAGAGTGAGAGAGACAGAGATACAGAGAGAGTGAGAGAGAGAGAGAAAGAGACAGAGAGATACATACAAGACAGAGAGATCTCTCTGTCCCTAGGTAATGGGAGTTAGTTTTAATGTACACTCTCCCTCCTTCTTCCCAAGGCACAACAGTCTGGTTTCTTGTCTCTAACTGGTACTCAATTATCTCTGGGGAAAAAAGCCAACTTTACAACAAGGCTGCTATAACCTGTGATAGCCTAAGACATTAAATTCTTTTCCTATGGTTGGAATTTAATCACTTATCTTCAATGAGCTATCAATAGACTTGTTCCAGTAGATGTTTCCCAATCCTCTCAAGGAAGTTGTCAAATAAACATTCCATACTCTCCTTATGGAGCTACAATCAATGTCTCTAGTAAGCTCGTTTTGCCTCTTACACACAGATAGAGGTAGCATAGTGCATTTAGATGAACTCTGCATCCAGCAAGAGGATCATGATTCAAATTTTGGCTCTTCAATTTACTACCTGTGTGACTTTAAACCTGTCATGCAATCCTTCTGAGTCTCAGATTCCACAACTGAAAAATGACATTTAAATGTCACTAAATAATCGTTCTCTCTCTCTCTCTCTCTCTCTCTCTCTCTCTCTCTCTCTCTCTCTCTGTCTCTCTCTTTCCCTCCCTTTCCCTCCCTCCCTATCTCTTTTCTCTCACACATATTTCTCTATAATTATCTATAAATAATATATTTATCATATATAGATATTTGTAGATAATATAATATCTATGTATAACATCTCTATACAAAGTTGCTTCCAGCTCTGAAATTTATGAAACTCATATTTAGGTAAAGGAAGGTCTCACATACACAACTAGTTAGGACTACAGTTAGAACCAGAACCTGACTTCTCCACTGTTAATCCGGGCTCCATTTCCAACAATCTCCTTCTTTTTAATGATTCCCCCAGCCCAGCAAGATAAAGTCACTTGACCAAGGTTACACAGCAAGCTTGTGAGAGAGCCAGCACTGGAAGCCAGGGTTCTTCTGACAACATTTGGCCATGATCTTCTGTTTGCTACGGATGTGCTGCTGAAGTTTAGGTAGATAAAGTTTACAGAATTTACAGCTAATTGCAAAGCCTCTGCTTCTCAAGCTGATCTGAGAATGGAACTCATACTGAGTTCAAAGCCAGATGAGAGGCTGACTCACAGTCAGTGGTTCCAGTGAAGGCACGTGATTGTGTTGATTATTCACCTTGGTTCCTGGAACTTGCACTCCCATCAATCAGCAGAGAAAATGTCCATCTCCTGAGGGGTCTCCTTTCTGCTGGGAATTCATTTATATTACATGAAGATTTGGCACCATGCTGGTAAAAAAGATCAACCACCCTTAGAATCCTAGGGAATGAAGAGTTAATCTCATGCAATCTATTGCCTCTCCTGACCCCAAAGGCAATTATGCACCATGTGTGGGTGACTTCATTCAACAAGCATTTCCTGTGAGACCAGGTCTGTATTTGGTGTCCAGAAAACACAAGATCAAATTCAGCAACCAGGTTAAAAAATGCAGTTGTACAAGTACAGGATGGTGGAGGTCTGTCTAGACAACGGTTCATATGAAAAGAATCTGTGGGTTTGGGTGACTGTCAGTAAGTCAATTAATAAACATTTATTATACCTATTATGTATCAGTCATAGGAGGCAGTGAGGTAGATAGAGTGTTAGACCTGGAGTCAAAAAGACTTAAGTACAAATCTAGCCTCAGACACTTCCTAGCTGTGTGACTCTGGGCAAGTCACTTAACTACTGTTTGCCCTAATCTACTAGGGAAGGAAATAGTGAACCACTCCAGAATCTTTGCCAAGAAAACCCAATGGACAGTATTGGTATGCTATGTTCCACAGGGTCACAAAGGGAAATGACTGAACAACAACATGTGCCAGGCGCTGTGCTAAGCAAGATGAATGAGAATCAACAGTGTGAATACAATACTCAAAAGAGCAAATACAATGTTATCCTGAATAAACTGAAGCCTAGCATCCAGAAAATGGGACTTGATAATCTTACTGTCCTCCACCCTGGTCAGACTATGTAGGGATCATGATAGTCAGTTCTAGATGCCATATTTTAGAAAGGAGATTTACAAAGTGAAGTACTCTCAGAGGATGGTGATGGGCTGTAGTCGGGGGGTGGGGAACCTGTGGCCTCGAGACCACAAATGGCCTTCTAGGTCCTTGGGTACAGTCTTTTGACTGAGTCTAAATTTTACAAACTTGTTCTGTGAAGTTTGGATTCAATCAAAGGACCACACTTGAGGACCTAGAGGCCTCAAGGCTACAGGTTCCCAATCTTTGGACTAGGATTGACTCCAGGAATTAAAGCTATTTATTCTGGAGAAGAAAAGATTAGAGGAGGTATGATGACATATCCCCAATTATTTTGAAGAGCCTTCATATGAAAGAGAGATTAGATTTGTCCTATACGGCCAATTAGATTAGGTAGGTGAAATGGGGAAAGGTAGGACTCGAAATCCTAGTCGTGAATACAATAAGCAAACATAGCTTTTAAGTGCTTACTGTGGCACTGTGCTAGGCACTGTACTAAGATTTAGGGCTACAAAGAAAGACAAAAACATTCCTGCCCTAAAAGAGCTTACATTTCAATAGGGGAAGACAATAACAACAACAACAACAACAAAACGTGTGTATACATATATGTATGTGTCTATAAGTAGGTGTGTATATACATTGTATATACAAAGAAACAAGATATATAGAAAGTAAATGGAAGGTAATGTTGGAGACTTGCACAGGATAATAAAAGAGAGTGCTGGATGTGGAATCATAGAAAATGTGTTTGAATTTGGATTCTGCCAATTACTACTTATTTGACCTGAGGTTAACTGGCAGGAATTTTAGAGGTTATCTAGTCCAACCTCCTCATTTTAAGAATGAGGGAATTGAGCTTCTGACAAGATAAGTAATTTGCCCATGGTCAAATAGCTGGTATCAATTTTGAGCTTTGAATTCTGGACTCTCATGTCATCAAATCCAATTTTTCCCCCCCATGACATGGGGTTCCCTCTAATACATATGTTGTTATCCTCATTTTATAGATAAGGAAATTGAGACTCAGAGAAATTAAAAGACTTCCTTAAAGTTGTAGAGTTACTAAGTCAAAGAAGTAGGGCTTGAACTTAGGTCCTTTGAAGCCAATGCCCTTTCTGATATACTGTGAGACTACCCTTGAGTCACACTTGCTTCAGTTATATTTACTCCAGTTATAAGTACTGCATACTTACCTCTCAACAAAATGTGAACAAACTCCCTAATACTAATTTGCCCTTCCATACCCATTTGTTCACATTTCACTGAAATCATAAAACTTGAGAGTAGAATTCAATATTATTTCACAGATATCTATTAGGGAAAGCTCATGAAGGAAATGGCCTCGGAGCTTGGAGTGGAGGGAAGAAAAGAATGTCTGTAGTAGAGACGTGGGCAAAATACATTCCAGGTGTAGTAATCGATAACCATTGTCCATGAAGTTGGAAGAGAGAGGAGATAACAAGGTAAGACATTACAAATAATCTACTTTAAATAGCATGTAGAGTGTGAAGAGAGAAATGTGACATAAGGTGAGAACATAAGCGGGAGCAGCTAGGTGGCAGAATGGGTAGAGCAATGGTTCTGGAGTCAGGAGAACCTGAGTTGAAACCTGGCCTCAGACACTTACTAGCTGTGTGACCCTGCCCAAGTCAATTAATCCTGACTGCCTCAAAGAGAAAAAAAAGATAACCCTAATAGAAGATAAACTTCTTGAGGGCAGGCATTTTTGAATTTTTGTTTGTATCTCTAGTGTATAAGATAGTGCCTAGCATACGGCAGGCAATTGGTAAATGCTAGTTGCTTGCTTGTAACTGATGGCGATGCTCTCAAAAGAGATAGGGAAATTTTGAAGGAAACCATTTTGAACCTGTTGATTTTGAGATACTGGTAAAATATTCAGGAGTAAATTGTAAATGTAGTAGTGGAGAGGTCAGTGATGGATATATGCATCTGGATTAATTTTTATAGAGGTACTAATTGAAGCTATGGAAAAGATCATCAAAGAAGGTATAGTAGTGAAAGGGAAAAAGAAAGTTAATAGTAGGACCTTGAGAATATTCACTAATTGGGGAAAAGAGGAGAAGTAGGAACCACTGAAAGAAATCTAGAAGAAGTTAGATGGGTAGGAAAAGAACCTGGAGAGATTAGTGTCACCCAAATCAAAAGAGATGATAGTATCCTGAAGAAAAGAATATTCATCAGTGTCAAATGCTATCAAAAGTTCAAAAAGGGTGAAAACTGATTTTGCAGTTAAAAAGTCAAAGATGATACCAGAGCAATTTCTCCGGGTGGGATGCAGGCTGTACTACAAGAGGTCAAATAGTGAGTGGGTCACCAAGTCCTGGAGGCAGTGAATATTTTAGTAGTAAATTTTAGCGGTAAAGGGGTGGGGAAAAACTACAGCTTGAAGGGATGGCAGGGTCAAGGGAAGGAAATTTTAAAATCTTTTACTTATTTTACAGGGGGGAAACTGAGGCCCAGAGAGCAGGCATCCAATGTCACAAAGTTACTCAGTGGCATAGCCATTACTCAAAACTAGTCTCTTAGTGGCAAATCCAGTGATCTTTATTATCACCTTCTCCTTCATTCAACAAAAATGATATGGGTGAAATTGGAACAGGGTTCAACGTCCTTCTTTTAATTAGTGAAATGAAAAATAAGCAAAGTAAGAATTCTGGTCATAACCTGGTTTTAGGCTAATCATTGATAGAACCCTGAGTATAACCACACAAAAAAGAATCTGTAATGGCCATGGCAATGGGCATCTGTTTTTTTTTTCTTAGAGTGGTCTCCATGGATAGTTATGATAACAGCTATTAGCTAACTACGAGCATTATAGAAATGTAGCTTCAGTATTGTACAATAGTTCTGTACAATAATTTCCATCTCCTGCTAACAATCACTAGATTTTCATTGTACTTGCTGGGAGATAAAAAAAAAAAGTGCAGAATATACACTCCCTATGGCAAAGCTTTGCAACTGCTACTTTTTAATGGAAATACAAGTTTCCTAGGCTTCAATGTTCTTCTTGATAGTGGCTGTACCTGATGATTAGATGTGGCTATAAAATGAAATATTTTTTTAAATACGTATGTGTGTACATATGGATATAAAAGTGAAAACTAACTCCACAAAATTACCATATTTAAATAACATTTGTCTATCATCTACTATATACCCAAGATGGTAGGCAATATTCTGGGAGAGATAAAAATTTGAAGTAACTTGTTTGGGGTAATTCCTTAGTCAATCTGATGAGTTTACAGAGAACCATGTCATGAGATTGCTATAAGATAATTGCTTTTAAACTACAAGGGACTTCAGGGGTCTTTTGTTGGAAGCCTCTCCATTTTACAGCAGCGGTATCAAAGCATCTCCATAGTCTGCATATTGACTTAGAAAACCACGTATTGATGTTATCTACATTCTATTTTATTTTTGTGTATTTTTTATTTCCTAGTTACATTTTAATCTGGTTGAGACCATACTTGGGAGTATTGCTGTTCCATGGACCCACTTCTGATCTAAAGTCACAGAGGTAGTAAATAAGAGAGCCAGTATTTGAACTCAAATTCCAAATTCAATGCCCTTTAATAGGACTTTTAAAAGAATCTCTCCCTACAGTATATAGACATTTTGTTAAGAGGGCAAAAGACAGTCCTTGATTTGGCCTGTAAGGCTAAAATCGTCCTCGAGAAAATTTAATTAATTTGGAATTGCCTATTACTGCTTCCTAAGGAATGGCTTTCAGTGATTTGGGTTTCTTGAAAGGTGGTCTGGTCGGTCAGAACTCTAGGAAGGATGGACTCATAGTGGAGAAATGCTGGTCAAAATAGTTGAAAAACTATTATCAGATTTTTTTCTTTTCTCTCTATAGGGGAAAGGCATAGCAGAGTGAACATGCATTCTGAAGGGTAAACCCATGAATAAACACATTCCCATTTCCTTGAGCAGATATTTTGAGGAACGATAAATGGCTGCCTTTGATCACCATGTCTTTACTCATAGCTTTCTCCTCATTTGACTCAAGATTAGAGTTCCTGAGAGTAGACTCTTTAAGCCCAGGAAATGGCAGGAGTCAGGGTAGTGGTGGAAGATTCTGGAAAAGCCCATGGATGACACCAATGCAGTCTGAAAAGAGAGTTCATGAATGATTGAATGAAAAGCATGTATTAATTGCTTACTATACACCAGGCATGCTAAGTGCTAGTTACAAATCCAAAAAGTAATACAGCCCCTGCCTTCAAGGAGCTTGTATTCTAATAGGAAAAGACAAGCTATATAGGAAATGGTAGGCATAGAAGAGTACTGGGAAATCACAGTAATGATGAGTGGAGCCACAGAACAATTAATTGAACAAGCCCTTCTAGGAGTGGTACTGATCTGACATCTTAGAGAGGGAACAGAAGTTCCTATACAATATGATTTGTAAAATAAGATCATCTTCAGGGAGGGCCAATTGCTGGTGGGGCATAAGGGACTAAAGTAATCACATGGGTCAGCAAGAGATCAGAATCCTGTGAACTGCACCCTCCTTCCCCATACCCCCACCCAGTATCACCCGAAATTATGCTAGTAATGATGGTCCAATGGAAGGAGAGCTGCCTGTTCAGAGATTCCCAAAGTGAGTTTGTCTTTCAGAGTGAATTCAAGTCATAACATGGTATTATGAGTTTGGAAGGGATTGTATAGGACTTTATGCAAGATCTAATTATCATATGAATGTAGTCATAAATTTAGGTCAAGGACATTAGAGGTCACCTAATCTAGCCCCTTCATTTTTACTCATTAGAAAACTAAGGCACAGAGCAGTTAAATAATTTGCCCAAGATCACAGAGGTAACAAGATCAAGATTTGAATCCAAATCCTTGATTCCAAATTCAGAATTCTTTCCACTATAACGGGTTCACCAGAATTTCAGAATGTTTCCTTGATCACAATTACTAGTTCAGTTACCTCAGAAGAGTTAATTGAAGTTTATGTTCTACTGTGAGTAATTTTTGTTTTCCATATGTTTTATGAGCTCTTGTGAGTCTTTTTCACCTTTTGCATTTTTTCCTATGAAGTAAAATTAAGTTTGTGATCTACACTTGTTGTTTTGAATGCTTCTGTAGAAGCTAAAAAACATGTTAACCATATTTGTGACAACTTGGAAACTAGTTGTATATAATCTTTATTTGGAAATTTTCCAAAGAAATCTCTGTGTTGGAGTATGACCCACAGACTTATTGGCACTTTGGGGGAAGTAAGCTAGATTAGACATGGTGTAAATTAAACCAGAATTTGGAGTGCCCTGAGCTATCATTGCTTGGATAAAACATAAAAATCACCTTAATGAAACTCCTAGTCTACTATAGAAATAGATTTCATTCAAAAGATTTCATTTGTTTGTTTATGTATATTTCAATTCAAGTAAAAACATTAAATCAATCTCTATCATCATGCCTTACTTGATCTTTGAGATGCAGTATATATTAATTGTGCTTTAGTGTATGTATTACCTCATGATTGCTGGCCATACTTAGATTTCACATAAGCCTGATTTGGTAGAGAACCGCTGTCTACATTTGGAACAATATAGTCCATCTCCTCTTTCTTTTATCTACTACTCTCCAAGACCTTCTTGAAAAAGGCTCTTATTTCAAGGAGAAATTTGCCAGTACTCAAAGCATGGAGAGCTGTTATGACACTTACCTACAATTTGATAACTCCCCTAAAGCAATATCCTAAAGATGAAATTGTGGACAAGTCATTTTTTTCTTCTTTAACAAAGAGGTAATTAGAATCACAGATTGTCAAAGAGCAGAAGGACCTCAGAACATAAAATTTTAGAACATGGAAAGTAGAGTGCTCACGCAAGGTCTCTGGGAACTTAATCTTCAGAATGTTCAAACTGAAAGGGAACTGAGAAAAAGAAAATAGATTGTCACAGCTAGGATCAACCTTAGAGATCACCTAGTCCAGTCTCTCATTTGAACAGGAAATAAACAACTAAAGATTGGGGAGAAGAGATGATTTGTCAAGATCAAATAGCCAATTTGATCAGGATAAGAACATAGACCAAGAAGGGAAACAAGCATTTGTTAAGCACCTATTATATGCCAGGCACTATGCTAAACATTTTTTTTACAAATATCATCTTTTCTGATCTCATTGATCCTCAAAACAGCCCTGTGGGGTAGACACTGTTATTACCCCTATTTACAGTTGAAGAAACTGAGATAGATTGAGGTTAAAGTTCTTGCCTAGGGCTACACAGCATGTAAGTGTTTGAAGCTGGATTTTAACTAAGCTGTTCCTGATCCTGGGCACAATTCTGTATGAACTGGACCATCTTCATGATTATAAAGTACTTTATAGTAACAATCCAGTCATGGATTTAGTCAAGGAAAAAATTCTTTGCCTCATAGGACTACTATGAGGACAACATCCTTTAAAAGGCTATACACTTATAAGATTGCATTGTCCCTATTTGTAGATGTAAAAACTGAGGCTCAGATTGATGTCACAGAAGCCAAGTACAAGGTAAATGGAGGAGAAAGGACTTGGGGCTGAGATCTCTAATTATAAGTCTGGTATTCTTTTCAGTTTCCAAAACTCTCCCTCCTGAACCATAAGCATGTGTGTTTAGGAATTCTGAGAGTTCAAGTTTGATCATTAGGCTTGGTACCAAATTTTGAAGAGATGTCTATAGCAGGTAAAATAATTTAAACTTAATTCATTAGCAGATAGGCAGCTTTTTCTGAGACAATATTTCCTAAGTCATGTTTCATTTTCCCTGTGGGACACCACTGCTGGTATAGAAATCTCTTCTATAATATCCTGAACAAGTGGTCAGCACACACACGTATACACAGCTTCCTTGAGATTGACTATAATCCTGGCTGGAGGGCAGTGCAGGCTCTTTTGAATGGTCCATAGGAGCTCATACTAGTATCCTAGTAGGACTCTGGTGCGAGAGGGAGAAAAACAGCCTCAATGTACAAGATTGGAAACTCTCCAGGTTCAGTTCAATTATTTTAGCTGCTGAAATGTCTGCTCCTAGAGCTGCAATAATGAATAGAAAGTACATCTACACATACATACACACACACACACACACACATATACACACACACAAACTTACCCCATGATGACACTACTGAAATTCATTCCCAGGGGTTAAATATGCACTGTAAGAATGAATATTTTGACTGATAAATTGGATGCCTGGCTGTTAGATATCAGTCTCTGCTTTGCAGCTTTTCAGATCCATTACAGAAACTATATGAGCCTTCAGATGGGCTATTGAACGATTCGGCATAAACATCAAATCACCCCTCGTAAATTGTTTATTGTCAGCTGTTAACAGTAAAAAGCATATCAGGCTTGTATGTAAAAAGGTGTTTTTAATTACATCCAAGGAAATAGATCCTTTTCCTTAGGAGGAACTGAAGTACAGTGAAAAATGCCTAGGACTGGAAGACTCAAGTCCTGAATTGTACTCATTGTTCTGCCCTTGAGTCTTCTTGTGATCTTGAGTACGTCACTTTTACGATCACTTATACCAAGGAAAGGATCATAGGGGAGATCCGATTGTACCCCTTCATTCACATGTGAGGGCCAAGGAGTAAAGCTAAGCTGCCCAAGATCACAAGGGTAGCAATAAGTGGCAGAGCTAGGGTCCAAATCCCTCCTTTCACTCCATGGCAAGCACTCTATCTGGTGTACCCCATTGCCCTCCTTGGCTTGTTTTCTTGGAATATAAAGTGAAGGGGCCAGACTCAATCTCTTTCTTTGCAGCTTTAATGTCCTTTGATATATGGGGGAAGGGAAGGGAATAAGCATTTCCATTTTGTTGTTTAGTCATTTCAGTCATGTCAGATTCTTTGTGACTCGTTTGGGGGTTTCTTGGCAAAGATACTCAAGTGGTTTACCATTTCCTTCTCCAGCTCATTTTACAGCTGAGGAAACTGAGGCAAACAGGGGTAACTGACTTGCTCAGGGTCACGCAGCTAGTAAGTGTCTGAGGCCAGATTTGAACTCAGGTCTTCCTGATTCCAGATCTTCTGCTCTGTGTACTATACCACCTAGCTTCCCCAAGTATTTATATGCTACTTACTATGTACCAGGTACTGTACCAAGCATTTTACAAATATTATAGCATTTGATCCTCACAAAAACCCTGTAAAGTAGGTGCTATTCTTATTCCCATGTTACAGTTGAGGTAACTTGAAGCAAACAAAAGTTAAAGGTTATATAAGTAGTAAGTGAGGCTGAATATGAACTCAGGTCTTCCTGACTCTAGTCCCAATACTCTATCTACTGCGCCACCTAGCTGCCTAAGGTTCCTTCCAGCTCTGACATTTTACGTTCCGTTTTCTAACCTCCTCAATCAGGCACTACTATGACTTTTGACATTCTGTGTTCTAAAGGTTCTTTCCAGCTCTGTTCAATTTTCTAAGATTCTGTGGAGCAATAACATTCTATGATGCTATGTTATAAGAAGTACCATTTGTGCTCATAAAATAAATAAGTCTCGTCTTTCCTTTCCTGCATTTATTTTTCTCAAACCGAGAAATCAGAAAAGCCATCCATTCTGACTTCAGAAATTGAAAATGAGTGTTTGAGCGTGATAATGTCTAAGAATACAATGAGAATATCCTGGAATCGTGGGAGTTTCTTGCAAAAAATGATAATTTACCATTCTGTGAAGTCCCACAGCTGGCTTAGCAGAAGTATTACTCACTTTGCTCAGGGGAAAAATAACTAAATATTTCCAAGCACCTCTCTATGGAGTATCCAAGGCTGGTTTTTCACGAGGTATGGAAATTCATTTCAGAATGGCTACTGTATAACTCTTAGTTGAGCAACTCTAATAATGCAACTTATCACAGATCGCTTTGCCTCTTTGGTCCTCAGGTTCTTTATATATAAAAGGATGATGTCGGGCAAGATCATCCAAGCCTCTTTTCCTTTTCTACTCTGTTTCTTCACCCATAATATGAGGAAATGTGTATAGTGACTTGAGCTGAAGTATTTATTAAGTCCCTTTCAAGTTTTTCGTCCCACAGTTTAATATCTTTTTTCCAGTTCTCACATTCTTTATTCTAAGCTTATTTCAGACAAGCACGAACAACAATGTGGAGGTGGTAATCAAGATGTACAATTGGGAAATTATGCTAATCAAATGTCGTTGGAATAAAATTAGGAAAATCCATCGGATCTAGATTGTTAAGGATCTTAAACTGTGAAATTCCAGGATCCAAAGTTTCCGTTCCTTGGGGAGCCAATTTCGAGAATAGGAGTGGGATGGTGATGGTGGTGATAATAAGAGCTGATGAATGCTGGTAGATGTTAACATTATAGTGAGTGCTAAAAGCTATAGTTCTTTCCAGGGTATTAGCTGGCATTTACGGCCAAAAGGCTAGAAAGACGTGGATTCTAGACCTGTCTCTAGCACATACTGACTGTGTGACCTCAAGTAAGTCAATTTACCTCTCAGAGCTCCAGGCATATATCGAAGAGAGAGTGCTGACCTATGTTCCTATCCCTATCTGAACATGCAAAGAAAGATATAATTTACATGCTAAGAACATATATTTTAGTAATTCATATTTGTATATCTGCTTGGCTGGTTGGGGCACATAATTTAATCCCAGAAAACCTTGAAGAATAAAAAAAAGAATTAGTGAACAGAGTTGGAAAAATGAATGAATGAATAATATATTTTCTAGACAAGCATTTATCAAGTCTTACTATAGGCAAAGCAGCTCTCTAGGTACCAATAGAAAAGCAGGACAATCCTTGCTCTCTAAAAGCTCACATTCTAATTGGGGGAAGTATTACATATTTGAGGTTTCATCTGCACATCAGATAGAAAGGCCCTATGGTCCTTATGGCACAGTGGCAGAGCAGATGGTAATACATCTCTTTCATTTTACTTCCACTGATAAAACTACGGGAAATTCTGACATTGAACCATTTGACAGTACCAAAGACTTTGGGAATGAGAATTGTTTTTTTTTCTCGGTCTTCAGTAGCTGTAGCTGCTGAGGAGGTGGGAGCTACAGCACCTTCAGGAACAGTTGCCAGGTCATATCTGCACAAGGCTTGATTACCTAGATGGTATGAGGGCTGCATGGAAGCATCACTGATGGTCTGGAGATGGTTGCCTTTTCCCAGCTTATGAATTCAGAGTCTTGGGCTATATCCATTGAAGTGTGAGAGGAGGTAGTGGTCCACGTGTTTGTGGTGGTTTGACTTGCCTGGTACATACTGTGTTCTATCTTTCTTTGAGGGTATCTTCCAACCTAACTAATCTCGCTTGCCTGTCTTGTCAGGGGCAATTAATTGCTCAGCAGTTGAAGAGCTATTAGAACATAGATGATGGAATAAAAGAGTTGAAAAGACCTTAGAACATAAAACATAGGATATAAGAAGTGGGAAAGACCCTAGAATATAGATTGTTTAAGTAAGAAGGAATGAGGAATTATAAATACTCTCATTTTGTAGATAAGTCTACAGAGACCTAAATCTTTAACCAAGCGGTAATATAGGGGTTCAGTGTTGCTATGAACAGTTGATGGCAAGGGCATATCACCAATTACTGGCAGATCTAGGAGTCAGAACACAGGAATCCAGACTCCTAGTACTGTACTCTTTTATATTTCAACTTTTCCAAGCACCGAGATGTAGGTTGCACCATAAGACATTTAGTCCTTGCCTGGTCTGGTGTTCAGAATACGGACCTGGTTGACTGAATTTGGCTTAAGCCCCATTTCCTTTTCTAAGTCTTGAAATGAGATGTGATCTTTTCTAATTGATTACCACTTTCCAAGCTGATGACAGCTGTGGTTGGGGAGGGGGTAAGTGTTGGAAAATGGAAAAAGGAGATTTCTAAGGATAATTTGGATCATTTTTTTCAAATAGAGAATAGTTCAACAACTTGGGTTTCCAAACCTAGTATTACTTCATTTTTTCCTCCTTTGTCAGTTCCATTCTCAAAAGTCCTGGCCATTGTCTCACTTTGTCCCCTCATGAAAGACCAGGTCTGAGGTAGAAGTGAAAAGAGGCTTGGATTCACTGGCACAGTGGCCACACAGGAAGTCTGAATGAATCTTCCTCCCTAAGTGTGCTCTTGTCTGAGTCACATCCTTGACCTCTGACCCTAGACACCTCAGGAAGCACTGCAGTGACCAGAGAGCTATTTTTGTTATAAAGACAGAACCAAGCCATGACTACAAAAGCATGAGCTGAACCAAGCAAATACCTCTAGAGACAACACAGGGGTGGCAGATAGATTTTTAAAAGTAATAACAATTTGAATTCAGGAAAGGATGAAAACAAAATCTGAAACATCAACAGTAGAGAAATTTCAGAGATAAGCACATTGGGATTATCTCTCATCTTTTCCAGTGGGAGCTGAGTCAGAGCCAGGCCCTGTGAAAAACAGAGAAAAGAGAATGGAGGTATTTTAGAGTAATTATTCTCCTTCTAACTAAATCACAGTTAAACTGAGCTAGGAGGACCCAATGCAGCTAAAGAGAGCTGGAAGCAAATACTCAGAGTTGACTGGAGTCATAAATGCAAAAAACCACAGCTGAATTCAAACAATCAGATGCTGATTAGTTTTAAATGGTTGTTTTCAAGATAACTGTTTGTTGATCTAAATAATTCAACCAGTTTATGTGCCCATACCAAGTTCTGACTGTTTACTTTGAGGAACATTCAGAGAATCTTAGAGTCCAATGCGCAGTCTTTACTGGCTTATATCTAAGAGGCATTTTACTGTCTAAGGTGAATTCAGTGTAAAGGTCTCCCCACCCAATAGTTCTAAGTCTCAGTTGGGTGATGTTAAGGCAAAGAATTCATTGAATTGCAACTAGGCAGGCTCTGGTATTTGTTGTGTCACTAACTAGTTGGCTGACTTCTTTGAGCTTCATTTAGAGTGAGAGCTGCGTAAAGTACAAATCCTCTCTAAATATTATCAGAGGGATATCTGTACCTATCTGGGCAGTATTTCCCTCCTTTGTCAAAACAGGGGCTGAACTAAATAGTTTCTAAGATTGTATCCAGCTAGCCACTGTATCTAGCCCCAACTGGTTTTAACATCCCTATCCCAAGATTCTTTTTAGCTAAGACAATTTATGCTTCTAGTCTATGGCAAATTGGATTAGATGGCCAATTTCTTCATTTTACAAAGCAGAAACTATAGAATTGGACTGGTGAAGTAATATGGTCAAGATTTAACAAGCATGGGGAACCTGGGGCCTCAAGGCCACATGGGGTCCTCTGGGTCCTCGAGTGTGGCCCTTTGACTGAATTCAAACTTCAGGGAACAAATTCCCTTAATAAAAGCATTTGTTCTCTAAAACTTGGACTCAGTCAAAAAGCTGTACCTACTGACCTAGAGGGCTACATGAGGCCTTGAGGCCACAGGTTCACCACCGCTGCCTGTAATAAGTATTGGCAGCAAGATTTGAACCAAGGTCTTCTGACTGCAGAGCAAGTACTTTTCCCACAGTACCACACTGCTCCTTTCCATGGTCTCAGTATCATAAGATCAGAAATTTCAATTTCAATGTCTTTTGGGGTCCATTTAGTCCAATACCCCCATTTTATAGAGTAAAATACTGAGGCAGGAAAATTAAGTGATTGCCCAAGGTCACACAGGTAGTGACAGAGGCAGGATATGACTCTTGGTCCTTTGACTTCTAATGCCAAAGCTTTGTCCATGTTATGATGCTGCCTCCTTCCTTATCCTTGGAGTCAAAAGATTGTGGTTTGAGTCTTAGCTCACTTCAGATTTCTGAGTCTCATGTACCTCAGCTATGAAATGTGCATGAGAAGACCTGCCAACTTGTGGGTCCATATATAATTATCTTTAGCTACTCAGCCAAATGCTTTAGAGCAGAGTTTCTTAAACTTGTTCCACTCATGACCCCTTCAACACTTCTTAAACTGGGTCATGACCCTGATGAGGTGCTTAGGTGCCTGTGCTTGGGCCCCAATTCCAAAATCGCATTTCCCCCTAGTCTCAAAACTGTCTCAGGCTGTTTCCCTCCAGCCCAAGGACAGCATGCCCTAGCAAAATGTTTATCTCTCTTCCTGATACAGTGACCAGCTGCACCTATAGAATTTATTAGTTTGAACTGGCTGCATACTGGCTGCGTGCTGGCTGAATTGGCTGTGTACTGCCTCATAGAGATATTTGCTACTCACTTACCTATCATATGTATCCTAGATTTAGACATATGTATACTCCCTTACATTTATCTTGTCTAACTAGATATTGGTGGAGGCAGCCTGGGTATTTCCCAGTCAGCCTATTAGTTGATTTAGGAATATTTCAGGCCTAAAACCACACCTCCCTATAGTCCCCCTTTGAGCTATTTCCCAATGAACTCTGTGTAAAATACTTGTGCAGTAGATACAAAATTACATGTTCTTTTAAGAACTGGACACTCCTTAACCACTCCCTAATCCCACTCCAAGTCACCTAGTTAGCATACATGGCACATGTTTTTACTATAGTTTAACCTATATAAACTTAACTGCAACCCTCTAAGGTTGCAGGTTCCCTAAGAACTCTTGCCTGTTGAAAAGCATAAAAATAAATCTTTGCCACCTTGACTTAAAGAATGCTTGAGTCAGCGAATACATTCCAGATGGCCTCCACTCTGACTGGGAACTTTAGTCTTGGGGTTCCTGTATCTCTCCTAAACCTCATCAACTCCTTATGCATTGTGACCCACAGTTAAGAAGCACTGCTTAGACCAGGGAGAACAGGTATTTCTTTCCAGATACCCTCTGGAAAAAAAAGTACTCTACCAGGAGGTGATACTGAAATAGCTCACTTTGCAGCCAACCTGATAATCTGTTCTTGGTGGCTTATGCACAAATGCACACACCCTCTCCTATTTATAAAGCCCAATTCTTTATTTAAAAAAAGAGAAAAAAACACAAACAGTACATAAAAATCAAATTACCCACTGTGATTATCCCTTCTTCAGCTCAAAAGAAATGGAGTCACTCTTCTTATTCATCTTGCCTTCTGAGCATCATTGCAAATTAATGCAATTAGCAGTAAGAAAGGAATAAGCAACCAATCTGTTGAATAATCAAATTACATATCTCTCAACAATTAAGTTCATTAATTAAGTCCTTGCACTGGAAGAATTGCACGAGAGACATCTTGAAGCTGTCACATCCCTCATATCTTTCCCGGAAGGCTTTTCACACATTTCAGTTGTTCTCCCAGAGGCTCAAGATGCTCTTTAAAAATGGTCCCTTGGATTGGACCTTGTGCATATGAATATCAAAGTACCAATACATCTTTCTTTGTTCTTTCCAAAGGCCTGAATGGAAAAATTACAGTTTGAGTGAGTAGGTTTAAACTCAAAATAAGGAACTATCTAAAAATTAGACTTCTCTAAAAGGTGGAATGGCCTGCCTGGAGGAGAACAAAAGCTCTTCATTAGTGGAGAGCAGATGATCAGTTCTCTGAAATGCTATGGAGAGAATTTATGCTTCATTTATAGGTTAAATTAATTGACCTCTGAATTTTCTTCCAAATTCAAGGTTTTATGATTCCATTATGTAAAAGAAAGAACACTGGCCTTCAAATGAAAAGACCAGGATTTGAGTCTTGACCACCACATACCAGTCTTGTGACCTCAGGCAAATCACATCATTATTCCAAGCTTCAATCTGTCTCTCACTAAAATGGAGATGATAGTGTCACTATCCACTTCACTAGACTGTTGTGAAGAAAGTGTTTTGTAAATTGCAAAGTACTATAGAAATGCCAGCTATTACTTTAGATTATCTTGAAGTACTAAAATACAATCTATACAAGTCTTCGAGCTTCATCTTTACAAAAGTTTTACATGGCCACATCTGCTGGCACAACATTAGTCAAGCAGCAAACAAGCACATTCATTTGCTACTGAGCATTCGTCTGCCATATATTGTTGTTTACATTTCATTTTCAAAGCAGTTCAATGACATCACAGATTACGTGTTGACTTGTGTGTGACTTGGATATAAGTGAGCCAGAGTTGCACAAAGCACTTCCTCTTCCTGTCGTCCAGTGGCAAGACAAGTCAGGATAACTGACAATGGCCCATGGTGCCCTTTATAATATTTTAATTTTGTGTGGAACTCTGTACTAGATCTCAAAGAAGCACATGTTGAGACAAGACTGAATTTCTAGACCTCATAGACCTTATTGTCTAGTAGGGACCTGTCACAAACACAAAGATATAACTATAACACATACTAATAATATATGGCATTGGGGGCGGAGCCAAGATGGCGACTGGAAAGCAGTAACTGGCGTGAGCTCCCCTCCAAGTCCCTCCAAAAACCTATGAAAAAATGGCTCTGAACCAATTCTAGAACTACAGAACCCACAAAGGGGCAGAGGGAAGCAGGACTCCAGCCCAGGTCTGCCTGGATGGTCTCGGGGTAAGGTCTGTCCCGAACAGAA
>CM053625.1:42442177-42457495 GCA_028646595.1 Phalanger gymnotis
TAATTCAAACGCATGTGAAAATTAATGCTGAAAACTAAAGATGTTAATAAAAAAAATTAAAAAAAATAATATATGGCATTACAGAAAAGAAGTACTTTAAAAGGGTTATATTCGATCTAAGTGAGAAAAATAGCTACTGGCTTCTGGGATCAGGGAAAATTTCCTGGAGGAGGGTGCAGCTGAATTGGGCTTCAAAGAATGAATAGGAATTGAGAAGAAATGAGGAAAGGAAGGAGATCTTAGAGGCACAGAGAACAGTATGAGCTAATGTTCAGATCTAAGAGTATAACTTGTTTTGAGGGGCAAAGAATAGCTCATTTTGTTTGGTCCATACAAATAGGATTACATGAGATATGGTTACAAAGTCAGGCTCATGCCAAATTTGTTCACTTATTCGTTTTCCATTCAATATGTCAATTAATCCAGCAACAAGTATTTATTAACCCCTTACCATGTAAAACACCCTGTGCTTGGTGCTGAGTGGAATGTTGAGGGAAGTAAATCTTGCTACCTGCTGTGAAGGACCTTGCAGCTTAGGAAATGATCTGTGTACACTCTGGAAACTCTGGAAGTACTTAAGCATAAATATTCTTACACAAGTACTTTATTTTCATCATAATGAGGCATTACCATCTGTTTTGCCACTACACCTTGAGGACCATGGGACCTTTCCATCTGACTCGCAGCTGAAATATTCCATATATATGTTACCTCAGCCAATTAGAATGAGAGCTCCTTAGGAAGAAGGACTGTTATTTTCTATTTCTATCCCCAGCACTTAGCACATTGTTCTGCACATAGTGCTTAAATGCTTTATTCATTCAGTCACAACTACTGGAAGAAGACCTTGTCCTTATTATTTATATGAAAGAACCTTCCATTTGGATTCTGAGTACTTGGGTTCTAAACCCACCTCTGTTGCTTACTAGTTCTATGACTTTGGGCAAATCATTTTCCTTCTCCAGGCCTCAATCTCCTCATTTACATAATGAGAAAGTATAGACACAGGTTCCAAGTGGTATCAACCGTATCATTCTGTTTATAGCAAACACTCCCAGTTATTGTCCTGGGTCCTCATGGTCCCTAGAGCTGAGAACTTTGTTCATGCAATGATTAGGTATCCTCGAAAGGTACAAACTATTTGTCTAGTCTTGGATTGCTCCTTTGACATCACTTTGAAAATGATTAACTTGATCTATATCCTTGGCCTTGAACTTTAAAATGGAAGACAGCAAAAACGGGGAAGGGTCACACATAGAGAGAGCCAAAGATGTGAGGTTAGATAGATAACAGACTTGTCAAGGACACATGTCAGCTCCCCAGAAGGAAATTTGTTCAACTATAAGCCACTCTAGGCCACAATGGGCTCCGATCCAGGGAAATATCCTGGGTGTTTGTACAAGCCAAAAAGAGAAATTGTGTTAGAACTCCTAATACTGAACCCACCTATATTAATCCAGAGCCATGTTCTGGTTCTGGGTCATGTGGTGTAGTCCTAAAATCCTATGACCAGCCATTATGCATCCAGCCATCTGCAAAGCTTATAGAAGGGATAAAACCCAGATTAGAATAAAGGCAACCATTTAACTGGGGTAAGTGTGTTTTTGTGGTTAAATACTCCACGTTTAGTGATAAACACCAACAGAATGGTCATCTTAATATCAGTGAATCTGTATTTTATCACTGGGAGGAGAAATTTGAAATTGTTTAGGGTTGGTTTGTACATGTGACTGAGAACAAGTTGGCCGATCAATATAGCTCTTGTAGAATTCAGATTGAGAGTCTTAGAAAATCCTTTCAGAAAACAACAGTCATATTTCGTACCATGCAAGTTTACAGGGAAAAATATGGATCTTATTGTTTAAGAATCTCAGTGATGGAAGAGACCTTAGAACACCGACTGTGGAATATAAGAGGGGGAAGAGACTTCAGAGACCATCTAATTAGATGGTCTCTGAAGTCTCTTCCCCCTCTTATATTCCTCTCATATTGAAGTTGGGAGAAAGCAAGTGAGCAAGTGCTAGAGCAGGGGCATGAGTTTTCCAAAGACATAAAGCCAGTTAGTGATAAACCTGGCAGCAAAACCCATGTCTCCTGGTTTCCAGTCTTGCTTAAGGGTTTCTTTGGAGATGGAAGAAAATTTAGAACAATGAAATTGGAATGAAGGTTCAGAAAGAACCTTTTCCTCCCCATCCTCCAGGTCTGCAGGTTAATCTCCTATTTGTCCTAATTTCAGTTCATCTCATGGTAATTTTGCCTCTGATGTAGCCCATCAGTAATTAAATCACTGGCCTGGCTTTCAGTTGCTAAAACTGAATGAGTTTTAAAATAGCTCCCCTGCTCAGTACATTCTTAAGCAGCCTAGGCTTTTCAGACAGTTCTGATAAGCTCTCCCCCTGCCGCTTCATTCTCCCCTCATGGTTCATTAACTATGACGTTGATTCATGGGGGCTCCACCTTGCAGTGAACAGTCAGGCTGTATCTGGAGAAAGCTCTGGAATGCCTTGGGCACTGGGAAATGCTGGATTGGGTGAAGCTTACATCTTCTTTATGGTAGGACTGTGGTTTCACCTCCCATATTACTCATAAATTCATAGAATGTCAAAGTTGGAAGAGAGAGAAAAAAGAACAGAGAATGTCAGAGATGGATATGAGGAACCTTAAAATAGAAAATATTAGATGTGGAATGGACATTAGAACACAGAATGTGTAAAGTGAAAGACAGCAAAAAAAAAGATCTAGAAAGAATAGAATATTGACTCAGAGTTAGAAGGGACTGCTGAAATCATCTTATCCAACCCAGATCTGAACAAGAACTACATCATAAGGTACCTGCTACATTGCAAAGCAGGCTATTTACTATGAATCAGATGTAATTGTCAACAAAGTTTTTCCTCAAATCTCCTTCTCTTCACTCTCATTCATTGATCCTGATTCTAAGATTGGGGGCTAAGCAGAACAGAACAAGCCGAATTCCTCTCTTACACTGGTCAGTCTTGAGATGCTTGAGGAAGTCATTATACCTCATACCTCCAAGAAGTTTTCTCTACCTAAACATCCTCAATTCTTTCAGATGATATTCCTCAGTGATATAGTCCATTACTATCCCACAAAACCCACTTAAAAGTATTCCGGATTGTTCGCACCCTTTCAAAAGCATGGCAACCAAATTTAAAATAGTACTCCAGATGTGATATGACTAGGGGCAGACTACTAGTGCACTCTCATTTCCCTCATTGTGGCTATTGTTTCTCTTTTATTGTAGCTAAGCTACACTGTGGTACTACAGGTTGTTCCTAAAGTCTGGACACATAGGCAAAAATGCATATTTTCAAGAAATAAAATGAATGAAATTTTCATCATTTTATTTAATTGGAATACTAATAAGTAACGTCTTCAATATGATTTCCATCATTTGTGATGCAAAGGTTGATGTGCTCTGCAAGATTCACGTGAGCTTGATGCAATAACTCCACATTGCCATCAAGTTTCCTATGTGTCCAGACTTTAAGGGCACCCTGTATTAATAAATAATGACCTTGTAGTCCACTAAAATCTCCACATCTTTTTTCAAATAAAATGCCACATAATCATCTTTCCTCCATCTTGGATGTCTACCGTCAGTTTTACTGAAACCAAGTGTAAGATTTTACAATTATTCTTCTTAACTTTGTCCTTATTAGACTCCAGCTCATATTCTTGCCTGTTGAGATTTTCTTGGATCTTGATTATTCTATCCCAGACATTAGCTATTTTCAGTTTTTTAATCACATGAAAACTTGACAAACATGTGCCATATAGGCCAAGAATCAAGTCACAGGCAAAAAATGTCAAACAAAGGGACAAACAGATCTCTGGGGCACTCCGCTGGAAACCTTCCTCCAACCATTAAATCGTGAGCTCCTTGAGGGCAGGAATTGTCTTTTGCCTTTCTTTGTATCCCCAGTGCTTAGCAGAGTGTCTGGCACATAGTAGGTGCTTAATAAATGCTTATTGACTGAGAAGCTGACATTGATCATCAATTAGTGACAATTTTTTGAGTCCAGCCATTTAACTGGTTCCCTCACCTAGCATATTTTCTTCTATCTCTCCTCATTGTCCCTATGAGATATATTTCAAAGGCTTTGCTAAAAAAATGTGGATAAACTCTCTCTTTAGCATTCTCCTATTCTGTTGGTTTATTAATCCTGTTAAAAAATGAAATGAGGTAACTTTGGGAAAACAGGTAACAGATAAAGACATGATGGATTTTTTCATGATCACTATTTCTTTTTCTAAATATCACCAAACCTCCTTCTAGATATATTTAGATTTTTTTCCAGGAATCTAGGCAAAATTATCAGTCTCTGCTTTGCATATTCCTTTCTCTTCTATTTTTTTTTTTGAAAATCAGGACATTTGCTCTCTTCTAGTCCTACCATACCCGGTGTCATAGATCATTAGAGTCTCTAGGGATCCCAGATCATCAGCTAGTCCAAGCCCCTCTTTTTATAGATGTTGAGAGTGGAGCACTGAGAAGGTGAAGTGATTTGTTCCCATTACACTGGTAATATCAGAGCTGGGAGTTGAAGGCTTGTCTCCGAACGGCAAGTTCATTCTGCTTTTCCATACACTACACCACCTCCCACAAGAAAAAAGGGTCACCAATAGCAGCTCAGTAATCATGTCTGCCAGGCCTTTCAATAATTATATATCATAAAACACTAAATGTTAAGGTTTGGAACACAGTGCGGGATATCAGAGTTGTAAGGGAGCTGAACAATTATGCAGATAATCCCCCTTCTTTTTACAAACTATGGATCTAAGGTCCTGAGAAGGGAAATAGTTTTCCCAAGGTCAGACAGCTAGCAAGTGGTATAGCACTCACACCCCAACCTTTTCATCTCTAGTCCCAAGACCTTGACATCACATCTCTTCAGGACCAGACAATCATGTGCAGGGGCTTACTGCCTTCCATCTCCACATTCACTGCCTCTGAGCAGTCTCTTATATGTTTGGCTACCTTCCTACCCCATTTCTGGTTCACTGCATTAAAGTCAGTTAGATTTTGTTATAAGGAAAAAAAAAGTGATTCAGGCTGGGTTTTTTTTCTCCTTCTACTAAATCGAACTGTGGGAGGCATCATGTGCTGAACCAGTACATTTTGAAAGACAAAACCCCTAATGTTTTGAGGAGGGTTTTTCCCCCTATTACCAGGTTGCTAAGCAACATTTTTACAGTATCAGCAGCTGGGTAGCTACAACCTGCATGACTAGAACAGCGAAAGGAATCAAAGGAGCAAAGGAAGGATATTTATCACCCATGTGATTATTCAGCCAGAGAGAACAGAGGCCCCACCTCCAACTCACAGTGATGAGAGATAGAGTGTATCGGTCAAGTGTGTGGACCTGTATTAATGGATGAATTTCCTGTACTTCTGTTCCATAATAGATACAGAATCTTGATTTACTGTTCTTAGTCCCTGTAATTCAGAGCTGTGTTAATGACAAGGCCAGCGATACTAACAGTGCAAAAAATAACAATGAATTCAATGTTTCTATAATGCTTTAAGGTTGATAAGGCACTTTCCTACACACAAACCCTTAAAGGCAGGTAGAGAGAGTAATACCTGCATTCTAAAGGTATGAAAACTGAATTTCAGAGAGAAGTGATATGCCAAGGTGGCACAGATGGTGGAGCTGGGATTGAAATTCATTTCCTCAGAGATCATATCCAACATGTTCTTTCTACTACATCATGTTGCCTTGTTGTGAGGTAAGGCCAGAGTCATGACTCCTTGAGCCTCACATGGGATTAGTCCTTAATTAACAGAACAGCTCACCTTAGCCAGATGTCTTACAGACATGTGGATGTTAGTCGCCAGGGAGATAAAGTGAAAGAGTGTGGATACTATAGTGCAAAACCATCTCCACTACTAGGAAGAGAGAGTAAAGAGTAAGTGGGCTTCTATTCCTTTCAATTAACCAAGAATTTAAGTACCTAGGAGCTGGAGATACAAAGACAAAAATGCAAAACAGTTGGGAAGGGAGGCAGGGAAAGAAAGATTATCCTCATTTTATAAATGAGGAAACCATAGCCCAAAGGAAGAGATCATAGGCTTGTAGATTTAGACCCATGAAGGATTTTAGAAGTCATCTATATCGAGCCCTTTATTTTTTAACCGAAGAAGAGTAAACTGAGGCCCAGAGAGATTAAATAACTTTTCACATAGCTAATAAGTGACAGAGCATGGGTTAATATAAGTACCAGATGAACCATTTACTAGCCATGCGATCTTGGGTAAGTCATTCAACTTTTTGAAGACACAGTTTTTCTCCTCCGTAAGGGAATGACAATCATTCCAATTCCTCTGCTTACTAGGCTACTGTCCTCCCTCCAGTATTTAGCACAGTACTCAGCACATTCAGTTCAGTAATTTTTTAGTTGCATCCAATTCTTCATGACCCCATCTGGGGTTTTCTTGGAAAAGAGACTAAAGTAGTTTGCCATTTCCTTCTCCAGTTCATTTTACAGATGAGTAAACTAAGGCAAACAGGATTAAGTCAGTTGGCTAAGTCACTACTAAGTATCTGAGGCTTCATTTGAACTAAAAGAGACTCTTCTTCCTGATTCCCGCCCTGACAGTCCATACACTCTACCACCTAGTTGCCCTGCCTAGCCCATAGTGTGAGCTTACTGAATGATTATTGAAGTCATCCCCCAATTGGTAAATAGTCAAACGATATGAACAGATCATTTTCAGATGAAGAAATCAGTTATCTATAGTTATATAAAAATGCCATAAGTCACTATTGGTTACAGAAATGCAATTAAAACAACCCTGATGCACCACCTCATACTTATCAGATTGGCCAATATGGCAAATAATATTGGCTAATAAAGGGAAATGGTAAATGTTGGAGGGGATATGTGAAAAGTGGGACAGTAATGCCACTCCACTGTAGGTAGAGTTGTGAACTGATCCAACCATCCTAGAGAGCAATTTGGAACTATGCCCACAGGCAATTAAACTGTACATACTCTTTAATCCAGCAATATTACTACCAAATTTGTATCCCAAAGAAATCATAAAAAGGCAAAAGAACCTACTTGTGCAAAAGTATTTATAGTAGCTCTTTTTGTGGTGGCCAAGAATTGGAATTTGAAGAGATGCCCATCAATGGAGGAATGGCTGAACAAGCTATTGTATATGAATGCAATGTAATATCATGCTATAAGAAATGATGAGCAGGCAGATTTCAGGAAAAAAAAAAACACCTGGAAAGATGTACATGAAATGATGCAAAGTGAATTGAGCAGAACCAAGAGAACATTGTACACAGTAACACAACATTGTGCAATGATAGACTATGAATGACTTAGCTATTTCCAGGAGTAAAATGATCCAAGATTCCAAAGGACTCATGATGCAAAATGCTATCCACATCCAGAGAAAGAACTGATGAACTCTGAATGCAGGTTGAAGCCTACTATTTTCACTTTCTTGATTTTTCCATTTTTTTTTTCCTTTTGGTTGGTTTCTTCTTTTACAACATGACTAATGGGGAAATACATTTTACATGATTGCACATATACAAACTAAAGCAAGTTGCTTGCTGTTTTAGTGAGGGGGGAGGAGGAGGAAGAAAATTTGGAAAAAAATTAAAAATGCATATTAAAATTGTCTTTACATATAATTGGAAAAAATAAGTATTATTAAAAATAAAATCTTTTTGACCAACTCACCAAAAGAACTGTTTTGGGGAACAAATGAGATAATAAGTGAAAAATCTTTTTAAATTGAATAGCCCTTTGAAAATTTTAAGGATCATGGTAAGTGGGAGGACACTGAAGCCCAATTCAAGCTATCTTAATTTTGTCTGAGGACCTTTATGGAGAAATAGTTCGCTAAGGTGCTAAGAATGCCAGGATTCATGTACTAGTGATATATACATGCACTCCACTTCCTCACAGTCATCGAAGGACCATCTAGGCATTGTCAAAGTAAATCGCTCTAATGATTTCATGAATTCAGTCAGTCTCCAGTTCAACTCGATTTCTGCAGGATTTGTTAATCATTTCCTACTTAACACACACACACACACACACACACACACACACACACACCAGCACCAAACTGGGGTAGCTTGTTTGGGGGAAAAGCAACAACATCTCACGTGTGTAAAGTTCTTAGTTTCTCAACATAGTCTTTTTCACTAGAACCCTGTCATGCAAATGCTACAAATATTATCATCTCCATTTTACATATGAGAAAAGAGGCTCAGAGACGTTAAGTGGTGCATTGCAAGTGCTATCAAGTGTGGGTCTTGAACCCTCGGTCTCCTGACTCCAAATGAAATTCTTTTCACCACATCATGTCGCATTTCACACATGAGCCCATTCTACCTAGAAGGATGTACTTAACCTTACAAAGGTGTTGTTGTTGAATTCATGTCTATTATGAAAATAAAAACCAAAACATTTTGCACTAGACCCCATATGTGAGGTGAGAGTGAAGAGTGAAGGATGTGGGCCTGGCTGTCTGAGAGAGTTACTGGTGTTCACAGTAACAGAAAAGTTTGAAAGGGGGCAAAGATAGAAAACAAGCTCTGTTTTGGACTTACTGAGTTTGAGATGTCTACATAACCTCCATTTTGAGATGTCCTGGAGATCACTGGGAGATATGTAGCTATAATTCAAGAGCACTCTTAGGGCTGGATATGTAGATCTGGAAATTATCTTCTTAAAAATAATTGGACCCATGGGAACTGATGGGATCACCAAGTAAGATAGTATGGAAAAAATAAGAGGGCCCAGAACAAAGCCTTGAGGGACAGCTATAGTTAATGGACCTGACCTGCATGAAGAATCAGTGAAGGAGACTGAGGTGTCAAAAGGAGGAAAACTAGGAGAGAGTAGTATCAACAAAACCTAGAGAGGAGACAAAATCCAGGAAGGAAGAGTGATCAATGGTGTCAAATGCTACATAGAAGTCAAGACATATCAGGAAGGAGAAAAGGCCATTAGCCTTGGTAATTGATAACTCATAATTCTGGAGAAGGTTGATTAAATAAAATGATGAAAATGGAAACCAGAATGCACAGAGTTTAGAAATAATGAGAGGAGAGAAATATAAGCTCTAAATGTAAATACTTTGGCAAAAAGTTTAGACATGGAGAGGAGAGGAAATTTAGGCAAATCCCAGCAAAGATGGACACATCAAATGAGGGTTATTTTTAAGGACAGGGGAGATATTAGCATGTCTGTGGACAGCAGGAAAGAAACCAGTAGATAGGGAAAGAATAAAGATGGGAGGCCAGAAAGCAATGGGGAGAGAGAGAGAGAGAGAGAGAGAGAGAGAGAGAGAGAGAGAGAGAGAGAGAGGCAATTGGCTAAAGAAGTTTGGAGAGGATAGGATCAAGGGCATATGTAGAAGTGTTTACTTTAGCAAGGAGAAGGGCAAACTCTTTATATGAGACTAGAATGAAGGAGGGGATAATGGAGGGAGATGGCTGAGGGATGTGATGAAGAGGTGTGGAGAAGGGGGAACTCTCAACAAAAAGTCTCGGTTTATTCTGTGGAGTATAAGACGAAATTCTCAGTTAAGGTGGTCAGAAAAGGGATTCTATATCAGACTTGAGGAGAGATAAGAAGGCATGTGTATGTGTTTGTGTGTGTGTGTGTGTGTGTATGTGTGTGCTGTTTCTTTTTTTGTCTATATAATGCATGTCTGTATAGGTCTGTGTCGATGACGCTCAAGGGGATGCAATAATAGATATATCTGAAGCAGGAGTGGGGAACCTGAGGCCTCAAGGCCATATGTGGCCTTCTAGGTCCTTGGGTGTGGCCTTTGGACTGAGCCCAAGTTTTACAAACCAAATCCTTTTATTAAGGGGATTTGTTCTGTGAAGTTTGGATTCAGTCAAAGGGCCGCACTTGAGGACCTAGAAGGCCACATGTGGCCTTGAGGCTGCAGGTTCCTCACCCCTTAAGAGTCCACTCCTTCCATGCCCTTGCCAATGAAGCCTGATTCCTAATAGGAAGGGAAGTGGGAGATTAGGTACAAACATGGATCACTACTTTCCTCAGAGAGAGGTGATACTGATTTAAAATTATATCTCTCTATTCCTTTAAATATTGTTAGTGGAAAGATAAGTAATTTTTAGGTTCAAGTTGTACTCTTCATTACTATTTCTCACTGGTAACAGAGGGTTCCAAGCTATATATCTCAGGCTTGACTCCCTTCCCACCAAATGCCAGTTCCACAATGAACACACATAGTATATAGCAAGTGAATCTATTTATCCAAATAGAAAACAGAGAAAATATACATGTGAAACAGTACACCAGACACTACACAGTGTGAATGAGCCCTCCCTTTTGGAGAGAGATAACTCAGCTCAACTGAGTCCTGGATCTCATCCAAGGGGAAATTCCCTGATGTTTCTAGTATAGTAAACTGGAGATAGGGACATGATAGAGATTGCCAGATTCCCTTCATATCAGCTTCTTCCCAGACTCTTTCTCCTTTCTGGGACCTAAAGACATGTTAGAATGGCACTTCTTTTCTTCTAAAGCTAAAAGCCGGAAGAGACTAGGTCTCTCTTTTCTTTAGTTCTCACCAATTCCACTTGTACCTCATCTAAGTGTGGGATATTGAAAAATCAACCTCCACTAATGAGGACAGAATTCCATGCAATTTGAGCTTAGAGTTACACATGTATAATCTAACTTCTTATTACCAAAAAAGAAACTAAGTCCTACAGAGATTTGCTCACTTGACCAAGGACACACAATTTTCAGGGTGCATTGCCAGGATTCAAACCCATGTCCTCTGCTTCCATCTCCAATATTCTTTTTCTTGCACCATGCTGAAGTCTCAAGTCATGGAGTGAGTTAGGAACAAAGCAGGAACTCAGGCCTAAATCTGCTAACTCTCCATCCAGAACTCTTTGGATTGTATTATATGACTTCTAATCAAAGATATTTGTTTACCAATTTGTCTCCATCTGCCAAAACATGCTAATCAGTAGGGATAGCAATATGCAGTGGGTACAGGCCACCTTTGTCATTCCCGTTTCCCCACAACCCTTTTTGTCATTCAGCACCTACTTGTACCCCAAAATAACCAGTATTTTCCAGTTGTCATAGGTCTCTCCTAGCTGATAAATATTTCAAATTAGCTCCATTTTAGATTCAGTTTCTTCAATTGTTTAAGAAAGCTAATAATCTTAGGGGTTCCTCCCTAGGCTTATTGTATGGGTTAGATGAAATAAATGGAAGTGCAAACACTTTGAGAAGCACTATACAAATGCCAGGTATGGTTGTGATTTATATTGGGAATAATATAAATTCTTCTTTTTAAAGATACAAGCAGTTACCAGCACAGCACAGCACAGATAAGATTTGCTTCTGGGGAAAAAAACAAAATTTATATTGTCCTTAATGTTACTATAGAGATATAGAGTGTCGTAGTAAAAAAAGAATAGCAGGCTTGGACTCAGGAGGCCTGGATTATGTCCCAACTATCCTACTAGCTGTTATTTTCTTTCTTTGGAATCCAGTTTCCCCATCTGAAGAGTGGAGGGAAAAAAATCTTGCTCCTACGTATCCCAACAGGGTATTGTGAGGATCAAAGGAAATATGGGAGGTGATGGCATTTTGAACATTATTCAAATGTGCCAGACTATTGTTGTTACTATTATGATGATGATAATATGATTATGATTATTTCTTGGCCCTAATTTCTTGACGGCTATGCCAGGCAGTCATTAGCTTTTCAGAAGACAGGCCCCAAAAGAATGAGTTTTTTCAGCCACGTCAACACAAGCAGTAGTCTACTAAGGATTAGAGGAATTGCAATGTAGGTCAACAAAAAGAAGATGAATGCTAATGAAATTGTTCATCCCTTGATTTACTGAATTCTTGCTCTTCCATCTCTTGTCTCTGTACTCGTGCCTTTTTACCTGTTGCCCTACCCTGCCAAGCCTCTTTTGTTTTTCAAGATTCTACTCATCATTTTCTACTTGAAACTTTTCATTATTCATTTCAAATTCTAGTACCCATCACCCCCAAATTATCTTTTTGTTCAATTGAGGCAACTAGGTAGCATAGTGAATACAGTACTGCATCTACAGTAATAAATACTTGAGTTCAAAGCTCTCCCCAGACACTGAATAGTTGTGTGCCTCTAGACAAGTCACTTCACCTCTATCTGCCTCTGTTTCCATAACTGTAAGATATAAATAAGAATAATACTTAAATAACATGGTTGTGGTGAGGATAAGATGAAATTATGGGATCATAAATGCACAAAACTAGAAAGGACCTGAGAGGTCATCCAGCCCTATTCCTTCATTTTATAGATGAGGAAACTGAGTCCCACGAAATCAAATCCAGGCTTCTTGAGGGCAATTTCGCTTTTGTCATCATAGCTCAAGTGCCTATTAATAGTGCTCCATACATAGGTTTTGAAACAAATGGTTCATTGATAAATTAAGCATCTCAGATGAAAATGTCATTACAAAGGATCCAATTAGTTTATACTAATTAAATTCTGTGGAATTCCATATTTTGGAACTCTGAAATTTCCTTATCTGACCATAAACTGTTGTCCAAACTTTCCCTTTGCCTTGCAGCTCCAAATACTGTTCTCTGTCCTCACTGTAAACAATAATCCCTCCAGCCCACAGTTCTTTGCTGTACCATCATCCCAAAGCTGGCTATAGTCCCTTCTCTTCCCCATTCTGAGCCTTTGGTGAGTCATTTCATTGTACACTTTCTATCAAAGATCATGTCCTGATAAATCTAAGCCTGGATTACTCCCACTATCCCCTGTCTTCACTTCTATTTCTATGTTGCTAAAGGAAATTGGAGAAAAATCACAAAATAGTACTAACTGGGTCCACTACAAATTTGTTACATAATCTTAACTGAACTCCCACTGTAGCAAGACAACCTTTTATACCTCTCTGATCAAATTGCTATCCAATTCACCAGAGTAGGTAAATGGTACGGTGGATAAAACACTGGTCCTGGAGTTCAAATCTGGCCTCAAACCCTTACTAGGTGTGTGACCCTGGGCAAGTCATTTAACTGTTTGCCTCAATATCCCCATCTATAAAATGACCTGGAGAAGGAAATGGCTAAGCCAATGTAGTATCCTTGCTAAGAAAACCCTGAAAGGGGTCACAAACAGTTGGACACAATAGATGAATGACTAATAACACCATAGTAACATTTTCAAAACTTTTTATTCCTCCTTAAACATCACATAGCTGTCTACTACTGACCTTCTCAGGTGAGCACCCTGCCTCATATTTCACAGAAAAAAAGTTAAGGTGTTTCACTTGGAGCTCTTTCTTCTTCCCTTTTCCTCATTTCACGTATCTTAGGAAACTTTGGTTGTTATTTCCTCCTTCATCCAGCTTAAATGAACTTATATAGTCACCTTGTCAAGGCAAACCCCTTAACATGCACAAGTGATCTCATCCCATCCCATCCTATCTTCTCTATCAGGTTGTCTCTACCATCAGCACTCTCTAACTAATACTTAGTCTCTCCCTGTCTACTGTTTTTATTATTGTGCAGAGTATCATCATTCCACAAGTCATAAGGCTTGCCACCTAGTTGTCATACTTGACTCCTCACTCTCTCTCTAACTCATATTTAATCAGTTGTCAAGACTTGGCATTTCTACTTCTGTAACCTCTCTCATATATTCCCTCTTCTCTCCTCTGACACTAAATCACCTTGGTGCAGACTCTAATAACCTTATGCCTGTTTTATTTCTTTTTCTTTTTTCCCCCTTAATAATATTTTTTTTCCAATTAGCTGTAAAGATACATTCATTTTTATAAGATTTTGAATTCCAAATTTTTTTCTCCCTCTCTCCTATCACTTTTCAAGATAGCAAGTAATCTGATATAGGTTATACATGTACAATCACATTAAACACATTTCTTTATTAGACAAGTTGTGAAAGAAGAATGAGAACAAAAAGGAAAAACCATGAGAAAGAAAAAAAAAAACAAAAAAGGGTGAAAATAGTATGCTTCAATCTGCTTTCAGACTCCACAGTTCTTTCTCTGGATGTAGATAGCATTTTCCATCATAAGTCTTTTGGAATTTTCTTTCTATGCAATTTGTGATTATATTGTTGAGAAAAGCCAAGTCTATTAAAGCTGATCATCACACAATGTTGCTGTTACTGTGTGCAATGTTTTCCTGGTTCTACTCACTTCAGTCAGCATCAGTTCATGTAAATCTTTGCAAAATTTTTCTGAAATCAGCCTGTTCATTATTTCTTATAGCAAAATAGTATTCCATTGCATTCATAAACCACAGCTTCTTCAGCCATTCCCCAACTGATGGTCATCCCCTCAATTTATAATTCTTTACCATTACAAAAAAAAAGCCATTATAAATATTTTTCTACATGTGGATCCTTTGCCCTTTTTAATGATCTTTTGGGGATATAGACCTAGTAGCAATATTGCTGGGTTCAAAGGGTGTGCACATTTTTGTAACCCTTTGTGCATAGTTCAAAATTATTCTCCAGAATGGTTAGATCAGTCCACAACTCCACCAGTAGTGCATTAGTGTTCCAATTTCCCCCCATCATCTCCATCATTTCTGATTTTCCTTTCTTGTCATATTAGCCAATCTAATAGGTATGAGGTGGTAGTTCAAAATTGTTTTAATTTGCATTTCTCTAATCAATAGTGATTTAGAGCATGTTTTCACGTAACTATAGATAGCTTCAATTTCTTGCCTGTTCATGTCATTTGACCATTTCTCACTTGGGAAATGACTTGTATTCTTATAAAATTTACTTTTATATACATTTTAGAAATGAGGCCTTTTAAAGAAACACTAGTAATAAAAACTGTTCCCCAGTTTTCTGCTTTTCTTCTAATCTTGCTTGCATTGGCTTTGTTGGTGCAAAAATGTTTTTTAAATGATTTATTTATTTATAGCTTTCAACTTTCACTTTTATAAGATTTTGAGCTCCCATTTTCTCCCTTCATCCCTTTTGCCTCTCCAAGATAGCATACAATCTCATATGTGCTATGCATGTACAATCATTTTAAACATATTTTCACATTAGTCATGTTGTGAAAGAAGTATCAGGATGAAAGTGAAAAACCATTAGAAAGAAAAAAAAGATCAAAAAAGATAAAATAGTATGAATCGACCTGCATTTAGACTACATAGTTCTTTCTTTGGATTTAGATAGTATTTTCCATCATGAGTCTTTTGTGCAAAAACTTTTTAATTTAATGTAATCAAAATTATCCATTTTGCATTGCATAATGTTCTCTATCTCTTCTTTGGTTG
>CM053625.1:42457995-42476234 GCA_028646595.1 Phalanger gymnotis
TTCATATAGCATGCTTAATATTGCTAGGAAGCTGATTTGGAGTTCATGACTGATGCTTCTCGATTTTCTTGAATAGATGACTAGAGAACAGTGTTCAGTCTTCCTTTTAGCTGAATGTTCTGTGACGTACGTAATTCTGAGCTTGCTGTGTCTTGACCTCTCCTCCAAATCCATCACATGAAGCTGTGGGGTTTCCAACCTCCCTTCCAGTTGTTTCATGAGCCTGTTTTTCCACTTCCTCTCCAGAATGACCGCAGTTCGTTTTGACAGCATTGTCTGCTGATTGCTTCTGTTGGATTTTTCAGATTCTTTGTTACATTCTTCATGTGTATCACTTTTCTTAGGTTGTTCTTTTTACCTGTTGTAAGCTCTTCTCCTTCTTCATGATTTTCTTGCTAGTTTTAATTCTCTCAAAATGTCCTTTGGGAATTTCATAGATTTCCCATTTCTTTCCATAACTGCGAGAATACTGAAATACTTCATATCCCTGTATTTAGAACTATAGAGCTCCAATCCCCTTTATCTTACTGATGAGGAAACTTATCCCCAAGAAAGGATGAGATTCACCCCAAGGTCACATGAATAATAAAATAACAAAGCCAGAATTTTAACCCAGAAATTTAAGCCCTTTTCGTTATACAATTCCAAACTTCCCTAGTTACTCATATCTCTTTTCTATGCTCATTTTTGAGGTACATTTTAATTTTGCGTGAATCTCGACTCATTTTTGCTTAGTTGTGTTGAAGGGGTCATTTCATTATTTCATTCTGAAGTGCCAGCTCCTTTGCTGCCTAAATTTTTCCTTTAAGATTCATCACCTTCCCTAGATGGCTGCCTTTCTTCACCTGGTATTTTGTTTGCATCTGTCACCTTAAGGGCGGAGTCTTTCTTTTTTATACTACCCATCTCTTTTCACAAAGCCTTACATATACCATGGGGCCATCGAAAGTCATCTTGACCTTAGTCTTGCCCCCTAGATTCCAATGACTCTAGAGGAGAGAATGAGGCTGATGACTTTGCACAGCTCCATCTCACTTAAATCCAGTTCACTAAGACATCTCCCTCCTGGGGTCATTGGTCCTATTAGAGAATGAAGGACAAAAAATAATCTGTGACGAGTAGCAGCTGCCCCTCTGGGGTACCCAACAGGCTAGCTCTACTTGGGCAGTGCTACTCCTCCTCTTCCTCTTCTTCCTCCTCCTCCTCCTCCTCCTCCTCCTCCCTCTCCTTCCTCTGCCCACGTGGGGAGTCACCCATGGAAGTCCTCTGTGCAAAGGAACATAAATTTTGATCACATACTTCTCAAGCAATCTTGGAGTTTGGGGGCTGGATTACTTTTCTTCCCTACTTATTCTGGTTTGTTTTCTTTCTGAACTGGGACAGCTAACTCTTTCATCGCAGGTAGTTTTTATTATGATTTATTTTCCATTACAATTTCTTAAAATAATAGCTCTGAAAAACCTGGCCATTGGGATTCAAATGGAGCTACTAGCTTATGCCTCAAATCCAAATCACTCAGGCTCTCACTAATTGACCAGTGATAAGCCCCAACCCAAGCCTCACTTGCTCACTTTTTAAATTTTGATGGTTCAGAGTGAATGCAAATAGTAATTGTTTCTGTTGTGGCCAAGGGTTTTCCCCTCCCAGATTGTTTTGTAAAGGCAAAGTAGAGCAGCTTTTACCTCAGTTCTTACCTAGCTTTTAATGAGTGTTGCCTCAAACAAAGAAACCTGAGAAAGACCTTAGCTTTAAAAGACTGGGGCCTCTCACTGCATCCTGGGCCATCTCTAGTCATTTTGACCTATGTCCTGCCAGCAGACTCTAGACTCTGGAGCAGAGAAAGTCTGATGATTCTGCACAACCCTGCCTCACATAAATCCAATTCACTGCAAGTCAAACATCACCCACCTGATGCCATTGGTCCTCTTCAAGAATGAAGGATGAACACCACATATACCATAATAGGTGCCTGTCTAGTGAATTTAAAGCACGAACATAGTTGGGTACTTACTCATGGCATCTAGGATTCTTGAGGCTAATAAGCAAACTGGTTAGTTTTTCTGCCTCTCCTGTGGCTAGCATAGTGGCTAACCTGTCTGTAATTTTCCTGAATTGACCTCAATTTTTAAATCCAAGCACATTATGTATAAGGCGACTTTCGTTCAGCCTTTTTTAAGGACCATTGAAGTGAGGGATGATGTATTGATTTGCACATGAATAGGATTTAAGTGAGGCAGAGTTGCGCCTTTGTCATTTAAGTCCAATGGCAAGACAAGTCAGGCCATGGCCTGGGATGCAGTGGATGACTTTTGGGCATTTGGATGTCTGACCAAGCTGAGCTCCACAACGCTTGTTTCGGTGGCCTTCGTGGCCGCTGGAATTGTTCTCATGTGCCCATTCCACCAGGGACAGAAGTCTTCACATGCTTGGGGCAGATATAACCAAAGGGCTTGAGGCCTGTTGGTTACCCTTGAGCCATTTGCAGAGTTTTACCCAGGTGTAGAAGCTGTGCATGCCACAGCTTCTTGGAACCACAGGTGACAGGGGTTAATCAAGCAGACACCAAAGGTGGCGAGCTCTCAGAGGTGTTGGTCCTCCTTACATACACCACATAATAACAGCTACCTTTCAAGAAGCAAAGACTTCTCCTATCCCTTGTCTCTGCAGGAGGAGGGAACGTCAAATACTCCTACCTAGTAAGACTGCTGCTCTGTAGCAGATCCCCAGGAGACCTCTCAGTGATGTGGCTGTATGCTGCTGTAACCAGGGTGGAATGCCCAGTGTTTCCCAGCTTCTTTTTCTGACATTCCCCTCCCCCAGGACCTTGGGGACCTCTTCTGTCAAAAGCCTTTTCCCCTAGCCTTCCAAACTACAGCCTTGGCTAGTAACAAAAATTCCATGCAGTGATTTATTCTCAAATCGACCAAGGCTTCTTTCTGAAGTTCCAAAGACTTGGTGAAGCCAACGGGGACAAACGTGTGTTGTTGTAAAACTCAATTAAAACTGTTTGTCATTGAAGAGAGCCTAAGTTCTCTTAGCAGGGAGAGACATAACTACCCAGTTAACTTTTTACCTCCCCTAGTGATAAGAAAGTAAAGACTGAATAAATGTTTATCGAATGAAAAAAAAATCCCTCCCTTGATCGATCCATCTCTGTTAGTTATCATACTATGTCTCTCCACCCTTTCAGGACTAAAGGCTTTGAGAAAGCCATTTGCAACTACTGTCTCCATTTCCTTCCTCACATTCTCTTTTTAACTCTTCGGTCTGGCTTCCAAACTCACCATTTAAATGAAACTGTTCTGTCAAAAGTTACCAATGGTAAATTAATTGTCAAATCTAATGGCTTTTTCTCAATTCTCATACTTCTTGACCTTGGTGCAGCTTTTATACTGTCCATCAGCCTCTTTTTCTTGATATATTTTCTAGGTTTTCCTTGTTCTCCTCCTACCTGGCTCTATGACTCCTTCTCAATCCCCTTTGCTAGATCATCATCTTGGTCACAACTACAAATGATGGCTCTCCCTCAGCCTATCTCTTTGGCCCTCTTGTATTCTCCTTCTATGTTATTTCACTTGGTGATGTCATCTCCTCCAATAAACTCATTTGTGATCTCTATGTATATGATGTTCAGATCTATTTATCCATCCCTGACCTCCAGTCTTAGAATCCCAGCTGCCTAGTGGACATCTTATACTGGACATTTCATAAACATCTTAATCTCAATATATAAAAAAAAACCCTAAAATCATCATCTTTCTACCCAATATGCCCTTCCCTTCATAATAAGGTCCCTATTACTGTTGAGGACACCATTATCGTACAGATTCCCAGGGGTTGCAATATAGGTACCATCTTCCACTCCTCTTTCTCTCTCACTCCCGTATTCAATTATTTGCCAAGTCCTGTCACTTCTACCTTTGTTACTATCTTATATAATGATTCCTTTTCTCTTCAGACATGGCCACTATCCAAGGTAAAAGCCCTCATTACACCATGCCTAGACAGATGGAATAGCCTTTATGGTTGGTCCCTTGTCTCATCTCTCCTACTTCGAATTGATCTTTAAGTCATGTTCTGACTATGTCATTATCATAGTAAAACAAAAAACAAAAACAAAACTCCATTGGCTCTCCATTATGTCCTAGATCAAATATAAATTCCTCTTTTGAGAATTTAAATTCCTTTATAATCTGACCCCTTTCTATCTTCCAGTCTTCTTTCTCTTTACTCTCCTCCATGTACTCTATCATCCAGCAACACTTGCTTCCTTGATGCTCCTTGAACATGACATTCCATCACCAACACCATGCAATCTCATCAGCTCTTCCCCATTCCTAGAATACTTTCCCACCTAGTCTTCATCTACTGGATTTCCCTAGCTTTAAGTCCTTGCTAATGTCCTACCTTGTGTAAGAAGCCTTTCCTGGGGCCCCTTAATGCTTGTGTCTGTCTTCTAAAATGAATTCCAGATTATCCTGTATATGTTTTGTATGTATTTGCTTGTATGCTTTCTCTCTCATTAGAATGTGAGCTCCTTTATAGTAGGAACTGTCTTTTGCCCTTCATTTTCTCAAAAACATTTAGGACAATGACCACCACACGATAAGCTTTTAATAAATGTTCATTGATTGGCTATTGACTTTCTGACTATAAGACTCTCCACATTGCTTCCAGGTCTGTTCTTTGAGGCTGAACAAAATAAAACTAAGCTCTTTTTTAGGTGCTAGCCTTTCAAATAGGTGAAGGCAGTGACCATGAGAACCCCCTAAAACTTCTCTTTCCCATGTTAAACGGAGCCAGTAATTTCACTTGATCCTCATACAACATGGCTTTGAGTTCTTTCTTCACCATGATCGTTCTGCTCTGGAAACAATCTATCTTGTCAATGTTCTTCCAAAAATATGGTACCTAGAAATGAATTCATTTCAACAGGCCATAAATAATTACTAGGTATAAAACACTGTTCAAAGCACCAGAACAAGAAAAATAGATATAACACACATTTTGCACTTAAGGCATTAGAAATCTAATGAAGGGAAGGCTAGATGTATGTAGATGCCCCTCATGAAAGGGAAAGGGTAATAAATGCAAAGAGAGGCCCAGAGGAAAAAAAAAGAATTTGAATAATTTAAGTACAGAGAGATTATTTAAAGTTTGGGGAAAGTTTCATGTAGGATGTGGTACCCGAAGGCCTCAAAGGAATAAACATGCTTCAACTAATAGAAGTTGGTGGTGAGCAGGGGTTTTAGACATGGGTGATGGTAAAAGAAAAGGCACAATAATGGAAAACATCTGGAAATAAATGGGACAGAGAGTAATATTCTAGTTTGGTCCTACCGTAGAGGACCTGAAGGAGTCTAAGGTGAGAAAAGGCTGGGAAAGTTGGCTAGATCCATACAATAGTCTTCATTCCCAGGATGACTTATTATACTTTATTGGGTAGTTAATGAGAAGCCACTGAATCATCAGGGAAATGAAAGGTTCAGGGGACAAGGATAGATTAGAGCAGGAAAGGCATGAAATTAAAAAATATGAGTTAGGGAGGTAGAGCCAAGATGGTAGAGTAGGGAGTGTGTACTTGCTGAACTCTATCAATATTCCCCTTAAAGCAACTTTAAAATAACATATCTGGAGTGAAATAGTCAACAAAAAGTTGAAGTGAGACTTTTTTTAGGCCAAGAAATTTAGGAAGTAAGAAGGATATATCCATGATTCTGGACTTGGGGCTGTTCTGGAGCACAACAAGGCAACACCAGCTATAGACCTTGGAGGCTGTGACAGCAGTGACGGCAGTATTAGAAGCAACAACAGCAGTTCCAGGAGCTTTCCCTTTCCAGAGAAAATAAGAGAATTGGACATCTACTCGGAAAAAGATTATAGGAGAGAAATGTACTGACACTAGGTGCAGTTTGAGGATAGAAAGGACCACTTGTGGTCACAAGGAAGGAGTGGCTTGAGTCACAGTTCCTTAGAACAGGGGACTTAGGTCCTGGTAATATTTCCGAGGCAGAAGGAGGAGCACTAGTGCCTTACAGTTGCAAGGCAGCAGGTCTCTTCCTAAGTAAATATCAGAATACAGACCAAGATGGCAGTGGTCATACCTCTCCCTGAATCACGCTGCATAAGAAGCATTGAAAACTTACAAACCCCCAGCACAAAAATAAAACAAAACAGGGCAAAAAAGCCGGAAGCTTAGGACAGTGACACTTCTCCCCACATACACACCTCCAAGTTGATTAGGGACTAACTCTCATATAAAGCTCCAAAATCAAGAAATAAGATGAGAATATAAGCAAACAACAGCAACAAATCTGGGTTACAAAAAGGCTATTTTGGTGACAGTGAAGCTCAAGACACAAACCAGCAAAAACAGTGATATGAAAACATTTACAAAGTAAAGCCTCAAAGAAAAATACAGATCAGATAAAAGTCCAAAAAAAATCATAGAAGATAATCCATAGAAGAGAATTCATAGAAGAGAATTCATAGAAGAGAAAGCTATTTTAAAAAAGGAAAAAGATGATTTTCAAAATCAAAGAACAATAGAACTAAAATTGGGGGAAAATGAGAGCAATGAAAGAAAATTGTGACAAGAAATTAACTACTTGGTAAAAGGCACACCAATGCTGAGAAATATTCCTTAAAAGGTAGAATTAGCCAAATGGAAAAAGAGGTACAAAAGCTCACTGAGGAAAATAATTCCTTAAAAATAACAATTGATCAAGTGGAATCTAGTGACTTCATGATACAGCAATAAAATAAAATAAAATAGAATCAAAAAGAAAAAAAAAATAGAAGAAAATGTAAAAATAGAAGAAAATGTAAAAATAGAAGAAAATGTAAAAATTTCATTGGGAAAAATAACTTGGAAAGTAGATTGAGGATAGCTAATTGAAAAATTATTAAGCCATCTGAAAGCCATGATAAAAAAAAGAGTCAGCTATTATGCTTCAAGAAGTTATAAAAAATACTGTCCAGATATTTTAGAACTACAGCACAAAACAGAAATTGAAAAGATCCATCCACTGATCACTTCCTGCAAGAGATCATAAAGTAAAAATTCTCAGGAATATTATACCTATATTGTAGAGCTCCTGGGTTGAGTAGAAAATATTGCAAGCAGCCAGAAAGAAATTATTCAAATATTTTAGAGGATCACGCAATATTTAGTACCTACCATGTTAAAGAAGCAGAAGGCTTGCAATATACTGTAGAAGGCAAAGGAGCTAGGATTACAACCAAGAATAACCTGCCAAGCAAAACTGAGTACAGTTCTTCAGAGGGGAAAGGTCATTTAATGAAATAGGGGACTTTCAAACATTACTGATTAAAAGACTAGAAATGAATAGAAAATTCAACATTCATACACAAAATTCAAGAGAAGAATAAAAAAGTAAGAAATCACAAAGGACTTAAGGTTAAACTGTTTACATTACCATATGGGAGGATGATACGATTACCTCCGAAGAACTTTATTATTAGTAGGGCTGTTAGGATAACTGCACAGACAGAGAGCACTGCAGTGAGTTTATTTTGTTGGGATTATCTTAAAAAGAATGGAAGGGTGAGAAAGAGGGATGCATGAGGAGAAGGGGAGAGGGAGGTGTAAGAATGGAGGAAATAATCTCAAGTTAAAGAAGCACACAAAGCAGAGCTTTTTTTAACAATGGACTGAAAAATGGCTGTGGGCAATGCTTGAACCTCACTCTTATATGAACTGATTCGAAGAGGGAAGACAAAGTAAAACAAAAAATACACCTAATTAAAAGAATTATCATGAGTATAGGAAACTCTTGAGAAATGAAATTCCCACCACCAAGGCAACTAAGCATCTTCTCTGTATAGTGTTAAAAAGTTATCTTCAAGTCATGGTATTAAGAAGTTATGTATGGGTGACTTCCAGAGGGCAGAGACAAAATGGCAGAATGGAGGAAGCACTTGCTGGAGGTCTTATCACAGTTTCCTCCCAAAAACCCTCAAATAACACCTCAAATCTAATTCTGTAGTGGCAGAGACAACAAAAGGTCAGAATGAGACATTTTTTCTGCTTAAGGAAACTTAGCAGGCTGGAAAGAGAAATAGGTGACACAGGGAGAGGCTGACCTGGGGCCCACATACATGAAACACCAGTGCAAGCACTATGTGGTAGCACCAGAAGCAGTAGCAGCAATTCTGGGAGCACTCAGTCCAGAAATAATCACCACTGTGGAAGCACTGAAACCTTCCAAATCCCAGAACTAACTCTGATCTACCTAATTCAGAACTAACAGTAGTATGAAAAATCTTGAAGACTGAAACAATGACACTGTCCTTCCTGATAAAAGGAATAGACCCTGACATTAATATACAGTACAAAATTTTAAAAAATAGAGTGGAAAAGTGAGTAAACAACAAAAAGAACCTTATCACAAGTAGCTACCATGATGATGAGAAAGATCAAGGCACAAACTCAGAAGAATAAAATAAAGACAAAAACAGCTACAAGCAAACTTCACCCCCACGCCCCACGAAAAGGTGAATTTGGATCCAAGACCAACAAGAATTCCTGGAAGAGCTTAAAATGATTTCCAAAATCAAGTAAGAAAAGACTACAGCTTGATAAAAGAGGTAAAAAATACTGATGAAAATAACTCTGTAAAAAGCAGAAGTGCTGAAGTGGGAAAAGAGATGTAAAAGCTCATTGAAGAAAATAATTATAAATTAGAGTTGAGTGGAAACTAATGACTCAATGAGATATCAAGAAATAATAAAACAATGCCAAAATAAAAAAAAACAGAAAATATGAAATATTTCATCAAAAAAATTGAACTGGAAAATAGAAAGAAGAGAGATAACTTAGGAATTATTGGACTATCTTGAAGTCATGATCAAAGAAAAAGACTTCACATCATATTTCAAGATATTATCAATGAGAGCTCCCCAAATGTCACAGAACCACAGAATAAAATAGAAATGGAAAGAATCCACCATCATCCTCTAAAAAAGACACACATAAGAAAACTCCCAGAAATACTATAGCCAAATCCCAGAGATCCCAGGTAAAAAAGAAAATATTTCAAGCAACTAGAAGAAAAAAAAACATTCAATTATCATGGAACCATAGGCAAATCACACAAGATTTTGCAGCTTCCATATTAAAAGAGAATCAGACTTGGAATGGGATGTTCTGGAAGGCAAAAAGCTGGGATTTCAACCAACAATAAAGTACACAAAAAATTAAGTATAATTTTTCAAGGGAAAATGACTATTTAATTAAGTAGAGAACATTTAAGTATTCCTGATGAAAAGACAAAAGCTGAATAAAAAATCTGACTTTCAAATAAAATACTCAAGGGAAGCATTAAAAGGTAAACATGAAAGATAAATCATATGGTACTCAATAGCATTAAACTACTTATATTTTTTTTACTGGGAAGATACACATGTAACTTTTAAGAATTTTGTAATTATTTGGGGCAATTAGAAGAATTCTCCATAGATGTTTAGATGATGTAAAAAGTGGAAATGAGGGAGAAGAGGGATAGGAAGAGGAACAATGGGGAAAATTATCTTATATAAAAAAAGGAAGAGCTTTTACTGTGGAGGGGGAAATGATATGTGTTTGTGTGGGGCAGGCAACACCTACCTTATTCATATATAAACTGCTTCAAAGAAGGAAAATATATACATAAAAATTCCATTGGTAATTGAAATCTGTCTTACACAAGTAGGAGCAGAAGGGGGTAAGAGGAGCACAGGTGATAAGAGACAGACAGATAAAAAAGTCAATGATCAGAAGGAAAGCAAACTTTAGAGGAGGGACAGGATGAAAGGAAAGAAGAATAAATAGAAGACAATACAATGGAAAGAAATACAGTTAGTAATCATAACTATGACTATGATAAACTTATCCATAAAACTTACCCATAAAACATAAGAATATAGCAAATTGGATTAGAATCTAGAATCCAACAACATGTTGTTTTCAAAAAACACAATTGAAATAGAGAGACATACACTGATAAAGCAAGGGATTAGAGTAGAAGCTATTATGCTTCAGCTAATGTAAAAAAAAAAAAAGCAGGGGTAGCAATCATAATCTTAGACAAGAGAAAAGCAAACATTAACCTAATTAAAAGGCACAAACAAGGAAACTTCATCTTGCAAAAAGCACCATAGACAATGAAGTAATAGAATTACTAAATACATATGCAGGAAATGGCATAGCATCCAAATTCTTAAAACGAAGGTTAAATGAGTTACAGGAGGAAATAAAACTATACTAATGAATGACCTCAAGTTTCTCCTCCAAGATCTAGATAAATCTAACCATAAAATAAACAAGAAAGACATTGTGAAAATAGATAGTATCTTAGAAAAGTTAGATAGCATAAAGCTCTAGAGAAAACTAAATGGGAATAGAAAAGAGTATACCTTTCTCTCATATGTATATTGCACCTTCACAAAAATTGACTATCTATTAGGTCATAAAAACCTCACAAACAAATGCAAACTCCCCACCCAACATGAAATGAACCCTTTTCAGACCAAAATGCAGTAAAATAACTATTTAAAAAGCACACATTGCCCAATTTAAAAGGAGAGACAATAGAATACTTAAATAACCCTATCTTAGACAAAAACATTGAACAAGCCATAAATGAAATCTCTAATAAAATATACCCAGGCCAGATGAACCTACAAGTGAATTCTACCAAATATTTAAAGACAAATTAATCCCAATATTATATAAGCATATTTAAAATAAAAAGTAAAGAAGGAATCTCACCAAATTCTTTTTTATGATGCAAATATATCTTTGATACGAAAACTAGGGAGAGCAAGAACAGAGAAAGAAAACGATAAGCCAATTTCTCTAAAGAAAATCAGTGAAAAAATGTGTTTTTAAAGGCAAAATTTCATTGTATGAAAATAATATGGAGCAGGCTCAAATAATACTATAATTCAGAACATGAAAGGAAGTCTGATAAAGGAAGAAATGAATACATAAGAAGATGCAGACATTTTAAATGTAAACTGTGCGTGGTCTTTCTGCATTCTTAGATACAGAGCTTGCCTATATACACTTAAGCTCCAATCACCTAGGACTAGTCTTTCTTAATGATTAAGACAGTATGGTCTCTCTCTTTTTTCCACATTAGTCATGTTGTAAAAGAGAACACAGACAAAAATGAAAAGAAAAATAATCTAAAAAACCCTATTCTCTGATCTGCAATCATATTCCATTAGTTCCTTCTCTGGAGGTGGAGAGCATTTTTTATCATAGGTCCTACGGAATCATTTTGTATCTTGGTATTGCTGAGAAAAGCTAAGTCATTTACAATTCATCATTGTACAATAGTGCTGTTACTGTGTAAAATATTACCCTGATTCTGTGCACTTTATGTTGCATCAGTTCATATAAGTCCACATTTTTATGACAGCATACTGCTCTTATCTCTTATAGCACAATAGTATTCAGTCATCATCATGTACCACAGTCTCTTCAGCTATACCCCAATTGATGGGCATCCCCTCAGTTTCTAATTCCTTGTCTCCACAAAAATGCTGCTATAAATATTTTTGTATAAATAGGTCCTTTTCCATTTCTTTTATATGTTTGGGATACAGACTTAGTAGTGGTTCAGAAGGTATGCAAAGTGTGTATACACAAGTATAAACTCACACACATATACATAAATGTGGGGAGAGCAACAGAGGCAGAGACAGACAGAGACAGAGAGAGACATAAAGACAGAGAGAGAGAAGATGCAGACAGAGAGAAATACAGAGAGACAGAGAAGAGACAGAGACAGAGTGACAGAAAGAGACAGAGAGACAGACAGAGAGATAGGAAGAAATAGAGAAGAGGAAAAGAAGAGAAACCAAGAAATACTGAGAGATAGAGATAGAGAGATAGAAACAGAGAAAGAAACACAAAGACAGCATGTGCTTCTGAGGTTCTTCATGACTCTAAAAGTCCTTTCAGACTATGGAGAGGAGATGCTCCTTTTACAGTGGGGCAATAGCTGCACCACTCCCCTCTCATATCTCAATAAATATTTCTAGCCAATGTCAGAAAGATAGTTGTAGAGGGCCCTGACAATCACTACTCCACAGCTCTTCCAAATTCTCTCTATGGCTCCTATACCCTGGGGATCTGAAAGACACAAAGAAATAAAAAGTAGCTCTCCCCTCTCACTCGAAAAAAAAAAAAACAAAACATCTGTGTGACCTTGGACCAGCCAAATATTTTCTTTGGGCCTCAGTTTCCTCATCTATAAAAAGTGATGAAGATGTTAGACTGGATGGTCTTTGGGGTTCTTTTTTTAAAAATTGAAATTCTGTTTTAAAAAATAGAGACTCTAGTATGTCAGGAAGGAACAGAGCTGACCAAGAAATTTTGTATATGAAGGAAGAAACAAAATCCTTAAAATTCTTGAATCTGCAGGCCTGGAAAGGTATCAGTGGATGAGACTCCCACCTAAAACATATCTAATAAGAAATCATTGTACATCTTTTTTAGACATAGAGTATAATAGAAATTCCCTTCATCCTAAAGCTGCAATCCATTGCATTTCCAAATCCGCCTTTAATTCTGTTTTAACTCATTTTATCTTCACACATAATAATTGATTATTGAAAAAATACTATAGATGAGCCTTCATGTACTACATGAGTGATGAATTACACAATTTCCACTCCTCCACTAACATGCTTCTTAAATCAATTAGTATTTAACCTGTGATATCTGCCTTTTGAAATCTTAATGAAAAGCCTGTTTTGAGAACCTTAATTTGAAGCATGATGTGTTTTTTTCCTGCCTATAATTCAAGCTTGAAAAACATAATTACTTTCTTCCTCCTCAGTGAGGACACTAAAGGGGTTCAAATTGAGTGGTTTGGGTTGATTTCTCATTCAGTTGGGCCACTTGTGATGAAGATGACAAATTATGGAATATAAAGGGCGGCCATAATCAATGACCACTGAATGAAACTCTAGAGTCAATGATTCTGACCTCTAAAGCACCTGTGAGGCAGCTGTGGTAAAAAGAAAGGAAAACTAGATGTCATGATCAGCCTATGGGTTCAAGTAGAGGTCCCAGCGCTTACAATCTATATCATTTTTAACAAGTCTTTTTTCTGATCTGCAGTTTCCCCATTTGTCAGATGGAGATAATAATTTTACTCTTTAGCTTGTAAGCCCTCTCTTCCTCTAAGTGGAAAGAGTAAGGGATGGATATTAGAGAGCTCCTCCTAGAGAGAGCTTCCACTTAAGGAAGGCAACAAGGCTAGACATCTCTTCATTTCCTACCAGTCTGCACTCATCTGAAATTCTAGACTGCCCTCTCCCCTCAGCTGTCTTCTATGTGTTGTCTTCTATCATTAGATAGTGAACTCCTTAAAAAAGCAGGGAAAGTCTTTTTTTCCCTGTGATTCTTCTTTTTTAACATTCTTTTAACATCTTTTGAATTCCATTTTTTTTCTCCCCTCCAGTAATTCCCTCACCCATTGGGAAAGCAAACAACATGATAACCACTATGCATGTGAAGTCTTGCAAAACATTTCCATATTAGCCATGTTGCAAAAACAATCAAGAAAACAAAAAGTGCTTCAATCTGTTCTCATAGTTTATCACTTCTCTTTCTGGAGATGGATAACATTTTTCATAATGAGTCATTTATAACTGCCATGGAGCATTATATTGGTCAGAGTAGGTAACTCTTTGACAGTTGATTATCATTACAATATTTCTGTTACTGTGTACAATGGTCTGCAGGTTCTGCTAACTTTTATCTTTGTAGCAGTTCATAGAAGTCTTCCCAGGCTTTTCTGAGACCATTCTCCTCATCAATTATTCATCATTAGCATTTGATCACAATCATAGACTACAAGTTTATTCAGTTATTTCTCAAATAATGAGCATCCCCTCAATTATTAATTCTTCGCCATTATAAAAACGGCTACTAAAATATTTTTGTACATGTGGGTCCTTCCCCTTTTTCTTTGTTCTCTTTGAGATACAGACCTAGTAATAGTATTGCTCAATCAAAACATTTGCATAATTTTATACCCCTATAGCCGTAGTTCCAAATTGTTCTCAAGAATGGTTGGACTAGTTCACAGCTCCACCATCAGTGCATTAGTGTGCCTAATTTTCCATATATCCAAAAGAATTTATTATTTTCTTTTAATTTGAATTTCTCCATTAGTATTTTAGAACATTTTATATGATTTTTGAAAACTTTAATTTCTTCTTCTGAAAAGGCTTGTTAATATACTTTGTTCATTTATCAATTGGGGAATGGCTATTATTTTCATAATTTTGTCTCAGTTCCCTATGTGTTTAAGAGATGAGGGCTTTACCAGAGAAACTTGCTATAATCCCTGTCCCCCTCCCACCCCACGTATACAATTTCCTGATTTTCTTCTAATTTTGGTTACATTGCCTTTTTTGTTCAAAACCTTTTTAATAATATGTAATCAAAATGATCCATTTACTTACCATGATCCTCCCTATCTCTTGTTTAGTCATAAACTCTTTTCTAATTCATAGATCTGACAGGTAAAATTTCTCTTTTCCCTTAATTTGTTTATGTCATCCCTCTTTATGTCTAAATCATGTACCCATTTTGCCCTTATCTTGGTATATAGTGTGACATGTTTGTCTATGACTAGTTATTGGCATTCTACTTTTCAGTTTTCCCAGCATTTTTGGTTGAATAGTGAGTTCTTAGGACTGGGACTATCTTTTGCCTTTCTCCCTATTCCCAGTTCTTAGCACAGTAAGCGGTACATATTAGGTGCCAAATAAATATTTATTGAATACTTAAATGATGGACTGATTTTGGAAAGTGCTTCCAAGTATGAATTATCATAGTGGATAAAATGAGTACTATGAAATGTCATGTGTTATACTTATCATTTTTCCTCAACAGAGGCAAAATCTAGAGAACTAATTTCAGAGATGAGAAGTTCTGGGTCTAAGTTCTTTGACACATCCTTATTGTGTGACCATGGGCAGGTCGCTGTACCTCTTAATGCCCTTGACAATTATCTATGACTAAAAGTAGCAAGTGACAACCTGCATCATTGATACAGGGAATTACTTTATTGCAAATATATTTTCCAGTGAAATACCTGGCCTACTAAAACCAAAATAAAATAATAATCCATCCTCTAAAGTCGTCTTTTGATGCCTCATCATTAAATAGACTTGAGCCTGGTTTTTCAAAGGCTGTGACAATTAGATAATGAATCTCATGGACCCAGTTATGTTGGGAGGTGTTTAGAGTACTGGCCTTGCAGGTGACTGTGCATCCTTTGTCAAAAGAAAAACTTAATGCAGGCAGTTCTTCAGGAGCTTCCATCTGCTTTGGTGGAAAATAAATCACTGGAATGAAATTCCAGTTATTTAAAATTATTATTATTATTTTATTACTAGAAAAAAAACAGTAGTTGGGAGTTGCAGGTAGGGCCCAAATCAGATGAGTGGAGCTGAAGCTGAGCTGGAATGGAGATCAATGAACTCTGACCAAAAATCCTTTGTCATAGCTTCTGTGTATACCAAACATATTCCTTCAGGTTGATTAAGGAGGTTTCTTGTTGTTTAGTCAACTATTCTTGTCCAACTCTTTATGACTTCATTTAGGATTTTCTTGACAAAACAACTGTAGCAGTTTGACATTTCCTTCTCCAGCTCATTTTACAGATGAGGAAACCAAGTCAGGGTGTAACTGACTTGACCAAGATCACATAAGTGTCTGAGGCTGGATTTGAACTCAGGATTTTCTGACTTCAAGGCTGGTAATTTGTCTAGTGTGCCATCTAATTGCCCAGGTAAAAGAGACAAATATCTCAAATGTTGGGGTATTTAAAGGCACTAAAATGCCAGTGATATCCTTTCCTAATTGTAGTTCAACCGCTCCCTCAGCCACTCATGGTACATTCAGTGTGGAAATGTGCTCAGTATCCTTCAACCCTTATATCAAGTCTTCCTGTCTATAAAATCATATGAGAAACCATTCCTGGTTCATTAATGATTTCCTGTAAGTGATAGAACTCCATTAGACTTCAGAGCAAACATCTGGCTTGGAAGATTTTTTTTTGTCCCCTTCAAGTAAAATTTCACATTCAGCGTTAAGATGGGAGTATAATAGAGCCCTTCCCTGCTGACAGTCTAACTGCTTTTCATTGCTAAACTACAAATAATTACTTATGGAGCAGCAGGTGGTGTACAGATTTTAAAAAATAAATGAATATGATATTTTTAGCCAATCCTTTTCTTCAGTCTTGCTGATTCTTCCTGAGTTCAAGTGGCCACATTTAAAAGAATCCACTGCTAGGATGTGTATTTTCAGTGACGATAGCTGTTTACTCTAACTGGACTGCCTTTCATTTCTTCTTCCCCCTTTACACTCATGACCAATAAATCTTCAAAGCCCCTTGGTTTGAAGGAACAGGACATTTTGTGTCTCTCCCAAAGAGTACTTTTATCCAAGGACTCCAAATGAGTTTAGCAACTCACTCTGTTGAACTATCATGGCCAACAGAGGAAATTGTGCAGGAGAGTTTGTTCAATTGTTTCATTCATGTCCAATTCTTTGTGACACTGTATGAGATTTTCTTGGCAAAGTGACTAAAGTGGTTTGCCATTTTCTGCTCCAGCTCATTGTACAGATGAAGAAACTGAGGCAAATAGGGTTAAGTCACTTCAGGGTCACACAGCTGGTAAGTATCTGAGGCCAGATTTGAACTAGGAAGATGAGTGTTCCTGACTGCAGGCCTGGCATTCCATCCACTGCATCATCAAGCTGCCCCTGCAGAGGAATTAAGTGCATTATTTGTTTAGGGGAGATAACAAAATTCACAATGGAGAAGTCTCTCTTAGTTCTCTTTGATTCTTAGCTAAGCATTCTAATTATGGCCTCAAATTTATTGCTATTGTCTTTTGTTCCTTTTCCCATTTAAGATAATCATAAATATGTCAGGGACTTCAGAAGTCAGCCAATCAAGTTAGTGTTCACCTAGTCTCTGTTCCAAAAATTCTAGAAACTTGGCACTCCCAACCTTACCAAATAGCCAATTTTGTTTTTGGAAAGTCTTGCTCATTAGGAAGTTCTTATACTTAAAAAAATACTTGCCTTCCTAGAGCTCAGACTCATAAAATTTTAAAGTTGGAATAGCTTTTAGATAACATCTTACAGATTAATAAACTGAGTCCAGGGGCAGAGCCAAGATGGCGGCTGGAAAGCAGGGACTAGCACAAGCTCCCTGCCAAGTCCCTCCAAAAACCTATAAAAAATGGCTTTGAACCAACTCTAGAATTGCAGAACCCACAGGATAGCAGAGGGAAGCAGGGCTCTAGTCCAGGACAGCCTGGATAGTCTCTGGGTAAGGTCTATCCCTCATGGAGCTGGGAGTAGAGGGGAGTGGAGCTGAGCAGAGCAGAGCCCAGCATGGGCGGCGACGACCAAAGAGACCAGGAGTGTGCCCTAGTGCCCTGAATCAGTGAGCTGCAGCAGTTACCAGACTTTTCAACCCACAAACACCAAAAACAACACAGTAGGTTAGTTGGAAAAGCTACTGGTTACAGGGAGTTTGCAGTTCAGCCATCACCCTGGGGGCAGCAGGGGTTGGGCAGCTACAGAACTACAGCTACAGTTGCTTCTGGCCCCAGGCCCACCTGGTGGGAAGAATTAAGTGGCTGATTAGAGCAGCAGTGCAGAGCCTGCTGAAGATCTAAGTCCAGTCTGGGTTGGCAGTTCTTGGGGAAGGAGGACTGCTGGTGTGACAGAGCTGGTGCATCCCCCCAAGCATGGAAAATAGAACTCTTTAGTCTACAAGCAGTCATACAACAGGGAAAAACCCAAGGGTCAAGTAAGTTGGCTGGGAACATGGCCAGGCAGCGAAAAAACACCCAGATTCAGTCTCAGACTTTGGAATCTTTCTTTGGTGACAAAGAAGACCAAAACATACAGCCAGAAGAAGTCAACAAAGTCAAAGAGCCTACATCAAAAGCCTCCAAGAAAAACATGAACTGGTCTCAGGCCATGGGAGAGCTCAAAAAGGATTTGGAAAAGAAAGTTAGAGAAGTGGAGGAAAAACTGGGAAGAAAAATGAGAAGGATGTGAGAAAACCATGAAAAACAAGTCAATGACTTGCTAAAAGAGACTCAAAAAAATACTGAAAAGTATACTGAAGAAAACAACACCTTAAAAAATAGACTAACCCAAATGGCAAAAGAGCTCCAAAAAG
>CM053625.1:42476734-42499787 GCA_028646595.1 Phalanger gymnotis
TTTGTTTTACTACTTCTTGATGCCTCATAGTGTCATTAGCTTTTACTTGCTCAACTCTAATTTTTAATGAGTTACTGTCTTCATTTTGCTTTTGAGTCTCCTTTTCCAATTGGTTGATTTTACCTCTCAGGGTGTCATTTTCTCTATTTAGATTCTGAATCTCCATAGCCATTTCACCAATCTTATTCTTTAGGGACTTGATTTCATCAGTGGATTTTTTTTTCCATTTTTTCTTTTATTTCCCTAATTTGGTTTTTGAAATCCTCCTTTAGCTGTTCCAGTAATACTTTTTGGGCTGGAGACCAGTTCACATTACCTTTTGAGGTATCAGATGTGTTTATAGTGTCATTGTTATCCTCTTCCAAATTGGTATTTCCATCCTGCCGGTCTCCATAAAACGAATCAATAGGCCTTGGTTTTCTTGTATTCTTCATGTTGGTTAGCCTTTTCCTGGCTTTGCAATAAATTTCTGCTTTATGGGCTCAGGGCTCACTGTCTCAGCTTTATTATTCTCCTGAGGTGTGGAGGAGGGAGTCTGGCTGCCTGAAATCTCCTCTTCCCCTAGGGTTGTTTTCCAGTACTATTGCTCTTCAGCAATGGTCTCAGCTCTTTGTTGTTCGAGCTGGGTGTCTGGCACTTCCCCTGGGGGAGCAAGAGTATGTCTGGGTTCCTGGTGTTGACCCCTGCCGGCTCTGCCCCTCTGGGACTCAGGTACTCCCACTAGTTGGCCACTGAAGCCCCACTTCTGTCTCCTCTATTCCAGATTTTTTTTCTTTTTTCCCTGTGGAATTCTCTGGGTGGGGAGGGGAGGGATTAGAGCCATTAACCTGGCCATTTTGTCTCCCGGAAGCTCAAGACGTGTCCTTTGGGCTGCAAGCCTCAGGAGTTTGTGTCTCACGGACCAGTGGCATTGTGAGGCCTTTCGTCACTTCCACAGAGTGCCACTTCCACTTCCTGTGTTGGGAGGCCTGGGAATCTCTGCTAGTTTCGGTGCCCAGCTTTCTCCCAGCTTGTCTCCCACATGAGTTTCCTGGCCAGCCGCTTCCTCTTTGGTCCTGTCTGGTGCAGCTCTGCAGGCTAAGTGCTCTCCTAGCCTACAGATTCGTTACTTTGACCTTTCAGACTCTCCTGACTGGAAAATTTGCCCCACTCAGACTTTTCGCAGTTTCTAACTCTCTCAAATCTGCTCAAATTTACTTTTTTATAGGAATCTGACAGAACTTGTGAGAGAGCTCAGGTAAGATGCTGTTTTCATGTGGCCATCTTGGCTCTGCCCCCTATATTCCCCTCTTACCTATTCCTTTATAATTCCCTCTAAAAATCCCTCCCTTGTTCTCTGCCCCCTGTCTATACCCCTACCATTTTATTTCTTCTAAATTTAGAAGACTTTTATACTCTTCTAAATATATATGTATTGTTCCCTCTTAAACCCATTCCCAATGAAAGTAGGTTATCAAAACAACCAGTACTCCTCCCCCATCTAATTTCTCTGCATCCTTTCTTCCTCTTGTAGCTCATTTGTATAAAATACTTACTCTTTATAGCTATTTCTAAATGGTTTTACTTTTTAAACTCATATCATAGTCAGGTTCCCCTCCCCCTTTCTTACGAGCTTGCCAATTATTAATAAGAATCTTAGACATGCAGTTTGCATTTTATGTTTTATAAAAGCTTTTGTTATTTTATTGTATGTTTTATTTTATGTTATATTTTATGTTTTTTATGTTATATGAAAGCTAAACAGTCTGTCCTTATGAATCCCTTATAGTCAGTCTTTGGTAGGTACCTTGCATGTCTTTTGGTTCTTCTATGTCAAATCTTCTATTAAGTTCAGTATTTTTTAAGAAAATCTTGAAAATCAGAGAATTTATCAAATGTCAATTTTTTTTTTCATTCAAGATAATACTTATATTTGCAGGATATGATATTTTCAGCCAGAGCCCCAGGTCTTTTGCTCTTTGATATATTGTGTTCCAAGACCTGTGGTCCTTTAATATCTCAGCCACTAGGTCTTATGTAATTCTAATTGTGTGACCATCATATTTAAATTGTTTTAATATTGATGCCTTTAATATCTTATCCTTGAGCTGGGGGTTTCAAAATTTGACTATGATACTCCTATGAGTTTTCCCCATAGGATATCTTTTAAGTGGTGATCAATGGATTTTTTTCTATTTCTACTTTGCTGCCTTGTTCTAATGTTTCAGGACAATTTTCTTTAATTATTTCTTGTATTATTTTATCAAGATTCTTTTTTTGCTCATAACTTTCTGTTAGTCCAATTATTTTTATATTGTCTCATCTTGATCTATTCCCCAAGTCTGTTGTTTTTCTTATAAGGTGTTTCACTTTTTTTCTATTTTTTCATTATTCATGTTTTCTTTAATTATTTCTTGATCTCTTATAATTTCACTGGATTCACCTTGCCCAATTCTAATTTTCAAGGTGTTATTTTCCTCCTTAAGATTCTAGACTCCTTTTCTAATTGGTTGGCTTTCCTTTCATAACCTTCTTGTATTTTTTGGATTATTTTTAGTTTTAGTTTTTCCCCATCTCTGCCATTTGATTCTTTTTTAACATCTTCTATAAATTTTTTGGGGGTAGGTGACCATGTGATGTTACTCTTTGGGGGTTTCCTTACTTCAATATCCTCCTCTTAAGATGAACCCCTGTGATCTATATTCCTGTAATAGGCTTCCATGGTTGGATTCTTTCTGCTTTAACTGTGCATTTTTTGTGGTAATAACTTGATTTTTGTAATCACCTCTAGCTCTGGGCTTTGGGAAATGCCACCTCTTGCCCCAGATCATCAGTTCTCCCCTCTAGCCTGGATCCTAAGCCAAACCTCCAAACTCCTGTAAGTGCCCACAGTCAGGGGCTGTCTGCCCCATTGCTTCTGTACTCATCAGCATATACTGCTTCCTTCTCACCCCCACTGCTCTTCAAGGCTTAGCTGAGTCTGGCATTCCTCAGCAGAGATTCCTTTAATCTTCCTGGGTTCAAATTCCCAACTCCCCTCACTATTCTGGAGCGAAAAGTTGCTATGATTTGGACCAGGGCAGCCTCTCTAACCAACTAACCCTAGGGATTACCACTAGTTGTTTAAGCAGCTTGCCTCTTGTTGTTAAAAAGGAACCTAGCTTGGAGGTGTTTACTCTTACTGAGACCAAACCTTGTCCTGGGATTTTTCTCCTAATCTTCTCAAATTGTCCCAGGAAGATCCTGGTTATGCCCCTATACTTCTTTTTCCCACACACACTTTGTTTGCCCTACGGTGCTATTTTAACTCTTTTGTGGGGGAAAATCTTGAGAGCTTGGAATTTTCAGACCTACTTCACCATCTACCCAGAATCCTCCCCCACCTCATGGAATATTTTCAGTGGCATATTCTAAAACTATTATTATGACTACAAGATGGAACTGCTAGTTCTATTATGACATACTTCAATCTGGATAATTTACATTGGTTTTCTTTTTTAATTAATTAATTTTTTAGTTTTCAATATTCATTTCCACAAGGATCATGGAAAGATGATAGACTAAAAATTAATTGGAAATTAAATGATCTAATCCTAAAGAATGAGTGTGTCAAAGAAAAAATCATGGAAACAATGACTTCATTCAAGAGAATGACAATATTGAGACAACATACCAAAAGTTACGAGACTCAGCAAAAGCAGTTTTTAGAGGAAGTTTTATATCTCTGAATGCTTATATAAATAAAATACAGAAAAAAGAGCTCAATGTATTGGGCATGCAACTGGAAAACCTAGAAAAAAAAACAAATTGAAAATTCCCAAATTAAATACCAAGTTAGAAATACTGAAAACAAAAGGAAAGATTAATACAATTGAAATCAAGAAAACTTTTAAACTAATAAATAAAACTAAGACCTGATTTTATGAAAAAAATCATTAAAATCGATAAATCTTTGATGAATTTGACTAAAAATGAAGAAAACCAAATTATGAGTATCAAAAATAAAAACTGTGATTTCACTTCCAATGAAGAGGAAATTGAAACAATAATTAGGAATTATTTTGCCCAATTGTATGCCCATGCATTTTGATAATCTTAGGGAAATAGATGAATATTTACAAACATATAAATTGCACAGGTTAACAGAAGATAAAGTAAAATACCTAAATAATCCCATCTCAGAAAAATCAACTGAGAAGCCATCAATGTACTCCCTAGGAAAAAAACGCCAGGACTCAAAGGATTTACATGTGAATTCTATTGCACTTTTAAAGAGCAATTAATTCCCATACTTTATAGACTATTTGGGAAAATAAGCAAAGAAGGAGTCCTACCAAATTCTTTTATGATTCGAATATGGTACTAATACCTAAACCAGGAAGTGTCAAAACAGAAAAAGAAAATTATAGACCAACCTCTCGAATGAATACTGATGTAAATATTTTCAATAAAATGTTAGCAAAAAGATTGCAGCAGCTTATCATGAGAATAATACACTGTGGCCATGTAGGATTTATTCCAAAATGCAAAGCTTGTTCAATATTAGCATAATTGATCATATCAACAAGAAAACTATCAGAAACCATATGATTATCTCAACAGATACAGAAAACGCTTTTCACAAAACACAACACCCATTCCTATTAAAAACCACTAGAAAGCATAAGAATAAATGGATTCTTCCTTAAAATCATAAGGGGAATCTACCAAAACCATCAGCAAGCATTATATGTAATGGGGATAAGCAAGATGCATTTCCAAAAAGATTGGGGATGAAACAAGAATGTCTGTTATCACCCCTATTATTCAATTTGCTACTAGAAATGTTAGCTTTAGCAATGAAGGAAGAAAAAGAAATAGAAAGAATTAGAATAAGCAAAGAAACTAAGTTATCACTCTTTGCAAATGATATGATCATTTACTTGTAAATTAATAAATAACTTTAGCAAAGTTGCAGGACATAAAATAAATCCTCAGAAGTCCTATATATTATTACAAAGCCCAACATCAAGAGAAAGAAAGACAAATTCCATTTAAAGTTACTGTAGATGCTATAAAATATTTAGGAGTATACCTGTCAAGATAGATCCAGAACCTATATGAACACAATTGCCAAACACTTTTCAGAGAATAAAGCCAGATCTAAATAAATGGAAAAACATCAGTTGCTCATGGTTAGTCCTAGCTAATATAATAAAAATGACAATTTTACCACAATTAATTTACTCATTCAGTGCCATATGAATCAAACTACAAAAAATTATTTTATGGAGCTGGATAAAATAATAATAAAATTCACCTGGAAGAACAAAAGTCCAGACTATCAAAGGGATTAATGAAAAGAAATGCTATGGAACATGGCCTAACCATAACAGATATTAAATTGTATTATAAAGCAACAGTCATCAGAACTACTTGGTATTAGCTAAGAAATGGAGTGGTGGATTAATGGAATAGGATAGGTAAACAAGATTCAGTAGTCAATGACTACAAAAATCTACTCTTTGATAAACCCATAGTCCAGCTTCTGGGCTAAAAATTCACTATTTCCAAAAAACTGCTAGGAAAACTGGAAAATAGTATGGTACAAACTGAGCATAGATTAATGTCATATACTGTATATCAAAATAAAATCAAAATGGGTTCATCATTTAGGTAAAAAATGCTGATACTATAAGCAACTTGCGAGAGCAAGGAATAATTTATCTGTCAGATTTATGGAGAAGGGAAGAATTTATGACCAACAAGGTATAGAGAGCATTACAAAATGCAAAATGGTTAAGTTTGATTACATTAAATTAAAAAGTTTCTCTACAAAGTCAATGCAACAAAGATTAGGAGGGAAGCAGAAAATTAGGAAAAAATATTTATGACCAATGTCTCTGATAAAGGCCTAATCTCTGAAATGTACAGGCAACTTAGTCAAATTTATAGGAATACAAGAAAGAAAGGAAGGAAAGAAGGAAGGAAGGAAGGAAGGAAGGAAGGAAGGAAGGAAGGAAGGAAGGAAGGAAGGAAGGAAGGAAGAAAGGAAGGAAGGAAGGAAGAAATTATCAAGGAAAACTGCACTGATATTCTAGAACCAGAAGGTAAAATAGAAATGGAAAGAATCCATCAATCACTTCCTAAAAGAGATCCCAAAAGCAAAACTCCTTGGAATATTGTAACCAAATTCCAGATTTCCCAGGTCAATGAGAATATATTACAAATGACCAGAAAGGACCAATTCATGTATTTTGGAAGCACAATCAGGATAACACAAGATCTAGCAGCTTCCATATTAAGAGATCAAAGGGCTTCGGATAAGATATTTCAGAGATCAAAAAAGCTAGGATTAAAACCAAAAAAATCACCTGTCCAGCAAAACTGAGTATAATATTTCAGGGGAAAAATGGAGTTTCAATGAAATAGAAGACTTCCAGGAATTGTTTTCGAAAAGACCAGAGCTGAATAGAAAATTTGACTTTCAAATACAAGAACCAAGAGAAGCATTAAAAGGTAAACAGGACAGAGAAGCCATAAGGGACTTATTAAAGTTGAACCATTTACATTCCTACATGGAAAATTATATTTGCAACTCAAGAGGCCTTTCTCAGTATTAAGGTAGTTACAGGGAATATAGATAGATAGATAGATAGATAGATAGATAGATAGATAGATAGATAGATAGATAGATAGATAGATAGGCACACACATATATAATATATGTATGTATATGTATATATATATGCATATGTATGTACATGTCTGTATATGTGTGTATACAGCTGGCACAGGGTGAGTTGACAGGAATGTGCTGGGAAAAAGAGGAAAGGGAGAGAGAAAATGTAGTAAATCATCTCACCTAAAAGAAACAAGAAAGAGCTTTTACAATGAAGGGGAAGAAGGAGGTGGTGAGAGTGAATAAGTGAACCTTACTCTCATCAGATTTGGCTTAAGGAAGCAATAACATACACACTCAATTGAGTATGTAAATATATCTTACCCTACAGGAAAGCAGGCATGAAAGGGACAAGACAGGGGAAATAATTGGAGGAATGGCAGATTGGGGGAAGTGGCAATCAGAAGCAAACACTTTTATTGAGGGACAGGTCAAAAGAGAGAATAGAATAAATAGTGGGTGGGACAAGATAGAGGGTAATATAGTTAGTCTTTCACAATATTACTGTTATGGAAGTGTTTTGCTTTTATGAACTGTATCAAATTGATTATTTTCTCAATAAGGGTGAGTGGAGAGGGAAGAAGAGAGAGAATTTGGAACTCAAGGCTTTAAAAATGAATGTCAAAAATTGTTTTTACATGCAACTGGGAAATAAGATATACAGGCAATGGGGTATAGAAATCTATCTTACCCTGTAGAAAAAGAGAAGGGAAGGGGATAAGAAAGGGAGGTGGGGGTAATAAAAAGGAGGGCACATTGGAGGAAAGGGTAATCAAAATGCATGCTGTCCTGGGTAGGAGAGGGGAGAGATGGGGAGAAAATTTGGAATTCAAAATCTTGTGGATGTGAATGTTGAAAACTGAAAATAAATAAATTTATATAAAAAATAATGCTTACACAGTGGAGAGTGCTCTGACTCAAGCATCACATGTTTTACACATCTGTTTTCAGAGATACTTCTGGCCCCTGTAAATTTTCAGTACTTCTAAAGTGGTATGATCCAAGGACAAGTGGTTACTCCTCTCATTGCTTGATTTCTGGTCTGTGAGTGATCTCAAGCACTCTTTTCTGCCTTGGAACTATGAAGAGGATTCCCTCTCCTCAGCCACCACAAGCTCTGCCATGCCAGTGCTCCTCCTTACCCCAGGACTGCCACCAAGGACTGTGACCCAGATCCAAGCAAGACAAGGCAAAGCAAATGAATCCTGCCTCTGCATCAGCAAAGAGATCCCTACAATCCTCCTCTGGTCAGCAGTTCAATCCCTCCACTGTCTGTGGGCCTGGAGCTCCAGAAGTAACCAGTGTTGCTCCTGCTGCTACCACCACTGCCTCCACCTCTGTTGCCCCAGGGCTGGGCAAGACCTCACTCTTCTCTCACCCAGGAGTGACAGAGTTTTCTCACTGACTTATACTCTCTTTGGCATTTGTGTTTTGAGAATTCTGGAAATTGCCATAGCTACCAGTGATTCAGTCCTCTGAGGCCTGCTCCAGCCATATCTGTGCTGGTATGGCCCATGCTGGACTGTGCTCCACTCCCAGTCCAGTGAGAGTGACCTTTTCCGTCTACCTTCCAGGTTGTCTTGGGCTGAATATTTGTTTCATTCTGTCATTTTGTGAATGTCTGTACCTCTAGAATTTGTTTAGAGTCAGTTTTACTGTTATTTGAAGTTGTTTGGGGGAGAGCTTAGGCAAGTCACTGCTTTCACTCCACCATGTTGGCTCTGCCCCTTCATTGGTTTTCCTTAAGTGAATATTAGCAGAAAATATGCCCCCAAGTTTTATCTTACGTTGAGTGAAAGGACTGAACCAGATAGTTTCTATGGTTCATTTTGCCTGTTTCCATAACAATGCCGACATAGTAGCAGGAAAAGTAACCATATCACTACCAAAACTATCTCGTACTTTTCCATGGGAAGATATTGTATCAAATAAATTATAATTTTGCTTTCAATTTCCAGAGCAGAGGTATGTTCTCTTTGATCCCTTGCTAATTTCTACAGCTTTTCATTAGAGAAAGATGCTATAATTTTTACCTCCCATTGTATCTATTGAACCTTACCACCCCCAGAGAACTTTGATTTCATCTAGCTGAGCTTTTGATTTATTTTCCTGGAGTCACAATTTGAGCAATAAATCAATCCACAAATATTTCTTATTATGTGACAGAAACTGCTCAGCATTTTGGGGATACAAGTTAATGGATAAAATCTTTCTTTTCTTCTTGCCCAGACCTTATGTGACATCATTTTTTATCTAGGAGGGCGTTTTTTCCTCAGGATTTAGTAGTTAGAAGAACTGTAGCCAGCATAGGATTACCAGGGCTTTGAATTTAGAATATGATGAGAATCTCTGGAATCCATGAACATAGATATAAAGCTTAGCAATTAATTAACAAACATTAAAAAATAAACCAAGATGCTACTAGATACTATGCTAGGATAGGTTCCTTTCCCTCCTAACCTACACACCATATGACCTCCCAAAAAGTGACCTCATTCTCAGGTCTCAAGCCCTCACCACCACTGCCTGCATCACCACTTAGCTGAGAGTATTCTATGTGCCAATTGTCTTGGGTATGGTTTATGACATTTGTCATGGGCACAAAAATTCCCATTTATAACTCTTATGACTGACTAGCATCTGTCAACTAGTACTTGTTAACCCTATTTCTCCAAAGAGACCTTGAAATTCACAAATCCCATGTTAAACATTGATTTTCTGATTTCTGTTCTACTTCTGATACTCCATTTTTAAAGTGTCATTTCAGCTGAGATTATAGAATCTACAGTTACTTTTATCTCTGACATTGAATGTTACATGTTCTAACATTTTCTTGCTCTTACATTCTAATTCTGTGTTTTAACACTCTAAATTATAATTTAGCTTTTATCAGTAAAATAATGTGATTTTCCCTAAAGAACTGGGTTAGTGTGATTAACTTATCAAATAGTGATAGGCAATATGGAATTTGGAATAAACTGCTGAGTAAGTCTTATAGGACACTTTTATGAGGATATCTGCTAAATCCTGTCAGAAACTGTGACAAATGGAAGTAGTAAATGACTATATTAGTTAATAAAATTATGTTTCTTATTAGCTGAATTGTTGCTCAAAGTGGTATTCCTTGTTGATTCTACAGTACAGTTAATTTGCTAATGCATTTATGAGTAAATGATTTTTTTGTTTTATTTTGATTTTGATTTCCTATATGCTAAAACTTGCAGAGAGGAAACAGATATGCACTTCTACTTTCAATTGCCTGATTTCCATGATGTCATTTTTGATAGGGTAGTGAGTGATAGTGCCACTCACAGGATCAGAATTTACAGCAGAGTAGATGTTCTTTGTATTTTCTTCTTGCCTCTATCATCTACTATAACCTATTATATCCCTTCTTTCTTGGGGCTGATGCAACAACACGTGTACATTAGACTATGGATTGGGGAGAGTGTGGATTAGGGCATCATTTTTACTGTTTTTTTTGTTTTATTTTGTCTTGCTCTTTCAACATTTCAAAGTAGGAAGAAAGGCAGTAAGTAGGGCACCTTATCACTATCTTTTCATTTGGGAATAAATAGGTAAGTAGGCGTAAGTTACCATCTGCCCCATCACATCAATCCAACCTCTCATACTGTTTCACAAGCTTTACTTTCAAAAGCAGGATTCAGTACCAAGGACAGTTCTCACATCTTGGCTTAACATTCAAATTCAATTCTGTTCAATGAACGTTTATTGAATACCTAGCACTCTAAAAAAAGGTAAAGAAGCATTTGTGATGTCACAGAAAAAGCAAAGGAATTAAATTAAAAAGTCTGGGTTTCTAGACTGGGTTTGCCTACCCCATCCAAATCATAGACTTTATGAAATTTAAGCTGTCTGGGATAATGCAATATCATTTAGATTAGTTGCTTCCTAAAGTTGGAATAAAGATTGAGTGATACAATATAATTGAAAATGCCTTTTGATCATAAACTAATATAAGTGTAATAACATTCTTGTTTCTAATTATGAAAATCAGTACCGTATAATGGCCGGAACACTATACTTGGAGTCAGAGATCGGAGATTAACTTTTGCCTCATATACATCTATGTGGTCTTGGGCAATCATTTAACAACTATGAGTCTCATCTTTATAGGGTTATTGTGAGGATCAAGTGACATAATTAATGTAAATGTTTTTGAAAACCATGAAGTGCTATGTAAGTGATAAGTATTGTTATAACTGTAGACTATTTTGTAAATATTATTTTTAGTGTTGTTTTATTATGTGGTCCATGTTACTAAGGGAAATAAAATGTTATCGTAGAAACAAGAAATTATTTCAGGACAAGAGAAGATATTTTCCATTCTAAGTGCCAAACTTGAAGTACATGAGTAAAATAAAGAGCAATTTAAAGATGGCCAACAGGATTGGAGGAGAATCAAGATATGACAGGATGGATTAAAGTACCTAGGAAAGAAAAAAGTGAAGAGCAACACAACAACTATTTCAAAACATATGTAAGGCTATAATATAGAGAATTTGTTCTCTTTGGCCCTAGATGACATAAATAGGCTTAATTGGGGAATGATACAGGAAGGAAATTTTCAGCTATATATAAGGACAATTTTTTTTAATAATTTTAAGTGATCAGATGTGGAATAGGGTGCCTCATTGACATAGTGAGTTCTCATCACTGGAATTTTTCATTCAAAAGCTAAATGACCACTTGCCAAGAATATCACAGAGGTTATTCCTGAAATATTTTCCAGTTCTGAAATTCTATGGTTCTGTCATATGATAACAGCTGACACAATGTAATGAATTTTATAATTATCTTGCACATATTTTTCTTATTTGATATTCACCATTATATGGAATAGGCAGCACAAATATAATTTTCTGAATTTCACTAATTTAAAAAAATTACAGAAAAAGATCATAGTTAAGAGCAGCAAAGAATATTAGAGATAATCTGCTCCACCCCCTTCATTTGATATATGAATGAATTGAAACACAAAGACATGCAGCTAGTAGCAAAGGGAAGAGCCATGATTCATATCAAGGACCATTGATTCTAAATGTTCTTTACACTACACTGAAGGGAAATGACTTATTCAAGGCCATGTATCTAGTAAGATGTAGAATGTAAAAAATCAAACCCAAGACATCTTAATTCCAATCAGTCAATGACCAAAATTTATTAAACACCTATTAGGTGCCATACACCATACTAATTGCTGTGGTAAGCACTCCATAATATGTTCTTTCCATCATATGTCATCAGCCTCTATTTTAATACTAAATTTAACAAAATTAGCAATAATCAGTAGCATACAAAATAAATGCTATGAGTAGTCATCCATTTGTTCATTCAAAAAAATGTTTTAAATATCTACTTAAAAGGCAACATGGAAGAGTGAATAGAGAGTTGGCTTCTGAGTCAAGAATACCCAGTTTCAAATCTTACCTTTTTCCTGTACCTGACCAAGTCATTTAATATCTCTGTGCCCTTAAGCAATATAATGTCAAGTGGAAGAAAAAGTGCTTCTTTGCTTTGGTAGAAGAAGTTCCTCACCAAGACATCCTGACAGCAATGAAATGATAAGCCCAATGCAAAAACACATATTTTGTATAATGCAAGGTATGATCAAGAAGGAGTAAATTCAGTATAAGTTAAAGTGGAATAAATCCAGGCAGACTATATGAAACTTCTCTGTACATTTTTAATGGGAGATACAAATGGCAGAGAGAGGCTTGATTTATAGATTCTTAGAATTAGTTCTCAGAACCTGAAGTGATATCAAAGGATATTTATCCTAATCCATACCTTATAAGGGATTCTCTCTACCACATCCACTGAATCTTTCCGAGTGGTAGAGCAGACCAGAGCATATAGCAAGTGATTTGGTTACAATCTGAAATTATTATCCTAGTGTCTCTATTACCCAATTTTGGATGGGCCAGGCCACTTTTTATAGACCCATTTAAGATATTATTGGTCACCATTATCATGATGATGATTTTATTCCCATCACTGGTGATTAGAGCTGGCATTTGAACAAACACTGGCTGTAGATGGAAAGGGAGGACAGGATGTTTCCAAGAGGGTAATGGCAAGGCAATTTCATTTACTTTGGGTAGTTGTTTAGCACAGAAATATGTGATTATGAAGCCAGTGAAGATAACTAGTGGCGAATCTGGGTCCAAAGCTGGATGAGAAGTTCTATTAATAATCACACTGATTGCAATTGCTGTCTGACTCATGCCATCCTTCTGATAAAGACTACAACAACGGAATGTTTTTAGTTTAATTTTTAACATGAAAATCAAGCAAATGAATAAGTCTTTTATAGACCTTCCATATCATCCAGAACACAAGACCAAGATGGCTTCATTGTCAGATCTTAATGGGCTTCTATGGATGAGGGAATGACCCTTTACAAATTAGAGATGCAATACTCAAGCAATTTGTTTAGTATTTAAGTATATTTTAAGTATTTAAGTATATTTTAAATATAACAAGGATTTCTAGGAATTGGAAAATAATTTAAGAAATTTCTTCTTTTAGTAAGAAAATGCTATTGAGAGAGATGAAAGAGTATCAATTATTGCCATTTTAAAGTGAACCAGAATAACTGATTTTCTGTTCACATTCAGATGAACTCTACAATGCTGAGAAAATTAAAATTTTGATTAGCTTAGGATGTAGGAATAGAGAAGAAAGTGTGAAAAGTTAAAGCATTGGATGGGTGCCAGGTGAGTCTGTGGTCAAGGTTTGGGTACAATTCTTCCAAAAGAGTCTTTTGGAGGTCATACAGCAGCATACCACCTTGGTTCTTATTTGAAAGAGAGCACCAAGGAGCTCCAGGCCTAAAATTATGATTATGAGAGGCCTATCTTTATTGCGAATGTGATATTTCTTTCTGGGCTAGTACCTCAAAGTACTTGCCCAAGAGAAAAAAACAATATCTCCTCTGTCTCTGGCAAATTAAAGAAACTTGGTGGAGACCTTAGTAGATTACATTCATTCAAGCTATTCAGGTTACCAATGTTTGTTCCTAGCATTCAAAATTGTCTTTAAATTAGTTTGGTTCACCTCTCATGTGAAAGTGTGATTCTGAGGTGCCCCCTGCCCCCAACTGAGGCATTCTTTTTTCTCAATCAGGATACCTTGGACAGATTTAGTACCCTGATACCTCTAGGGGTAAGAGAGGAGACACCAAAAGGGGGCATAATAAGCAGGCATCATAATTTTTTTTAATTAATTAATTAAATTTTAGTTTTTGACATTCATTTCCTCAAGATTTTGTTTCAAATTTTCTCCCCACCCCAAGATGGCATACATTCTGATTATCCTTTCCCCAGTTTACCCTCCCTTTTATCACCCCACCCCCTGTCATCCCTTTCCCCCTTACTTTCTTGTAAGGCAAGATAGATTTCTATACCCCATTGCCTGGATATCTTATTTCCCAGTCGCATGTAAAAACTATTTTTAACAATTGTTTTTAAAACTTTGAGTTCCAAATTCTCTCTCTTCATCCCTCCCCACCCACTATCATTTAAAAGGCAATCAATTCAATATAGTTTATACATGTATAGCTATGGATAACACTTCCATGACAGTCATGCTGTGAAAGACTAACTATATTTCCTGCCATCCTATCCTCCTCTCATTTATTCCATTCTCTCCTTTGACTCTGTCCTTTTCCAAAAGTGTTTGCTTCTGACTCCCCCTCCCCCAATCTGCCCTCCCTTCTATCATCCCCATCTCTTATCCCCTTCCACTCTACTTTACTGTTTGGTAATATGCCCAATTGTGTGTGGATGTTATTCCCTCCTTAAGTCAAATCTGATGAGAGTAAGGTTCACTCATTCCCTCTAACCTCCACCCTCTTCCCCTCCATTGCAAAACCTTTTTCTTGTCTCTTTTACGAGAGATAATTTACCCCCACTCTATCTCTCCCTTTCTCCTCCCAATATATTCCTCTCTCACTCCCTAATTTTATTTTTTAGATATCATCCCTTCATATTCAACTCACCCTGTGCTCTCTCTCCTCCCCCCCTGCATATATATGCATATACATGTATGTACACATAAACATATACACATATCTATGTGTATATCTGTGTGTGTACAAGCATATGTACATATACATACATACATATATATTCTCTCTAACTACCCTAATACTGAGAAACGTCTCATTAGTTACAAATATCGTCTTTCCATGTAGGAATGTAAGCAGTTCAACTATAATAAGTCCCTTATGATTTCTCTTTCCTGTTTACCTTTTCATGATTCTCTTGATTCTTGTATTTAAAGGACAAATTTTCTATTCAGCTCTGGTCTTTTCATCAAGAATGTTTTGAAAGTCCTCTATTTCATTGAATATCCATTTTTTACCCTGAAGTATTATACTTCATTTTGATGGGTAGGTGATTCTTGGTTTTAATCCTATCTTCTTTGACCTCCACAATATCACATTCTAATCCCTCTGATCCCTTAATATAGAAGCCACTAGATCTTGTCTTATACTGCTATTTTTCTCCTTGATCTGGGAACTCTGGATTTTGGCTACAATATTCCTAGGAGTTTTCCTCTTGGGATCTTTTTGAAAAGATAATTGGTGAATTCTTTCATTTTCTATTTTACTCTCAAGTTCTAGAGTATCACAGAAGTTTTTCTTGTGAATTTTTTTTAAGATGATGCCTAGCTCTTTTTTTTTTGATCATGGCTTTCCGGTAGTCCAATAATTTTTAAATTATCTCTCCTGGATTTGTTTTCCAGGTCAATGGTTTTTCCAATGATTTCACATTGTCTTCTATTTTTTTCATTGTTCTGGTTTTGTTTTATAATTTCTTGATTTCCTATAAAATCTTTAACTTCTGTTTGCTCCATTCTAAATTTTAAGGAATTATTTTCTTCAGTGACCTTTTGGACCTCCTTTTCCATTTGGCCAATTCTGCTTTTTAAGGTATTCTTCTCCTCATTGACTTTTTTGACCTCTTTTGCCATTTGGGTTAGTCTATTTTTAAGGTATTATTTTCCTCAGTTTTTTGGGGGGCCTCCTTTAGCAAGCTGTTGGCTCATGTTTTGTGATTTTATTGCATCATTCTGGTTTCTCTCCCCAATTTTTCTCTACTTCTCATACTTGATTTTCAAAATATTTTTGAGCCCTTCCATGGCTTGAGACCAATTCATATTTTTCTTGGAGGCTTTTGATGTAGGATCTTTTAATTTGTTGTCTTCTTCTGGTTGTATATTTTGATCTTTGTTTCCAAAGTAAGGTTTTGTAGTTTGATTTTTTTATGCTGTTTTATCATTTGCCAGTCAATTATTTCACTTTTGAGCTCTTTGTCAGGGTAGGAATCTCTTATTTCAATTTCAAAATCCTTTTTGAGTTCTTCCATGGCCTGTGGCCAGTTCATATTTTTTTTTCTTGGAGGCTTTGGAAGTAGGACCTTTGACTTTGTTGTCTTCTTTTGGTTATATATCTTGATCTTCTTTGTCACCATAGTAAGATCCTATAGTCTATTTTTTGATAGTGTTTGCTCATTTTCCCAGCCAAATACTTGGCTTTCTAACTCTTTGTTAAGGTAGGACTCTGCTTCCCGTGCATAGGATGTCCTGTCCTAAACTTCAAGGGCTTTGTGTAACTCGTTTCAGAGATACATGGAGGGGCCTGTAAATTTTCAGTTCCTCCTAAGGTGGTATCATCAAAGGAGAGGTGTTTATTCCATTACTGGCTTGTGCTCTGGTCTATGAGTGCTCATAAGCGCTCTTTTCTGCCTTGGAACTATGAGGAGGATTCTCTCTCCATTGCAGCCACAAGCTCTGCCACGCCAGTGCTCCTTCTTACCCCAGGACTGCCACCCGGGACTGTAACCCAGACCCAAGGAGGGCAAAGCAAGAGAATCCTGCTTCAGCATCAGCAAAGAGATCCCTGAAATCCCCTTCTGACATGTCACTCAATCCCCCCACCATCTGTCAGCTTGGATCTCTGGAAGCAGCTATTGCTGCTACTGCCAACACTGCTGCTTCTGCCACCTGAGGCTGGGGTAGAACCATACTCCTCTCCCACAGACCTTTCCCACTAACCTTCTATGTTGTCTTTGTCATTTTTGGGTTGAGAAGTCTGGAAACCACCATAGCTGCCAGTGATTCAGTCCCCTGAGGCCTGCTCTAGCCCTATCTGTGCTGGCATGACCCACATTGGACTGTGCTCCTCTCCCATCTCTGTGCAATAGACCTTTCCTGTCAACCCTCCAGCTTATCTCAGGCTGGAAATTTATTTTACTCTGTCATTTTGTGTGTTCTGCAGCTCTAGAATTTTTAAGGTCATTTTTACAGTAATTTGGTGGGATTTGGGGGACAGCTCAAGCACATCCCTTCTTTTATTCTGCCGTCTTGTCTCTGCACAATCAATGTGTACCACTTTACTAATAAAAAAAGGTGTACAAGAAAAGAAGAGAGAGATAGACATATCATTGCGGTTTTTCAAGCAAAAGCTACACTTTTCTGGAATATTAGTGATGACATTCTTTCTTCATGTATAGGTTAGACCACATGATCTCTGAGTTCCTTTCCAACTCTGAGATTCTATTGTTCCACGATTTTCCTCCTCTTTCTCAGGTCGTGAACATGTGTATTTCTGCCATATGCCAAACTCCCCAGACTGATGACCAATGCAACCTGCAGCAGCTGCAAGGAAGATTAAGTCTCTCTTGCCTCCAATTTTAATGAACTTGTCATTTGACTATACAAGATAATAAAATTAGCAGCCTTGCTGAAGGGCTGAACTCTTCAGACTTATCATAAAGTGAAGAAACTAACAACCATCACAATTCCCGTATGTACCTGTTCTTTAATTTGTCTAGGAAAAAAACTGAAAAATGGCATTAAAATTTCTACTTCTTTTCTTCTCTCCTTTTCAGTGGTTTGGTTCTCCCACCTTCACCACCAGATATGGCAGCTTGAATAAGGATAAATTAATATCAAATATTAGAATAGAGAGGACAACCTCAACATCTTCTCAGAAGTAACCTTGATAAGGTGCCTGAGTCAGTTTCACTGCTTTTAGTTTGGGATAGACAGAATAGTTTTCACTGTTAAATGTCTTGCCAGGTTTCCAAATTAGGTGATACCAAAAAGATTCCACAGACAGAGAAGTAAGAAAATGTCTACTAGAATTAACATCTCGCTTTTTCTCATAGAGAGGTGTGTGGAATGTAATGAGCTGAGAGTCTGTGGATCTAGGGTTTTCTCCCTGGTTCTGTCAGTTACTTGCCACGTAACTCAGGGCAAGTCATTGACTTTCTCTGGACATCATATTCCTCACCTATGAAATTGCCATAATAATATTTCCTTTGCCATATTTCATAGATATGATATGTAGATAAATTATATCCATTAATGTTTGAAGCATATGCAATGAGACTCTAATCAACTGATCAATTTGCATTAATTAGGCACCTATTGAATGAAAAACACTACTAGACACCAGGGAAATACAAATTTTATCTAAGACGTGGTATTTGCTCTTGGCAAGCTTATGTTATAAAAGGGTGAAAGATATCAATGCAAGTAGCAATAATACATAATATGATATGATAATGTATTAGAAAGCAAAGAAATAAAATTCTGTATAAAGGCTGAGATAATCATTTGCTACTAATCAGAAGGATTACAAAAAATTTCTTAGAGGAGGTAGCATTTGGTTTTGTTTAAACACTGGTACAGCATGTCAAGGAAGAACATTCTAAATATATGGAAGAGACTGGACAAAGCACACTGATCTGAGAGTAAATAGGGTATGCAAGGTGTAAAGAATGATTCATTTTGTCTAAAACAAGGAATACATAGAGAAAAGTAGCATGAGATTAGAATCAATACGTAGAAGGAGAAAATCATTGAAAAGAAACTAACCAATATATCACCTGAGTCTGTTGCCAATGCAAAAAGGTGAATTTTCTTATCTCTCCTTCAGACAGAAACTTGGTTATTCAATATTTGGTATTTTTTATGGGAGAGTCCTTCCATTTGCATTATTTCATTGTTTCTGTTCAGTTGTCTTCAATCATCTTTGATTCTTCATGACCCCATTTGAGGTTTTCTTGGGGGGGGGGCAGATTAAAGGATTAAGTGACTTGCCCAGGATCACACAGTTAGTGAGAGTCTAAGCCCAGATTTGAACTCAAGACTCCTGACTCCAGAGCTAGTGCTCTATCCACTGTAGCACCTAGCTGCCCTCCCCATTTGTGGTTTTCTTGGCAAAGATACAGGAGTGGTTTTCAATTTTAAAGATGAGGAAGCTGAGGCAAAGAGGGTCAAGTGATTTGCCCAGGATCACACAGCTAGTAAATGTATGAGGCCAGATTAGAATTCAAGGAGATGAGGTTTCCTGAATCAAGGCCTGATATTTTATCCACCGTGGACCCATCTGCCCTTGCATTATTTGACTCATCGTTTACATGGTTTTTGTAGTTCTTTTTGCATTACTACATCAGTTCAGTTCACAGGAGCCTTCTTCTGCTTCACGGAATTCATTTTCCTCATCATTTCTCACAGTATGGTAATATTCTGCTACTTGTATATACCAAAATTTATTTAAAAATTCCATAGTCACTGGTCCTCCTAGCTATAACTTAAACCTAGCCCTTCTAAAGCACAAAATATATTTTCTAACTCATTCCATTGATGGTCACTCTGTCTTTTATTCACTCTAACTCACAAGAAGGAGAAGGGTGTGCTAATTATTCTCCATTGCTATTTACATAATATTCCTCTACCACCATTCTTCAATGATTGATCATCACTCTTTCAAGGTAATTTTGTCAAAATCATTATTTATTAAGCACTGTCAATGTGCATTTTTTTTCATATGTTACATCTCCTGTATTCATACTGCATATGTCATAGGCAAGATCTCCATTAACATTCTATTGTGGCAAGATGGCCACATGAAAATAGCACCTTGCCAGAGCTCTCTCACAAGGTCTGTCAGATTCCTACAAAAAAGTGAATTTGAGCAGATTTGAGAGAATTAGAAACCGTGAGCAGTCTGAGTCAGAGAAATTTCCAAGCCAGGAGAGTCTGAAAGGCCAAAGGAATGAATCTGTAGGCTTGGAGAGCACTCAGCCTGCGGAGCTGCTCCAGACAGCACCAAAGAGGAAGCGGCAGGCCAAGAAACCCATGTGGGAGACAGGCTGGGAGAAAGCTGGGCGCCCGAAACTGGTGGAGATCCCCAGGCCTCCCAACACAGGAAGGCAGTCTGTGGAAGCCACTGAGAGGCAGCGCAATGCCACCAGCTGTGAAACATTAACCCCTGAGGCATGCAGCCCAAAGGTATGAAATGCAGCTTCTTGAACTTCCAGGAGACATAATGGCCATGTAAAGGGCTCTAATCCCTCCCCCTCTCACCCAGAGAATTCCTCAGAAAAAAAGAACACTGGAACAGAGGAGATAGAAGTGGGGCTTCAGTGGCCAAATAGTAGAAGTTCGTTAGTCCCAGAGGGGCAGAGCCAGCAGGGGTCAATGCCAGGAGCCCAGACATAATCTTGCTCCCTAGGGGAAGTGCCCACACCAGCTCAAACAATAAAGAGCTGAGACCATTGCTGAAGAGCAACAGTGCTGAAGAGCAACCCTAGGGAAAGAGACATCAGGGAGCCAGACTCCTCCCCACACCTCAGGAAACTGAAGGCTAGAATTCACAAAGCCAAGAACTAGACTCACAAGCCCCAGAATAAGAAAGCTGGGACAGAGAACCCTGAGCCCCAAAAGCAGAAATTTATTATAAAGCCAGGAAAAGGCTAACCAATATGAAGAAGAACACAAAAAAAAAGCCGAAGACCATTGATTCTTTGTATGGAGACAGGCATGATCAAAACACCAATTTGGAAGAGGATAGCAATGACACTATAGCTACATCTGATACCTCAAAAGGTAATGTAAACTGGTCTCCAGCCCAAAAGGCATTGCTGGAAGAGCTAAAGGAGGATTTTAAAAACCAAATTAGGGAGATAAAAGAAAAAATGAAAAAAAATCCATGGAAGAAATCAATTCCCTAAAGAATAAGATTGGCGAAATGGCTATGGAGATTCAGAATCTAAATAGGGAAAATGACACCCCGAGAGGTAAAATCAACCAATTGGAAAAGGAGACTCAATAGCAAAATGAAAACACTTAACACATTAAAAATTAGAGTTGAGCAAGTGGAAGCTAATGAATCTATGAGGCATCAAGAAGTAGTAAAACAAAATGTAAAGAATGAAAAAATAGAAAAAAAATGTGAAATATCTGATTGGGAAAACAACTGACATGGAAAATAGATCCAGGAGAGACAATTTAAGAGTTATTGGTCTACCAGAAATTCACAATGAAAAAAAAAAGCCTTGACAGTACCTTCGAAGAAATTATCAAAGACAACTGCCCAGAGGTCCTAGAACCAGAGGGCAAAATAGTCATTGAAAGAATCCACCTATCACCCCCTGAAAGAGATCCCAAACTGAAAACACCAAGAAATATGATAGCAAAATCTCAGAACTACAAAATCAAGGAGAAAATAATGCAAGCAGCCAAAAAGAGACAATTCAAATACTGAGGAACTACAATAAGGATCACGCAGGATCTCTCAGCTTCCACATTAAAAGACAGGAGAAATTGGAATATGATATTCCAAAGGGCAAAGAACCTGGGGCAAAGGATCAACTACCCAGCAAAACTAAGCATAATTTTCGGGCAAGGAGATGGACATTCAACGAAATAAGGGGATTCCAGACCCTCCTGATAAAAAGGCTAGAACTCAATGGAAAATTTGATGTCCAAATACAAAACTCAAGAGAGACACGAAAAGGTAAACAGGGGGAAAACCCCACAAACCTTATTAATCGATAAGGGCAAATTATTTGCATCTTTATATAGGATCATATCATCTTATGTATGTTATATCAGCCTTGAGAGTAGTGCAGCTATTAAGAAAATTGAAAGGGATACACATAGATTGTGAATGCCTGTATAAAATAACTGATACGAGGATAAAAACATAATTAAGAGATGTAAAGGGAAGGTTTTGAGAGAGGAGGTAAGGAGGTAATAGAAAAAGGTAAATTACATGAAATGAAAAGGCACAAAAACATATTATAGTAGAGAGAAAGAAGGGAGGGAGAAGGGCAGTATTTAAGCTTTGTCGTCATCTGATCTGGTTCAAGAAGGGAATAACATACCCTGATAAGTATAGAAATCTAACTTGTCCTATAGGAAGTAGGAGAGAAAAGGGGGAAAAAGGGAGGGGGTTGGTCAGAAGGGAGGGGAGAAGTAGCAAGTAGAAAATGGTAAGATAAGGGAGGGGAATAAAGAGGGAGGGTAAACTAAGGAAGGCAGCAGTCAAAAGCAAAACTTCATTGAGGAGGGGAAGGGGAAAGGGAGAAATATAAGCATAAACAGGGGGAAATAGGATGGAGAAAAAGACACATAGAAATCATTACTGTGCACATGAATGGGATGAACTCTTCCATAAAACAGAAGCAGATAGCTGAATGGATTAAAAACCATAATCCTACACTATGCTGTTTAGAAGAAACACATTTGAAACAGGTGGATACACACAGGGTAAAGGTAAAAGGCTAGAGTAAAATATATTGTGCCTCAGCTAAAGTAAGAAAAGCAGATGTAGCAATTCTAATCTCAGACAAAGCAAAAGTAAAGATAGATTTAATTAACAGAAATAAAGAAGGACATTACATCCTGCTAAAAGGCACCATAAACAATGAAGCAATATTATTGTTTAACATGTATGCACCAAGTGGTATGGCATGCAAATTCTTAGAGGAGAGGTTAAGGGAGTTACAGGAAGAAATAGACAGCAAAACTATAATATTGGGAGACCTCAACCTCCCCCTTTCTGAAATTGATAAATCTAAACACAAAATAAATAAGAAGTTAAGGAGGTAAACAGAATTTTAGAAAAGACAGATATGATAGACCTCGGGAGAAAACTAAATGGGGCTAAAAAGGAATGTGCTTTCTTCTCAGCGGTACATGGCACATACTCAAAAATTGGCCATGTACTAGGCATAAAAACCTCACAATCTAGCGCAGAAAGGCAGAAGTAGTCAAAGCATACTTTTCAGATCATGATGCAATAAGAATTATGTGTAACAAAGAACCATGGAAAAATAAGCTAAAAATTAATTGGAAACTAAATAATCTAATTCTAAAGAATGAGTGGGCCATCTTTGTCACCAAAGAAGGATTCCAGAGTCTGAGACTGAATCTGGGTGTGTTTTCGATGCCTGGCCATGTTCCCAGCCAACTTACTCAACCCTTGAGTTTTTCAGCGGGGTATGACTGCTTGTAGACTAATGAGTTCTATGTTCCACACTTGGGCAGATGCACCGCCTCACCAGCACTCCTCCTTCCCCAAGAACCCCC
>CM053625.1:42500287-42531283 GCA_028646595.1 Phalanger gymnotis
CAGAAAAAGTACCAGTTAAATTAGTGTACCATAAAGTACATTGAAACATGGCTGAATGTAGTAGTTGATTCTGCTTGACTGTTCTCAAAGTTGTTAGGAGTCATGGAAGAAGATTCAAAGAACTGTTGTTAAAGTATTGATGTCAACTTGATGGGAGGTGTCCAGTAGTATGTTACAGGGACAAAAGTGCAAATGGTGCACTTGTCAGATTTGCAGATGACACGAAGTGTAGAGAAATACTGAAAACACTGTGTGTCAGAATGAGAATCCAAGAATAAGAAAGGCTGGAACTAGTGAGGTTGACTGGCACAGATGTAAGAGTATGAGATTTGGAGGCCAGGGATCCAGCCTTGATTCCCATCTCTTTGCAAGTGCAAGTCATATAACTTCTTTAAGTTTCCATTTCTTCATCTATAAAATAAAGGGGTTTTACTAGATGGCCTCTTACATTGCTTCTAGTTCTACATCCTATGAACAAAATTAGGTAAGATGAACTTTAAAAGAAATACTATTTTACCATGTGAAAAGGGGGAAAGGTTGTTTCAAAAAGATATAGAAATACTTGCATAAATTGAAGCAGACAGAAGTGAGCAGGAACAGAAAACAAATTATATTATAGCATCAATATTACAAAATTTAACAATTTTGAAAAACTTTAGAACATCAGCCAACTGACTGGCTTTGATCCAGAGTACTGATAAAAAAAAAACACTGCCCATTTTGTGACAGAAAGAAAATGGACTGATAGGTAGAATAAAATATTCATTGTTGGATGTGACCAACATGGGAATATGTTTTCAATGACTGTCCTCATGTGAAAGGGGGATCTGTATTTCTTTCTTTTTCAGTGGGAGGGGAAAGGTGAGAAAAAAAATGAACACTTGATCTTTAAAAAAATAAAATAATGTTTTAAAATAATTTAATAGGGAAAAATATAAATGTCTACTTATGGGTTGGAAAATTCCACTTCACAAACACATGACAGGAGAGTCATGGCTAGACAACAGTTTTTATTTTTATAAAAGGAGTTTTAGTTGCTGGTAACCTCAATAACAGTAAATAGTATCATATGGCAAATGCTCTACTAAACTGCATTGAGAGGCTACTGAACAAGATCAGAGAGGTAACAACTCCAATATGATATTCTTTAATTGGGTCATACCTGGAATGCTTTGTTCAATTCTAGGTACTATATTCTAGGAAATATATAGATTAGTTGAAGTACATCCAGAAAAGAGAGAAGCCTGGAGAACATGTTTTCTACTAGGAGAAGGGGCATGATAGCTTTCTTCAAGTATTTGAAGGGCTGTCAGGAGGGAGAGGGATTAGTCTTATTCTGTATGGTGCCAGAGGGTAGAACTAGAAACAGTGAATAGGACTTTGGAAATAAACAGATTAAGGCTTGCCTTGAGGAAACAATTTCTAATCAGAACCCTCAAAAAGAGGAATGGGTTGCCTTGACATGTTAGGAGTTCCATTGCTCCATTATAGCTGTCTTAGCAAAATTTCCTGTAGTAGATGTAATAGAAGAGATTCCTGAGGTCACTCCCAGCTTTTATATTCTATTAAAAATGTTAGAAATTGAAAGCACTTTAATATGTAGAGTTCAGAATTTTGGAGTGAGAATGGAATTTCAAAGAAGCAAACACAAACACACACACAAAAATGGAATCTTAGGGATGGATATGGCAATAAAACATAGAATGTGAGAGAGAGAAGAGAATCAAGAACACAGTATCAAGAGTAATTTAAGTGGAAGGGATTTAAGAAAATAACAAACAGTATATGAACTCTGCAAGGAACCTTAGCACTTAGAATGTGGGATTCTGGAGTAGGAAGAAATCTTAGGCCATAAACTGTGACGGCTCAAAGAATCCAGAGAGTGAAAGAGACTTTAGAAGAGAAATTAAAGAACAGTAGAGTTGGAAGGGGCCTTAAAGATTCTCTAGTCCAACTTCTTCATTTTATAGAGAAGTAAACAGAGACCCAGACTAGGGGATATATTTGCCCAAGATCACTCTGTTTGTGAGTGGCTGCCTTCCAGCACAATGCTTTTTCTACTTCCTGGAGTTCCGTTGTCTAAGGCCATGTGACTTTCTTCCTATGTCTTATTTGGAAAAGAAGAAAGGAAATGTGTTGGCATTTTTTTTTAAAAAAATGCATTAAACATTTAAATCTTCAATTACCTTAACAAGAAAGGGCCTCTTCAAATATTTTCCTTCCACATGCAAGAAGGAAAAGCAGAAGAACAAAAAAACTCCTCTCATAAGAAAAGGAAATTGGTATCATTTGATATTTGTTTTTTAAAAGGGGAGAATAATTATTGCTCATTGAAATTCCAGTTCTTAATTTTTCATTGTTTTTCTTGACATAACTCAGCAAATGGTTTGGTTCTATTTTTCCCCCTCTAACAATCTCATAAACTTGAGTTGTTTCAGAAAGATAATGACTCACGTCAGGATTTGCAACCTGCTGGCATATCTCTCAGATGGGATATTTTTCTATGATAACCTTATGCCAAGGCCTTCCAGATAAAAGAGAGTTTTGAACAAAATAAAAGCAAATCTGGCATGCTTTTACTTTTTTTCTGAACTGAGCCCTTCTTTCTGCACATGTTTTAATTAAGCAATAGCTTAGGAGCAGAGAGCAATCACAGTCATGAAGGTCAAAGCTTGCATAAATTTTCAATGTTCCTGTCTCCACTTTCAGTTCTTTCTGGAAACCTGAGCAGTCACAGGAAATAATCTGGCCACTGTCTTTTCTTATATCCTAGGCATATGTTACCTGGGGACATTTAGCACAGGGGCAAATACCTTTGTACACTGAATGCCTTGTGTTTATGCTATTTCCTAGCAACTAACATCCATTTTACCTCTATAGTATCTTGCAAATCTGTCCCCTTCTCTCCATTGACACAACCCCCACCACAGTTCAAACTTACATCACCTCTCACCTGGACTAAGGAAATAGCCTTTTAATTGCTCTCTCTGTCTCAAATCCCTCCTCCCTCCAGTCTACCCACCACACAGCTACCAAAATAATTTCCTAAAGCACTACTTGTAGCCATAGTAGCAATAGGTAGCATTTATATAATGCTTTAAGTTTTGCAAAGTTCTTTACAAATATTATCTGTTTCATCCTCTCGACAGCCCTGGAAGTTGGATACTATTATGTTCTCCATTGTACAGATGAGGAAACTGAAGGAGACAGCAGTTCAGTGACTTGATCAGAATCACATAATTAGGAAATGTCTGAAATCAGATTTGAACTCAGGTTCTATCTGCAAGTTATGTCTACTGCTAGTCTGACCATTTCACCTCTCTGCTCAATCAATTCTTTTGGTTCCTTCTTAGCTCTCTGAGCAGATATAAAATACCTTGCAATTTAAACCCCTACGAATCTTTATTGTAACCTACCTTTCTAGGTATATCATATATAGTTTTATTTATAAACTTTAATCTTGTAACAAAACTAGCCCAACTGTTGTGGCTACACAAAGCATTCTATCTCCTTTTATGCAGGCTGCTCCCTATGACTGGGAATCCATTTTCTTCTCATGTGTATTTCTTAGAACAGTATTTCCTCGATGACTTAGCAGTAATGTTACCTTTAACATAAGAGCTTTGCTGGTGGCTACTAGTGCTTCCCTCCAATAATTAATTTGCATTTCTTTTTATCTAATATTGTGGATACAGATTCATATAGATATAGGTATAGATATAGATATAGATGTATGTTGTCTATTCTATTGGAGAATATAAGTTCCATGAAGGCAAGGACTTTCATTTTTGTCTTGTTTATCCATAATAATATCTATTACCTCATACCAAGTATGTAATAATAATTTAACAAGTGCTAATTTAATAAATCAAGTAATAAAATAGATCATTTAATAAATGAAATCAATTGATTTTCAAAGGGATCCTCATAGGTGGTAGAGTCATAGCTGTATAGAATGTTATAGTTGAAGCAGACCTTGTCATCTATCTAGTCATTTAATGAAATCATTTAAAGGTAATTTATTGCAATGAATTTTTTTTCTGTTTTTCAAATTCAAATTTGATTTTTTTAATTGTCAAGCATTCATTTTTTTCTCCTTCTTCCTTCCTTATCACAATGAAACATAAAAGAAAGGAAAATTAAGACCTGAAAATAAATAAGCATAGTTAAGCAAAACAAATTCTCATATTGGCCATGTCCAAAATTGTGAGTGTCATTCTGCATATTAACCCATCTCATCAGGAGATGAGTAGTGTTTTTATAAGTCTTCTGGAATCATGGCTGATCACTGATTAATTAGAGTTCTTACATTGCACAGAATTATTCTTTTTTCACAAAGATTTTGCTGCTAATTGTCATCCTGGTTCTATTCACTTCACTCTGCATCACTTAATGCAAGTCTTCCTAGATTTCTTTGCCACCATCTCTTTCATCATTTTTATACCCAATAGTATTCTGTTATATTCATATAACATAATTTGTTCAGCCATTCCCCTACTAATGGGCACTCCCTTGATTTCCACTCCTTTTCTACTACAAAAAAGAGCTACCATAAATATTTTAGTACATATAGGACCTTTTCTTCTTTCTTTGATTTCTTTGGGTTATAGGCCTAGTAGTGATAAGACTGAGTCAAAGAGTATCCATGGTTAGTAACTTTAGGGGGTGCAATTCCAAATTGCTCTTTGGAATGACCAGACCAAATTCACCATTCTACCAACTCAATTTCTCCAGTGAAGAAACTGAGGTTTATAATAAAAGATTTGCTCCAATTTACCCAAGTAACAGAGAGAGGATTCAAGTCTAGTTCCATTCATTATAAATCCTACAAACTTGATACTACATCATACTGTTTTCCAGATTAACAGAATGGAAAAGCTGGAATGGCCTTTAGAAATTATCTAGTGCTTACTTTCTGAAAGTGGGTGATACTACCTCCTGGGAGGCACTGGAATGATGAGGGGGCAGTTGTAGCCTCAGGTGCGATTGGGGACATTGAATAAAAAGAAAGATGTAATGGAAGCATAAGTAAAGACATGAAAATTTTTAAAAAATGTTCACACATGTTTTATCTGTTGTGTAACAGAGTTAAAGTCATAGTGATTATGTTATTTTCCAAACAAATACACAAAATGCAGGTTATACCTGATCAGTGCCCAAGTCCACTGACAGTCTTAAGCAAGTATTGGCAGGCAAGCTGGTCTCACATTGTCAGGAAGTTCAGCATGCAGCGTCAGCAATATGTGTGTGTAATGACTTGTTTACAGTATGATACTATAGGGTTACATATTGTAATATTGCATCATCAAAATTTCAATGTAGGAAAATAACATAAATTTACAATAAACTATTAAATTTGTGTCTTTTTTAAAAATATTTTCAACAATATTTTTTATTTTAAATAATAATGCAAATTTCAAAAAAAAAAGCTGTTAAAGGGTTAAAGAAAGTAGATTTCAGGGGGAGCACTGACCAATATTTTTTAAAAGAAGGTGGCAAGCCAAATAAATTTGGGAACCTCTGATCTTGTCACTCCATTCAGCATCTGCAGCTCTGCTTGGCTTCAACTGCACCAGAACAAGATACCCCTCCAGGGTAAGCTCCTCACCTGTAATCTTACTCATCACCATGCTGCTGACTCGAGGCTTGATTAGCACCACTTTCTTCAGCCTCTTCTCCTCTCCAATTTGAGGGCTGGAGGGCAGACTACCACATTTCTTCAAATGCCCTCCTTTATAGAGGGCAGAAACTGGACTTTGAGGGCTCCCTCCATTCTGTATCTGAAGCTCTGCCTGCTTTCAACTCCACTGAACAATGCCCATGCTAGCTACTTCCCACATACTCTTTCCTGTCCCTTTTTTGTATTGTCTCCCCTGTTAAATTTTAAGCTCCTTGAGATCAAAGACTTTATTGTTTTTATTAATTATATCTCTGGCACTTAGCACAGTGCCTGGTATATAGTAGATTCTTAATAAATGTTTATTGGATTGTATCTAGCCAATAAAGCAACCAATCAACAAGCATTAAATAATTTGTTTTGTATGTGCCAAGCACTGTACCAAGTGCTACAGAAAAAGCCAAGACGGTCCCTTAACTCAAGGAGTTTACATTATAATGGAGGAAACAACATAGACAACCCAGTCAATAAAAGACATTAAAACAACGGAAGATAACCTTAGAGCAGAAGACATTAGCAGCTGTAGGGACTGAGAAAGACCTCCTAGAAGAAGTGGTACTGGGGTTGATACTAATGGAAGCCAGTGATTCTAAGAGTCAGGGATAAAGAAGGAGAGAACTCTCTTCACTTTACAGATGAGGACACTGATGAACAGAGCAGTGAAATTACTTACTCAGGATTATACCTTAAGCAGCAAGACTCAAATCCAGATCCTCCGATTTCTCACCCAATATTTTTTCCATTAACCATTCTCAGCACAACCTACTCATCTTGAAGATAAAGAAACTGCACCTCAGCATTGTTAAGTGATATTCCAAAGGTCACAGAACAAGAAAGTAATTGAGCCAGGACTAAGACACAGTCAGGGATGTGTTGGAGCCAGCTCATACAAGTTCTTGAGAGGTGAATGTGAAATTTTCATTTTGAGCATTGGTCCCTGGAAACTAACAACCATTACAAATTAGGGCTTGATTTATTGCTTTGGTTGATTATATAAACTTAAGAAAGTAATGGAGAAAATGTTGATAATGTAGATGAAACTGAAAATGCATAATGTGTACTTTTTTTATAGACAGCCAGTTGTTAAAATTTTACCAGCACAATTGGACGCAGACCTTTTGACTTTCATGTCAGAGCTATTTCCACTGCTGTAGTTTAAAACAGGTATGAATTGAACATCTTACAAAAGTTGAGGATGTATACCATACTCAGGGCTGGCCTTTCATGCAGTCAGACAATATAATGGGTTTGGGCAGGAATCTGAAAAATGGGATCATAGGCTTTAGAACTGGAAGTGACCTTTCTTAAAGATATTCTAGTTACTAGAGTCTAACATGACCCCCCCCAACTCTCAAGATGAAGAATCTGAGACTCCGAATATAGAAGTTACTTATCTAAGGGTGCAGGTATCATAAAGCATCATTGGTACTCAAGCCCAGGTCTTCTTATTGTAAATTCACCCTTCTCACTACAGCACACAGTGTCTTATTAAAAATTTTATGACCTTAGAAAAGTCACTTCAACTTTCTTGCCATCAATTTCTTTATCTATAAAATGAGGTAGTTGGATTATAAGATCCATAGTATCCCTTATGGTTCTTATGACTATTATTTTTTTTTACACCATATCTGAAATTCCACTCTGAGAGATTCAATTCTTTGGTTACTGAAGTCTTCCCAGAAAGTTGGTGGTCCAGAAAGGCTTTCATAGCATTGGAGGATCAGAAACCATCTAATCAAATAAAAATATCTCAGACCTTGATAGGTGTTCATCTTCATTTCTCACCAGGCTGTACTACAGAGTTCTCCATCATGCGCCAGAAATCTCTTCGTCATAGAAGATTACTTCAGCCCAGGGCCGGTCTTCTAATTCAATGCCTCTGCTAGAACCTCCATTTAAAGAGGATGTTCAGGTCAGCCATCCATCTCTACATTTCTTACCAAGCTACTTTCTGGACTTTTCCATCACGCTTCCTCTCTGAGTACCTACCTCAACACCCTCTACTGACTTTCAACTTTCTGTCATGTGTTGACTTCCTCCAGGAGAAAATAAATTCCCTAAGCACAAAGGCTATCTTTCTGCTTGCATTTGTATTCCCAGAGATTAGCATAGTGCCTAATGATAAGCACTCAATAAATGTTTGTTGACTATTGACATTTGCTTTCAGCCAACCTCTTAGTGCCAGCATTTTCTTTTTCCTTCACTAGGGTATTTTTTATTTCTGCAAATCTGACAAATCTTCCTCTCTGAATATGTCTATCAATCCTCCATTAGCTCAAATGTTTAATATACCCATAAGAACCTACCCAAACTCATAACATACAGGACTCTGTTCTAATATATGAATGCAACAAAGCTAGCCTTTATGGCTGTCATTAGGTTCCATTGTTCTTAAGGCACATATGCAAACAAGAGATGTAAATTAGACTAATTATAATAAACACCCAACAAATGACTCAGTGGGTGCTAGTATTTTGTTGCTAAGGTATCCCAGGAATAGTAGAGTTACTTGCAGGTCAAGAGGTAAAAATGAATGTAATACCATGTTGGGGAGAGGGGAAAGGAAGGTGGGGTTCTATAATTTTCTGGAGATTATTTTACCAACATTTTGCGAGTGCTGGAAAGAATACATAAGAGCTCACTTTCTGAGAAAGATTGATATCATCTCAGATTGAAGGAGTAAACTCTTTAATTCTGACATTCAAAGCCTGCCATGATCTAAATCCCATCTCCCTTTCTAGCTTTGTCTCAGAATACTCCCCTCTGATGTACTCAAATTTACAGAAAACTGTTATTTTCTGTAGCCTGGTTATGTCTTTCTTCCCTCACATCTAAGTCTTTGCTCGTGAAATCTTGCATGCCTAGAATCAATTTTCACCAACCACCTCAGTCTCTTGAATTGCCATAAAATTCTACCTTCTACAGGAAGGCTTTCCAATCTCTCCTTAATTATAGTGCCTTCCTCTATCGATGATCTGTTATTTATCCTGTATACGGCTCATTTGTATGCATTTGTTTACGTGTTCTCCCCCCCACTTAGAATTGTGGACACCCTGAGGGCAGTGACTGTTTTTTGCCTTTCTTTGTATCCCCAGTGCTTAGCACAGTGCCTGCTATATGTTAGGTGCTTAACAAATGTTTATTTTCAGGTGTCATATCCTCCAGAAAGTACTAATAAAGTAGTAGTGGCCTCAGTTGGAAATGATCTCTTCCTTGCATTTCTCATGGCATACTTCCCAGACGTCTGTCATGTACGATTCTCCCTTGTGTCATAATTATTTGTGTATATGTCATTCCTGCCTATTAGATTATGGGAACATTTATAATAAGGGTTATGTTCCCAGAATAGGGGAAAAGATTATCCACACAGAGAGTGCTTGATAAATGTTTACTGAAAGACACAGAGTCATATAGGATTATAGGTTCAGAGCTAGAAAAATGATGCCTAGACATATTAAATGACTTGCCCAACATCATACAGATAGTATCTGACATGGGATTCAAAGCCAAGTCTTACAGACTTCAAGACCAGCACTCTATTTCACCAAGCTACCTCTTAAAAAAGAGCTGAAAACAAAGGAGGCTTTAGTCCCACTTGTCCTTTGACCTGACATCATCCCATTTCTAATATTATGTTCAGTTCTGGATGCCTCATTAAAGGAACAAGCTAAAAGAAAGCAAATAAAATGGGAGGAATATGAAAAACTATGTCACCCAAGGATAAATTGGAGAAAGTGAGGATTATTAGTCCAGAGCAAAGAAATGAGCCTCATTGTCTTTAAGCATTTAAAGAGCTGTCAAAGAGATGAGACTTTGACTTATAGTACCTGGTCCCAGAATGCAAAAGTAGGACCAGTGGCTAGATCAGACCTGCACAACTTGCGAACTTCTTCAGGCTACAGATAGATTAGACTACAGACAGACTGACAATGGTTGTTTGCTGCAGGTCACATAACAAACAGCATAGTATGTAGTGGCAACCTTATATTTTTCTCATGCACTCGAAATCCTTTAGTGACAACACATGGTTGTGTAGGCCTGAGCTAGATGTCATAAGAAGGCAGATTTCTGCTCTTTATAAAGACTCCCTATGAATCAGATCTTTCCAAAAATGGAAGAGTTTCCTTCAGGAGATAGTAAGTTTCCTGTCATTTAAGGTATTCATACAGTGCAGTAAGGACCATTTGTTAGGGCTATTATAAAGGAGATTCTTGCCTGGGATGAGTTGTTGAGTTAAATGCTTTCTGAGGACCATTTCAGGTCGAAGATTTTGTGACAAAGATGGGAGGGAAAATTCCAACTGGCATCACTGAAGAGTTAGCTCAGAAGAAGCTATGGTTAAGTGATTGCTACTAATAAAAGCATTTGCAGGCATCTCCAGAGGAAATGGCACACTTGGGTTTTGGATTCCTATCAACAGTTCCATATGGCTCCTCCTATAAGCCTGATAGTAATGTATCCAATGAATACACTCCCTATGTGAGGCTCAACAGGGCATCATTCAGTTTGCCATCTCAATAGTCTTAGCCTGCACTGAAGTCAACAAGTCATTATTGAACACTTGCCATGTTGCCAGCATTGAACCAGGCTTCCTAGGGGATACAAGAGAAAGAAGATATAGCCACCCTCCAGTTTACAATCTAACAGGGCCATGATAAGAATCTAAAACAAATAGAGTACACTAAAAGACCCTGAGGAAGTATAGAGATCAGAATGCCTGAGGCACACACCATCTGAGTTTGTCCAGTTTTGAGAGACGTAATTTTAGAGAGAACATCATCAAGAGAGTGTGCCTCCAGAGGGATGTTATTAGGGTGAGGAGGAACTTAGAAACTATGTCATATGACGAATAGTTAGGTGAACTAGACATATCTACCCTGGAAAAGAAAAACTTAGCAGGTAAGGGCATGATGATTACCTGAAAAAGTCCTGAAGAGGAGGGATTAGAGGGATTTCAAAGATTATGTAGATTTCTGGCCTGCAGAGAATCCCAGATTTTAAATAAGCATTCCACTGGGGCTTGGAGATATGCCATGTCATTCTACTAGGTCATATAATGAATTGCCTCTAGATTGCCCCACCCAATACAATAATCCACAGAGGCAACCCTCTCCACAGTCTTTCAACGGCCAAAGATACATGGCACATGTTGGGAACCAAGCACAGAGGGCAAAGTTCAGGAGTTTTCCAGGGTGTTTTCAGACCTCCATTCCTGAACTCCTTATCACCCAGGCCCAGACTTCCCCAATGCCCTTGGCTTCAAGAGAGTAATTTTGGGGCACTCTGAGTGTATCCAGGAGGAAGTGACTACTTTCTACCCAAGACAGACCTGTGGCTGATTGCCTAAACCAAGCTTAATAAGGAGCATTTTCAGGCCATTCCAGGTGGATTCAGCCCAGCATTCCAAGAAACAGTGAGGTTAGACCAGTTCTAACGGAGCCCAACAACTCTAGCCTAGCTGAGAGCATCCTCAGGGCATTCCAGCCATAATTCAGAGAGGCACCAATAATCTCAGCCAAACTGTGAAAGGTCCTAGGCAAAATCCAACCCAAGAAGCTCCTAAAGCCTATGATGAGAACCCAGATAGAAATATCCACTGAGTCCAGCACCAAGGAGAAAGACCTCATATAGAACCTAAAGCACAAAGAGGTCCTGGAGGCCTGTAACAAAAGAGAAACATCAATAATAATGAAAATTTCTGAGGAACATGTATCATCTTCCCATATGGGAATGTAAACAGTTTGAGTTCATTGAGTCCCTCTGAAAGAGGGCTACCTTTTTATGCTTCTCTTGAATCCTGTCAAATGAATGTCAAATTGTCTTTTCAGCTCTGGTTTTTTCATCAGGAATACATGGAAGTCTATTTCCCTAAATTTCCCTTTCCCCCTTGAAGGGTAATACGTAATTTTACTGGGTAGGTGGTTCATGGTTGTAATCCTAGTTCTTTTGGCCTCCAGAATATTAATACTCTTCCAAATGCTTCACTCTTTTAATATGGAATCTTTGGTTATCCTGACTATTGCTCCATGATTGTTTCTTTCTGACAACTTGCAATATTTTCTCACTGACTCGGGAGCTCTGGAATTTGGCTATAATATTCCTAGGAGTTTTCATTTGGGGCTCTCTTTCAGGAGGTGATCAATGGATTTTTTCTATTTCTATTTTGGTTCTAGATCTAAAATACTGGGATAGTTTTCATGAAGATGATGTCTAGGTTCTTTTCTTTTAATCATTGCTTTCAGGTAGTCTAAGAATTCTAAATTATCTCTCCTCTATCTATTTTCCAGGTCAGTTGTTTTTCCAAAAAGTTATTTCACATTTTGTTCTATTTTTTAAAAATTTCTTTTGACTTGGTTTGATTGTTCCTTGATGTTTCATAGAGTGATTACCTTCCATTAGCCCACTTTTAATTTTTAAAGAATTATTTTCTTCAGTGAGAATTTGGACCTTTTTTCTACCCACCGGTGGATTCTGCATCTTAAGGTATTATTTTCTTCATTATTTTTGTAACTCTCTTACCTAGGTATTACTTTGCTTTTCAGAATTTTTTTGCACCTCTCTCATTTCTTTTCTTATTTTTTTCTCTACCACTCTTATTCCTTCTCTACCACTTCTCTAGCACTCTTCCAGAAATTCTGATTGGGTGGGCTTGAGTCCAATTACCATTTTTTTTCCTTTGAGGCTTTGTTTGTAGATGTTTTCACAGTGATATCTTTCTCTAAGTTTATGTCTTGGTCTTCCCTGCCAAGCTTTCTATGGTCAAGATCTTTTTTTTGTTCTTTGTTTATTTTCCCAGCCTATTTCTTCACTTTGAATTTTATGAGAAAGTTGGGTTCTGCTCACCTGGGGGATGGGGAATCACTGTGCCATGTGTTAGATCTTTTTGTGCTGCTATTGTATAAATAGTTCGGAAGATCTGCTTCCAATGTGGTGTGATGTAGAGAAAGGTATGATTATTGCTCTCCTGGTTTATACTCTGGTCCTTGCCCATCAAGGGCCCATGATCCCCTGCAATTGCTAGTGTTAGCATTCCTCTTTATCTCAAAACTCTTACCAGATTCACTGATCCCCTGTAACTGATTACCAACACACCCCTCCATCTTTGAACTGCGACCTGGAACTGGGTATGGGTAATAGTGGTGACAAGTAGTGCCAGCTGCACTCAGAGCCAGGAAAGCATTCTCTCCTCTGTAATCTTTTTCTGATCAGTTGTCCAACCCCTTCCTGCCTCTGGGTTTAGAGCTCCCAAAGCTACTTCTGCTGCTCCAATCATAACTATCTCCAAAGCCAATCATGGGTACTCCCACCATGCTCCAGGCCTATTCCCAACATACCATTATAAACCTCTCCTTCCAACCATCTACATTGTTTTAGGCTAGAAAATGCCTCCCTCGCATGCCCCCCCCCCATTTTTTTGGCTCTGATGCTCCAAAATTTGATTTGAGAAGTCATTTTAAAGTTGTTCAGAGTGGACTATTGAGAGAGTTCAGAAGGGTCCTGGCCTGTACTCTGCCATCTTGGCTGGATGGTTTCATTTTTAAGATACCAAGCACCAATCCAATCCTTTCTCTTCTACCACCTTCTCATTTATAAAGAGAGAAGTGAGAGTAGAGAGAGGGAAAAGTAAAAGAGTACAAAATGGAAAGAAATACACAATAAACAATCTTAGTTGTGAATGTGAAAGCCATAAACTTACACATAAAAGGGAAGATGAAAGCACAATGGATTAGAAAATAGAAACCGACAATATGTTGCTTACAGAAAATATGCTTGAAACACAAAGACTCACATAGATTTTAAATGAGGGGTTGGAACAAAATCTGTTATGCTTTAGCTGAAAATTTAAAAAACTGAAAGCAATCGTGATTTCAGATAGGGCCACAGCAAATATAGAAAATTTTAATAGAGAAATTAAATTATGCTTTAAAAGTACCATAGATACAGAATCAGTATCAACATTTAATATAAATGCACATAAAGTCATGAATATTTAAAGGAAAAGCTATACAAATTGGAGGGAGAAATAAATAGTAAGTGACCTTAATATATGCCTTTCAGACCTATACAAATCCAGCCAAATGATAAACAAAATAGAAGCTAAGGACCTAAACAAAACTTGAGAAAAATTAGAGATGATAAATATTTCGATGTTTGCTGAATGGAAATGGAAATGGAAATTAATTTACATACTTCTCAACTGTACATGACAAACATAAAACTTAATCATGCGTTAGGACATAAATAAATGTTAAAAAGTCAGAAATACAAAACATATAATTTGCTCAGCAATAAAATTATATGCAATGAAGGGCCCTTTGAGAAAGAAAACTCCAGGCCTCTGTGCTTGGTCCTGTGATCTAAAATTTTTGTCAATAACTTGAATAAAGTATAAATAATATGATCTTTACATCTAAAGCCAAAATAAAGGCAAAAGGAATAATTAACACAGAGGACGACAGAATCTAGATCAATAAGGATGCCAAAAGGTTAATTTAATTTTTGGTTAGTTAGGTGGTATAGTGAAGAGAACACCAGTCCTGGAGTCAGGAAGACCTGAGTTCAAATCCAGCCTCAGACAGTGATTAGCTATGTGATCCTAGACAAGTCACTTAATCCCAGCTGCCTCTGAAAAACCCAATTAATTGGGGCAGCTATGTGGTGCAGTGAGTAGAGCACCAGCCCTGGAGTCAGGAGAAGCCGAGTTCAAATACAGCCACAGACACTTGACAGACTTACTAGCTATCTGACCTTGGGCAAGTCACTTAACTCTAATTTCCCTGGCTTCCTCCCTCCAAATAAAACCCAAATAATTTAATTTCATGAATATTTATTAAATGCCTATTATGTGTCAGACATTGTGCCAACTGCTAGAGATACAAATAAGAAAAAATAGTCACTACCCTTAAGAAGCTTTGAGTCAAGAAAACATGCAAAAAGAAACTTGGTAATGGAGTAAGGAAAGGGAACGCCAGGAAGTATGATGTTCTGTGCAATTAAAAACAAGTAGAGCAGCTGAGAGAAAGTGGAAAGGTAGCTAGAAAGCTTTGGATCCCAGCTCTCTGTAAAGGAATGCTTTGGAAGAGGTTTAGTTCTTTATTCTCCAGCCCTCCAATCAGAAGGAAGAAGCAACTAAAGGAGTTGAGAAGTTTTTAAGTATCAAAATCTTAATCAATCAGAATAACGATGAGATTTCAGGTGATTATCCTGAGTGGACTATAATGTTCCCAGGATTCAAAACCGAGCATAGCTACTCCTGGAAAGTGTTGATGGAAATTTAAGGCCATTAGCCTGAATTTGATAAGATGAAATCCAAAAAGAAAAAAAATATATACAGTTTATCTTCAGGATAAAAAGTAAATCCACATACATCATCAGCATTCCTATGTAACAAAAACAAAACCCTGCAAGAAAAGATAGTAGAAGATATCCCATTTAAAGTAACTCTAGACAGCATAAAATGCTGAGTATATGCAACAAAACAAACCCACGAACTATATAAACAAAATTATAAAAAAATTATATAAATTAAATGACATTTAAATAGAGAAATATTAGTTGTTCATGGGTAGGCAGGGCCAATACAATAAAAATTACAATTTTACCTAAACTAATTTATATATTCAATGACATCCCAATTAAATTACCAAAAGCATTTTACTAAGCTAGAAAAAAATAATAACAAAATTCATTTGAAAGGATAAAAATCAAGAATGTCGAATGAACTAATAAAAATGTGAAGGAAGTTTAGCAGTACTAGATCTGAAACTATATTAAAAGGCAGCAATTATTGAAACTATCTGGTACTGGCTAAGAAATAGGTAGATTAATGGAACAGGGTAGACATACAATTTACCGCAGCAAATAAATACCATATCCTTATACTTGACAAATGTAAAGACTCAAGATTTTGGGATAGGAATTCATTATTTGGTTAAAAAAAAAATTGGGAAAACTGGAAAGCAGCCTGACAGAAACTGGGCATAAACCAATATTTTATACCATTTACCAAGAAAATGGTAATTATGTCAAACTGGTCAAAGTGGATATATAACCTAGATATAAAGGGAGATGTCACCCCAAAAAATTAGAACATGGAACATATTATTCACCAACCTTATGGATAGAGGAACAATTTATGAATAAACAAGAGATAGAAAGCAAAGTTAGATGGAAAATGTATAATCATGGCTAAACTAAATTAAAAAGGTTCTGTGCAAATAAAACAAACATATCCAAGATCAAAAGGAAAGCAAGTGAAAAATTTTTACAGATGGTTTCTCAGATAAAGCTCTCATCTCAAATATTTAAAGAACTTTGTCAAATCTATAAGAATACAAGTCATTCCCCAATTGATAAATGGTCAAAGGATATGAACAGGCATCTTTCCAATGAAGAAATCAAAACGGTTTATAGTTATAAGAAAAAATGCTCTAAATCATTATTGATTAGAGAAAAACAAATTAAAACAACTTTGAGATATCACTTTATATCTACGAGATTGGCTAAAATGGTGGAAGGGGAAAGTGACGAATGTTGGAGGAGATGTGGAAAAATTGGGGCACTAAATTGATTGTTGACAGTATTGTAAATTGATCCAATCCTTTCAAGAGTAATCTGGAATTATGCCCAAAGAGTTATTAAACTGCCTGTACCCCTTTACCTAGCAATACCACTACTAAGTGTTTTTCCAAAGATGTTTAGGGGAAAAGAAAAAGAACCTATATGCTCTATAATGTTTATAGGAGCTCTCTTTATTGTGGCAAAGAACTGGAAATTGAAGGGATGCCCATCAGTTAGGGAATGGACAAACAAGTTGTGTTATATGATTCTGATGAAATACTACTGTGCTATAAGAAATGATGAGCTTGATGATCTTAGAAAAATATGGAAAGACTTACATGAAATAAAGAAGAGCAAAATGAGCAGAACCAAGAGAACTTGGCATACAGTAACAGCAATATTGTTTTAAGAATGACTTTGAGTGAATAAGTCATTTTGACTATTATAAATACCCAAATTAATTATAAAAGACATAAGAAGAATGATGCTATTTGCATGGAGAGAAAGAACTGATAAATAGAAGTATGTACAGAATAGTTTTGTGTGTGTGTGTGTGTGTACATGTGTGTGTGTGTGTATGTGTCTAATGGTAGGCATCTCTAGGGAAAGGGGAAGGGGAAGAAACAAAATAAAAAAGAAAGTTACATGATAACTTTATTACATGTTTGAAAGGAATACAAAGTTGAATATAATAGATTTGCAGCTTCATGTGCAATCATCTTTTTTATTATACTGTTATAGAAATGCTTATTTTATTCCATAAACTAAAAGTAAAATAAAATTTAAAAATATATAACAGCTTGATGTGGCACGAATTGGCTCATAAGATGTCAGGTTACATTAAAAAGGCTTAACTTCTAGAAAGAAATGGATGGTAGTCCTTTTGTTCTCTGAATTCATGCAATACCTGTAATATTGTGTTCATAATTTAAGAAAGAATTAATGAGCTCAAGTCAGCCCGGAGGAGGGGAAGGAGGATTTGAAGGGTCTTGAGCCCATACCATATAAGGAGCTGGGCAGCTAATTGCTATGGTGAATAGAGAGCACTAGGCCTGGAGTCAGGTGGGACTGAGTTCAAACCTGGTGTCAGATATTTACTGCTTGTGTGACCCTAGGCAAGTCACTTAACCCTGTTTGTCTCAGTTCGTCATCTGCAAAATGAGCTGGAAAACGAGACCCCAAATAGGATTACAGAGTCAGACACAATAGAAGAGCAACAAAAGAAGGAACTAAGTTGTTTTTTTTTCTGGAGAAGAAAACAGAGGATGGGCATGGTATTTAATCATCTAAAGGTCATTCAAATTTAGAAAAACCTTACAGTCTAGAAAGGGAGTATCTAAGAGATATCATGATGTATTATAAAGTGCTGAACTTGGAACTAAGAAGACCTAGAATGCAATTCCATCTCAGATACTTACATGGTTAAGTGAGTCAATGAAACTTTCTCAACTTATTTCCTCACCTGTAATGGAATCACAGCACTTCCTTTAGAAGGGTTATTATAAGACTCAAATTACATAATGTATTTTAATATATATTGTATATTTATATGTATGTAATGTATATTTAAAGTACTTTATAAACCTTTTTGAAAAACTACATGAATGTCTGTTAATTGGAGAAAGCACAAATTACATTATGGTATATGCCTAGAAGAGACTTTATACTTACACCATTTGGCCCTAGAGAGCAGAACCAGCAGCTTAGGGTAGAAATTCTAAGGAGAAGAAAGAAGAGAAAAAAGTGGTTCCCTCCTTTCTGAATAAAGCTGTAAATAATTTGTTTCAGGAGGAAGTTAGAGTTAGACAAATGTACTCTAGATCGAAATGGAAATTATAATTTTCATTCCTACAGCCAAGAGACATTAAAGTTCTTCTGACACCAGAATATTCAAACTATTACTCTAAACTGGAATATGAGAACAACTAAAATAACAGTTATAACTCATATTTTGATTGCAGAGAGTGCAATCTATTTTTCAAAATTCTTTGCAAACATTGGCTCATTTTCCATGACAACCCTGGGACAGAGAAAAAGCAAGGATAGCCATTCCCATTTTACAGATAAAGAAAGTAAGTCTCTTCATTATACAGTGATTTTCCCATCGTCACAAGGAAAGTTGGCAACACTTTTGTCTATTTCTCCTGCAACAAAACCCTAAAAGATTTTTTTAAAAAACCACCACTGGTCCCATGCAGAACACAGTGACCAGAAGGCAAGAAATAAAATAGTCAAAGAGGAAAAATTAAACAAATAGAAGACAGTACAAGGGGGGAAAATAAGAAGGGAGAAGCAGACGTGTCTGAACTGCTCTGTAACACAAGCTCTGGGCCCATCTGTCCATCTCAGCAGTTCAGAGACTGGGAGAACTCATGCTTTGGAGTTTGCTTGGGACCAAATGCTCCATCCACCTAACAGTGGGAGAGAATTCCATTACCAAGAAAAGAATCTGTGCACTCCATTTTCTCTTCTACCAGGCTCTCCCCAATCCCAGGAGAGAACTGAGTCAAAAGACCTGGGTTTGAGTTGAACCTCTGCAGCTGTTTCAGTATGTGAGCATCAGTGTCACCTCACCCCTCTACACTTCATTGCTTCAATTACAAAATGAGAGGGAAACTAAATAATTACTAAAATCATTTCTATCTCAAATACTCTCTCCTGTTTTGTCCCAAAGTCTCTTCCAGTAAAAAAAATACTGTATTCTCTCATCCTGTCCAGCTCAATTAGGTAATGTTATAAGGTTCCTCATATCACAATTCTGACATTTTGGATCTAACATTTTAAAATCAAAGACAACTTCTTGCACTATGGTTCTAGGACTATATATGACTATTTGGTCATAATCATTAGAGAACAGATCAAATATAGCTATTGGCAGTTTTCACAATAGAAAATGAAAAGCAGAGAGGTTGTGATACTAGGTTAAGGTCACACAATGGACTAAGGACAGAGAAGATGCAATGAAATCCAAATTTCATACTTCTCGTTGAGCTGCTTTGTGACCTAACCAAGTCTGTCCATGGATGGAGGCTCTTATTGATAATTACAAACAAGAGATCTGAGGAAGAATAATGAGGAGAAAAAGTGGCAGGCAGGAAATAAAGGAGAGATGTCACTTCTGCACAGATGAATGATAGTCAGTGAAGAACCTGAAAAAGATTATTTGGGTAGTGGAGTGAGGTATGTATGTGTATGTGGCGTGATGGGGGTTGGTGCATGGAGAGGAATCAATGTTTCTCTCAAATGAAGATGCAAATAATTTGCTTCATTCAGTAGGTTGTGAAACCACATAGATTTTAAGCAGAAATAGATTATTTTCAGAGCACACCCAGCATTTATAACACTAATTATACCATTATTCACATCCCCCTCTGTGAAGAACCCAACATGTGTGCATTTTAAAATATGGATTTACAGAGTATTGTCTCATAAATCTCTCCAAAAGACCCATCAGGTGTTTTAATGGGAATGTCCTTACTGAGATGCTTCAGCCTTCTCAGAGTAGCAGGCACATAAGAAGGATGAGCCAAGGAGATGATCTGGAACCAGTGCTCACAGCAGGAAGTGATACTGGGAGGAAGGAGCAAAATCAGCTTCTCCTAGGCATTTACCATAATATAATTTGGACCCTTTCTGTGCATATCCTATCCTGGTAATAATGATAATAATAATAGTGAACATCTGTATCTTTTTTAAAGTTTGTAAAGTATTTAAAGACATTATAATTTGATGCTCACAACAATCCTTTAAAGGAAATGCTACATTTTAGAGATGAGACAACTGAAATTGAAAGAGTTTAGTTGACTCACTTGCCTAAGTAAGGTTTTGAGATGAAATTGAACTGTAAGTCATCTTTTTCTAAATCCAACACTCTAACCATTATACCACACTATCTCTAAAACATGTCCCTTTCTAGACTGTAAGTTCCTTATATTTAGAAGCTTAGGGAGGGATCATAAAAAGATGGAAGAATAAGGCAAGAAATTACCTGGCTCTCCAAAATTTACCTCCACATAAAACAATGCCTCAGATTGAATTTTAGAACAGCAGAAATATTAAAACTCAGGGTAAAGTAGTTGTCTGGCTTAAGACAACTTAGGAGGACTAACGTCCTCCTAAGATTTGACCTACAGCATAGTAGTATAGCCATGAGCAAAGTGCAGATACCACCTCATCAGAAAACAGCAGGCCCTCAAGGTGCCTGTGTCGGTGGCAGCCAGCACTTAGGGAAATTTTGCCGCATGAAAGATGACTGATCAGAGAAAGACTGTGGGGTTCCCTTTGCTGGCACTGGACTTGGGGCCCAGGCGCATGATTGAACATGACCTTAGGCCACAGTTATGGCAAGGAACAATGAGCACATGGTGAGTGGGGTTGTAGAGGGGTGGGGGCCCTAGTTGAGGTTTTCCAGATAGAAAGAAATGATTTTAGTCACTTGAAGGAGGGCAGAGTCCCCATTTTCAGTTCCAGAGAAGAGCAATGAACTGACATTTGCAGCTCTCAGAGAACTGAAATTGGTGATACATTTCTGGGACCCTGGAAAGTGAGAGCATTTGCAGTGTTAGCTGTGGAGGGGGGAAGTGATCACCATTCAGTTGTGGAGAGGAGGACTTGAGGTCACTCATAAACCAAAGCATCAAAAGAACAGAGACCATACCTGGCCTTGGATCAGAGTTCATCAAAAGAACCAAAAAGTCAGGCTCCTAGATAGGGCTCTGAAAATAATAATGTAAAAAACTTGAAACCTCAAACACATCCTGGGAACAGAGCCTTATCATAACATAAACTTAATAGCCAAAAAATAGGTGATTAAAAATAAGTAAACAGCAGCAACAACCTGACCATATATAGTTACTGTGTGACCCTTGGCAGGTCACTTAATCCTGCTTGCCTCAGTTCCCTCATCTACAAAATGAGCTAGAAATGGCAAATCACCACAGCATTTTTGCCAAGAAAGCCCCAAAATGGAGTCCAAAGAGTTGGATATGACTGAAAAACAACTCAACAACAAAAGATTCTTTCCAGTTCTATAGTCTGTTCTATATTCTACAGCTCCTTCCATCTCTAACATATCTATATGGCCACAGTAAAACCACCTAAACTGTCTTAGCCTCAGTTTCCTGATACATAAAATGGTGATAACAAAATCTACAGTATTTCACAGAATTGTTTCAAATATCAACTGAGATCATGTATTTCAAACAATTTACAAGCTTTAATATACCATATAAATATCAGACACTATTGTTGTAGTTGTTGTTATCATTATTAATTAGTATTATTACAGACAAATCATTCTCATCTTGTTTGATGAAATTCAGATAGAAACAATTCTGGGACAAGTAATTATTCTCAATTATTCTTTGATATTTAACATTTGGCAAGACATTGCACAGGTGGATAAAGTAAACACTTTCATTATTTGGATGTAAATTAATCTTGTATAGGCTCACTGAAAGTTATCTTCAGGACAGCTCAGTTAGCATACACAACAACTGGGATGATTTCTACCTTGTCCTGTTCCTTACATGATTTTGACTTCTTCAGCTAAACCTCTATGTTTTAGAAGTTTTTTGATTAATGTAGCTTGGATTTTGTGAATAGTTAGCATGGCAACATCTGTTAAAAACATTCTTCAATTTTTTATGGATCAATGGTTGCTCTGAGCAATTAACAGCAACAATTTCATATGTGATGATGCCCCAGACCAAGTATAGTTTATTTGTTAAATTCCAAAGGATATTTTGAGGACTATATTTGTTTTATTGGGATTTGTCATCTCTTATTTAATGAAAGATAAAGAAATTCTATTTCAAAAATCTATTCATCAAATACATTTCATTCTATTTCTTTCATGTCCCATAATTTGTTCAGTCATTCTTCAGTTAATGGATACCCCTTTAATTTCCTGTTCTTTGCCACTACAAATAAAAAGCTGTGATAAATATTTTTCTTAGGTGAATAGTTTAATTGGCCTCTTCAAACTTTAGTAGCTCTTCATGTCAGTTCATATTTCATTCAATGTATTTCTTATGATTGTCCTACAATTGCCTTCAATGTGTTGTATAAGTGGGAGCTGAGGGTGTTAGCCACAGAAATAGGATGAAACTCCCACCTATAGCTGGGAAGATCTGTTTCTGGTTTTGTTATGTTATACAGTGGTGCACAAAGAAAATGGTCCATTACATTATTTATGGTTTTACTTTTGGCATGGGTCAACACCTTATTCATTGATGCATTGTCAGAAGGAGGACTGCTGGTGTATCTCGCTTATTCCATTGTTTCTTGCCTTCCTATAGTATTAGAACAGGAAGGAGCTTTGCCTGCTTCCTCATCCTCTATATCATGCTAATCGCTATAATAATTTTGAATAGAGGTAGACTACAACCCTAAGGCACTTTGTCTATTTCTTTGACTCTAAGGAGTAGTTGAATTGTACTAACTGGGGTGGATAACTAACACTAAGTAGAATTGGATTAGAATCCAATAACTGTCTATAGCAGTAAAGCAAGATTCATGACCTCGAAGATGACTACGAACATGCCTGAATGGTTCAGAATCACAAAGTATAAGAAATTCTCTAGATAGAAGGGAGAGGAAGTATAACATTTATTTAGACATGAGAGAATCCAATCCCAGGACCAATAATTCCAGTTCCATATAGTAGCAATCATATTCCAAAACCAGTAAGCCCACCTCAATGTAGCAACAAGGAAATTATAACAAAGTGTTATAGGAAGGAGCCAAGCTATATTGTAACCTCCACCCCCCAACCCCAGCCCCACCCCCCTGCTAGGACCTTCCTGTAAACAATCACTCACAAATCCTAACTCTCTGCTCAGCACTCTCTCCTGCAGCTCTGCTGACACTGAGTTCCTTGATCTTCACAGCTCTCTCTGGTTCTGCACTCTCAGCTCTGCAGTCTCTTGCTGCTGGCTATCTCTCAATGTCTGCTGCCTCAATGTCTTCTTGATGTCTGCTTCTGAATCCTGCCACTCTCTATTCCGCTGCTCCCACTTCTGCTGCTCCCACTTCTGGCCTCTCTTTTTATAGAGTACTAACAGCATCTAATTGGCTAGAACTCAGGTCTCTGATTGGCTGAATTCATGATTGACTAGAACTCAGTGTACATACCATTGGCTCTGGCCTTTAGGGCCCTGAGGGCATCATGCCCACATCTGCTTAGCTTAGCTTTAGGCTTTAGGCTTTATAAGTAGACTTTAGGCCAACTTACAAAGATATAAGCAGGCTTTCCTACCTAGACTTGAGGTCTATTGAATGGGTGGGGAAGATCTTTGATCACATTAATACTACAACGCTGTCATCACCAGAGCCTAGTTTACCAGGGTTTCAAGGTTCCTTTCAGGGCATCACAGCTATCATTGTCCTCTCAGGGCACATCATGTCTTTGCTGTACATCAATTACCCTGGCTAGCACTTACTTATATTGCTACTACCTACCTCTCTCATTTCTCTCTCCCTTCCTCCAATTCCTCCCCCCCACACACACACACACATACACACACAAAATGGATAATGGGGTTGAGTGGTGAGAAGGTTATTGTCACTGTTGTTATTGTCATTATCACCTGCATGCCTCTGACACTTAATGTTCAGTGTGCTGAGTTCTCTTCCTACTCTAAAATTCTTTGAGTATATATTGGGCATACACTTACAACTTTGCTGTTTCTTGCCAAGAAGATTATTGGCTGAGTGTAAGTAGAAACTTACCCTTTAGAATCTATCTGTCAATCTAAAAACTGTGTTCCAGGAAAAATATCTGAATGCTAGAAATTATTTAAATGCCACTTGGTGAAAAGGCAAAAGAAAAACTCAATTCTTTTTATTTTTTTAATTTTTGATATCACTCTCTGATGACATCACTCTCTGATGGTCCTACCACCTCTTCAGAACTCTCTGTTGTAACAAAGATTTATATTTCAGAAAAGCAAACCTATACATTTTTCATATCTGCCATGGCATGACTAATTTTTTGTCCTCCAATTTACCGAAAAGGAAAGTATGTTTTAGCATTACTCCTCAGAAATCATTGTGTTGCCTTGATTTTTTGTGTTTTTCAGTGTTTCTTGTTTATTTGTGTATTTCCATAATTGTTCTTAACACTGCCATTTTTCAGAAAGTGAGACCCTACTGTCAGGAAACCAGAATTATAGGAACATAATGGAGTTGGGAAAACTAGCAACTATGTCAAAGCTTTAAGTAAAAATGCAATGCAAAATCAAGGAGAGAGGATGAGGGAAGAGAAAGGGAAGATGACAGACTTGCTTGGACGTATGGCTATCCTTGCGACTTCACATGCTCCAATGAGTGTAATTATCATCTCTATGTAGATGACCCGAACATCTATGTATCTGGCCCCAGTTTCTTTCTTGACTCTAGTCCCATTTCAGCACATGCCCATCGATCATGTCAAAGCAGATGTCCTCCAGCATCTTTAAGTCAAAATGTCTGAAGCAGAACTAATTGCCTTTCCTTTAAAGCCTGCCTCTATTCTCATCTTCCCTATTATTGCTAATGGCATCACCATATTTTCAATTCTTCAAGTTCTCAACCTCATGGTTATCCTAAAGCCCATCTCACTTACTCCATACATCCAATTAGTTGCTAAATCTTGTTTCTCTGTCCACAATATGTCTGGCATTGGTCTCATTCTCTCTACTCAAATAGCCACTAATGACCCCATCTGAACTTTCAGTGGTATTACTCCTAGTGTACACATTATGGTCCAACAATACTGGCTTGTTTATTTTTCTTAATATATGGAACTTCATCTCCTTTCTCTGCACCTTTGTACTGACTGTATATTATCTCTTGAATGTTCTGCTTCTTCAACTCTGGCCTCCTGAAATTCCACATTGTTGTTGATTTTTTCCCCAAAACTCATCTCAAGAAGCATATTCTATACAGAGCTTCTCTTGATGACCTCAACTACTAGGATTTTCCCCCAAGGCAACTTTCTATATGTTCTGTGTGTATTTTGCATATACTTAATGTAGTCGTGTTTTCTTCCCCCTTAGAATATAAGTTCATTGAGGACAGGGGTTATTTTTCTTTTGTCTTCATATCCCCACTGCACAGAATACAGTAGGCATTTAATAAATGTTTGATGGATTAATCATACCAAGTCATGTTGTATATTAAACACAGTTTCAGATCTCATTTGATTTTCATAAAGTTGTAAGGAAAGCAATACCAGTATCATTATGGCCTTCATGTAAATTAGGAAACAGAGCTTCTGAGCACAGAAGTATTTTGCCCAAGGTCATATAGCTAGTAAATGTCAGAATCAGGATTTGAACACAACTCTTCTGAATCCAATTTCATTGCTCTTTGCACTATATGCTTTTTAGCTGAATGAACTTATCTAGTGTCTGTGTATATAATATAAAATTATTAATAATACTAATATTATTAATAGATGATGTATACTACCATGTTCTAGACACTGGAGATATATGTCATGACCAGTCAACTAGCATGTCTTAAGTACCTATTATGTTCCAGGCACCACATTAAGAGTTGGGGATACAAAAAAAGCCAAAATTCTGTCCCTGCCCTTGAGCAGTTCACAGTCTAATGAGGGAAACAACATGTAAACAACTATGTATAAACATGTTACATGTATCATAAGTTGGAAGTAGTCTCAGAAGGAAGGTACTAAAATTAAAAAAGGATTGGGAAAGACTTCTTGAAGAAAGTGAGACTAGCTGAAACTTGAAGGAACAAAAAAAAATCAGCAAACAACTGAAGACAGAGTGTGTTACAGACGTGGGGAAAGCAGGAGAGAAAATCACAAGAAGTCAGCTCGATGTAATGGAAATATCACAGGACAACAGAGTTTGAGTCAGGGTTCAAGTCTGGAGTCACGTTAAGTCTTTTCCATTCTTTAGACTTTAGTTTCTCTTGTCTAAAATGATGGAATTGTAGGAAATTTTTAAAAGGTCTTATTACTAAAATTATTTGATTCTGTAATCAAGCAGAATATGTGTAAGTAACTACAATATAGGAAGCATATGATATGACATGACATGACAAAGGATAGGTTAGGGTATAACATATGATACTTGGCATATGATATATGAAGACCTATATGAGAACAGCTACAAAGGAGCTCAGAGGAGAAAGAACTTATTTCCAAGTATAGTAATCAGGGATGGCTTCATGGAAGACATGGTATTTGACCTGTTCATAAACCTAAAGAATCATGTAGAAGTAGCTACAATACAAAGTGTGCCAAAAGTCTTGGCGTAGTTTTAAACTATAAAAGATCAATTATGTTTTTAAGCTACTGAAGTTTAAAGTTTCACTAAGAGTTTTAGGACAACCTGTATAGACTCTATACGTTATATGAGACAAGACCTAAAACATAAAATCTATTCACCATTTAAAGGAGAGAGAAATGATTTCCAGGTAGAGAGATAAGGGACACTTTCATGAAAGAGGTGGCGTTTGACCTAATCCTTGAAAGATGGATGAGCTTTCAATAAAAATAGGTTGGGCAGAGACAGTGGAAGAAGGAAGGAAACTGTAGCTGGAAGCACTGCCCTAAGCAAAGGCAAGAAGTTCTGCCAGTTTGCTTTAAAGTATTCTGACAGTATATTATGTGTGAATGTAGGCCTCTGAATAGAGAGCTCCAAACCTCGGCTGACTCCAATTTCAAATCTTTTATGGGCAACTAGTGTGTTGCTGAGACCAGCATCTTTGCTGTATTTGACAACTGACAAAGTATTGTTCTTGTTGAAACTTTTCTCTTGACAAGGAAAAATAGAGAAGGGAGAGCCCAACTTACTTTACATGATTATTAACGCCCGATTGACAGAGTACCAGCAGTTGATGCTTAGGAAGGCTTGTAATCCCTAGGAAAGACCCAACGGATATTATCAATAGACTAAAGGTTATCAACATAGTTACAGGTTGCTACAAGCACTGACTGCCAAGATCCTATGACCTTAAATACAGCTATACTCAAATTCTTGAGATCATAGATTTAGAGTTGGAAGGGGCCTTAGAAATCACCCAATCTAATAAAAGAGAAGATCTCAAAATGTGTTATCAAAGACAGAGTTTCTGTTTACCTTGGGAAACTGATTCATCACCATCCAGCTTCTGGGTATGCTCTGTGTCAAATCTCAAGCGTCTTGCAACAAATAAAAGTAGGACCAAGAATACTTATGACTCAGAGGAACACAGGCACAGACTGAAAGTCTCTCTCTCCACCCACTCCCTTTTGAGAGATGGGTGGGTGGGGTCTATGCATGTGGAATACTGCATATATTGTCAAATTTTTCCCCCAGTAGATTGATTTTGCTCCTCCATTTTCTCTTCTTTCTTTTTTTCCCTTTTCTTAAAAAATTTGTTATGAAGGATGGGTCTATAGGAAGGAAGGAGATTCAGAGGGAAATTTAGGTGATGTGAAAACAAAAGAGTGGTAGAAAGAAAGTTTTTAAAGTCACTCAGATAATCAGACTCACCAGAGCCATACTGTTCTTCCACAATGAGGTCTTACCTTTCCTTCCTATCAGTAAGCTCTCTCAAAGTGACAGGAACAATTTAGAGAACGCAACCTAGTGGATTAGATTGTTGCTGCTTTTATATGTTTCCTATAGGCCCCTTCATCATGGTGGCAGGCAAATCCCTCTGTCAGGACTCCTGGCAGCAACTGCTACCTTCTTGTTCTCACATCTCAACTGTGCTGTCTCATTGATTGTAGCAAAACATGAGAGAAAAATAGCATGTACTCTATTTGGAAACGTGTGAGGTCAGACATTTGGGTATGGATCGCTCACAATGCTGCTTAGCTATTTGGTGGGTAAATTAAAGCAGGCTCTATTTGCCATTTAGAATGCCACCTAGTAACTGAAAATAAGACAAGAACTCTCCGACTGGTCTCTGAGCATTAGACCCAGGCTTAAGCCAGACTCAGACGAAGATTTCTACTAAGGAATCAGGAACGAGCAAGGGTTTGGAGGAGGTCAAAGGGCTGCCTAATATCAGGTGGGAATCTAGAGGCATAAGCCTTTTGGAAGTTATAAAATTCTAGGTCCTCAGGGCCAGAAAGTCGGGTTCCAGAACAAGATGGAAAACTATTTTTCCCTCAGCATCATAGTGGTAGGCATCCAAATGGAAGCGAGATGATACAACAGATGGATTTCCCAGATTGACTCCAGTTGGTGCAAAGACCATGGCTGTGCTCTTTTGAGCCCTAATGTGTGGAGATAACCCCACCCTGCTTGGCCTTTCTTCATGGCCATCAGTTACAGACGGTTCTCCACCACTGGGTTTTTTGTATTTTTTTTGCTCTCAGAAGGAAAAACCCAAATGCTTACAAAAGCAAACACTAAGGTTATAATCAGAATCCTGTCTACTTTGCTCTTAAGAAGGTGTGAAGCCACCCTTAGGCTTTCAGGAAAAGAATTCTATATGAAATAAGGCAGCATATTCTAAGCAGTGAAAATAGAGTAATAATAATAAAAATAATAATAACTTAATTAACAATCATAATTATGCAACTAAAACATATTAATGCCAAGGGGAAATGAGAGGTGACCATGGAAGGAGAGACAGCTCACCAAGTTGACAAAATTATAAAAGTCATTCGATCTGAGAGCATTTATTTGTGGGCAGATATCCATACATTTGTTTGGTAGCTCTAGAAGACATTGCAGTATTTCATCAATGAATTAATCAAATAATCAGTCAACTACAACTCATTAAGCATCTACTATGTACTAGACACAGAACTAGGCAATGGGGAGAGTAATATGTATTTATCTATCTATCTAATATACTTTTTATATATTATGATATATGTTATATTTTATATATATATATATATCTTATATAATATATATTATATATGTATGTGTTTTTACATATATGTGTGTATACATATGTGTGTGTGTGTGTATATATATGTGTGTGTATATATATAAAATGAATGTAGAGTTGCTGTTCCTAGGATAGAAAAAGGGAATACGGTTTCCTCTGAGTAGTTCTTGGGATATTACCCAGATATAATATTCTATTATATTCATTTCTTTCTTTTATCTCTACTTCCTCATTTTTCTCCCCTATCCCTTCCCCATTTCCTTTAATTTCCCCTCACATTTTTTGTTCTCTACTCGAGTTTTTTCCTCCACCCCTTATGCACCTTCCATTATGCCTCAGATCATCTAAAGTCATCTCTGTTCTATAACCCTACATCCTAATGAAAGTCAAGAATTAGTAAGAAGTGTCTACGTAGCACTTCCCATGAAGAAGTCCAGAGTGTTTCAGATACTGCAAGCTCAATGGAAGTCAACAATGTGGTATGCCAGCCACAGATTTTCTGTGTTTTATGCCATATTAACAGAATGGTAGGATCTAGGAAGTCAACAGAGGTGATACGTCTTCTTCCCTGTATGGCAGCACACATTTTAGGAAAGGTATTGACAAGCTAGAATGGGTTTAAGAAAGGATGTCCACGATGGGGAAGAGGACTCAAAGTAATATGTCCCATAGCAATTGATTGAACCAACTTGGAATATTTTGACTGAAGAAGGGCAGATTTTGTGTGAAGGGGCTGAGTATGAGAGACATAAATGTTTTCTTCAAATCTCTGAAGATTTGACACGTGGAAGAGTGATTAGGCTTTTCTATCTAAAGGGCAAACTAGGACCAATGAAGGAAGGTCTAGGGAAGCAGATTTCAGGAGAGTGTAAAGAAAAACTTCCTAGCAATTGATAAACTTCCTGAGGAGTCAGTGAGCTTCCTATCACTACAGCTATTCAAGCACCAAAGCTAGCCATTGTTGGGAGTGTTATCAAGAGATTCTTCATCTGATATGGGTTTGACAAGTTACCCTCTGAGGCCCCCATTCAGCTCTTTGAATCTAAGATGGAATAGTCCCATAAGACACTAGAGTCATGTTGCAGGTTAGGGCAATAACACTTCAGGACCTTTTCTTCTTCATACAAGTCCTGCTGACAGTGACATGCTTTTTGCTCAGTGTACTTACTATCATTTCTACTTGGGATCATTCTGCTATATGCGCTCACCTTTCAATGTAATGGCATCAATTAGTATTTGTAGCAAAAAGTGGCAATAATGGTGTCAGTTGATGCCTTATGGGGTCTCAGTGGTGTTTAAAAACACATCATAGAATCCAATGCTTTTTTTCAAGGTGAGGAACATAGTGTGGCTCCTTATGACCTCAAAAAGGGGAGCAAATAGACTATACAATATTTGAAAGATAGCTGAGGAGGATGAATATAAATTAAATGCACAGCTCTAAATGCTATGGTCTCCTGCATTTGAGACTTTTGAAAATGGCCATGCAAGTAGTCTTTTAATCATAGAATTGCATTGTTAGAAAAAACTTCAGAGGTCATGTAGTCCAACCTATACCTGGATAGTAATCTCTTTACAATAGGCAGCCTAACCCAGCACAATCCAACAAGAATTTTTTTAAGTACCTAATGTGTGTAAAATACTGTACTGGTCATTGGGAGTATAAATACAAAATGAAAAACAATCCTAGCCCATGAGGAGTTGACACATCCAACCAATGGCAATCTCCATTTGGAGATATCCAATAAAGGTAAAACCACTATTTTTCAGAGAAAGCCCATTCAACATTTGGACAACTCTAATCATGAAAAAGTTTCTCTCTTCCCTACTCAAACCTCCATATCTAGCTTAAATCTGCTTCTCTGCAACTTTGAATGATTACTCTTAATTCTGAGACATAGCAGAATAAA